>CP139509.1:381538574-382251408 GCA_021014915.2 Artemisia tridentata subsp. tridentata
TTTCCAATCAAAATGACTATTCATACGCCTCATATCTCGAAATTAATACCAAAATCAAATTAATTCGTCGGTTCTCCGTCTAAAAACCGTCTGGAAAATCACGGGGTATTATAGCTTCCAACAAACCAACCTCACCACAACCTACATCTCTTGAACCAACACCTATCTCGACTCAACAAATACAAGCCTCACATCTTCAACCTCAACTCCTTTCTTTTACCACACCCCCTACATCTCCTCACCCATTCTTGAACTCATTGGAGGACCTACCTCCTAGAACCTTTAATCCACCACCATTGCCTACATTCTCATCTATTAAGAGAATGTCAACTCAACCACCATCCCACAAACCTAGATGTTGACATAAACATACCACCAAACTTGCCTTCCTCTCCTCCTCCCTCAAATGGCCCATTTTGGGTTATGAAAAGATGTCAACCATCTCAACCACCTCAACCAAACAATGAGACACTTCCTCCTACACATACTTCTCAACCAACACCCGTGGTACATCCACAACCTTTACACCTGGGTGCATCCACAACCAACACCCGTGGTACCAACCAAGTCATGAGGAGACTTGTTCCCATTTCCACCATACTCAAACCGTGGTACATGAATTACGCAATGAAATGCGTTTCATGTTTCATCACCTACTTGAACGTCTTGAAGACGTCAACAAACCAAACCTTCCTTAAAACCTTGAAATGCAAGCACAAGTGGTCTCCCTCCTCTTAGTCTTAGGCCTAACATTAGAACTAGGACTTTTTCATGTTAGATCATTTTCTTAGTTTTTAGAGATTTGACCATTGTTGTATCATTTCTCTTGTTTTATTAAATGAATCTACATGGTTATGTGCTTTGTGTTTATGTGAGCATGATTGGTATGATTATTACTTGATTTCATACCTTTTTCTATCCTTTACTGCTGCTAACAAGTTGCAGGTGAGCTGGATCCCTCATTTTATACTACGCGGATCCTTTTTGAGAAGGATTCGACGTATCCGGTCATACAGAGTACTAACAAAACTCTTATGCAACTCAATTTTCAACAAAGGGACTACATATACTTGTTTTTCTATCCTTTTTTTTGTAGATTTTCAAAAATACACACGGAGTACTTGACGCCCTCAATAAGGGGGAGCTTTCATCCAAGCAAAACCATTGCAAAAACTTGCAATGCTCACGTCTTAGTCTCCCTAATTATTTGACGCCCTCAATAAGGGGGAGCAACCATCGAGGAGGAGCAACTAAGAACTTCTTACTCTCTTAACTCCATTTTTACACATCTACTTTTACTTATTCTTTCTAAAAACATACATTCGGGTTAGTTTCTTCTCGACACTCTTTTTGTTTCGACAAAAAGGGGGAGAAAAGAGTAAAAACTTAACTTCAAAAACTTACGAAGTTTATCGTTTTACTTAATATAATTTTATATTTTGTCATAAACAAAAAGGGGGAGATTGTTAATACAAATAAACCTTAAAACGTTTATTTATATTTTACGATCTTCTAATGTTTTGTCAATAAAAAAGATAAAATTATTTTAACGAGATATATAAAATACGTATCGCTTTGAGCCAAAAGTTTACTAACTCATTTCATTAAACAAATAAACCTTAAACATATTTAGTTAACAAGTTAACATAAAACCAAAACCATTTAATAAAAACACTTAAGTAAATTAGTTACTTACATTTTATAAAATACATGTTACTTGTAAAAATAAAATAGGAAAGACTTGGACTATCCATGACCCAAAACCATGTCCATAATCCAAAACCCATGGAGCTTGATCCATAACCCATAACCCATTGCATGACATCATGCATGACTTCATAATGGGTAAAACCCATGATCCATGACCCAAATTCCATAACCCTTAACCTAAAGTCCATAACCCATGACCCAAGATGTCCTTGACATCCTGCATGACATCGCATGAAACATGGATCATTACCCATAACCCAAAACCCGAAATTGTAACCCAAAATCTGAATTGTTGATACTAGATGAACGGATCCCTGGGTTTACACTAGCCGGATCCCTGTGGGAAGGGATCCGGTGAAACCGGGTGAACAGTGCTCACATTTGCCTATACATAGTGAGTCATTTCTCTCTTATTCCTCACCCTTTTTAGACAAATCTTCTCTCTATGTTCTAAACTCTCTAACATCAGATCTAACGATCTTTCTATGTAGTCTTTCTTTGTGATTCTCTAGGTTCCTTCTAAAAGGCAAGATCACGACCTCTCGAAGACTTGCAAGCTTGTGACATGAGTTGCTAGGATTCTTCTTCTCCAAGATCACAGAAGTGCATTTTGTTCTTTCTTCTTCTCAAAGGGTGTTGTAGATATGTTGAGTCGTTAGGTGTAAAAAGGATGTTGGTTCCTTTAGTTGTGTTGTGCTAGTTGTTTTGGTTTGGTCCGCCATGCTAAGGACTCGGTATCTAGCTTTGTACCGGATAAAGTGTAGGCGACGAAGGTTTGGCTCTACCTCGTGGAAGAGCTCGGTATTTAGCTTTGTACCGGATAAAGTGTAAGCAATGTTGTGAAGGCTTCTCCGCCAATGAAAGGAGTTAGTCTTGTGTAGTGTTTATGGAACTCTCGAGTTAGGTACTCAGGGAGTGGAGTAGGACAAGGAAGGTGTCCTTGTAGCCGAACCACTATAAATACTTGTGTTGTGGTTATGTCTCTCTAAACTATATCTCGTAGTTTAGTTTATATGCTTTTATTACTATCAATATCCAACACGCTAAAAATAGATTGACATAAGTTGATCTATAAACTTTAGAACAAAGTTTTAATTGGTAAAACTATTCAACCCCCCTTCTTGTTTTCTACAGTTACAATTAAACAATAATTTCTTGTCATATAGGAATTATCCAAATACTCGATTGTATCACTAATATTTTATATATTAGCTACCCTCAGGTCGGTTTTTGGTGTTACAGAAAACTATTGCATCAAATCCTGTAGGGGGCTATGTCATGAAAGGTGGTACACTCTTCACTCTAGAGCTTGAGATAAAGCTAGAAAACTATATGGAGACCCGTAATGAGATATCACTTTGATAAATGCATCAAGTTGTTCCTAATGGTCAACTTCATTTTCTAACTAAGAGATCTCCTGCAAGGGAACCTTAGAAGCACAGTTGACTCCAAAAGGTATCTTGACATAAATATTTGTTTCAATTGCCCCAAAAAATGGGGCTCGATTTGAATTTCCTTTCATGATGTGCAGAAATGGAATATGCATGCATTCGACCACAATTTTAGGTATTCAATAGAGTCGGTTTTTCTTTTCTTATTTTTTTATTTGTTTTCTTTTTTTTTTCAAGGACACCAAAAGGTTACAATGGCAGAACCAGAAAGTTAGAGGAGAGGGGGGCAAACTTTTTTTTACCTTGATAAAAGTCATTGTGCATACAAGATAAAGATAAAAATATAAGGTTTTTACATTGTTGGCTTAAATGTGAGGGTAATTTGATTTTGTGGTAGAGGAAACTTTAATTAAAAGCCTAGCAATAATAATAAGAAAAAATAAACTAAAAACTTAATTTGTTGGACGAATCATGGAAGGTACTGCCCCCCATTATATACATCCACTTCCGCCCCTGCATACATATGGTATGAATGTTTGATACACATTCAACAACTCAAAATATTCCTATGAGCCATATGAACCCGATGAAGAAGAACATAACTACAACAAACGAAGCTATTGGCGAAGACTTTCTTAGGCTTTCAGCGAGGACAAGTCCTCACTAAAGTTCTTTGGCGTCAATAAGTCGTCATAAAAGAGTCCTCACCAAAAGGCCGTTGCTAAAAGTATTGGCGATGACTATGACGGACTTTTACCAATGATTATGTGGGACTCAACACAAATCCTCATTCAAAGAATCAAACTGTTAGGATTATAAAACTGATAGTCATTTTACTTATAGGAACCTTGTAATTTGTCATAATAAATGTAATAGAATAGTAACGGGTTTTAGGACTTGGTATAAGCTAATAGGTACTAAGTTAGTCAAACTAGCCTACTACACGTACAAGCCCAAGTCCAAACAAGAACCCAATCCCATGAGTGAGGTGTCCCATGTATAAGACATACAAAGCCCTCATTTGTTTGTGTGTGACTTGTGTGGAACAAAGTTGTAAGTGTGTATTTTCATTATACAGTTTCTCACCATTCTATCTCTCTCTCTCTACAATACCTCACGTCTCAATCTTTCTCTAGAATTCTAAGCTTAGTTGATGTGTGTTTTAGTATAGATATGGGTACCTACAATTAGCATCAAAGCAAATGATATATATTGGTTTAGGTTGTTAGTTTAAATCGTGTTTAGAAAGGTTTTTTGGTTAAACATACAAAAACGGTACTATCGAGACCTTTCATAGGATCTTCTTTAGATTTTACAGGTTAAATAGTTAAAGTTATCACTTTTATGGTTGTTTAGGTGATATCCTAGTTATCTATCAAAGAAAAACCAAAAAACAAACACAAAAGTAAGGTCTTTTAGAGTTTACGAGCAAAACAGTACTTCTTTATTTTTTCTCGATAGGTTTGCATATTCAAATGTATTCGGTAGCTTCAAAATTTCTCGATAAGTGACCTGGCATCAAGAAAAAGTACTTGTAGTTGAGATTCCACTATCTAGGTGACGTGGCATCGAGAAAAGTTACGAGAACTTGAGGTGTTACGAGAAAAGTTACAAGAAATCCTAAGTGGCATCGAGAACTTTTTATAGTAGTTGAGATTCCACTAACTTTGTGACGTGACATGAGAAAATATCTTAAGAGAACGTTTGATTTGTATCGAGTAATTTTGGAATTTTTAAGGCAGTGATATTAACGTCTAGAAAAGGTCAATCACAAGAACTTTTGCACCCTTACGATAACTTTGAACATCATGAGAACTTTGAACCTTACGAGAAAAAGTGAACTTTACGAGTAACTTTCTTCCTTACGAGAAAGTTGGACATTACGAGACCTTTTGAACCTTACAAGTAATTCGCATAATTTTGTAGAAAAGAAACCAAACAACTTGCAATTAAAATTATCTAGAAATTTAACACCATCGAGAACTTTTAACTTTCACGAGAAACTTTAATTCATCGAGAACTTTTAATAAATCGAGAATTTCACAAACCAGTTGTGACACCCCCAAAATATCGCAGTGAAAAGTAATATCATTGGGGTGCTACTTCATAGTACAACAGTCATAATCATAGAAAACGACTCTAAATGAGACATTTTTAAAAGTTTATCAAACTATCATAATAAAAATATCAGAGTTACAAGAGGTCCCAAGTAGTTTTAGAGTACATAATACGTAAACATAAAAGTTTATAAAGGTTTATCAAATGATGTTGGGAATTAAATGTTCAAAGACTTAGTACTGCTGGAAGAATACACTAACAGTACTAACTGCTAGTATATAACAGAAGGTATTATTGATATGATAAGGATGAATCAAGGATAATTATGGAATAGATCTTATGTATATTACAATTAGTTAGAAATATACAGTAGATACTTATCTTGTAAAGGACTCCTTAAGTCTATAAAAGGAGATCCTAGGTTATATGTTTATACACAAGTCATACAAGTTTTGTTAAGATTCAAGGTCATTGTAACCCTAGTGATATTGTGATCACTCGTATTATTCTTGAATAAAATTGAATTGTTTGGAGTTAAATATTGTGTTTATTGTTCATACTACATTACTGTTACATCAAACAAATTCTTCTAAGTATCGTTAAGTAGATTCCGCATACTTAACAATATAACCTAAAAGTATCTTAAACACATCATAAAGGAGTAACATCCTAAGTGTTTTAAATCCTCTCAAGTGGTATCAGAGACAGGTTGATACTTTGATTTTAGAAGAACTCTTTTTGAAGATTATGGACATGGAGTCTACACAGACTAACATAGCTGCTAAACTACCTATGCTAAAGCAAAACGACTTTGAGATGTGGAGGCTGCGAATAGAACAGTACTTCTAGGTGCAAGACTATGCACTCTGGGAGATTATTGAAGAAGGAAACTCCTTTAAACCTTCCACATCTGTATCAACAGTTAATGGTAAAGAAGAGACTGTTGTGCAAACCTCTCCAGTGACTATAGAAGAGAAGCTGCAAAAGAAGAACGATGTCAAGGCTAGGAGTTTCTTGATGATGACAATTCCTAATGATCAACTCTTAAACTTCAGCAAGTACAAGGGTTGATGCGTGCGATGTGTCGTTGCGGTTTAGCAGTATTAATGCCTACTCAAGTTTTAAATTTATATTTAGCCGACTTATCAATAACACACACACTTAACGAGCAGTGTACCCGGTCAGTATGAATATAATGGTAAGTAGAGTGTCGATCACTAAGAGTGGAACGTATTATCTAGTTATTCTAATCAGTATTTTAATATTCTAAGTTAGCTATACAACCTAATCTAACGCAAGGGGGTTCAGCCTGAGAGACTGGCACGTTTTGGTTGCAATTAAATAATAAACTAAACTAATGAGCACGAATCAGCGATAGGCATGCACGTACACAGATAAATACTCAAGACAGTAAGAAGACCTGTCCTGATGATTAAGTAGATTGTCACTTGTTTTATTGATAGTTTTATATGAAGTGTATGTAGTTAACCCTTTCTCGTTGGTCCTAATCTTATCGGCGAGAAATCCCTTAATGATTACTTATGTCTAAAAGTCATTCCTAAGTGATCAATTTAGTAACAACCGTGGGAGCCACATTCTCTTCCGTAGTCAAATGCGCAGGCCACTAATAAACACAGAGGTTATCAATGCACTAATAAGTAGTAACCAAAGACATCAACATATAAACTTTAATTGATGGGAAAGAAGTTTTAAGGGAGTGCAATCTTTCTCTCACATTACACAAGCCACCAATCCTGATGAATTAAAGTTTACTAACACAATAAAACAAAACTACTTAATGAATTAAATACATGCAGGACCTTCTTACAGCTCTTGTATCTTCGTTCGGGTGTGTCTTGTGCTGCCTAATCGTCTGAGTTCGGCCTTAGGGTTTCTGTACTTCGGTCTTGTAAAACTGTCGAACTCTTTTCTTCGTCTGACTGTGGGGTATTTATAGTTTCTGTCTGAGGGTAAGATGCGGCGCATCTAATAAGTAGATGCGGCGCATTGACTTAACTTTGCGTGGGGTCCAAGATTAATATATTCAGGAATATTCGCACACCGCCAGAAGATGCGGCGTATCTTCATTCTTGGATGCGGCGCATGTCCTCTTGTATCTTGGATCATATCTTGTGAAATCTTGATAGTGATGCGCCGTATGTAATAAGCGAGATGCGGCGCATCTGGAGCAGAATGTCTTGATCTTGTACATTTCAGTAGACTCTTAACTTCTTGCTTGTTTTGCTCTATAATTAGTCCAAAATCGCCAAGTTTCACCAAATGCTTGTTTTTTAACTGAGAATTACAAAAGTAAACGATTAAGTATCAATTCTCACAGATAACATAATAAAACAAGTCAAATAAATAGGATAAATGATAGTAATAAAATGTACTTATTTGAGTTCATCAAATATCCCCCCACTTGAACTTTACTTGTCCCCAAGTAAACCTTAGAATTAATCTTATGAAAATGTATCCTAAAAGATATTAGGATTTATTTTTATATTTAAGCATGTATTCATTTTTGTAATAATCACACAACCAAACACTTACCGAGTTAGAAGTAAAATAAAATAATTTGATAAAAGCAAATCTAATCATTTAACTGTCCAGTCGTGACGAATATTCTATCATAAGCTTGGCAAGTATACACATCTCCCCCACTAAAGCCAAGGAATAACAAGTCTAAAGCGGTAAAAAGGGTTTGAGGTTTAATGGTTAATCATTCTCCTTAATCTCTATCGATCTCAAATTCCAGAAAAGGCGACAAAATCACAAATACATAATCGAATCCACGAACACGATACTTGCAATTGCTCAAATCCTTAACTCGAATAGGCTAAAGATAGGACCAAGTAATCTTCACCAATAATATTATATCAAAAAGGGCGAAAAAATCATAAATACATAGCCGAATCCACGACTACGATACTTAAGATTGCTCAAATCCCTAATCTCAATAAATCAAAGGTTTGGATAAAGAATAATATAGGCTATGGATAATATTTGGGATATAAATTGGTGTAAAATGAAAAATAAACAAAACAAATAAATTAAAATCCTAAGTGTGGTTAATCACTATCCCAACCATCCCATGAATAAGACTCATATCATAGAATAACTCACGCTTTAACACTTGAAACACACGCTTTAGGTAGACACGAATTATACTCAACAAGATCTTAATCAAAGAATAACCTTAAGTTGGTGTTCCCATAACTGCCAACTCCCATTCAATCCATAGATATAATATACAACAACTAGTGGTGATATCGACCACTTAATACAAAACTTTACATAAATTGGTTAAAACAAACATCCAACTCTTCTTTATTTTTTTTTCTTTTCTTATTTTTTTTTATTTTTTTTTTTTTTTTTTTTTTTTTTTTTTTTTTTTTTTTTTTTTTTTTACATAAACAAAGATGTGTAAAATTTCACCACATCACTATAATGATAATTCTGGATAATTTTTCCAAACTTTTCATGACTTCAGAAATAACGGTAATAGTGAAAGTAGTAAACACACGAAAAATAAACTCAAAGATATGCAATATTTACTTTCACTCCAATTGCATTGTGCAATTTCCCGACCTAACCATAGATAATGAATTACGCACGCGAACACAGGTAATGTAAGGAAACACACTTTGCCTAAAGCAATTAACCAACCACGGATTTTAATCTACAGGGTAGGCTAAGGTGTAAGGGTGTAACGAAACATTTTAACAAAGGTGTAAGAAACGAAAGGAATGGCTCTGAGTGTTTTTCTAGGGGTATCTTACTCTAAAAGTGAGAGTAACAAAAGAGATTTTATGGGGGTTAACTAACCAGTGTAGTTAGCTAATAACACAAAACATATAATAGGCTATTTGGGTGTAATCCTAGAAATTTACCAATTTAGACAAGTCATTCCAATTATATAAATAATACTTATTATGGTGGTCTCGAATAGTATACAAGCCAAGTTCTAAAGTTTACAAGTCACCGGCACACTCATAGATTCGTGAATTTTGAAAAATCATAATTTTTGAAAATAACGTCATGTGTGCAGCTATGCAACTTAGATCTTAAACAAAAACATGCTAAAAAATTTAAATTTTGATATATTAAGCACATTTTAAGCATATTTTGAAAAGTTTAGGACAAGTAAGTGTTAAGTGCTCTAATTCTCCAATCCCCCCACTTAAGTTAAACAACGTCTTCGTTGTTTGTATAGAAGGTTAAAAAAACTGGAAAATAAAAGAATTAGAACAGAAAAACTCCCCTGAGATTTGCTCGGTATGATCCTCCATTTGTATAAGAGCAAAAGTCATCTTTCTTGTGGATGAGAACGTCTAAGCTTCATAATTGATGTATCCACAGGAAATGCAGGAATCTATAATACCACCAAGGCTTTAAACACACCTAAGTTAAGAAGGTTCAAACTTGCATAATACATTAGTAGTTAGGAAAAATAAAACATAAAAATAAAAATGAAAATCATCAGGTCAGTCGATGCGCCGTATCTTATGGAAGAAGATACGCCGTATCGAGCCTGGAATAAATACGGATCAGAATAGAAGATGCGCCGCATCCTTAACCAGGGATGCACCGCATTAAAATAAACTGATAAAAAGTTTTAAAGTCGAAAATAAAAAATGCAGAAAAATAAAGTAAAATAATATATGACCAGTGCAGAAGATGCGTCGCATCTCAGGATTGAGATGCGCCGTATCCTCTGCGGCCTGACTGACTCGACACAGAACAGAATAATAAAAATTTTCCGGGTTGTCTCCCGGTCAGCACTTGTCTTTATTCCAGAGTCTTCAAGTTAGACTCACGTTCAGCTCTTTATTTAGTTCTTGTCACGGTCCATCCTTCTTCCTTCATCCGAAAGATGTTCCCGTATAGCTTTGCGACGTTTTCTTCCGTTCGACTTAATCTAGTATAACTCTTGGTCTTCGTCGCAACATATTCCTCACCAGGTCCCAAAGAATATTTGATGATTTTAAATTTTCAGAAATAATCACGGGTGGCTCATTATAAGGGATTCCAAGTAGTTGACACTTTCTTTTGGTGAATTCTTCTTCGTCTTTATCAACGAACTTAAAATAAGGATCCTTAATCAAATAGTCATCAAGTTCATCAATTAATGACTCATTGTTATCATCATCTTGAATTGCCTCCCACTCTCTTTCCAATTCCCATTGTAACTGTCGACTAAGCTTCGTGTAATCATCAAACTGTGCATGCACCCATTCCCAGAAAGTAGTATTCGATGTTCCCTTTAGCTCTTTCAAGTATTCAATCCTACCCTTTTCTTGCAAAGCCTCCGCTTTTTGTGGGCAGTCTTCAACATTATCATACCACTCTTAGTGATCGCTGCTAGGTATGGTGGTAATGAAGCCACCAAGAAAACCCAAAAGACTCTGTTGAAGCAGAACTTTGAAAACTTTACTACAACCAGTAATGAGTCTCTGGATCATATGTTTAACAGGATGCAAAAGATTTTCAGCCAACTGGCTGTGCTTGGAGTTGAAATCCCTTAGGAAGATCTTAACTCCAAGTTCTTGAGGAGTTTACCTGTAGAATAGGCTATGCATGTGGTGGTCTGGAAGAATAAGCCAGACATTGATACTATGAACCTCAATGATTTATATAGCAACTTCAAGATTGTTTAGCAGGATGTGAAGAAGGTTGGAGGTGCTAATTCAAGCACTGGGAACATGGCTTTTGTGTCATCTCCCAGTAATTCAAGTCTAGATGAAGTGAAAGTTGTTGTAGGAGTTAGTACTGCTAGCCATAGTGTTAGTACTGCTAGCTCATCAAGCAGTACTACTGGTATCCTGAATGATACTACCTATTATGCTATCCTGACCAGCCAGAATGATGGGTCAATGCTGACACATGAAGATCTCCAGGAGATTAATGATGATGACTTGGAGGAGATGGATCTCAAGTGGCAGATCTCACTTCTTAGCATGAGGGATAAGAAATTCTATCAAAGAACTGGCAAGAAGATCACCATCAGTAGTAATGATACAGCTGGTTTTGACAAATCTAAGGTAGAATGCTACAACTGTCACAAGTTGGGGTATTTTTCAAGGGAATGTAGGAGGCCCAGGCAACAGGATAGCAGGAGCAAGGGTTATGGAAGCAAGCCCAAGGCAGTGGAAGAAGCTGAGCCAACTTCAAAGGCTGTGGTGGCTATTGATGGACTAGGCTTTGATTGGAGTTTCATGGCAGATGATGGGGAAGCACCTACTGAGATGGCACTTATGGCCTTCTCTAATTCTGAGGTATTATCTGCTAAAAGTTGTTCTAAAACATGCACTGCTCTTAAAGAATATGAATCTTTAAAGAAACACTATGAAGATTAGAGGATTGGATTAAACCAAACAAATTTTAATTTGTCTAATCACAAAAGAGGTTTAGCAGTCCTAGAAGAAAAAATAGTGCATTATAAGAACAATGAGTCTACTTTTGCTGAGGATATAGCTGTTCTTAAGAGAGATTTGTCAAAAAAATGTTGAGATTAATTTGCTTAGAGCTGAATTAGATAAAATCATAAAGCCTATGGAAAATATTCAATTGAGTGTAGATACTTTAGAATTTGCTTATAAGGGAGTGAACAATATCATAGAGTGTCAATTGATAAATAAGGCTAAGTCTGGGTTGGGGTATAAAACATGTCCACCTCCTCACAGAGGAGTGCCTGCACCCCCAGGAATTGACCTAGAGCATACAGGTTTGACCAAGTTTCAACAACCTAAGTTAGAGTATGGTTGTAAGCCCAAAGAAATTTCAATTGCTGATAAACCTGTTGAAGAAAATGAGCCTTTTGAGAGTGCAAGTGACACCTCTCTTGCTGAGGAGAAGGTGTCCACTGATAGGAATTCAGATGCTCCAACTATTGAGGATTGGACATCTGATGATGAAGATCAGGTTGTAGCTGAACCTGATATGGTAAAGTTAGATGGAACCAATGTTCCTAAGGTAGCTAGTAATGAAACTGTTAAGCCTACATCTAATGTTAAACCAGTTAGGAAAACAATTAGGTACTGTGAGATGTATAGGTCCATAGACAAGCCAAGAGGTAACCAGAGGAACTGGAATGACCTCAAGTCACATCAACTAGGAAGTGACTTTGTCATGTACAAAAAGGCTTGTTTTATTTGTGGTAGCTTTGACCATCTAGAAGCCTTTTGTCATAACCATCATGGGAGAAAGATAGTTACTGGGAACAACAGGGTTACTGGGAACTTAAGTCATAGGGTGAACTCAAAAAGGTCTCAAACTCACCCTAGTTTTAACAGAATGACACCGAGGGAACTTTTATTGAAGTCAGGCCTCAAACCAATTAGTACTACTCGACCAGCAGTTAGTACTGCCAGACCTTTTAAAACTGTTTACCCCAGACCAGCAGTTTCAAGTGCAAAACCAAATTTCAAACATGCACAACAAACTGTTAAAAGGCCTTTTCATAAGAAAGCAGTGGTTCAAAAACAATTTTGGAAACCAAAGGCTGAAACTGCAAAGCCAGAAGTTAGTACTGCTAGCCAAACAGTTAGTACTGGTAACTCTAAAAACACTACTAGGGATAAGAGGGCTAATGTTTTTAAGGCCTCAGCATGTTGGGTATAGAGACCAATCATACCCAATGGTTCATCAATTGTACTGAAAAGATTTGACTATATTGATGCACGAGGCAAACCTAAGTCAGTGATGGCTTGGTTACCCCAAGGAAACTAATTTCCTTATTTTATGTGTAGGGACATTCACAGGATGATGAGGAAGATCAAGGTTATGCAGACAGTGGATGTTCCAGGCACATGACAGGCAACATGTCCTATCCTTTAGAATTTTAACCAATGGATGGAGGATATGTTACCTTTTGAGGAGGAATAGGAGGAAGAATTACTGGTAAAGGCACCTTGAAAATCGATAAATTAGAATTTGAGAATGTGTACTTTGTGCAAGAGCTTAAGTATAACCTGTTTAGTATCTTACAAATGTGTGACAAAAAGAACAAGGTTCTTTTTACTGACCCTGAATGTCTTGTGCTTTCCCCAGACTTTAAGCTTCCTGATGAAAGTCAAGTTCTACTTAAAGTTCCAAGAAAGGGCAATATGTACAGTGTTGATATGAAGAAGATTGTTCCTAAAGAGGCCCTTACTTGTCTTGTTGCAAAGGCCACATTGGATGAGTCCATGTTATGGCATAGAAGACTTGGTCATATAAATTTTAAAACCATTAATAAAATTGTTAAGGATGGTTTGGTAAAAGGCTTGCCTCAGAAACATTTTGAAAATGACCAGACTTATGTTGCCTGTCTCAAAGGAAAACAACACAAGGCTTCTTGTAAGCCCAAGAAACTCAACTCTATTGATCAACCTTTGTTTATGATACATATGGATTTGTTTGGCCCTACATCTGTGAGTAGTATTATGCATAAATGGTACTGTCTTGTAGTTACTGATGACTATAGTAGATTCACATGGGTTTTCTTTTTGGGTTCTAAGGATGAGACACCTAGCATTCTTAAGAAATTTATAACTGAGATAGAAAACTTAGTGGATAAGAAAGTAAAAGTCATTAGGTGTGCAATGGGACAGAGTTCAAAAATAGAGTTATGGATGTGTTCTGTAAGGAAAAAGGTATTAGAAGAGAGTTTAGTGCTGCTAGAACTCCTCAGCAGAATGGGGTTGCTAAAAGGAGAAATAGAACACTAACAGAAACTGCTAGAACCATGTTAGCTGACTCTAAGTTACCCATCACTTTTTGGGCTGAAGCAGTTAATACTGCTTGTTATGTGCAGAACAGGGTTTTGGTAGTTAAACCTCACAACAAGACACCATATGAACTGTTTAGGGGTAGAACTCCTGCATTAGGATTTCTAAGACCTTTTGGGTGTCATGTACTATTCTAAGTACCTTAGACCATCTAGGCAAATTTGATGGCAAATCAGATGAAGGATTCTTGGTTGGGTACTCACTAAATAGCAAAGCCTTTAGAGTATACAACACAAGAACAAGGAAAGTTGAGGAGAACCTGCATGTTCAATTTCTATAAAATAAATCTAATATTGCAGGAGAATTTCCAAAATGGCTATTTGACCTTGATACTTTAACCCAGTCAATGAATTATGTGCCAGTTGTTGCAGGAACCTTTTCTAATGATTTTGCAGGTTCAGAAGCTGATGATGCAACACATGAAGCAGGCTTGGGAAAGGAGAAAGATCAAGATCATTTGCTGATGCCAATATGGAACAGTGTGGATTCATCTTCAAAGAATGGTGAACCTTCTACTGATGAAGCCAAGGAAGGTATTAAAGATGAAAACAATGAGGGTGGAACTGAAGATCAAGAGAATCAAGATAACAGTACAAATGAAGATTTTACTGTTGAACTCCAAGTTAGTACCGCTGGGCAAAATGTTTATACCGATACTAATACTGCTGATTTCTCAGAAGAAGAGGTGGATATCAATAATCTACCACCTACCTATCTAGTTCTCTCTACTCTACACACAAGGATATACAGAGATCACTCCCTAGACAATGTGATTGGGGACATACATTCTGGTGTGCAGACAAGAAGACAGACAATGACTTCAGACCAACAAGGGTTTCTTACTACTGTTTATGAAGAAAAGAAGCATGAAGATGCCAACTCATGCTTGTTTGTGTGTTTCCTCTCACAATTTGAACCCAAAAATGTTCTCAAAGCCTTAGAAGACTAAAGCTGGGTAGAAGCAATGCAAGAAGAGCTTCTCCAATTCAAGATTCAGAAGGTTTGGATACTAGTGGATTTACCCAAGGGTATGAGAGTAATTGGAATCAAATGGGTTTTCAAAAACAAAAGAGATGAAAGGGGTATTGTGATTAGAAACAAGGCTAGACTTGTAGCCCAAGGGTATACACAAGAAGAGGGAATAGACTATGAAGAAGTTTTTGCACCAGTAGCAAGGATTGAAGCAATCAGACCGTTCTTAGACTATGCTTCTTTCATGGGCTTCACTGTTTACCAGATGGATGTTAAGAGTGCCTTCCTGTATGGTACTATTGAAGAGGAGGTGTATGTCTCTCAACCTCCAGGTTTTGTAGATCCAGAACATCGTGACAAGGTGTACAAGGTTGTGAAAGCTCTTTATGGACTACATCATGCTCCAAGGGCATGGTATGAGACTTTGGCTTCTTATTTGTTAAAGAATGGATTCCAAAGGCGCAAGATAAATCAGACTCTATTCATCAAGAAGAACAAGAAGGATATCTTGCTCATACAGGTTTATGTGGATGACATCATATTTGGATCTACAAGGAAGGAGATGTGTGTTGAATTTGAGAAACTTATGCATGATAAGTTTCAGATGAGTTTCATGGGGGAACTTACTTTCTTTTTAGGGTTGCAAGTAAAGCAATCAACTGAAGGCATATTTATCAGTCAGGATAAATATGTGGCAAAAATACTAAGGAAGTTTCAGTTTACTAATGCTAAATTGGCAAGCACACCAGTTGATCCTGAGAAACCTTTACTTAAAGATGTTGATGGAGAATGTGTTGATGTACACACCTACAGATCTATGATAGGGTCATTGATGTGTCTTACTTCATCAAGACCAGATATCTTGTTTGCTGTATGTGCCTGTGCAAGGTTTCAAGTAACTCCCAAGGCTTCTCATTTAATTGTTGTCAAGAGGATCTTTAGATATCTTAAGGGTCAACCTAGGTTGGGTATGTGGTATCCTAAGGAATCACCTTTTGACTTGGTGGCATATTCAGATAGTGATTATGCTGGTGCAAGCCTGGACAGGAAATCAACAATTGGTGGAAGTCAGTTCCTTGGTTGCAGACTTATATCATGGTAGTGTAAGAAGCAGACAATTGTGGCAACCTCTATAACTGAAGTTGAGTATGTAGCTGCTGCAAGTTGTTGCGGTCAAGTACTTTGGATTCAAAATCAACTGTTTGACTATGGGTACAATTTTATAACACCATGATATATATTAACAATAGCAGTACAATATGCATTATTAAAAATCCAGTGCAGCATTCTAAAACAAAACACATAGAAATTAGGCATAACTTTTTAAGAGACTACAATGAGAAAAAGTTAGTTCAAGTTGTTAAAATTGATACTCTTCAAAACTTTGCAGATCTTCTCACTAAAGCCTTTGATGTTGGAAGGTTTCAATACTTGGTAGCAAGTATTGGAATGCTTAACCCTTAAAGTTTTTAATCTGTGTGTTTTTGTACATTAAAATGGATTTGTACTGCTAGGCTTGTCATTTAGTACTGTTTTTGTATAATTTGTAATGTTAAGTACAAATTTGGACTGTTAGAACTTTTAGTCATTTTTTTATACTGCTATGAAGCAAATGCTTTGCAATTTGTTTCTTGGTTTTGGACTAACATTTACAGGTCATGGAGTTGATAATGACAAAACCAACTATATGAAAGATGTCATCTTCCCCTTAAACCATGCAATATCATCAAGGATCTTCAAGCTGCAAATCTTCAATATATCAAGAGCTCTCAAGCTCTCATGAGCAGTATTTGGAAGTTTAAGCACAAAGGAATTACTAGTGCATTGTGTGAGCAGCAAATGGTGGTTCAGTTGCTGACATAATAGGTTGATGATAGACAGAGTTTGGGAATGCATTAACAAAGGTTTTATACCTAAGTTAACTGATTTTTTAAAACTTTTTTCTTGAGATCTTATTATGATGTTTTGATTGAAATTGATGGCTTAGTTAGTCAGACAGTAACTGACATAACTCACATTCTATCATTTTATACTTTTGTATAATGAGTTAGTCTAAGGACATCTGGTAGAGAGAACAGCGAGCAAACATGAATCTAACACAATTGTGTTAGAAGTAACAACTGCTACGAGCTGGAAACCCTGTTAAGAAAGCTCTTCGAATGAGTTTATCTGATCACAGACAGTTATTTATAACAGAAATTATTGGTTCTCACACAACCAGAGGTTGCATTAAACCGAAATTATGATTAAGTGTCTGTCTTTCCACTTAGTCCTTTCAAAATGGTTGTAAGCAGTATGGTTTTTAATCAAAATTGAGTTCATACTGCTGAGTCAAATTTTTCCAAAAAGTTTGTACTGCCAGGCATAATGTTAGTACTGGTAGGCTTAAGTTTGTACTGCTGGATAGACGTTATTACTGGTGCGAAATAAAAGCTTTTTGAAAATAGCCGTTGAGAGTTTGTTGAGATTTTTACTGATCAATATCTTATCTTAATGGTGTTTCTTTTTGATATTTTTACTTTTAAATTATTATATTAACCTTTCTTCAATCAAAAGTTATATTTTAATTGAAGTCGGTCCAACAGAAACCCTTATAAGTCTTTCATCATATCTCAATTCACTTTCTTCATCTACTTTCGAACCAAAAATTACACTATTCAGAGCAGTCAAATCACACTTTACTAAAAAAAAATAATGGCTTCATTATCCTTTGTTGACAAGCACAATATGGTCGCATTTTTGGAAAAAGCAGAGGATGATACTTACTTTCATCAGATAGTGGACTTTTTAAATGATTCCCACATAAGGTATTCTTTAACCTTAAATCCCACTATCTATGTCTCCCAAATCAAAGAGTTTTAGCAGACTGTTACTGTAAAAACATTTGACAATGGTGACAAAGAGTTAAATGTCATAGTGGATGGTAAATCTATCACTATTACTAAATCATCACACACGAGGCATCTCCTTCTGAATGATGACAATGGTATTAGTGCTATGCCAAACACTGAAATCTTTGAAAATTTAACCAGGATGGGGTACAACATCCAATCACAATCTTTAACATTTCAAAAAGGTTGTTTTGCCCCCACAATGGAGATTTTTAATACATACCATCCTTCACTGTCTCAGTCCTAAGAAAACTGCATGGGAAGAGTTCAGAAGCAATATTGCAACTGCTCTCATATACTTAGCTACTGACAGAACCTTCAATTTTTCAAAACTCATCTTTGAAGGAATGGTTACAAATGTTGATAGGAAATCAATATTTTTGTTGTATTCCAGGTGTAAAACCCTAAAATTTACGTAATCCAAAATGACCAAAGTTCCCCTCTAATTTTATTTTATATTTTAAAGAAAATATAAATTATATAAAAGACATATTATTTGTACCTAATCTAAAATAATTAAATCCTAAGCTACCTAATAAAATTTAACTAATAAAAACTTTACCTTATGATGTAAAATCACAAAATAAATAATTATATACACACATTTTAATATTTTCGGTCAAGAAAAAAGAAAAAGGAAAAGATATGCACTAAATTAAATGGTATCCTAATCCCACTAAAATTGGTCCTCCCTAAATTATCCTAAACAAAAAAATTCGGTTCTCCTTATATATACACAAACCAAATTTTTTTTTAACCCTAAAATTCCTCTCTCCAAATTGTCGACATTCTCCTTCTTGTCCTCTCTTCTATTCGATCATCACAGCAGCCAAAGGAGGAGTTTCTTTTGTGGTAACTTGTATCTATCCTTGTTCAATTCAACCTTCTTGTTTGATTCTTGATTCATACTTTGTTGTTCTTGTCGAATTTAATGCATACATAAAATTATAAGAAGAAAAGTCACATAAAATCATAAAATTTACATGAAGTAATGAATTGGTAATTAGGGTTTTGATAGAATTCATGATTAATTTGATATGGGATGTTTATAACATGTTAATAGGATGTTAATCTACTGATCTATTGAATTAGGAGGGGCGTGGATGTGTTTAGGATGCAAAATTACGTGATGTTATGGTCAAAATTGAAACCAGTTTCTGATCAGAAAATCTAGGACGACTTTAATCGATTGGATCTTGATGATAACAAAGGGTATTTGGGTGTTTCTGGAGTCTAAAATTAAGTTCAAGGAAAGATCTTTCTGGGAAAATTAGCCTTGTAATTTTTAGAGGTCGGGAAGGCAACTTTTTGATTTTTAGAAATTCGTGTGTCAAACCTGAATTCGGATGTCTGGAAATCTGTCCGTTTTGACGATTTTTTATTTTCAAACCATGAGGAGTTAGGTCATGAAATTCTCCAGTATGTGACTTCAATATGTTTAGTAGTGTCATGAATTTTTGTAGATTTTTCCTGGAGGTATCGGTGGGTAAATGAAGTGGTTACTTTCTGAGTGTTACAGCAGACATGTTTTCTGAGTAGTCCGAGTTGTGGTATTTTTCATGTGGGGTTAAACTAATTAATAAATTATGGGAAAATTAGTGTGGGTTTTCAAGACATTGAGGTAGCTCTAGGAATTTTTTTGGATTTTATCTCTGAATTCTAATATGGTTCATAAATTCGATCAAGTGTGGCCTGTTTAGGGTTAAAAGCTGATAAGAAGTTAATTAGGGCTAAATAAGGATTAATTGTGTAACTTAAGGGTGGAACTTATCATTATTCAAAATAAAAGGGTTTAACTTGTTAAAACATGTAACTTTATGATATTTATATTTCATACCCTAATCTTACGATAGTTTCACTATAATCCCTAAACTATTTATAATTACTTAATAAACCCTAACTATAAGAATGTGATTAATAACAAGTATTTAAAATCCGTTATGAAATTAAATGAGCTAATAAGTATATTATGAATCCTAATCTATGTAGATTCGTTGAAGAGGTGTGACAGTGTTTCCTTGTGTCCATCCATTTGTTTGCTTCCATTTCACTCGCTAAGGTACAGATATTCTGCCCTTCTTGTAAGGTGCCTTCGTTTCTCTTGATCTCTTGTTTTGATTCGTTTAGGATTCCCCAAGCCATTGCTATGTTCCTCTTTGTATTGTGAACCTTAGATATGATTTCTTTGACTTGAACCTCTGTTTTGAAACCTTGCCTTGACCTTTTGTTCTGAACCTTGCCTTGAAACCTACTATGAACCTTGATATAAACCTCGCCATAAACCTTGACTTGAACTTTGGTTTACTTGATATTTTACCTGGATGAGAAAACCTTTAATTAATTATGAAAATGTTTTAAGAAAACCATTTTTTAAAACTATCTTATTGAAAACTATTTTAAAGACTATTTTTATGAAAACCATTTTAAGAGATTATTTTATGGAAACTATTTTCAAATGATTGTTTTTAAATGAACTTTTAAATTGAACCTTTACTGTATACCTTTGTTACGATCTCTTGTCTAGACCCTTGACCCGCACCTTGATAAACTCGATTGGAAACTTGACTTGAACCCCTGATATATGACTTGACTTGAACCCATTGATAAAACTTGAACTTGAATTTGAAGCGTGAAACTTGAAACTTGATACTTGAACCCCTTGATACTTGATACTTGATACTTGACCTTGACCCACAGTTTGAGATTACGAGCCATACTAGGCATGAGGGTTTCATGTCCTTGTCATTGATGCACCGATGACTTGACTTTTGGGTAGGAAAGTGATTACCTATCCCGTCCCTGCCATGACTTGATACTTGACTTGCGCGTAGATGAAGACATTGTGGCAGCCTACAGGGGCGCATGGATGCATCCTAGATTTGTATTTGTACTTGACTTGACACGACTTGATTACTTGTATTACTTAGTGACATGATGGGTGTGTGCGATTGATGCGTGGTTTTGCAACCTTACAACAGGTTTTACCTCTCGAGGGATCTCAAGAGGCTTACAACCCCACCAGGCAGTGTACCTGACCGATGTAGTATAGTGTAGTGGTAAGTACGGGGGATTGATCGTTCTCCACAGGGAATAGTGTTCGTTAGGTATGAAAGACTACTCTAATAGGTCTAAGGGTTGAGGAAGATTCTTTTTGTGTTTTTATAATTTTATGAAAGCAAGTAAAATCTCGGGTTTAAAGGAATGGGCGGAATTAGTTGCTAGCCAACTAACCCAAATAACTATAAATGCAAATAAAATAAATAACTGAAAATAAAATGTTTGGTGAAAACTTAAGTGTAGAGAAATGTGTTTTACTTAGATTTCCTTACTCCCTAACTATCTTTTACCGGTTGATTAGTGTGTATTAGTCGCGTGGATGACGGGTGTATTCCTTAATACCAATCGTGGGGTGGCGTACGTACTTCCCCAACTCTACAAGCTCCTACTTCACTCCTTTGTCGAGCCGGCTAGGAAGCTCCTAACATGGGATCACTAGAATTCGCTTGTGCATTAAATACAACCATAAAAACCTTTAGTACGCATTTGGTTCATGTTTCTTAAGACGTTCAAGCAAGTTACCGAATAGGAAGTTAGCCAGTTTTCTTAAGCCTAACATAGATAAACAATCATCCAATACAACTAATAACACACTAACAACCAATAATCAATAGCTAAGTTTCATTAGATCTAAGCAAACACAAGATAAATCTAGCCTAACATGTTAAACAAAAGACAAGAACAAGATAAAATCAAACAACACATAGACATATTGAATGATTAATTGATAACTTATCTTTCAATGTAACATGGAAGATCTCAAGGCAAAAAGCCTTGAAAAAGAAGCTAAATTCGTCTTAGGGTTTTCTCCCAAAAATTCCACACTAAGCTCTCCCTCATGACAAAGAATTGCAAAACTATATATAGATTTTTACATCTGACGGCGTCACCTTATGGAGTGTGACGCCGTCACCTCGCCGCTTTTAGGGTTCCCGGATGACCTTCTTGACGCCGTCCCTCTTTAGCTCTCCAAAATCCGTTCTGGCTTATCAAGGCTTGACGCCGTCAGCCCTTGAACGTGACGCCGTCCCTCTTTGAATTAAGCCGTGACGCCCTTGATCAGGTTAAAGCGTGACGCCGTCAGAATTTACATGCAATTTTCACTGGCTTATCATGAGTAAATTTCACGTCCACCTTTTCTTGCCAAGCCATGACGCCATCCAGAGTAAAATCTGACGCCGTCAAAGGTAACTTTTAGCCGATTTTTGAGACTTTGTCGTTTTCTTCACTTTTATGCTCCAAAAACGTCCAAAATGCCTCCTTTTCCAGATTTCTCCTCAAAAGTACCTAAAATGACAAAAGGAACGATTTAGGGCAATAATTGATCAAATAAATACGATTTAGGGCTTAAATGACCCCTTAAAAGCGGTACACTTTTCGCTTCATCAAATACCCTTACACTTGAGATTTGCTTGTCCTCAAGCAAATGCGCTTTTATTCTAATCAAAATACAAGTTAGGGGTCATTTAATGCAAACATAAAAGTAATTACAACAAATAATCGTTCCACTTTAGTCATAATAAGCACGGAGATTATAAACTAGCACCTCACAAGTAGTGTTTAGATACTCACATCTCTCAAGTGTCATCAAAATAAATCTCATAAATGAAAAACGGATAATATCTCTCACTACCTGTCATAGCAAATAGATTACCATAGGCTTGGGAAAGGATCGAAAACCTCCTCCACTAGGCGTAAGCACCAAAGATAAACTATCAAAGAGGGCTTTTAAATGGGTTATAACGTTAGGTGTAGGGAAAAGGAAAACACGGTTTTGTTGGATAAAGGATATTTTACTGGTGGCGAGTTAAAGATCTTGATCAATTACATGTACTATACAATGTTGCTAAGCCAAGACTCGACTCAATCTTAAGCTAGAAACAAAATAACAAAATAACAAAAACATAAAATGAAACGGGATGGTAGTCCGTATGTTTTTTTCTATTTTTCTTTTTCTCATTTTTTTGTATTTTTCTTGATTTTTTCGATTTTTTTTTTTTTTTTTTTTTTTTTTTTTTTTTTTTTTTGGACATACACTCTTGCCCTACCATCCAAAATAATACATCATAGGGGCATTGCATTCCCCTTACACTTGAACTTTTACATAACTTTACAATTAACTAATCTAATGGCTCGAATTAAGATAATCAAAAAACTTGGAGTACTTTTAAAATATTTAGCACATATGGGGGTAATGAATGATGTTCTTCCCCATTACTCCATTACACTAGTACTTTACCCATGAGTCCCAATCGTCCCAAAACAATATGTACAAGGATATGACTCGACTTAGCAACCATGTAATCAATTAGATAATTAACTTGGGTTTAAACAAATGTTGTCACAATAATGCACTAAAAATGAGTGCATACAAGGTGGGCTAAGGCGATTTGGGTGTACATTTTAGTGGGGTGTAACAAATTCTTCCTTTAAGTAAAATGCTTAAAGGTCGAAACGAAAAGATAGGCTTTGAGGGGTGTACTAGGGGTATCGTGTACTAAAAATGAGTACAACGCAAAGGGTGTGGGAGAATTACTTGACCAATGTAGCCAATGTAATTATAACAAAAACACAGGTGTAAAACAATGGGTTAATCCTAATGCCTCTTATCATGTAGTAAATCTAACTACACGAATGTAGTCTCACTTGTGGCCTCGGAATGGTCCTAACGCAAGTTCTAGAATCTAAGTGCTACCGGTACACACATCATAGCATAAATGCTTTTCCTACCAATTCTAGGGGCGAACCTCACATATTTGGGGGTGGAAAATTTTTTAGTGGTACGGTTTTTGTGCTAGTCATATAACTCCTATCCGTGAGACGCTCATTAAGATCAAAGTTTCACTCCTATATGTTGTAAAAAATTTTAAATTTGGCACTAAAATTACCTTAACAAGTATTTCTCTCAGTTTTATTACACATCTACTATTAAACAAACAAAAATCAAGCGTAATAGCATTCTATAAAATCGTACTTTTACCCTCCCCTTACACTTAAGATGAACATTGTCCCCAATGTTCAAATAACAAGATGTAAAAGTAAAAAGTAAAAGAATGAAATCAAATACTCCCCTGATTCGCTCGGTGGATAATGAAGTAACACGGTTAAATCTTCTTCCAAAGTAATGTTGAAGCTCCATGACTAATGCATCGCCAAAAGCTTGTTTCAAAACATTTCCTTGTCCAAAATAACCTGTTAAACCTGAGAAAACAAACACGAAAACCTGCATAACATCGGCGGGATAAAATCTATATATAAGGATATAATGCTTGTGGAATGATAACTTTGCTGATTCCTGGAGATTATAAGTTGGAGATTTTAATAAAAACTTTTTAAAAACAAAACTTTCAAAAATTTCTGAAAATTAAATCTGATGCCGTCAGGTTATAAACCCTGACGCCGTCAGAAATGACCTGACAAAAATTTTCATTTTAAGTTTCCGGAAAATTTCTGGAAAAACCTTTACCTTACTTCCTGGAAATCCTGCAAAACATCATTATGACTCGATACAAGCATTTGACTCAAACAAATACGAATATGTATGTTAATTTATTATTATTACGATTCATGTTCATATGTGTTCTAATAAACCGATTTAGATTTCCCTTACACTTATCTTTTGCAAAATACCTTTATATGTAGTTAAGACGAAGTTAAAAACAAAATAAAGCATTTTCACAAATTAGTTTTGAACATGAATCAATACTAATAAAAATTAAACACACATACGGAAACAAATAAAGACAAACAAACAAACAAATAAACACACAAAGCAAATAAAGCTTGGGTTGCCTCCCAAGAAACGCTTTTCTTTATTAACGAGTCTTGTAGCTAGACTCAAAGTCACGTACATTACGTCACTTCTTCATCAAAAGTTATATCTTCCTCATTGATCATCTCATTACCATTCTCTTGATAATGCTTGACTCGTTGTATATTTACAGTGAATTCTCTATCTTCGTCGTCAATCAACACAACGGCTCCGGTTTTAGAGGAGCTCCTTACGGTAAAGGGTCCATACCATCTAGATTTAAGTTTTCCAGGAAATAGTCTTAATCGAGAATTATATAATAAGACCTTGTCTCCTTCTGAAAACTCCTTTGGTCTCTTAATCCGTTGGTCATGCCATCTTTTTGCCCTTTCTTTGTATGTAATGGAAGATTCATAAGCCTCTAATCTCAATTCATCGAGCTCTTGGAGCTGTAAGAATCTATTTGTTCCCGCGACCGTATAATCCAAATTACAAGCCTTAAGTGCCCAATATGCCTTGTGTTCCAGTTCTACTGGAAGGTGGCATGCCTTGCCATATACCATACGGAACGGGGTTGTCCCGATTGGCGTCTTATAAGCGGTTCGAAATGCCCACAAAGCTTCATCGAGCTTAAAAGACCAATCTTTTCGGTTTTGATTAACCGTTTTCTCCAATATTCTTTTTATGGCTCTATTAGTGTTTTCGACTTGACCGTTGGTTTGAGGATGGTAAGCGGTGGAGAATCGGTGAGAGACTCCATATCTTTTCATAACTTTCTCCATTTGCGAATTGCAAAAATGGGTTCCCCTGTCACTAATAAGAGCCTTCGGAATTCCGAACCTAGCGAACAATTTTTTTAAGAAATGAATTACTACCCTAACATCGTTAGTCCTAAGGGCTTGTGCTTCCACCCATTTCGAAACATAATCGATGGCCACTAAGATGTATTCATTCCCACCTGAAGACGGGAAGGGTCCCATGAAATCAATTCCCCAAACATTGAAAACCTCACAAACTTGTATATAATTCTGTGGGGCTTCATCCCTCCTAGAGATATTCCCAGATCTTTGACATGCGTCACAGGTTTGTATCATTCCCTTCACATCACGAAATATTGTAGGCCAATAGAATCCTGCGTCGAAGACCTTTCGTGCAGTAGTGTTCATTCCGTGATGTCCTCCCGATGGACCGGCATGACACTCTTTCATAATTCTGACAGCCTCTCTTTCCGAAACACAACGCCTGATTACCTGATCCGGACATCTTCGGAATAAGAAGGGTTCATCCCAAAAGTAGTACTTTAACTGATTAAAGAACCTCCTTTTTTCATGCCTGCTCATATGCTCAGGAATGACTCTACTCGCCAGGTAGTTAGCATAATCCGCATACCAAGGTTCAGAATCATTTATTGACATGAGCTGCTCTTCAGGAAATGTTTCCCGAATCTCACTCTTGTCAGATTCAGCGAGGCTGGGGTTTTCGAGACGAGAGAGATGATCAGCCGCAAGATTCTCTGCTCCTTTCTTATCACGAATTTCAACATCGAACTCTTGCAATAGTAGGATCCAACGAAGTAACCGTGGTTTAGCATCCTGTTTAGCGAAAAGATATCGAATGGCTGAATGATCCGTAAAAACAACCGTTTTAGAAAGGACCAGATACTGGCGAAATTTATCAAAAGTGAATACCACGGCTAGTAATTCCTTTTCAGTGGTAGTGTAGTTTTCTTGAGCAGGATTCATGGTTTTGCTAGCGTAGTATATTGGCTGAAAGTGTTTGTTAAGCCTTTGGCCTAATACTGCTCCAACAGCATAATCACTAGCATCGCACATGATTTCAAAGGGTAACTCCCAGTTAGGGGTAACCATAATTGGAGCTTGGGTAAGTTCCTGCTTCAATAGATCGAATGCGTCCTTGCACTCTTGAGAGAAGTCGAACGGGGCATCCTTCATGAGCAACTGAGTCATTGGTTTAGCTACCTTTGAGAAATCTTTAATGAATCTCCTATAGAAGCCAGCATGACCTAAAAAGCTACGGATTGCTTTGACAGTCGTCGGATAGGGAAGTTTGGATATAGCTTCAATTTTTGCCCGATCTACTTCAATTCCACTTCCTGAAATTTTGTGCCCTAGCACAATCCCCTCTTTTACCATAAAGTGGCACTTTTCCCAGTTTAGAACCAAGTTGGTCTCCTCACAACGTTTGAGCATTTTCTCAAGGTTAGCAAGACAGCGATCAAAAGAGTTTCCAAAGACTGAAAAATCATCCATGAAGACCTGCATGCTGTCTTCCATTAACTCATGGAAGATTGCCGTCATGCAGCGCTTGAAAGTGGCGGGGGCGTTACATAGTCCAAAGGGCATTCGCTTGTAGGCGAAGGTGCCATAAGGGCATGTAAATGTAGTCTTTTCTTGGTCCTCAGGAGCGATAGGGATTTGGAAATACCCTGAGAACCCATCTAGGAAGCAATAGTACTCATGCCCTGCTAGCCTTTCCAACATTTGGTCGATAAATAGGAGAGGGAAATGATCCTTTCGGGTTGCATCATTTAACTTCCTATAATCAATGCATACACGCCATCCAGTTACCGTTCGTTGAGGCACTAACTCATCCTTATCGTTCTTCACCACCGTCATTCCTCCCTTTTTTGGTACAACCTGTACAGGACTTACCCATGGACTGTCCGAAATCGGGTAAATTAGCCCTGCATCTAGGAGCTTAATGACTTCCTTCTTTACGACTTCCTTTATGTTGGGATTTACTCGCCTTTGAGGTTGCACGGTGGGTTTATAATCCTCCTCCATGAGGATTTTATGCGTGCAAAAGGTAGAGTCAATCCCCTTGATATCGGCTACACTCCATGCTATAACTCCTTTATATTTTTTTAAAACTCCTAAGAGTTTATCCTTTTGTTCACTTTTCAAAGAAGAGCTTACGATTACCGGAAGTTGATCTTTTCCTTGAAGGAAGGCATATTCAAGGTTGTTTGGGAGTTCCTTGAGTTCTAACGTGGGTGGCTCGATGATGGAAGGTTTAAGTTTGTTCTCGGGTTTACGAAGCTCAAGCTGTTCGATTTCTTGTCTGGGATAGAAGGAGACTGCATTCACATCCATAGTCTTCTCCTCCTCTAAGATGGGTAAGAAAGCTTCATCTCGCAACCAACCAGCTTCCACCTGTTCATCTACACAATTGTCAATCTCGTCGGATAGTTCATTGATTTCTCCGATGAAATATAACTGATTATCTGCCTCGAGAGAAAGATTCATTGTGTCTTTGATGTCGAAGGTTAAGCTATCGGCCCCCACTCGTAAGGTTAGTTTGCCGTCATGAACATCAATAACAGCACGAGCAGTTGCAAGGAATGGTCTTCCTAGAATGATGGGCACAAGATCGTCTTCTTCCATTTCTAGGATGACGAAGTCAACTGGAAATTTGAACTTCCCTACCTTAACCAGCACATTCTCGCATATTCCTAAGGGATACTTGACTGATCTATCGGCAAGTTGGATGCTCATACGGGTTGGTTTCAACCCAGAATACCCTAGCTTGAGGAACATGGAATGCGGCATAAGATTGATGCTTGCTCCTAAGTCGGCTAAAGCATTTTTGACTGAAAGAGATCCAATTGAACAGGGCAAGGTGAAACTACCTGGATCGTCCACCTTCTTTGGTAGCCCTCGTTGAGTCACCACAGAACATTCCTCTCCTAAGGTTACAAGACCCTCGAGCCCTTTTCTGTTGGTTAGCAACTTCTTGAAGTATGTACTATATTTGGGCATATGGTAACATGCATCAAGAAGGGGTATTGTGACGACCGAATTCCTCAAATATGACAAGAATCTTTTATTATCGTTTTCGACCTTTTGATTCTTGAGACGGGACGGGTATGGGACTTTAATGGGCTGTTTGGTTGGAGTAGGTGGAGAGGGAGTTACCGGAGGGGTTTGTTCGGGATTCTCATCGTTCACATTATCTTCCTCCTCATGAGGGGTGTTGGGCTCCATGACGTTAGATGGTTGAGCTGGATAGGGTGGATCCTTAGTAGTTGTTCCAGCACGAGTGGTGATGGCGAGTAAGGGATCTCTTTGAGGTTCGCCAAGGCTGTCGAGAGTGGCGTTGAGCTCTGCGAAATTGGCCCTCACGTCGTTTTGTTAGCTAATGATAAGGTTGTCGAGACCATTTAGTTGCAGATTCTTTTCAAACGTGAAATGCCCTAGATCATCCTCAAAGGTGCTCCTGACCTTATAGTCAGGATATTCTCCTCCTCCCTCTTCTCTCACAAGATTTCCCCAAGGGGTGAAATCATTGTTTTGGTAGAAAGTTAAGAGCGAAGGATCATCGAAGATATCGTGGCTTGACAAGCATGCTTGTTCGGTGGTGGTATCATCCTCGCATTCCTCCACTTCATGCGGGCCACCACATTGATCACAGATCAAGTATGGGTTTGATAACCGCTTAGTTGTTTGCGACTTGTCTAGATAAGATACCTGATCATTCAATCTACTCACCCGGCTAGCAAAAGGAGGCTTTTTCATGATCTTGGAAACGTTCATGATCGAATCGGGTTCATCCCAGGTATCGTCTTGATCATTCGCGTATTCCTCAATTCTATTCCATCCTTCCTCAACGCTTAGTTTGGCTATTTTTCCTTTTGATGAATTATTAATGCCCAATTGGTCGTTTTTGGAGACACTGTCATAAAGGATTTGGACAAGAAGCCAGAGTTCAATGCCATGATGAGGGACTTGTCTAATTAGATCCTTGAATCTAACCCAAGATTTGTGAATAGGTTCTGCTGGTCCAACATGGAAGCGGAGGATTTCGTCTCTCAACGTTGAAGTTCTTCCTATGGGAAAGAATTTCTCATAGAATTTTGAGATAAGCTGTTCCCATGTGAAGATGGATTCGGAGGGAAGTTGGTTATACCAGTTTCCGGCTTTTTCATAAAGGGTGAAGGGGAAGAATCGAAGCCGGGAGGTATCTCTAGTAGCCCCATCCGTATGGAGGGTATCCACTATTTTCAGGAAGTCCTTGATGTGTTGGATCGGATCTTCAGTTTTCAATCCGTGGAATTTGCATACACTTTGGACAAGCCAGATATCGGTTGCACGCAAGACCCCATCCGTGCGCTCATTTGGAAAAACGATAGCATTGGAAAAACCACGAGGGGTGGGAGAAGAGTAGTCCTTGAGACATTTAGGGATTGGGATTTCGGGAACTTCCATTTCGTGATTGGGTTGAGGGCTAGGAGGTGTAGAATGATGATTGGATTCTTCCTCGGAGAGGGCATCATCAAAATTGATCGTGGATGGTTCAGCCACTTGGCGGAGTCGCCTTAATTTATGCATTTCCCTTTCGGGTTCAGCATAGGGTGTGGCAAGAGTCTTTATCGAGCTTCAGCTCCTAGTGATTCTAAGATTAGGGGGGTCATCATCCAAAATTAGGGAATATCCTCCTAAAGTGCGGGCTCTAGGAGGTGGTGGTTGTTGTGGTGGTGGGTTGTTGGGATTAAGGATATTACCATCTTCCATGATGTCGGATGGTATGGTTACGAACAAAGACACGAAGAAAATAGATAGACTAAAGAAAACCTAGAAAAATAAAACAAAAATCTCACTAGAAAGGAATCTAGTGAGTAGACCTATAAAATAAAAATTCAACCTAAACAATAACTATTCCCCGGCAGCGGCGCCAAAAACTTGATGCGTGGTTTTGCAACCTTACAACAGGTTTTACCTCTCGAGGGATCTCAAGAGGCTTACAACCCCACCAGGCAGTGTACCTGACCGATGTAGTATAGTGTAGTGGTAAGTACGGGGGATTGATCGTTCTCCACAGGGAATAGTGTTCGTTAGGTATGAAAGACTACTCTAATAGGTCTAAGGGTTGAGGAAGATTCTTTTTGTGTTTTTATAATTTTATGAAAGCAAGTAAAATCTCGGGTTTAAAGGAGTGGGCGGAATTAGTTGCTAGCCAACTAACCCAAAGAACTATAAATGCAAATAAAATAAATAATTGAAAATAAAATGTTTGGTGAAAACTTAAGTGTAGAGAAATGTGTTTACTTAGATTTCCCTACTCCCTAACTATCTTTTACCGGTTGATTAGTGTGTATTAGTCGCGTGGATGACGGGTGTATTCCTTAATACCAATCGTGGGGTGGCGTACGTACTTCCCCAACTCTACAAGCTCCTACTTCACTCCTATGTCGAGCCGGCTAGGAAGCTCCTAACATGGGATCACTAGAATTCGCTTGTGCATTAAATACAACCATAAAAACCTTTAGTACGCATTTGGTTCATGTTTCTTAAGACGTTCAAGCAAGTTACCGAATAGGAAGTTAGCCAGTTTTCTTAAGCCTAACATAGATAAACAATCATCCAATACAACTAATAACACACTAACAACCAATAATCAATAGCTAAGTTTCATTAGATCTAAGCAAACACAAGATAAATCTAGCCTAACATGTTAAACAAAAGACAAGAACAAGATAAAATCAAACAACACATAGACATATTGAATGATTAATTGATAACTTATCTTTCAATGTAACATGGAAGATCTCAAGGCAAAAAGCCTTGAAAAAGAAGCTAAATTCGTCTTAGGGTTTTCTCCCAAAAATTCCACACTAAGCTCTCCCTCATGACAAAGAATTGCAAAACTATATATAGATTTTTACATCTGACGGCGTCACCTTATGGAGTGTGACGCCGTCACCTCGCCGCTTTTAGGGTTCCCGGATGACCTTCTTGACGCCGTCCCTCTTTAGCTCTCCAAAATCCGTTCTGGCTTATCAAGGCTTGACGCCGTCAGCCCTTGAACGTGACGCCGTCCCTCTTTGAATTAAGCCGTGACGCCCTTGATCAGGTTAAAGGGTGACGCCGTCAGAATTTACATGCAATTTTCACTGGCTTATCATGAGTAAATTTCACGTCCACCTTTTCTTGCCAAGCCATGACGCCGTCCAGAGTAAAATCTGACGCCGTCAAAGGTAACTTTTAGCCGATTTTTGAGACTTTGTCGTTTTCTTCACTTTTATGCTCCAAAAACGTCCAAAATGCCTCTTTTTCCAGATTTCTCCTCAAAAGTACCTAAAATGACAAAAGGAACGATTTAGGGCAATATTTGATCAAATAAATACGATTTAGGGCTTAAATGACCCCTTAAAAGCGGTACACTTTTCGCTTCATCAGCGATACACGTCATTCACTCTTGGGAGCACGCGACTCCAACCCTTGAGAGGTATCCTCTCATATTATACTTGGCATACCGAGGTCACCCCTCCGTATACATGTATACTTGTTTACTTGATATGACTTGATATGATATGTTCTGGGCTCGTAGTGGATTACTGTTTATGTTACCTTATAACCTTGATACTTTACTTGATACTTGACTTGATACTGGAATTAATTCGATATTTGACTTGACTTAAATTGAATATTGGGCTGGTGGTGGGTTATGGTTACCTTTACACCTACCTATTGTAACCATTCTTGATAACCTATTCTATTTCTTTCCTAACTCTTGTTACACCTTGCATTGTTTCGTTACTCCATTATCCCATGATTACTGCTTTGTATCGTTATATCTGTTCACTAAGCTTTCGTAGCTCAGCCGCATTTCTTTTCCTGTGGCAGGTTTTAGTTTGGAAGCTGGGTTTGAGTGGAGAGTACTTGGGCGTTTGAAGACTTTATTAGCTATTGAAGATGACTAGAAGGATTTATAGTTAGATTTAGAAATTATTGTATTGTAACCTTGTAGTTTCGGATTATCCATTGTAACCATTGAAATTCTATTGTATTATTTATGTCATATGCTTGTGATTGTCTGATATGAAACCATAGTATTGTGACATCTCTACCTTTTTCGGGTCGGGGTGTTACAATTTATGGTATCAGAGAACAGGCTGACGACTTGTAATACATTATCCTTGACCTGTGCGTTTAGGACCATTAGGCTTCCCCTGTAGGAACATAGGAGAATACCTTGAGAACTTGCTTTAGGATTTCTTGATATGAACTTAAGTTTTGACCAGTGAGGAATGGGTAGACTATAAGGCATTTGTTTAAGTATATTTGCTTCCGCATTACTCTGATTCGTGCCTTGCTTGTGGTTAGAGCCTGCGGAGTAGTTTTGTTTTTCCCTCTTGACTATGGCATTTGATCTTGTTGATCTCTGAGACTGTAGAAGTACTAGGTGGATTAAGATAGGTTGTTCTGCTTGCAACTTGAGATAAAGTATGATCATCATGAAGGCATATTTATGTGGTGCTAGTATTATGACGTCTGGCCAACGTGATAATACTTACACCATATAACGTGCCCTCATTGTGGCCATAGGATGTCTTGGGGAGTACCTAAGAAGTTAGAATTTGATCTTCGTTGGTTTATCCGTGATTAGTGAGACTTTAGGTTCATTCTACCTATGCGTATACTCTGCCTTTGTTCATTAGATGTCTGGATGAGTTTGAATTCTCGTTTTGCATTCTGTTGACCTCAATTATAAATCTTGAACTCTTGTAGAGCTCTCTACAGTTGATACAGTTAATTCGATTTGAAATCTCGTTCATATTCCATATAAGCTTTCCAGAAAATTCACCTATAATCCATGTTATGTTACATGGGCCTTTTGATCGATATCAACCTAATTTGTCTCCTTCTGAGAAATTTGAACCCACCTTGTCTTGATTGAGTCATTTGGTTTGACGATCCTTTTTGGAAGAACCTCCCCAGGCGTGAGAATGTTTGTGACAATCTTTTGCGATTTGCTACGACTTCGTCTAACCTTGCGACTTCAAATTTCGAGGACGAAAATTTTTTTTTAGAGGGGAAGAGTTGTAAAACCCTAAAATTTACGTAATCCGAAATGACCAAAGTACCCCTCTAATTTTATTTTATATTTTAAAGAACCTATAAATTATATAAAAGACATATTATTTGTACCTAATCTAAAATAATTAAATCCTAAGCTACCTAATAAAATTTAACTAATAAAAACTTTACCTTATGATGTAAAATCACAAAATAAATAATTATATACACACATTTTAATATTTTCGGTCAAGAAAAAAGAAAAAGGAAAAGATATGCACTAAATTAAATGGTATCCTAATCCCACTAAAATTGGTCCTCCCTAAATTATCCTAAACAAAAAAATTCGGTTCTCCTTATATATACACAAACCAAATTTTTTTTTAACCCTAAAATTCCTCTCTCCAAATTGTCGACATTCTCCTTCTTGTCCTCTCTTCTATTCGATCATCACAGCAGCCAAAGGAGGAGTTTCTTTTGTGGTAACTTGTATCTATCCTTGTTCAATTCAACCTTCTTGTTTGATTCTTGATTCATACTTTGTTGTTCTTGTCGAATTTAATGCATACATAAAATTATAAGAAGAAAAGTCACATAAAATCATAAAATTTACATGAAGTAATGAATTGGTAATTAGGGTTTTGATAGAATTCATGATTAATTTGATATGGGATGTTTATAACATGTTAATAGGATGTTAATCTAATGATCTATTGAATTAGGAGGGGCGTGGATGTGTTTAGGATGCAAAATTACGTGATGTTATGGTCAAAATTGAAACCAGTTTCTGATCAGAAAATCTAGGACGACTTTAATCGATTGGATCTTGATGATAACAAAGGGTATTTGGGTGTTTCTAGAGTCTAAAATTAAGTTCAAGGAAAGATCTTTCTGGGAAAATTAGCCTTGTAATTTTTAGAGGTCGGGAAGGCAACTTTTTGATTTTTAGAAATTCGTGTGTCAAACCTGAATTCGGATGTCTGGAAATCAGTCCGTTTTGACGATTTTTGATTTTCAAACCATGAGGAGTTAGGGCATGAAATTCTCCAGTATGTGACTTCAATATGTGTAGTAGTGTCATGAATTTTTGTAGATTTTTCCTGGAGGTATCGGTGGGTAAATGAAGTGGTTACTTTCTGAGTGTTACAGCAGACATGTTTTCTGAGTAGTCCGAGTTGTGGTATTTTTCATGTGGGGTTAAACTAATTAATAAATTCTGGGAAAATTAGTGTGGGTTTTCAAGACATTGAGGTAGCTCTGGGAATTTTTTTGGATTTTATCTCTGAATTCTAATATGGTTCATAAATTCGATCAAGTGTGGTCTGTTTAGGGTTAAAAGCTGATAAGAAGTTAATTAGGGCTAAATAAGGATTAATTGTGTAACTTAAGGGTGGAACTTATCATTATTCAAAATAAAAGGGTTTAACTTGTTAAAACATGTAACTTTATGATATTTATATTTCATACCCTAATCTTACGATAGTTTCACTATAATCCCTAAACTATTTATAATTACTTAATAAACCCTAACTATAAGAATGTGATTAATAACAAGTATTTAAAATCCGTTATGAAATTAAATGAGCTAATAAGTATATTATGAATCCTAATCTATGTAGATTCGTTGAAGAGGTGTGACAGTGTTTCCTTGTGTCCATCCATTTGTTTGCTTCCATTTCACTCGCTAAGGTACAGATATTCTGCCCTTCTTGTAAGGTGCCTTCGTTTCTCTTGATCTCTTGTTTTGATTCGTTTAGGATTCCCCAAGCCATTGCTATGTTCCTCTTTGTATTGTGAACCTTAGATATGATTTCTTTGACTTGAACCTCTGTTTTGAAACCTTGCCTTGACCTTTTGTTCTGAACCTTGCCTTGAAACCTACTATGAACCTTGATATAAACCTCGCCATAAACCTTGACTTGAACTTTGGTTTACTTGATATTTTACCTGGATGAGAAAACCTTTAATTAATTATGAAAATGTTTTAAGAAAACCATTTTTTAAAACTATCTTATTGAAAACTATTTTAAAGACTATTTTTATGAAAACCATTTTAAGAGATTATTTTATGGAAACTACTTTCAAAGGATTGTTTTTAAATGAACTTTTAAATTGAACCTTTACTGTATACCTTTGTTACGATCTCTTGTCTAGACCCTTGACCCGCACCTTGATAAACTCGATTGGAAACTTGACTTGAACCCCTGATATATGACTTGACTTGAACCCATTGATAAAACTTGAACTTGAATTTGAAGCGTGAAACTTGAAACTTGATACTTGAACCCCTTGATACTTGATACTTGATACTTGACCTTGACCCACAGTTTGAGATTACGAGCCATACTAGGCATGAGGGTTTCATGTCCTTGTCATTGATGCACCGATGACTTGACTTTTGGGTAGGAAAGTGATTACCTATCCCGTCCCTGCCATGACTTGATACTTGACTTGCGCGTAGATGAAGACATTGTGGCAGCCTACAGGGGCGCATGGATGCATCCTAGATTTGTATTTGTACTTGACTTGACACGACTTGATTACTTGTATTACTTAGTGACATGATGGGTGTGTGCGATACACGTCATTCACTCTTGGGAGCACGCGACTCCAACCCTTGAGAGGTATCCTCTCATATTATACTTGGCATACCGAGGTCACCCCTCCGTATACATGTATACTTGTTTACTTGATATGACTTGATATGATATGTTCTGGGCTCGTAGTGGATTACTGTTTCTGTTACCTTATAACCTTGATACTTAACTTGACACTTGACTTGATACTGGAATTAATTCGATATTTGACTTGACTTAAATTGAATATTGGGCTGGTGGTGGGTTATGGTTACCTTTACACCTACCTATTGTAACCATTCTTGATAACCTATTCTATTTCTTTCCTAACTCTTGTTACACCTTGCATTGTTTCGTTACTCCATTATCCCATGATTACTGCTTTGTATCGTTATATCTGTTCACTGAGCTTTCGTAGCTCAGCCGCATTTCTTTTCCTGCGGCAGGTTTTAGTTTGGAAGCTGGGTTTGAGTGGAGAGTACTTGGGCGTTTAAAGACTTTATTAGCTATTGAAGATGACTAGAAGGATTTATAGTTAGATTTAGAAATTATTGTATTGTAACCTTGTAGTTTCGGATTATCCATTGTAACCATTGAAATTCTATTGTATTATTTATGTCATATGCTTGCGATTGTCTGATATGAAACCATAGTATTGTGACATCTCTACCCTTGTCGGGTCGGGGTGTTACACCAGGTTTATTGAAACTATTTTGAACATGAGAAAACATCAACTTCTTCCTCACAAAACTGTTTATCCAACACCCAAACTTACCCAAAAACTTTTCAATAATATGAGGATGGCCTCAAAAGGGTATAGTGGGGAAGAGGTTCCCCTTTTTGATTCAATGCTACAGGTACAGGGTGAAGGATCAACAAGCCCAGTTGACTCCCAACACACACCCACAATATCAGAACAATCACCTTCACAGCCAACTTCATCACCAGATAGGTCATTATCCAGACAGGACTCTGTTGTACCTTAGCACAGAGTTCCTACCCTTCCCAATGTAGCAGATGAGGCTGACTTTGTCAGTATAGAAAGGGCTGCTTCTACTGTCTCAGGCTTAGAAGATGGGCAGGACAAAAGTAACATCAATAAGACCCAATCTATGGAAACACCAACGATACTAAGTTCCTATGAACCCAGTACTATTGGTGGAATCCCAAGCCAACCAGAAATTTTGGGTGGCTCAGAAGCTCACCATATGGTGGACTATGAGTCTTTGCCCCATGATGCACCTCTCCCTAAAGGTAACACATCAGGAAGTGCTGAGGGCAGTCAGAAACTTAAAGAATTAACAGATTTGTGTACAACATTTTTTGAGAAAGTTACTACTTTGGAGGTTGACTGATCTCTCACAAGAAGGTTTTTGGCAAGGTGTAAACAAAGTTGGTGCTTAAAGTCAAGAAATTGGAGGACCAGGTCAAGACACTTATAAGAAAGAGATCAGCTCATTTAGTATAATCAAGTAGTACATCTTCTTCATCCAGTTTATCAGATGATCACAGTGCAGATCAAGGTGAGGAATCTTCCAAATAGGGGAGGAAGATTGCCCAATTAGATGATGATCCTCATGTCACTTTGGTCTAAGAGGAGTTTGATATGTTGACATAAATAATGCCTAAAAACATTATTCATATCTCTATGTTTTAATGATCAGAAAATATAAACTCATTAAACATAAACTTATCAAATAAACAAGTATTTAGTTGTAAATATTGATTTCTACAACTTAATCATTTAAGGTATGAATAAACAAGTGTTTAATGCATTATATGATCAAAGGAACATTTTCTTAATAACTAGATTTTTTATAAAACATCAAAAACATTTTATATATTTTTGAAAAACATTTTTGGTATTAAATAAAAATGTTTAATCTTTTATAAAAATATGAATTCAAATTTTTAACCAAAATCAGTTAAAATGTTCCAGAAAAACCTTCCCCACAAAAGGACAAAACTGGCCAACGTTCAGCAGGGGCGGCCCCCTTAATTTTACTAGGCGGACCCCTTAAAATTAAGGGGACCGCCCCCTATTTAAGGGGGCCGGCCACGCTCCTGTAGGTTCCAGCAGTCCAGTTTTTCTGCCTATAATTACCAGCCTTCCCCTGGATTTTTACTCACCTTTTGCACACTGAAACTTTCTGTTTTAAATCACATTTCATATCTTCAAAAACCCTTTGATCATATAATCTTAAGCTTTGGTTTCTAAGTGATCCAAGCTTCCTCCATTCAAGTGCAAGAGAAGAATACTCCTTCAACAACTAGAGAAGAAGTATTGCAACTTAGATACCTAAGTTGTTTGTGTCATCACACATTTGTATATAAGTTGTGTATTGTTGTTAGATAGTTGTGTGTATAATTGTTTGGGATAGGTTAGTGTGTAAGTAGAGAAGTTGTGTTGTTAAGGTGTGTAAGTAGTGAAGGTGTGAAGAAGTAGAAGTGTACATAGGTTGTGCTTAGTTGTGAAGTGTCGTGAAGAAGTAGTGAAGAAGTCGTGAAGAAGTTGTGAAAAAGTCGTGAAGAAGTCGTGAAGTAGTCGTGAAGAAGAAGGTGTGATTAAGTCATGTTTAAGTTGTGAGATTGGTTCTAGCTACGATTAGAACTCGACATCTAGCTTTGTGTCGTTAAGCCGGTGTCAGCTAAAGTTGTGTAAAGGTTTTCTCCGCCATAAGGGAGCTTGTTGACATAGTGAAGAAAACTCTCGAGTTAGGTGCTCGGGGAGTGGAGTAGGGCAAGGAAGGTGTCCTTGTAGCCGAACCACTATAAATCTCTTGTCTCTCGGTTAGATCTTTCCATCTCTAGCTTTCATTTCATTTTATTACCTTACTGGCATTACTTATTTATATTTACTTATATACATATTGTTCATATTGTTCAAGGAGTTGAGATCACATAAATTCGAATCTAAGTTTTAAAAAGTAAACAAAGTTTTCACAATAAAATTTAAAAGGACATAAAACTATTCAACCCCCTTCTAGTTTTCCACAATTGGTATCAAGAGCCACGTCAAACAAGATTTTTAAAATTAACTGTATTTTAAAACTTGAAACGATCTATGGAATCTTTAAAATATTTAGAAGGGCAATCTATGCAAAGATCACCACTATTTGAAAGTGATGGTTTTCTTTATTGGAAAAATAGATTCGAAACTTATGTGAAATCAAAGGATCTTGATCTTTGGCATGTTATTACCTATGGTGATTTTCCCCCTATTCAATATAATATCCTAACTAAAATAGATGAAATTGTACGTTTTGAAAAACAAAATGATGATTTAAAAAAGAAACTAGCAAAAAATAATGAAGCTAAAATGGTTATTTATAATGCGTTACCACGCAAAGAATATGAAATAATTTTTATGTGTCAAACCGCAAAAGAGATTTGGGATTCTTTACTAATCACTCACCAAGGTAATAGTCAAGTCAAAGATAATAAAATAGATCTTCTTGTGCAACAATATGAACAATTTACAATTCCTGAAGAGGAATATATTGATAATGCATTTGCTAAATTTAACACAATCATCACAAGTTTAAAAGCACTTCATGAGACTTTTTCTAGCAAATATTGTTTAAGGAAATTTCTTAGGGCATTACATCCGAAATGGCGCGCGAAGGTCACGGCGATTGAAGAGTCAAAGAACTTGATGACGTTATCACTTAATGAGCTTATTGGCAACTTGAAGGTTCATGAAGAAATTATAAAGAGGGACTCGGAAACGGTCAAGAGCAAGAAAGATCAAATCAAGTCTCTCGCGCTAAAAGCCAAAAAGGAACTTAGTGATGACGATGATTCAAGTGACGATAGTGAAGACGAAGAATATGCAATGGCCGTTAGAGAATTCAAGAAATTTTTCAAGAGACGAGGAAGATTCGCGAGACAACCGCGAGATGAAAGAAGATCGCTACAAAGAAATAGAAATGATAACTACGGGAAAAGAAAGTACTTTAGATGTGGAAGCCAAAACCATCTCATTGGCGAATGTCCAAAGCCACCGGGTTATGATTACGAAAGTGCATTTGTTAGTGGAACATGGAGCGATAGCGACAAAGATGAAGTGGACAAAGCAAAAGACGAAAAGTGCCTTGTAGCTCAAGCCACCGATGAAATATGTCTTGGGATAAATTTGGAGCCCGACGAATGGATTAAGGATAGTGGATGCTCGAAGCACATGACGGGAAACCGGAAGCTATTCTCCTCCTACAAGGCATACAACGGAGGTAATGTTATTTTCGGTAGTGATTTTCGTGGAAAAATCATTGGCAAAGGTACGATCTCTCAAGACTCCCTAACTATTGAAAATGTTGAGCATGTAGATAACTTAACATATAACTTGCTTAGTATAGGACAAATATGCGATAATAAGTGTAGGGTTACTTTTACAAGTAAAGATAGTGAAATAGTTAAGGACGGAAAGGTCATAGGTAGAGGAGTTAGGAAAGGTGGCGTATATGTTATGAAACTAGGAAATAAACCGGAAGATAAAATATGTCTAGCAACTTTAGATGAAAACTCTACATTGTGGCATAGAAGATTAGGTCACGCAAATATGCAACAAATACAATCCCTAGCCTCTAAAGAATTAGTTAGAAACTTGCCTAACCTAAGATATGACCAACATTTTTGCGATGCATGTAAAATAGGAAAACAAGCACATGCTAGTCACAAAGCTAAGAATATAGTCTCCACTACTAGATGCCTAGAATTATTACACATGGACCTTTTTGGTCCAACCGCTGTGCGGAGTTACGGAGGTAATCGTTATACCTTAGTAATTGTAGACGACTATTCACGATACACGTGGACTAGATTTTTAAGTGATAAAACCGATGCCTTTAATAAGTTTGAAATATTTAGTAAAATGATTCAAAATAAATTAGGATGTTCTATAGTATCAATTAGGACGGACCATGGTCGGGAATTTGATAACGAAGTGCAATTCGGAAAATATTGTGATTTAAATGGGATATCTCACAATTTCTCCGCTCCTCGCACTCCACAATCAAATGGGGTAGTAGAAAGAAAAAATCGAACATTACAAGAAATGAGTAGAACAATGCTAAATGAACAATCTATCCCACAAAAATTTTGGTGCCATGCCGTAGATACATCAACATATATAATAAATAGAGTCTCAATTAGGCGAATTTTAGGAAAAACCCCATATGAGTTATTAAGAGGTAGAAAACCTAATCTAAATTACTTTAAGGTATTCGGGAGCAAATGTTTTGTTCTCAATACAAAAGATTACCTTACTAAGTTTGATCCTAAGTCGTACGAAGGAATCTTACTAGGGTATTCACAAAATAGTAAAGCATACATAATACTTAATAAACACACTATGAAAGTAGAAGAGTCCTTAAATGTAACATTTGATGAAACTCCACCACCACCTAAGACATTGCCCCTAGAAGATGATGACCTAGTTGAAGAAGAAGCTATTGAGGTTAGTAAAATTAAACCCTTAGGCGATGATAATGAAGATATAATATTAGGTGAAAACGAAATAGTAAATGTTAAGGAATCTAAATCACACCCGTTAGATAATATAATAGGAAACTTAAATCAAAGAACCCTTAGATCACAAGCTCAAGATAAAAATAACTTCTTTTGTTTCCTATCAACTATAGAACCTAAAAATATAAATGAGGCATTAAAAGATGAAAGTTGGGTTATGGCTATGCAAGAAGAACTAAATCAATTTAAGACTAATGACGTTTGGGAACTAGCCCAAATCCCATGAACATGACCATCATAGGAACTAAGTGGGTTTATAGAAATAAGTTAGACGAAAATGGAATAGTTACTAGGAACAAAGCTAGGTTAGTTGCCCAAGGATATAATCAACAAGAAGGAATAGATTATGACGAAACTTATGCCCCTGTAGCTAGATTAGAATCTATAAGAATACTACTTGCCTATGCATGCGCCCTAGATTTTAAGTTATTTCAAATGGACGTGAAAAGTGCATTCCTTAATGGTTTTATCAATGAGGAGGTATACGTGGCACAACCTCCAGGATTCATTGACTTCGCAAAACCTGATTATGTTTATAAACTCAAGAAAGCTTTATATGGACTCAAACAAGCTCCCAAGGCTTGGTATGATCGATTAAAAGCATTTCTTATTAAACATGATTATTCCATGGGAATGGTAGATAACACTCTTTTCACGAAAAAGAAAAGCCCAAATCTCATCATTGTCCAAATATATTTCGATGATATTATATTCGGATCGACTTGTCAGGATATGTGTGATGAATTCGCCAAAATCATGCATGATGAGTTTGAGATGAGTATGATGGGTGAACTTAATTTCTTCCTAGGATTACAAATAAAACAATTAGAAGATGGAATATTTTTTAATCAATCTAAGTATATTAAGGAAATGCTTAAGAAATTTGGATTAGAAGACGCTAAGCCCATGAAGACACCGATGTCTACGGAAGTAAAACTCACAAGAGATGAAGAGGGTGAGTCCGTAGAAAACACTAAATATAGAGGAATGATAGGTAGTTTACTATACTTAACGGCAAGTAGACCGGATATCATGTTTAGTGTCTGCCTTTGTGCTCGCTTCCAAGAGGATCCCAAAACCTCTTGCCTAGAAGCGCTTAAGCGTATCTTCCGATACATTAAAGGCACTATACACTTAGGATTATGGTATCCTAAGGGATCGGGCATAGAAACCATCGTCTATGCGGATTCGGATCATGCGGGAGACTACGTGGATAGAAAAAGCACTAGCGGAATTTGCACGTTAATGGGATGTTGTCTAACATCTTGGTTCTCGAAGAAGCAAACTACTCTTGCTATTTCTACCACAGAAGCCGAATATGTAAGCGCTGGAAAGGCATGTCAACAAGCACTATGGATGAAACAAGCTCTCGTAGATTATGGCATTAAGTTAGATGATGTCCCAATTATGTGTGATAACAAAGGTGCTATAGATTTAAGTAAGAATCCCGTTCAACACTCTAGGACTAAACATATAGAAATACGCCATCACTTCCTCCGCGATAACGTTCAAAAAGGAAACATATCTATAGAAAAGGTTGCATCGGAAGATAACTAGCAAACATATTCACTAAGCCCCTTAAGCGTGAACTCTTTAACCACTTACGTTTAGGCCTAGGAATGATGGAACAAATTGACTGAATTTTCTGCATCTTTGGTACATTTTTTTTTCCAGATGGGCGGACCCCTTAATGTTATAAAGGCGGTCCCCTTAATTATTAAGGGGACCGGCTTGTCATTAAGGGGACCGGCCATTTGTCTATAACATTTTTTTTCTGTTTCCTCCCATCTGAGTCTAGGAATCTGCTTTGCACAAAATAAAAGATTGGGATATTTCTTTGCATAAACATATTTATAAACAAAACCCAGTCTATTTTCTAAAAATCATTCTCACATCTAGGAAAACACATGAAAACCATTTTTCTTACATTGTTGAATAATGCTAAAAACATTTTTTTTTCATGCATAAAGATCTCACATGAATTGTCAAAGTATATAATCTAATATATACATCTTTGATATTCATATATTGAGCAAAATCAAATCAAGGAGACCTTGGATTGTTTCTTAGGAAATTTTTGCATTTAGGAGTCGAAACAATCACATCTCCACATTTGTTGCATATAGGCACACACTAAAACAAGCTTATTAATCACATCCTCACAATTGTTCCATCACCTATTCCCCATTAGTTTCTAGTGCCTTTCCTTCATTACCCTTGCCTTAGTTGATTAGGTTCCTTAATTCTCTAAATTGCTAGATATTAATTATTGCTTGCTTATTTATTTATCTTATATGCCATGCATGCTTAATATGTTTCTTTATTGCCTCAAAGAGTGGGACTTGCCTAAAACCAGAAGCTCAAAACATAGCCATCATCACCTATTTCTGCAGAAAAACCCATTTCTGGAACCTAGAAAGGTACCAGATGGGCGGCCCTCTTAATTATTAAGGGGACCGCCCATAATTAAGGGGACCGGCCATCTGCTGGACGGGTTCACAGAATCTTTTTCTGCTTTTTAGCCCATTTGATCCTATACTTCCCCAAATTCACAAACACATTTTGTCCTAATCACCCAACAAGCCTATCCATTCCTAAACAACACAAATCCTCCACTATAAATAACCCCATATCTCACCACATTCAATCATCCCATCATGTCTTCTCCTATCAACCCAAAACCAAAAACCTCAAAGCTAGCAAGGATGACCTTAAAACCCGGGTGGAAAAGAAAACCTCACCCTCACCACAAGCCTGTAACAATCCGCATTTTCAGGTTAATTTTATTCTCGAAATTTTTACTATTCATGTTACTATTCATTTTTACTATTCACTGGCACTATTCATTGCCGAGATTTTTATTTCATATCGAAATTTTTATTTTATAATCTCGTAAGATAAATTATTTCTATGACAAGATAAAAGTTTGACGCTTGTCGGGTCATTTTCGCAAAAGTTGTTAAGGCATTATACGTTTGGTTTAAACGTCGTTTGAACACCCTGCGCATAACGAAAACCACCTGCGCCAATTTTCCTCGCATCAGATAAATGTTTAGAACACTCACAATCAATTAGAGAAATTTTGATATTAAGTCAAAATGTTACCAAATAGACCATGTGTCTTACAAAACTAGAAATTGCGTTTTAAGCACTTTCACTTATCCGCAACCTTAGCCTTCACCTGCACCACACTTTTTAAGACATTTAGAAGCTTTTATATTATTAGAAAATTCAACATATTTTCCCCCTCCATTGACCCTAAAATCATTCTTTGATTTTATAAATCATTTCTTGATTTTCAGGCTTCCGATTTTAGGTCTAAAAGATGTTTAACACCAACCGACACAAGACTGAGCCCAGTCTAGACGTTATAGGCTATTTTAATTCATTATTATCCTATTAGAAAAGTTACATTTTACTTTTCTCAATTTTGCGCAACTTTCGTACGTTTTACGTATTTCACGTTTTAGACCCGCGTTTTCAGTTTTAACAGGGTTTGAGCAACCCGATGGAACTTATCACTCATTTTATATTTTATTATGGAGTATAATGATAAGTTAAATCATTCCTGCAAGTTTCGTATTTTTACGATACCCGGTTTTACGTTTCGTGACTTAACGGTTTACGGTTAGCGATTAACGGAACCAAAACTAACTCTATAAGAAAGATAATATCAAGAACTCATCTAGTCACCGCCCTAGACTTCCCAAACCGCCAATAGGGGGGGGGGAGTCATCCCCTTGGTGGCTAAATCTTGGCCATTGTTTTCCTAGATGATTACATGTGTTATTTTAACCATGGTTAAAATTTAACCCAATATGTAGTTAACTAAATTTCTCATCCTATAAATAGCCAACTAAACACATAGAAATTCTTGCACCACACCTTCTAATATCTTCAAAGTCCTAAAACCTAAGGCACTTTTCTTATATTTTGTAAGAAAGTTAACTAGTTTTTGAAAGAAAACTAGTGTTTGATCTTCGATCTTGGAAATTTTCTAAGACGAGTCGTTATAATCTTCGAATAGCTTCGGATTCCCAACAAGACGTTGTTATAATCTTCGAATAGCTTCGGATTTCCAAAAAGACGTCGTTATAATCTTATTTTGGTTCCGGATTCTCAAGGATTCCAAGGGAGGAATTGTTCTAGTTCTTGTTCTTAGATCCTTAATTTCCTTTCTTAAGTGAAAGCCAAAAGTTGTAAGAAACCCTAACACACTTTCTTGCTCAATATCATTTTCATGCTTATTATACTTCATTCATGCTATATATGGTCCTTATATTATGTTCATGATTTAAATACTTGTGGACTTTGTTAAGTTTATTTATGGTATTTATAAACTCTTAATGTGTCATATAAACAAAGTAAGCAAAAAATATTTTTATCAAATACTACAACACTAGGGAGCTTTGTGTGAGGGGCTTCATTTGGGAAAACGGATCGACGAGTTGTGGATTTACGAGTTAAAGTGTCCTGGCTCCTCGAACGTTTGCTACATGACCTCTGAATCATGATGGCCCGAACGCTAGTACGAGATATACAAACTCAAAATGTTTCATAAACCATATTTATACAACAACCTACCTGACACACTAAGTACTACATCATGAACATTATGCAGGGCATATATAGGCTCGTCTTTGTATTCTTAGACATTATTCCAACCTAAGTCGCAACGTTCTATTGTAGGTTGCACTTAGAGGTTTCCCGACTCATTCATTGAACTCATTAAGGCTTTAAGATACCAACCAACTCACGGTGAGTTCATAGCCCCACTTTCTATTACTTAATTGTTTTACAAACCCTTGGGGGGAATACATGCTATTTTAACCGAACACAATGCTTTGAAATTGTATGCTATCTGATTGTTTTATTATCACTAAGTACAATCATTGCCACTCAAAGTCCCCATATCATGAACCATTTAATCACTAGGATAGTGAGCGCGAATATTAATGAATAGATCTATTGGGATTGACGAATCCCGTTTGTATTGACTGGGTACGGTAATCAAACGCACTATATTTGAGTCTTAGGTATTTTGGCAAGTACCTACAGGGGTAATCAGCCATCGATATTGGCATCACGTTAACGTATTGGTTGCATGAGCTTAGTGAATAATAATTGTTTTTCTTTTCTATGAATGTGAGACTAATTACCTCATATCAACTTTCGGGTGTATAACAACGTAGCCCACTTTCTTGGAAACTCAACATATTGTGTTCAACTACATAAAACAAACTCTATGAATATCACTCAACCTTTGTGTTGACAGTTTTAAGCATGTATTTCAGGTGCATAATGATCAGGGATGGCACGGAGGGGCACGGGCTCAATCAAGAAGGCTATAACATATTTTATCATTCAAAAAGACATCAAATGACTTTATATTGATGTACTTTGTAAACATGGAACCTTATGGGACCTCTTTTGTAAACTCTGATATATTATAATTTGAATGATAAATCCTTTTTAAAACGACTCAGTTAGAGATCGTTTTCTATTATTATGACTGTTGTGCCATCAAGTAACACCCAGTTTGAATTCCGCTGCATCATTGAATTGGGGGTGTTACAGATTGGTACCATAGCCATGGTTGTAGAGAAACGAGTCTAAGTGAGACTTAAACTATAACCACTTTTACAAGAAAAAACATTTTATAGCCTTCCAATCTTCGTGCCTTCCATCCTTCAGACGATCATGGACTTGTTAGACATTATACTAAACAAACATTTTAGCATATTTGAACATTGCCCGTAAGCTTTAGATTTGTTCTAACATCATAACCCTTATTGTAGACATCATGTCTGTTCCACCATCACCCGATCACATTCCCGATATGCCCGCTCACTTACAATTTCTCCCCGGACTCAATGATCCCTATTTCGAATCACTAGATTATGACAATCAGGAAGAACCTTATGAGGATTTAATTAGTGACGAAGAGGAAGAAATGGAGGAGGATCCAGACGAAGATCCCGAAATGGATTTAGATGTGGAAGAAGATGAGGAACCACCAGTGGTACGACCACTATCACCATTGACATCACCACCTCCTGTCTCTGTATCCTCATCCGAATCAAATCATAATACTCCTACTCAAGGTCCAAAGTCTACATATGAAATCGGTGGATCATCAAAACTCATACCTACATTCATAAATTCAGCCCAGTACGAAGTATACTGCCTGAAACGAGGCCTTGACCTAGCCCTAAATAAACTTCACAACATGGCACGACAAATGGATGACTATGAACCCAAGGTTAATGTGGCCAAAATGGAAGCCGTTAATGCACGACAACGCCTCGATTTGAATATCCTTGATTCGAGCTATGTAAAGGAAGACTTGACTCTTGTTCAAGATATAGTCTTGGATCCTTTAACCGGCTTGGATGACATCAAGGATAGACTTATGCGAGTAGAAAAAGCTCAAGCCAAAGACGCGGCCCAAATTCACAAGCTACAACACCACCTAATGACAGCAGAAATCCGTCTGGATATTGCCAACTCTGCCCGATACCAACTCAAGAATGAGTTGTATGCCGTGCAACAAAGGTTACACCAAAGGGAAGTCGATGAGATTCGCCCGTAGGAGTGTGTGGATGTACTAAACACCTATGGAAACATCGATCCATCCGAATCCTCCAACTAGAAATAGACTAGTTTTATAGTTATCTTTTGTGCTACTAAACTGAGTAGATTCAGTTAGTAAACTCTGTAAAAATCCATGTAAAAACTAGCGGTAGTAAAACGTTGTAATTACTAAACTGAAAGTATCAGTTAGTAAGTTTTTGAAGAAGCTTGTAATAAGTTTCGATTTTGTAATCAATCAACGTTATATGAATAGAACCCTTGCTTTGCATTATCATGTGTTATAATCTAAATCTCCACCATAATTATTCTATCATCAAATCATGCTTATTCTACCAACTCTATACTCATAACATACCTTTATATTATAGCACCATGCCGCCAAAGAAGAGTACGACACTAACAATGACTCAAGCCGCCATCAACAAGCTAGTTAAAGACAGTGTGAAAACCGCACTCGAAGCTGAACGCGCAGCCGTAGCTACAGCAGCTGCTGAAGCTGCTCTGAATAGCACTGAAGGATCAAACCCAAATGTGAATTCAGTACCTAAGGCCTGCACATTCAAAGACTATTTGAACTGCAGACCCACTAATTTCAAGGGTACTGAAGGAGCTGTAGGTTTAACCCGCTGGTTTGAAAAATGCGAGTCAGTATTTTCAATCAGCAAATGTGTCGAAGAGGATAAATTTAAATTCGCCACCAGTACACTACTGGATGAGGCATTATCATGGTGGAACTCAGTATCTCAACCAATAGGCATCGAAACTGCTTATGAGATTTCTTGGGATAATTTGAAGGACATGATGATCAAAGAATACTGCCCCCGCAGTGAAATTCAGAAATTAGAAGTGGAATTCTGGAATCTTGTTGTTAAAGGAAACGACATCCTAACTTACAACCGTCAATTCCAAGAGTTGAGGATACTATGTCCAAGAATGGTTTCAACAACTGAAAAGCTGTTGGAAAGATATATCTGGGGACTCCCACCAAGCATACAAGGGAACGTGACTGCATCCGCTCCCAAGGCACTTGATGAAGCTATGCGATTGGCTCGCAACCTCACGGATCAAGTGGTGCGAACGGGAGCTACCCAAAAGCAAAACCTCAACAACAACACCACTACCACCAACAACTCCAACTACCATAACAACAATAACAATAGAAACAACAACAACAAGCGACCATGGGATGGAAACCGTGGAGGAAACAACAACAACCCAACTCGAAACAACAATCACCATAACCAGCAAAACAAAAGACAAGAAGCCGTAACGGCTTATGTTGCTGCACCAACCGGAGGTGGATATACTGGGAACCAACCACTATGCACTAAGTGTAACTATCATCATGTAGGTCCTTTCCCCGCCAAGTGCAACAAGTGTCAAAGACCGGGACATCTTGCCAAAGATTGTAAAAACAGGGCCACTGGAGCTAACGCTCAACCAGTAGTTACATGTTATCGGTGTGGCGAAAAAGGACACTTCAGTAACAAATGCCCTCAAAACCAAGGTCAACAAGGCGGAGGTGCTCGTGGTAGAGCCTACGTCATGGGCAACGGTGAACCACAACAGGACCCAAATGTGGTTACTGGTACGTTCTTACTCAATAACATCCCTGTTAAAGTCTTATTCGATTCCGGTGCCGATATGAGTTTTGTATCTAATGCAATATCATCTTTACTTAATATCGCACCAATCACTCTAAACACTAGTTATAGTATTGAACTAGCTAACGGTAGCTTAGTAAACACTAATACCATAATCCAAGATTGTACCCTTAATCTCCTAGACCGCCCATTTACCATCGACCTTATGCCAATCGAACTTGGAAGTTTTGATGTAGTCATCGGCATGGATTGGCTATCTAAACATCATGCTAACATCATCTGTGGTGAAAGGGTTGTTCACATTCCTTGTGACAATGAAACTTTGGTCATCCGTGGTGATCAAAGTGGAACCCGATTAAATATCATCTCATGTATCAAAACCTTGAAATACATTGAGAAAGGATGTTATGCCTTCCTAGCACACGTAACCGAGAAGAAATCCGAAGAAAGACATCTTAAGATGTTCCCATCGCACGTGAATTTCCCGAAGTCTTTCCCGAAGACTTACCCGGACTTCCACCAAATCGTCAAATAGAATTCCAAATTGATTTAATACCAGGAGCGGCGCCAGTAGCCCGCGCACCTTACAGGCTAGCACCGTCAGAGATGCAAGAGCTATCAAATCAATTACAAGAACTTTCGGACAAGGGATTTATTCGACCTAGTTCCTTACCTTGGGGAGCTCCCGTCTTGTTCGTAAAGAAGAAGGATGGATCATTACGAATGTGTATTGATTATCGTGAACTAAACAAGTTGACAATAAAGAACCGATACCCATTACCAAGAATTGACGATTTATTCGATCAATTACAAGGTTCAACCTTTTACTCCAAAATTGACCTACGATCAGGTTACCATCAAGTTAAGGTTCGTGAGGAAGATATTCCAAAGACAGCCTTTAGGACACGATATGGTCACCACGAATTCCAAGTAATGCCATTCGGGTTGACTAACGCACCAGCGGTATTCATGGATCTCATGAATCGAGTGTGTAAGCCATACCTAGACAAATTCGTGATCGTATTCATCGACGATATTCTCATCTACTCCAAAAACGAAGAAGAACACAAACAACATCTAAGAACAATTTTAAGGTTACTCAAGGAAGAGAAATTGTATGCGAAATTTTCAAAATGTGAATTTTGGATTCGTTCGGTACAATTCCTTGGGCATGTGATTGACAACACTGGTTTACACGACGATCCCGCTAAAATTGAAGCTATCAAAGATTGGCCAACACCTACCACCCCTACAGAAATTCGTCAATTTCTAGGACTAGCTGGGTATTACCGAAGGTTTATCGAAGGATTTTCCTCGATAGCAAAACCTTTGACCAAGCTAACCGAGAAAAATAAGAAGTACATTTGGAACAAAGATGAAGAACAAGCCTTCCAAACCCTCAAACAAAAACTTTGTAGTGCCCCTATTCTAGCATTGCCAGATGGGATCGAAGATTTTGTGGTCTACTGTGATGCCTCGCACCAAGGTTTGGGTGCCGTGTTAATGCAACGTGAGAAAGTCATGGCTTATGCTTCGCGACAACTTAAGAAACATGAGGAAAACTACACCACTCATGACTTGGAGTTAGGAGCTGTAGTCTTTGCACTGAAAATCTAGAGACACTATCTATACGGTACTAGATGTACTGTGTTCACCGATGACAAAAGTCTCCAACACATCTTGAATCAAAAAGAACTAAACATGAGGCAACGTCGATGGTTGGAATTACTAAGTGATTACGACTGCAACATTCGCTACCACCCAGGAAAGGCAAACGTAGTAGCCGACGCCCTAAGCCGAAAGGTACGGGTTAAACCATTACGAGTCCGAGCCTTGGTCTTTACCATAAATTCCAATTTTCCCGCTCAAATTCTTCACGCTCAAGCTGAAGCGGTGAGACAAGAAGACGTCAAAAAGGAAAAATTAGGCGACATGATACAGAAGAAATTCGAAACCCGTTCAGACGGAACTCTATGCTTCGAAGGTCGAAGTTGGTTACCACTTTATGGTGGCCTACAAGACTTGATCATCCAAGAATCCCATAAGTCTAAATATTCCGTACATCCAGGATCTGATAAGATGTATCAGGATCTTAAACAACTCTATTGGTGGCCAAACATGAAGGCCGATATTGCAACATACGTTGGCAAATGTCTTACATGCTACAAAGTTAAAGCCGAACATCAAAAACCATCCGGTCCATTGCAACAACCAGAGATTCCTATGTGGAAATGGGAACGAATTACAATGGACTTCATTACCAAGCTTCCAAAGACATCAAGCGGTTATGACTCCATCTGGGTCATAGTTGATCGTCTCACAAAATCCGCACACTTTTTACCAATTAAAGAGACATACAAAATGGATCAGTTAACCAGACTGTACATTAAAGAAGTAGTCTCGAGACATGGTGCACCAATATCTATCATATCTGACCGAGACGGTAGTTTCATCTCAAACTTCTGGCAGTCACTCCAAAACGCCTTTGCAACAAAACTAGACATGAGTACAGCGTATCCCCTCAGACCGATGGTCAGAGTGAACGAACCATTCAAACGCTGGAAGACATGCTTCGAGCTTGTATAATCGACTTTGGAAAAGGATGGGATACTCACCTACCATTAGTCGAATTCTCCTACAACAACAGTTATCACGCAAGTATCAAGGCAGCACCATTTGAGGCACTTTACGGATGAAAGTGTCGTTCGCCTGCCTGTTGGGCCGAAGTGGGAGATGTTCAACTCACTGGTCCAGAACTCATTCGTGAAACAACAGAGAAGATTGTACAAATCAGAAATCGACTTCAAGCCGCAAGAGATCGACAGAAAAGTTATGCCGACACACGACGCAGACCCCTAGAATTCCAAGTCGGGGATAGGGTTATGCTAAAAGTATCGCCTTGGAAAGGCTTAATACGATTCGGTAAACGAGGCAAACTAAACCCAAGATACATCGGACCATTCAAAATCCTAGCCAGGGTTGGTCCAGTGGCGTATAGACTTGAGCTTCCATCCGAACTCAGTAGTGTGCACCCCACTTTTCATGTATCTAATATGAAGAAATGCTTATCAGACGAATCACTCGTCATTCCACTCGATGAAATCCAACTCAATGACGATCTTCAATTCATCGAGGAACCAGTTGAAATCATGGACCGAGAGGTCAAACAACTCAAACAAAGCCGAATTCCAATTGTCAAGGTTCGTTGGAACTCACGACGTGGTCCAGAATACACATGGGAACAAGAGGACCAGATACGTCAGAAATACACACATCTTTTTACCAACAATGCTTCTACACCTAAAGCAAATTGATCTACGGGACGGAGCTCTCTTAAGGGGTGGAGACTGTAAAAATCCGCATTTTTAGGTTAATTTTATTCCCGAAATTTTTACTATTCATGTTACTATTCATTTTTTACTATTCACTGGCACTATTCATTTTCGAGATTTTTATTTCATATCGAAATTTTTATTTTATATTCTCGTAAGATAAATTATTTCTTTGACAAGATAAAAGTTTGACTTAACGGTTTACGGTTAGCGATTAACGGAACCAAAACTAACTCTATAAGAAAGATAATATCAAGAACTCATCAAGTCACCGCCCTAGACTTCCCAAACCGCCAATAGGGGGGGAGTCATCCCCTTGGTGGCTAAATCTTGGCCATTGTTTTCCTAGATGATTACATGTGTTATTTTAACCATGGTTAAAATTTAACCCAATATGTAGTTAACTAAATTTCTCATCCTATAAATAGCCAACTAAACACATAGAAATTCTTGCACCACACCTTCTAATATCTTCAAAGTCCTAAAACCTAAGGCACTTTTCTTATATTTTGTAAGAAAGTTAACTAGTTTTTGAAAGAAAACTAGTGTTTGATCTTCGATCTTGGAAATTTTCTAAGACGAGTCGTTATAATCTTCGAATAGCTTCGGATTCCCAACAAGACGTTGTTATAATCTTCGAATAGCTTCGGATTTCCAAAAAGACGTCGTTATAATCTTATTTTGGTTCCGGATTCTCAAGGATTCCAAGGGAGGAATTGTTCTAGTTCTTGTTCTTAGATCCTTAATTTCCTTTCTTAAGTGAAAGCCAAAAGTTGTAAGAAACCCTAACACACTTTCTTGCTCAATATCATTTTCATGCTTATTATACTTCATTCATGCTATATATGGTCCTTATATTATGTTCATGATTTAAATACTTATGGACTTTGTTAAGTTTATTTATGGTATTTATAAACTCTTAATGTGTCATATAAACAAAGTAAGCAAAATATATTTTTATCAAATACTACAACACCAGGGAGCTTTGTGTGAGGGGCTTCATATGGGTAAACGGATCGACGAGTTGTGGATTTACGAGTTAAAGTGTCCTGGCTCCTCGAACGTTTGCTACATGACCTCTGAATCAAGATGGCCCGAACGCTAGTACGAGATATACAAACTCAAAATGTTTCATAAACCATATTTATACAACAACCTACCTGACACACTAAGTACTACATCATGAACATTATGCAGGGCATATATAGGCTCGTCTTTGTATTCTTAGACATTATTCCAACCTAAGTCGCAACGTTCTATTGTAGGTTGCACTTAGAGGTTTCCCGACTCATTCATTGAACTCATTAAGGCTTTAAGATACCAACCAACTCACGGTGAGTTCATAGCCCCACTTTCTATTACTTAATTGTTTTACAAACCCTTGGGGGGAATACATGCTATTTTAACCGAACACAATGCTTTGAAATTGTATGCTATCTGATTGTTTTATTATCACTAAGTACAATCATTGCCACTCAAAGTCCCCATATCATGAACCATTTAATCACTAGGATAGTGAGCGCGAATATTAATGAATAGATCTATTGGGATTGACGAATCCCGTTTGTATTGACTGGGTACGGTAATCAAACGCACTATATTTGAGTCTTAGGTATTTTGGCAAGTACCTACAGGGGTAATCAGCCATCGATATTGGCATCATGTTAACGTATTGGTTGCATGAGCTTAGTGAATAATAATTGTTTTTTTTCTATGAATGTGAGACTAATTACCTCATATCAACTTTCGGGTGTATAACAACGTAGCCCACTTTCTTGGAAACTTCACATATTGTGTTCAACTACATAAAACAAACTCTATGAATATCACTCAACCTTTGTGTTGACAGTTTTAAGCATGTATTTTAGGTGCATAATGATCAGGGATGGCACAGAGGGGCACGGGCTCAATCAAGAAGGCTATAACATATTTTATCATTCAAAAAGACATCAAATGACTTTATATTGATGTACTTTGTAAACATGGAACCTTATGGGACCTCTTTTGTAAACTCTGATATATTATAATTTGAATGATAAATCCTTTTTAAAATGACTCAGTTAGAGATCGTTTTCTATTGTTATGACTGTTGTGCCATCAAGTAACACCCAGTTTCAATTCCGCTGCATCATTGAATTGGGGGTGTTACAAAGCCTATCACAACTAGACAACCAACACCTCCATTATCATTCATCCCCAACTACTCTCCAAGATCACAACCTCATTTCATTGAACCATTTCACAAACCCTACCATTTTGGCCAAACATCCACATTCATTCCAAACTACTCCCCTAAACATCAAACCAACTTCAATGGAATCTTGAAAACCCTCATCACCTTGGTCAAACATCAAACCTTTCACCCCAATACCATCCATTTCCACCAAATAACCAAAATCCCCATTCATGAAAGGCAAAAGCTTCATGAAGAGATTAACCAAATCCATGATCTTAGTGATCTCCTTGCTATGCACCTCACACAACACAACAAGGGACAACCTCCATCCTCACCTTACTCAAATTGCCTACCCCACTCTCTTAACTTGGATCAAGTTACAAACCACACCCACTATTGCCCTTGTTGCATCTTCCTTCAAAAACAAATCCTCCACTTAAGTGAAGATATTTCTTGGATCGAATATCTACTCACTCGTCCTCATCCCATTACTCCACTACAACGATATAACATCAATGGAACCGCTCCATTTCCCTCACCATCACATAACTAAAATCCATCCACATGCTTTCCGCCTCAAAATAAAATCCCTCACCCTTTTTTGTCGCAAGCAAGTCCAATCGCTCTCTTTGGCAATATGAGGACCATTAGTATTTCTAGTTATGTTGTAATCATTATGTTTCAAGTATTTTATGTAATGATGATTCATATGTTATATATGATCATCTTGAATGCATAAATAAATTAGTTGTTTGTTCTAAATATTTTTGCTATGTATATGTATCTTGTGTCTCCTAACTTGTTTTTGCAGCCAAGATTTCCATAGCTCGTCTCCTTGGTGCCCTCGAACGAGGGGGAGTAAACATCAAGCGGGAGTTCTCGTCCCGACAAATTTAGTTTCTAAAACTTGTCGGCATAACCTTTTTGATTCTACAAAAAGGGGGAGAAGTGAATGTAAACTCACTAAATACTTGTCCAAAAATAAATTTTTGGATTTAATAAGTTTAAGTTTTGTAATCATCAAAAAGGGGGAGATTGTTGACATAAATAATGCCTAAAAACATTATTCATATCTCTATGTTTTAATGATCACAAAATATAAACTCATTAAACATAAACTTATCAAATAAACAAGTATTTAGTTGTAAATATTCATTTTTAAAACTTAATCACTTAAGGTATGAATAAACAAGTGCTTAATGCATTATATGATCAAAGGAACATTTTCTTAATAACTAGATTTTTTATAAAACATCAAAAACATTTTATATATTTTTGAAAAATATTTTTGGTATTAAATAAAAATGTTTAATCTTTTATAAAAATATGAATTCAAATTTTTAACCAAAATCAGTTAAAATGTTCCAGAAAAACCTTCCCCACAAAAGGACAAAACTGGCCAACGTTCAGCAGGGGCGGCCCCCTTAATTTTACTAGGCGGCCCCCTTAAAATTAAGGGGACCGCCCCCCTATTTAAGGGGGCCGGCCACGCTCCTGTAGGTTTCAGCTGTCCAGTTTTTCTGCCTATAAATACCAGCCTTCCCCTGGATTTTTACTCACCTTTTGCACACTGAAACTTTCTGTTTTAAATCACATTTCATATCTTCAAAAACCCTTTGATCATATAATCTTAAGCTTTGGTTTCTAAGTGATCCAAGCTTCCTCCATTCAAGTGCAAGAGAAGAATACTCCTTCAACAACTAGAGAAGAAGTATTGCAACTTAGATACCTAAGTTGTTTGTGTCATCACACATTTGTATATAAGTTGTGTATTGTTGTTAGATAGTTGTGTGTATAATTGTTTGGGATAGGTTAGTGATGACGTATAGTCTACACCCGGGTCACGAACCCGATTAGTAAACAATACTAATAATTAAGCCCACCACGTATGGGCCGCAACTGGACTACCAGTTATGCGGCTTGGGCCGACAAGGCCCAAGCCCAAAGTTATTTCCGGATAGGATATCGAGTATCTCCTAAATAAAGGGGATATATACTAAATATCCGATGTCGGCTAACACGCCGAGGAGTAGGGAACACGAAACCTACTAGGGTTTCATGCATATATAAAGGGCACCCAAGCCCTTGGTAAAGGTACGATCTACTAAAAACCCTAACTCTTCGCTAAAACCCTAAATTCGATTACTTACTCTCACGCCGGAGGATAATCGGGGGAGACAATCCCTCGATAAGCCTAACGGTGTTTGTTCTTTTTCTTAGTGCGCAGGTTCCATCAAGCATTAAGAGTTAATTGGTACGAGAATAGAAGTCCTCACAAGGAACGCCCAACTTTTGTATCAACAAGTGGCGCCATCCGTGGGACCCTACACTAAGAATTTTACCAAAAACTAGAATGACGAAACACGGAAGTCACAAGAGTCCGCATGGGAAGAAAGCGCATGATGACCCACTAGGGAAGAAGCATCAAGCGGATGCGCCCCCTAAGCAGGCCCCTGGGACAACCAGCACGCCTAGAACCTTAGGAGCGTATTCAGATCTGGTCTTTCCTACAGTGGAATCACTTACCAAAACTACCCCCGCTGTTACAACAAGTACTAGCGCGGTAGAACTAGAGCGCACTCCTCTTAACATGCCAGAGGTGAACTTCACTGAACCTCCTAATGCGCCTATCCGAAACAAGGATCCTACCTTAGAAACAGATTCCATCGCGCTAGAGGGAGTCACTTCCGAATTGGCGCCAAGCGACTTTGTATCTCAAAACTATGAAGCCTTGACTGCACTCATGCGAGAGGAGGCAAAGAAGAGGTCAAGCCAAAGTCTGCATGCCAGGCTCAACTTCGACCCTGAGCATGAGGCGTCCCCAACGCGCTACCGAAAGGAAAGACACGAGAAGGATAGCCGCAAACAACCAGTGTTTACCAGGATTGGAAGGAGGATTATGGATGATGAAGCAGCCGATCTTCAACATCTGGAAGAGCCTGAAGAGGGGGAGCGGTGCGCCAAGGTCCACGCTAGGCTTGGCAGTCGCAGGATCCAAGATAGGCTTGGGCGACGATGCTTCCCAAGTGAAAGCCCCTCAAGCTCTGACTCTGAGGATAGTCGGCGCAAGCGCCGTAGAGGAGCAAGCTCAGACTCTGATGATAGTCAACGCAAGCGTCACAAAAGAGTTCGCTCATCTTCAAGAGATTCCTCGGACAGCGAGACTGGACACTGGAAGTCAAGAGGAAAGTACCGCGACCAGGAAGACGAAGACATGTCTCTTCCCTGGCGTCGCCAAAAGGTTGATGCGTTCACTAAGCGCATCAGCGATTTTTCGGAGAATAAGAAAAGGCGCATGCCTGCTAACGTCAAAACATATGATGGGACAGGTGATCCTGACGATCACCTAAAAATTTTCGAATCAGCAGCCACTATCGAAAATTGGCCACAACCTGTGTGGTGCCATATGTTCAACTCTACGTTAGTAGGGAATGCGCGCAACTGGTTTAGCAAGCTTCCACGTAGAAGCATCGATGGGTTTGAAGAGTTGCGCAAGGCGTTTCGCTTAAACTTTACTCAAAGGAAGAAGTGCGCCAAAAACCCTGTCGAACTTGCTAGGGTTAAACAGCGACAAGGGAATCCACAAGCGCTTTCATGGAACGCTTTAAGACGAATGCATGCAAGTCAAGGCATGCCCAGAAATACTAAAATATCGGGTTTTATGAATGCAATCATAACCCAGATCTGATTAAAAAATTAAACGATAAGGTTCCCCTAACTTTTGACGAACTCATGAAGCGCACGAGGTCTTTCGTCCAAGGAGAAGCAGCCGCTGCGGATAGCAAGAAAGGCTACTCGAACCATAGGCCACAAGAAGAGTCAAGGAGACAATCCAATGACCAGAGTGGCAATCGTAATAGGAGTTACCGCACCCAAGGCGGTGGAAGGGGAAACGACAAGTACACCCCATTAACAAAAACTCCAAAAGAAATATTCGCGACGGAAGGGGCTAACTTCCCGAAACCACCACCAATGCGCACCCCAGAGGATCGGCGCACAGGGAATGGCTATTGCGAATACCATGGACAAAAAGGCCACACAACCAACGAGTGCGTCCAGCTGCGCCAATTGATTGACAAATTGGTAAAGGAAGGAAAGATGGACCACCTCGTAAAAAACATCAGAGAAGGGAAAGACAAACCAAAATCAGGGGCCAAGAAGGAGACATCAAAAGAAAAGGCAGATATCATCTACATGATACACCCATGGCAGCGCGCGACAAGACAGAAGGTCAGTCAACGGTTTTCTAAGGAAAACGAGATTTCTTTCCCCTCCCTGACTGCGAACAACGCAGTGGTGGACCCACTTACCATTGAAATACATACGGGGGGTCACGACATCCGTCGCATGTATATAGATGGAGGTGCATCCGCTAATATTATATATGAACACTGTTTCAAGAAACTGTGACCTGAAATACAGAGTCAGTTGATCCCAGCCACAGCACCGCTCACTGGCTTCACAGGGGAGAAGATATGGCCCATGGGGCAATTGCGTCTATTTGTAGAAGTTGGTGACAAACCACACTCTACAGTCACCTGGATGGACTTCATGGTAATCAGATCCCCCTCTCCGTACAATGGCATCATCGGGAGACCTGGAATATCATCTATCCGCGCCGTACCATCCACAGCGCACGGGATGCTAAAGTTCCCAGTGGAAGGAGGTATTGTCACTCTTTACAATACCACCATACCACCCAAAGAATGCAACGCAGTGACAAACGACGTAAGCGATGCTCCAGAATAGCGCGCAATCAAAGTCCCAAACCTAAAGGTCGCCATCCACCTTGACTACCCGGATCAACAAGTATCTATTGGCGGGTCTCTGTCTGACAAAGGCAAATCAGCTATATGCGCACTCTTGCAAAATAACTTAGATATTTTTGCATGGGAGCCAAAGCACATGACAGGAGTGCCACGTTCTATCACGGAACACAAGCTACAAATCCGACAAGGATATCCTCCAATACGACAGAAAAAGCGCGGACAAGCCCCAGACTGCGCAAAAGCCATCCTGGAAGAAGTACACAAATTAGTAAACGCAGGTATCATGCGGGAAGTGTACTACCATGACTGGCTCTCTAACCCAGTAATGGTAAAGAAGAGCGATGGCAGTTGGAGAATGTGCGTAGACTTCACAGACCTCAATAAAGCATGTCCACAGGACTGTTACCCGCTACCGGAGATAGACTGGAAGATCGAATCTCTGTGTGGATATCCCTTCAAATGCTTCCTGGACGCATACAAGGGATACCACCAAATTCAAATGGCGGAGGAAGATGAAGAAAAAACGGCCTTCCACACAAGTCAAGGGGTCTATTGCTATACAAAGATGCCCTTTGGCCTAAAGAACGCAGGAGCAACATACCAACGATTGGTAGACACTGCATTCGAGAAACAAGTAGGCCGCAACTTGGAAGTATACGTCGATGACCTAGTCATCAAAAGCCATACTGAGGAAGAACTAGTGCGCGACATGGAGGAAACGTTCAAAACACTGAGGAGAATCAACATGAAATTGAACCCCAAGAAGTGTACATTTGGCGCAACAGAAGGCATGTTCCTCGGGTATTTGATAGAACCCGATGGGATCAAGCCTTGCCCAGAAAAGACCCAAGCAGTCATCGACCTTCCCTCACCGCACACACTGAAAGAGGTTCAGTCACTAAACGGCAAACTAGCCGGACTGAACCGATTCTTATCTAAATCAGCGGACAAGTCACTTCCCCTATTCAAAACACTCAAGAAGTGTACAAAAAAGGGAGACTTCAGGTGGACCGCGGAAGCAGAAGAAGCCTTCCAACAGCTCAAACAGCACATAGCAGCGCTCCCAAAGCTTGTCGCGCCCCGACCAGGGAAGAGCTGATCATGTACCTATCTGCGACCCAAGGAGCAGTCAGCGCAGTGTTACTGACAGACAGAAACTCTGTCCAAACACCCATTTATTTTGTTAGTAAGGCGCTCAAAAAGACAGAGATTAACTACACCTCAATGGAGAAGTTGGTCCTAGCCTTAGTATTTGCAGCAAAAAGACTGCGCAGGTATTTCCAGGCGCACCCAATAGCTGTTATCACAGACCAACCCATCAAACAAGTTATCTCGAAACCCGACGCATCGGGACGCCTACAAAAATGGAGCGTTTTACTGGGTGAGCATAACATATCATACAGACGGCGCACTGCAATTAAAGGGCAGATATTGGCCGACTTCATTATCGAGAAGCCAGATACTGACACTACACCTGCGACAAGCAAAGGGGAACCTCAAGAACCATGGATCCTATTCACTGATGGATCCTCATGCGTAGATGGATCAGGAGGTGGCCTTATTCTCACTAACCCAGAAGGAGCTGAATTCACATATGCTCTGCGCTTTGAATTCACAACCACGAACAACGAGGCAGAATACGAAGCACTCCTGGCTGGGTTAAGCATCGCAATTCAAATGAGGGCACGCAACTTAGAAGCGAACGTCGATTCACGGTTAGTTGCTAACCACGTGTCAGGCGAGTATGTAGCAAAGGAGGAACACATGATCCAATACCTCGAAAAAACCAAATCTCTGATCCAGAACTTCGATAGGTTTACCATCAAGCAGGTTCCCAGGGGTGAAAACAGGAAAGCAGATGCGCTGAGCAAGATTGCATCCACCAGTTTCGCACATTTATCGAAACAAGTATTGGTGGAAACCTTGAAAAATAAGTCAATTGAGGAGATGGAAATATCCACAGTGATAGAAGAAGAAGGCCCTACGTGGATGACACCAATCATTGACTTCATTAGTAAGAGCATACTCCCCCAAGAACAGAAGGAAGCTAGAAGAATCCGGCGCACAGCGCAGCGATTCGAGCTTAGAGATAACGTCTTATATAGACGCTCATTCCTGCAACCATGGCTCAGGTGCGTTGGACCTCTTCAGGCAGACTATGTACTTCGAGAGATCCACGCAGGCTCATGCAACATGCACTCAGGACCACGGTCCATTGTAGCGCGCGCACTAAGGTCTGGATACTATTGGCCAACTATGCACCGTGACGCGCGAGACTTGGTACGGAAGTGCAGTGATTGCCAAGTTCACAGACCCATTCCGCGCCAACCACAGCATGAGCTAACGCCTATTACATCGCCATGGCCATTCCACAAATGGGGTATCGACATCGCTGGACCTTTCCCTATTGCCGCAGGCGGATTGAAATTCCTTATTGTAGCAATAGACTACTTTACTAAGTGGATCGAAGCAAAGGCAGTAGCGACCATAACAGGTAACCAGATAAAACGATTTGTGTGGGACAACATAGTGTGTCGCTTTGGATTACCTGGTGAAATTATCTCAGATAACGGAAAACAATTCCGTGATAACCCGTTCAAAGATTGGTGCGAACAGCTGAACATCACGCAACACTTTGCGTCAGTAACTCATCCACAAACCAATGGTCTGGTTGAACGCGCAAATAGAAGCCTAGGCGAAGGAATCAAAGCGCGCCTGGACAGACACAAAGGAAGATGGGCAGAAGAACTATCACATGTTCTCTGGGCGCACCGAACAACCATCAAGGTTAGTAACGGGGACACTCCCTTCTCTTTGGTCTATGGGACAGAAGCTGTAATACCAGCTGAAATTGGAATGCCAACCATCCGCACTGCGGAAGTTAATGTGGCAACCAATGATGATGAGCGGCGCATAGACTTAGATCTATTAGAAGAGCGACGTGAACGCGCAGCAATACGTGAAGAGAAAGCCAATTCACGAATGAAAGGATACTATGATGCCAAAGTACGCAGCACGTCATTCAGACCAGGTGACTTCGTATACCGCGAAAACGACTCAAGCCGCGCAGAAGACACTGGTAAGCTAGGACCAAAGTGGGAAGGACCTTACGAGGTCATAGAAGCACTTGGCAATGGAGCGTACAAGTTACGCGACAAGGACGGACATGAGCTACAGCGAACGTGGAACGTCCGCAACCTGAAGCGGTGCTACCTTTAAAGCAGGCTACGGCCCAACATGGACACTCACGCACTTTAGAAAGTGCCCCCAATAAAGATCCATGTAATTTTATTTTTTCAGTATTATCTAGATAAGTATTTTCTTTTTTAAAAACTTGCAAGTATTAATAAAACGTTATGGTTTCTAGCTAACTCCATAACACATGTAACTCTATTGTTTGCATCTTTCATTATCGTATTTCAATATTGTTATAATTTTGCCTACATGGCGTGCATGCACACACTAAGACCCACGATGGCAGATAGGATGAGTAAACCTAATAAATAACTCGTTGAGTAAGAGGGTTGCAAACCCATCAACTTTGGATCACGAATCCTTGTTAAACACCTTGCGCTCAAGACGTTGGCGCAAGCTCCTTACGCACCCCACGACGGATGCGCAATAGGGCACACTGTGCGCGTTTAACAACTCAGGAAATCAAGACTCTTGATTCCTTCAATACGACAAGTAAACTTATAAAATACATAGACGACTATGATTTCTCTCTTTACATTAAGTTGGAAAAATTCAATTAAACGACTACGGTCCTTACTTAAGGAAATTCATACACGATTATGATTATTCTTTTCTAAATACGCTTAGACACTTAAAGATATCTTCACGCAAGGATACATAGGTCATATAAGAACCACGAGTTCAAAAGCATAAGTATTGGGAAGTTGTAAAAACACTAAGTACAAAAGCAACTTTTTATTCATAGAATACGTTTCTACAAAAAGACTTGTACAAAAAAGCTAAATGCTATATGTACGCCTTAGCTGGCTGGAGCCCCCACTCAAAGCCGTTTCCTTTGCATCCTCGAGTCGATTCAACAACTCTGCATCATCAAGGGAAACGGTGGCCACTGCAACAGGCACACCATCAGATCTAGGCAGATGCGCAGCGCCTATGCCGCACAGAATGGCCTTCCCTTTCGCACCCTTCTTTCTCGCGACCCTGGAAACATGAGCATTTAAAGACCTCTGCAAAGAAACCTCTTTCTCAAGACGGAAAGGATTCAGAAGGTCGCGAGGTTGAGCAAAAATGGGTACCTTCAACTGCGCTACGTCAGGCTTCAAGTAGAAGTCCAACTGCTGATCGGCATTATCCTGCAGATGCCTGGGAAGAGTGAGCCCCGCCATGATCACGCTGATAGGCTGATCCTGATCACGCTCCAAGCGAGCGATATGCGGAAGTTCAAGCTTCTTTAGCTCTTCCATGGCAGCAACAAGCTCAGCTCGGGCATTCGCCTTGTACCCAGGGACTTCCGCAAGTGGCACAGTCAACAACTTGGCCTCATCAAGCTTGTCTGCGGCTAAAGTCTCACCATGCGCAATAGCGCAATCCAAAACCTTTCCGAAGGACGTGGTGACCTCGGGATGCTCCAAGGTACACATGGCAGCCAGGCGTAGACCATGGCTGATCAACCACCTACCAAATAACACAAGTGTTAATACGAAAGAGGATCCAAATATATACAAGTTATAAGGAAATACAGCAGCATGTACCTGCGCTCAGCCACAGACTGAACCAAATGAGGGTATAGCTCCTCATCAAATTCGATGCTGAGCCTGCGGAGCTTCTCTTCTTGCATCTTCAGCGCAAGCTCCACTCGGCTACGGAACTCTTCAATATTGGCAAAGTGCTTGCTCCTATTCTGTTGCAAGTACTTCAGCGCCCATAAAGAATTTCGCTTCTGAAGATCCGCAGCAGCACGCTCCTTCTCCAGCTCAGCCATCACCAACATCTTCCCCTCCCCCAACCTTTGCGCAGACGCTTCTGCGCGCTCCAGTTTAGCCTTGGAGCTCAGCTGCTCAGCTTTAGAGCTTGCTAATTCAGCCTGCACAGACGCTAATTGCGCCTGCAGTCTGGAAACCTCCTCAGACTTGTGCACCCTTACTTGCGCCAACAACTCTGACTGGCGCACAGCGATGGAGGCCAGCTCCTCCATCGAAGAGTCAAACGGACTTGACTCCTCTCCAATATCCCTCGGTGAACGCGCCCCGTCCAGAGCATGACTCACCTCGGGTGGCGCACTCCCGTCTAGGACGTCAGCGTCCTCCACAGGCTGTTCACTGCACGAAAGATAAAGAGGCAAGGTTAGCGCATAGTCAAGCATACACAAAATCCTAAGGAATTGCTAAAAAATACTTACATAGGGGGAGGAGTCGAGAACACGTCCCTCTCAGTCTCAGCCGTGGACGCACCTCCACCAGACTTCTCAGCATCCACACTGAGGACACGAAGGAACAAAGTTAGAACAAAATATAACTTGACAAAAGTTTATAACTAATAACTGAGGTACTTACTTCATCTGCACCTCAGTAAAAGGCGAGCTTCCCCCAGCCTCAGTTCGCGGCCTCTTGGAAGGACCTTCACCATCACCACCAAGCGCTCTCTTGCGCGTCAGTGGGGAGCTCTCCTCCATGTCACTATCGGTCCCCTCTAAATGGATCAGCATCTCGGGGGAGGAGTCTGCGCAGTGTCAGGACCTTGCTGCACAGGAGGAGCCACCTCCTGTAACGGCTCAGCTACCACCACATCAGGGGAGCCTTCAGGATCTGGGATAACCAAATCCACGACGCGCCCTGCCGTCGCCTGCAGAATAGTCTGCTCACCCTCCCCCAGAGGACGCACTCCCACCGCCACGGAACGCGGATTCTCCAGGCGCACAACCGAAAAAAGATCCATCTCTGCGCATAAAATAGACAAAAAGAAGCAGGTTACATAAAGTATGGACAATGAAGAAGCGCTTACACAATAACGACAGTAAGGCGACAGAAGGAGCACCCACCCGTGCCATCCGCATTCAAGAATGTGGGAACTTCCGTCTCATGCTCAAAGTAGTTGCGACTGATACCCATGTGCACCAGGAACGCTTCCGGATATGGTTTGATCGGAAGGCGGTTCTCATCTATGATCGCCGCATGATCCACGTTATACCACGTCTCAGGGGGGCGCTCATCCTTGGGCAGAGTGGCACGGGTGTAAAAGGGAAAATTGGAGGGGAAGACGGCGGCGTCGACCCAAAAGAACTTTTCCCTCCAATCCTTGAGTTTATCTACCTTCTGCACATAGCACTGTAACTTTCCTACGCGCTTAGAGAAGGTAACCCACCCATTTGACCACGTTGCGTGATAAAACGCGCGAAATAATTGGAGGGTCGGGTGGACCGCTAACAAGCGACAGTTAACCTCAAAGTTGGCGATTTTACCAGCACCAATACAATGTAACTGAGAGATGTGGAGCTCGTAATAATGGAGTATATCACTCAATAACACGGAGATGGGTACGCGCTGATTCGCCCACTCGAAAAACGCGTATATAGCCCCACCTTCCCAGCGGGGAAATCCGCGATGGTGTCATCCGGACCTGGTACCTCTGGGCGCAGGCCAAAAGGGATAAAATAATCCGAAGTGAACTGGATCAGTTCATCCTCGGTTATGTTAGAATGGAAATCATGCAGTTGCGCTACCATTTTGTGATTCAGACTATGTGCACACGCGCTATTACCTATGAATTATCGTTCTTGAAAGCAGAATTGAAGATGTAAAAATGGTGGAATTGTGATTTTTTAACTGTGGACAACACAGTGAAAGGAGGCGGAAGTTTATATAGTTTCCCATCCACCACAGATGATTGACACGTGTACCCCACTATCTCACATCGTGTGGCTAGGATATATGATGGTACAAGATAAGTGGGCAACCTCTCCACTTTCCAAGGTACCCAAATTGCACTTTTTTGGACTAGATACATAATACGTGTATTTTTTAGGCGGTATATTTTTTGAAACCTTCCCGCGTACGCGTGAGGAATAATTTTGAGACGACTTTAGTCTAGCATCCGCAGGTTTTACCCTGCGCACACTAGACTGGGGGGACATGATGACGTATAGTCTACACCCGGGTCACGAACCCGATTAGTAAACAATACTAATAATTAAGCCCACCACGTATGGGCCGCAACTGGACTACCAGTTATGCGGCTTGGGCCGACAAGGCCCAAGCCCAAAGTTATTTCCGGATAGGATATCGAGTATCTCCTAAATAAAGGGGATATATACTAAATATCCGATGTCGGCTAACACGCCGAGGAGTAGGGAACACGAAACCTACTAGGGTTTCATGCATATATAAAGGGCACCCAAGCCCTTGGTAAAGGTACGATCTACTAAAAACCCTAACTCTTCGCTAAAACCCTAAATTCGATTACTTACTCTCACGCCGGAGGATAATCGGGGGAGACAATCCCTCGATAAGCCTAACGGTGTTTGTTCTTTTTCTTAGTGCGCAGGTTCCATCAAGCATTAAGAGTTAATTGGTACGAGAATAGAAGTCCTCACAAGGAACGCCCAACTTTTGTATCAACAGTTAGTGTGTAAGTAGAGAAGTTGTGTTGTTAAGGTGTGTAAGTAGTGAAGGTGTGAAGAAGTAGAAGTGTACATAGGTTGTGCTTACTTGTGAAGTGTCGTGAAGAAGTAGTGAAGAAGTCGTGAAGAAGTCGTGAAGAAGTTGTGAAGAAGTCGTGAAGAAGTCGTGAAGTAGTCGTGAAGAAGAAGGTGTGATTAAGTCGTGTTTAACTTGTGAGATTGGTTCTAGCTACGATTAGAACTCGACATCTAGCTTTGTGTCGTTAAGCCGGTGTAAGCTAAAGTTGTGTAAAGGTTTTCTCCGCCATAAGGGAGCTTGTTGACATAGTGAAGAAAACTCTCGAGTTAGGTGCTCGGGGAGTGGAGTAGGGCAAGGAAGGTGTCCTTGTAGCCGAACCACTATAAATCTCCTGTCTCTCGGTTAGATCTTTCCATCTCTAGCTTTCATTTCATTTTATTACCTTACTGGCATTACTTATTTATATTTAGTTATATACATATTGTTCATATTGTTCAAGGAGTTGAGATCACATAAATTCGAATCTAAGTTTTAAAAAGTAAACAAAGTTTTCACAATAAAATTTAAAAGGACATAAAACTATTCAACCCCCCTTCTAGTTTTCCACATGATACTCAGGGGAGGCAAGAACAGCAAATGGATCAAGGTACTGGTGGTTTTACGGAAGGTACTGGTAGTATATTTCATGGTACTGCTAGTATTCCTGAAGAATATACTGGTGGCTCTCAAGGTACTGCTGGTGCAATATACACAAGAAGGCCAAAGAGATCAAGATCAGACAAGGGTAAGGAAATAATGACAAAAGATTAATCATCTGAGAAGATAACCAAGAAAAGTCAAGCTCATATTGCATCAGATGAAGAATTAGCTAAAAGAATTCATGAAGAAGAATTAGCAAGAGTAGCTAAAGAAGAGAATATTGCTCAAATACTAACTGAGCAAAAGCTGTTGACTGAAGTACAAGAACAAGCTGCTCAAGAAGCTGGTGATAGGGAGTTAGCTGTAAAGCTACAAGAAGAGGAAATGTCACAATTTAGAAGAGAAGAACAAGAACAAGCTATTGATGACCTATTGCAGCAGATCAGAAAGAGCCAAAGCACGAAGAAAGCTGCACAGAAAAAGCCCCCTACTAGAAAAGAACAGTTAAGCTATATGAAGACATATCTGAAGCACCATGATACCTGGAAGGAACATTACTTCAAGGGAAGATCTTTTGAAGAAATTGAAAAGATTTACTTTGACTCTCATAGGAGAATGCAGATGTTTCTAAGAGGTGATCTTGAAAGGAGTGAATGAAGAGGAGAAAAGAGAGCAGCAGACCAATTAGAATCAGGAGAATCCAAGAAGCAAAGAACTGAGGAAGGAACTGTTCAAGAAGAACCTGCAGAGGAAGAAAAGGTAGAAGTAATATTAACTGATGAACAGATCCATGGCATGATGGTGGCAGTTCCAGAGGCTCTTAATATTGATCCTATTCAAGCTAAGCATCCCATCATTGATTGGGAAGTGTACTCAGATGGGAGAATCAAGGGTTGAAAAATTATCAGAGTAGGAGGAAATTTTGAAGTCTACAAGTTCTTTGAAGACATGATCAAGGCTTTTAACAGAGATTACTTGGATAAGCTTTGGAGCTTAGTTCAAGAGAGATTCAAGACTATAGATCCTACAGATGATAAAGATAAAGAGCTATGGGTTGAGTTAAAAAGATTATATGAGCCAGATGGAATTGATACACTATGGAGATTAGAAGCTAGTGATCTAGATACCACATGGAGATTGTTTGATAACTATGGAGTTCACAGAGTTTCTACAAAAGCAGGAGTGGGGGTTTATATGTTTGTTGAAAGAGATTATCCACTCAGAGCAGCTACATTAATTGTTATGCTTGCAATAAGACAGAAAGTTGAAGAAGATTCAGAGATGGCAAAAGATTTGATCAGAAAAATATTTCAACTATCAGAAGAGATGAAAGCCAAAAGACTAAGGATAACAATGTAGTGTTTGGAAGAGCCCTCACAGTCCTCATTTAAATCAAAGAAACTTGATGATTTAGGGTAAATCACAAGTTTAGGCGAGGATTGTTCGGAATTAAATGTTCAATGACTTAGTACTGCTGGAAGAATACACTAACAGTACAAACTGCTAGTATATAACAGAAGGTACTGTTGATAAGATAAGGATGTGTCAAGGATAAGTATGGAATAGATCTTATGTATATTACAATTAGTTAGAAATATATGGTAGATACTTATCTTGTAAAGGACTCCTTAAGTCTATAAAAGGAGATCCTAGGTTAGATGTTTATACACAAGTCATACAAGTTTTGTTAAGATTGAAGGTCGTTATAACCCTAGTGATATTGAGATCACTCGTATTATTCTTGAATAGTATTGAATCGTTTGGAGTTAAACATTATGATTATTTTTCATACTACATTACTGTTACATTAAACAAATTCTTCTAAGTATTGTTAAGTAGATTCCGCGTACTTAACAATATAACCTCAAAGTATCTTAAACATATCATAAAGGAGTAACATCCTAAGTGTTTTAAATCCTCTCAAATGATAACAAAATTCAAGCCAATAAAACATTCTCCGTGCGACTTCGTGCTTGCCAAATACCTTAAGGACCTGAGATAAAACATGCTAAAAAGTCAACAAAAAGGTTGAGTGAAATTTATAGGTTTATAAATAAATAATGGACCGCAAGATTTCAGAGTAAAAATAATAATTGCAACGAATACAATTATGGGTAAATAGTAAGTATTGCTCTGACCTCATGAACTCAAACGTTAACTAAATCATAGTGATGATAATAATAATGCCCTGAAAGGTAGTTTGCCATTTTATCTAGATATTCAAATATAGTGCGTTCGGTTGTCTATCCAATCAACACAAACGGGATTCGTCAATCCCAATAGGCCTATTCACAATATTCGCGTTTACATAAAGTAATTAATGGTTCATGGTGTTAGGGACTTGCCTGGTAGTAGCGGACTTAGGCAATAATAATTTCTGATAAGCATACAGTTTAAAGCACTTGTGTCCAAATTGTAAAATAGCATGTATCTCCACCAATGGGTTTATAAACAGTTTAAAGAGTTTAAGTGGGGCTATGAACTCACCAAATATCAAATAGCAAGATGTAAATAAGGAATGAGGAAACCAAGATGTCCTACGAGCAACCTAAAAATAATATGTTGCGTCTTAGGTTTTAAAATAATAGAGTATGAATGAAAGTAAGTATATTATATCAATCATGCAATTGTACATAGCATTCTTAAGGTTTACAAAGTGACAGGGACTAAAATTGATAAGTTTTGAACGTGCTACGAGCCCTAATTTATAAGTTGTCCGAGGTTCGGGTTTTATGTCATTTCTACAGTACATATGTTCTAATGTGTCAATATATGGTCAAGTTTTCTATAGACAAATTAACGAGTCTAATTCCGACAGTGGGTCCTACCACTTCGGGTAAATGTAAAAATATCAAGTATTATCTAAAATTATAATTTATCCCTTTTAAGTTTTATAAAATAGTTATATTGATTTTTATCATTATTTATAATGTTTATAAGTTTTATAAAATATATAGGGCCATTTCTAAACAAATTTTTGATAAGTTAACAAATTTTTAAGTTAAGTGGGTTTTTGTTTAAAAATCGATATTTGTTATTAAAATTTCCGTTTCTCCTAAACCGTAAGGAGTTATATGTCTAACTTTACATTCCCGGAAAGGTTTTTATGTGTGCTAGTCAGATTTGTGGTTCTTACTACTCTGAAAATTACATAGCTTATGTAAAACTACCATTTTATCCTTATATGTCAAGTCTGATCCAGGACAGCTCTAAACAATCCCACCATCTTTGCGATAAGTTGAGTTCCGTAACTCTGTTTTACGCGGGATTTTCGGATACGTTCGAGTTAAAGTGTTATCTACCACTTTTATTCTTTGTGTAACAGGGGGTTTAATACAAATTGTTAGAGTTTTTAGCCATTCAAATCTGGTGTACATTTTCCGATGAAGTTTACCGTTTATTTTCTAATTAAATCATCGGGTATCGCCACGCGACCAACCACCCGGCAAATCGAAGCTAAGAGATAGATCTACAACCATATATTTTTACCTAAGCCTCAAAGTCTATTGATTTAGTGCAGTAATTATGAGAACAGTCCCTGGTCCATATGGTCTTTGCAAATCTAGTCCCAATTATAGTTTTAGGTATTTTAAGATATGTACAATGCATAAATTAATACAACAAATATATGAAACATGAAAAATCCATAAAATACAAATGACATTAGATTTGAAAAGGAGAGTATGAAGTGGTTCCTTACAAGAATGGAATAGAAACACAAGAAAATCAAGATGAAAGAGCACTAGATCCTATATCACCACAACCCAAGCTTCCGAATTTTTATCACCACAACCCCATGAACCCTTGATCAAGTCTCCAAAATATTTTTCAAAAACTTCTTTAAAATACTTGAGATCTCTTTAAATATAGTACTTGGATGGAAGAAAATGAATCAAGAACTAAACAATAACACCTAAGTCTTCATTTCTTGCACTAAATATTAACTAGAAATCAAATTATGGATGTGTTTGTGTGGGTTGATGTTCACGGAAACAAAGGAGGAAGGAGCAAATATTTTTGCTAGTTTTGAGATCTACAAATGAGTGGTTTGATGTTAGATGGTTTAAGCTAATGGTTTTGTAGATAATCGGGAGCAAAGGAAGAAAAACTCATGCAAGCGTCATATGACACTTCCCATAAACGACCACCTCAATATGAGGTGATGAGATTTAGTTTATTTTTGAGTTATTTTGTTTAAAATGTACCATTTAGTGTATAGTTTGATCCCGGTAATTGCAAACGTGATGTTTTTAAGACGTGAAACTTAAAAACGGGTAACGTAAAAATATAAAACTTACAAAAATGTTAAAACTTGACATCAAAACCTACTTTGATATTTTAAGTGATCCTTTAGCTTGTTGGGTGATTAATTATTGTTTAGAAATTGCAAATGTAGACTGAAAACGCGAAAAATGCAAAATGTGCAAAGTTGAACTAAAATGGAAAAGTAAAAATAGAATATTTAAAATATGATTGTAAGAAACCAATATCCATAAAAATATATATACTGAGTATTGTCGGTGTCGATTTGAGTTAAATGTACGTTTAACGTTCTATGTGGAATAACCTATCTAGTTATTCGCAAGAGTAAATTTCCTTAGAATAAAAATATTAAGTAAAATTAAATAATTATATAATGACCTAAAAATTGTGAATTGTTACAGTACCTAATCATTAAAGGGGATCCCGCCCCGGGATTGAGTTCGAGTTAGATGTCGATGATGTGTTGGCGAAGAGATGTGGATATTTCCGACGCATCTGGTCTTCTCTTTCCCAAGTATATTATGGTCCTCGTCGAGAGTTCCAATGAATCTTGACAACAGGGATACGGCTCTGCTTCAGCCGCTTGACCCCTCGGTCCATAATTTCTACAGTAGTTTTTCGTCAACTTGAATCTCCTCTAGTGGAATGTCGAGGGTTTCCTCTGATAAGTATTTCTTCAGGTTCAAAACGTGAAATGTGTTGTGTACTCTACTGATTTATGGTATAAGTTCGAGTCGGTAAGCTACCAGACCAACTTCAGCCAAACTTTTGAAGGGTTCAATGTACCTCGGGTTCGTTTTTCCTTGTTTCTCGAAACGTATCACGTACTTTCATGGCAAGACTTTTGGCATAATTATATTTCCAACCTGAAATTCTAATGGATTGCGTGTCACGTTGGCGTAACTCTTCTGACGACTTCGTGCGGCTTGCAGCCTGTTGTCTGGGGTGTTGTTCCTATGCCCTGATACGTAACAACGATTAATGTAGATGCGACAACCACAGAGGCGTACTAACAGTCGAAAGAAGTAGATATCAATGTCTTAGAAGAAATGATATTCACAATAAAATTGAAAGAGCTAATGAATCATAAAAATAGTAATGTGATTCTGTCGTGTGTAATATTTAGGAGCAAAGATTGCTTAAAAGGGATAGATTAAATATATGTATGAACAAGGAGCAAACCATTATCGATAAATGCAAATGAAGGAATCGATGAATAACAATAATGGATCAAAATTAGATATCAGGAACATTCGTATTATCATGAGCAAAGATTGCTCGAAAGAAAGATAGGTATTTGTACGAACAAAGAAACAAACCATTACCAACCGATGCAAATGGAAGGATCAATTAATTAAAACAATAGTTAATAGATTTAGATATCAATATTATTCGTACTGGTATGAGCAAGGTGTGCTTGGAAGAAAATTTTGATATTCATACGAACAAAGAAGCAAATGAAAGGGTGTGTAAAAGATAAGCCAATGACTCAAATTTACGCAAATAGAAGAATCGTAATTTATCACAATAGTAAAGAAAAGAGATATAGAATATCAACAGGAAGTAATTCAATTAACTGAGAGAATAAATCGAATCAAACCTATAGCCAAAAGAGGCCAATACTAAAAGACAGGATTCTAAATGAGGTTCAATAATAATGAGACAGACAATATTCATTACGAATGTGAAATGAGAATGAATAATGAAAATCCACATCTAAGAATGATAATAAACATCATGATTGTTAAGAGTGATTACGTGAAATGGGCAAGAATTGAGAAAGCAATAACCATTAAAATTTGTTAAATGAGAACAAATGAGATAGAAAATAAATGTGAAGGCAAACGATAAATGAGGAAGACAATAAGTGTCACGAAGGAGATCAAACAATAAATGATGAAGTCCATAAATATTACGAATACTAAATGAGAATAACTGAGAAAATAAATAAATGAGAAAGACAATATGTATCTCGAATGCAAAATGAGAAGAAATGAGAATGAATAATAAATGAGAAAGACAACTAGCAGCACGAATGCTAACTGAGAGTAAACAATAAATGAGAACGGAAATAAGTGACAAAGACAATAAGCATTGCGAATGCTAATTGAGAATGAATGAGGGCCAACAATAAATGAGAAAAGCGTTACGTTGTAAGCATGCATGTTAAATGAGAACAAACATAAAATGAGAAAGACATTGCGTATTACGAATGTTGATTAAGTAAGATCCATATTTGGCTCCTCGAGCTTTACTCTGCTCCAACGAGACTGTAGGTTGGCCATCACAGCTCATGTAATATCTATCATGATGTGCCATGTGTGTCACCAGCGATGGGATACTGTGGTGGATGGGATCTTTGGTGATAAACTCTGGTCGGGTGGTAGGAGTAAGTGTAGTAGTGGTTCTCATCCTCGTCTCCCGAGGGGTTCTTCTTCGAGTGATTGATATTCTGGTTTAACCTTGTCCTTGAATGGCTCTGTTTCACTATCGGATATCAGTATGTAGGTTGGTGAATTGGGTGTTAGAGTGGTGGCCGACGAGTTCTCCAATTTGTCCTCGGAATCGAAAAATAGTATTAAGTAAGGGTAAACATTGCTATCGGGCTCCGATGTTACCTTCCTGGCGGCTTATTTCTTTAAAACCAAATGGAGTAAAAAAGAACGAGATATTATAAGGTCGTGTTTCAAAAGTAGGTGTTCCAAGACGGCACGTTAAGGTCAAGTTCTAATCAACCGGCGTGTCTTTAGGCGATGGTTTACGAGGCGATGTAGATGTTCCATGAGTATGGGACGAATGTTCAAACTCGTGTTTGGAGACAGATAGAAAGATCATGAAAAGTTTTAGCGAATCATGGAATTACTCGCAATGTTTTGAAATTAATTGAGACCATTGTTTTACTCATAATGTCTTGAAAACAAATGAGATCATTGTGTCATCCACAATATCTTAGGAAAGTTTTAGAGATCATTAAAATGTAAGTGTAGGTATGTGATCGGGGAAAACAGGGTTTGACCTGAAGTTCTGAAAATGAGTATTAGAGATTAAAATCAATCAAACGTTTATATAAATAATCTTTTATATAAATAAATAGTGATCAAAAGTCAATCAAGTGTATATATAAATATTCTTTATATATAAATAGAATAATGGTGCATAAAATTGTGCATAAGTGTTCGGAAAGTGTAAGCGCACGGAGAGTGTAGGGCAATGCAAAGTAGAGTAGTTAAAATATAAGGAGTGGTTATAGTCTAGGTCTAAAAATGCGACCTGGTACTCTATAACCATGACTCTGGTACCAAGGTGTCAATCTGTGACACCTCCAAAATATCGTAGTGGAAAGTAATATCATTGGGGTACTACTTCATAGTACAACAGTCATAATCATAGAAAACAACTCTAAATGAGTCGTTTTTAAAAGTTTATCATTCGATCCTTATAAAACTTCAGAGTTACAAGAGGTCCCAAGTAGTTTTGGAGTACATAATACGTAAACATAAAAGTTAATAAAGGTTTATCGAATGAAAACAAAATGCAAGCCATTAAAACATTATCCATGCGACTTCGTGCTTGCCAAATACCTTAAGGACCTGAGATAAAACATGCTAAAAAGTCAACACAAAGGTTGAGTGAAATTCATAGGTTTATAAATAAATAATTGACCACAAGATTTCAAAGTTAAAATAATAATTGCAACGAATACAATTATGGGTAAATAGTAAGTATTGCTCTAAGCTCATGAATTCAAACGTTAACTAAATCATAGAGATGATAATAATAATGCCCTGAAAGGTAATTTGCCATTTTACCTAGATATTCAAATATAGTGTGTTCGGTTGTCTATCCAATCAACACAAACAGGAGTCGTCAATCCCAATAGGCCTATTCACAATATTCGCATTTACATAGAGTAATTAATGGTTCATGATGTTAGGGACTGGTCTAGCAGCAGCGGACTTAGGCAATAACACTTTCTGATAAGCATACAGTTTAAAGCACTTGTGTCCAAATTGTAAAATAACATGTATCTCCCCCGATGGGTTTATAAACAATTTAAAGAGTTTAAGTGGGGCTATGAACTCACCAAATATCAAATAGCAAGATGTAAATAAGGAATGAGGAAACTGAGATGTCCTACGAGCAACCTAAAAATAATATGTTGCGTCTTAAGTTTTAAAATAATAAAGTATGAATGCAAGTAAATATATTATATCAATCATGCAATTGTACATAGCGTTTTTAAGTTTTACAAAGTGCCAGAGACTAAAATTGACAAGTTGTGAACGTGTTACGAGCCCTAATTTATACGTTGTCCGAGGTTCGGGTTTTATGTTATTTCTACAGTCCATATGTTCTAATGTGTCAATATATGGTCAAATTGTCTATAGATAAATTAACGAGTCTATTCCCGACAGTGGGTCCTACCACTTCGGGTAAATGTAAAAATATCAAGAACTTTCTAAAATTATAATTTATCACTTTTAAGTTTTATTAAATAGTTATATTGATTTTTATCATTATTTATAATGTTTATAAGTTTAATGAAATATATAGGACCATTTGAAAACAAATTTTGATAAGTTAACAAAATTTTAAGTTAAGTGGGTTTTTGTTTAAAAATCGATATTTGTTATTAAAATTTTCGTTTCTCCTAAACTGTAAGGAGTTATATGTCTAACTTTATATTACCGGAGTGGTTTTTAAGTGTGCTAATCTGATTTGTGGCTCTTACTACTCTTAAAATTGCATAGCTTATGTGAAATTACCATTTTATCCTTATATGTCAAGTATGATCCAAGACAACTCTAAACTGTCCCACCATTTTTGTGATAAGTTGAGTTCCGTAACTCCTTTTTACATGAGGTTTTTGGATACGTTTGAGTTAAAGTGTTATCTACCACTTTTATTCTTTGTGCAACAGGGGGTTTAATACAAATTGTTAGAGGTTTTAGTCATTCAAATATGGTGTGCATTTTCCGATGAAGTTTATCGTTTATTTTCTAATTAAATCATCGGGCATCGCCACGTGACCAACCACCCGGAAAATCGAATCTAAGAGATAGATCTACAGCCATATATTTTTACCTAAGCCTCAAAGTCTACTGATTTAGTGCAATATTTATGAGAACAGTCCCTGGTCCATATGGTCTTTGCAAATCTAGTCCCAATTAAAGTTTTAGGTATTTTAAGCTATGTACAATGCATAAATTAATACAACAAATATATGAAACATGAAAAATCCATAAAATATAAATGACATCATATTTGAAACGGAGAGTATGAAGTGGTTCCTTACAAGAATGGAATAGAAACACAAGAAAATCAAGATCAAAGAGCACTAGATCCTATATCACCACAACCGAAGCTTCCGAATTTTTATCACCACAACCCCATGAACCCTTGATCAAGACTCCAAAATATTTTGCAAAAACTTATTTAAAATACTTGAGATCTCTTTGAATATAATAATTGGATGGAAGAAAATGAATCAAGAACTAAACAATATAACCTGAGTCTTCATTTCTTGCACTACACTACAATAAAGGTGGCTTCTTAGGACTTACAAAAGCGTCATAAAATGGTACTTTATAGGACCTTTCATTTAATAGGACCAAGGATGAAAGCGTGTCATGTAAGGGGGTTGTAATAGGTCCCGGAACTTAAAAAGCGTCCTAATATCTCAAATATCCTTATGAAACCAATTTTATGGTCGTATTATATGTCTATGAACAACCCAAATAGCGTCCTAATAAAACCATATTAGGACACTTTTACAATGTTTTGACATGTGCTTACCTACTTTTAATCTTTTGACACACATAAAAACGTCCTTAAAAGTTAATTGTTAGGACGCTTATGATGTAACATCATAGCTATTTTAGCAACCAAGAAAAGGGTCCTAATAACTCAAATAAGATTATGATACCAATTTTATGGTCGCATAATAGGTATATAAACAACCCAAATAACGTCCTAATAAAAACATATTAGGACACTTTTACAATGTTCTAACATGTAGTAACCTACTTTTAATCTTTTGATACACATACAAGCGTCCTTAAATGTTAATTGTTAGGACGGTTATCATATAACATTATAGTTACTTTAACACCAAGAAAAGGGTCCTAATATCCCAAATAAGATTATGAAACCAATTTTATGGTCGCATAATATGTCTATGAACAACCAAATAACGTCCTAATAACAACATATTATGACACTTTTACAATGTTCTAACATGTGGTTACCTAATTTTAATCTTTTGATAAACATACAAGCGTACTTAAAAGATAATTGTTAGGACGCTTATCATATAACATTATAGCTACTTTAGCACTAAGAAAAGGGTTCTAATATCTCAAAGAATATTATGAAACCAATTTTTTGGTCGTATAAAATGTCTATTAACAACCTAAATAACGTCCTAATAACAACATATTAGGACACTTTTACAATGTTAAGCGTCCTTAAAAGTTAATTGTTAGGACGCTTAATAAGTTTAATAGGACAATTTCAAAGTCCTAACAAGTCATATGATAGGACGCTATTTTCAGCATGCACACTCTATTTTACGATATGAATAAAACATCAACTAATTATTAAATGAATAAAACGAAATTGTATTTCAAATAAGCAATTTTCATAACAAAAGCACTAAACATAAATAAGGTATAAACATTATCCAACATAAAGTCTTGTAACATTAAACAAGAAATTAAAGCAACAAGAAGCTTAGTCCGGGGTCATCATGCATCCTTTCTCAATCCTCACGGACCACCTACAAATAAACATCCATGTATAAGCATTAAGTTCCATGTTATTAAAATTATTGGTATCACAAGTTTGACAAAGACATACCGAGATAAAGGGACAAGGCCATGCTATGGTTGCACCAACACAGTCTTCAATTGTGGCAAATAACCCATATGGTCTTACCAACATTTCATCTCTTTTTGTTGGTACTTGAACGTTTACCTCACACCATCCTCGTCCAATCTCTGTACCACCAACTACATCATTTGGGTCCAAGCTCCTCACCCATCCTTTTGCTACAGTCTCGGTTGAGTTTATAATGCTTTTAAGGAAAACTTCATCCCCGACCTAGATTTCACTTTTCAACAAATATTTATCAATTTATAGTCAGACACATGTATTAGCTTAAACAAATGTAATATGCAGGTAATGATATGAATTTAAATGGTGCCTCAACCTCTAGTACAAATGCTACTGCAGGTATGGAGGCTGGTGTATCCAAAGGAGGTCAAAAGCAAATAAATTTGCAATCTAAGCAGGTTTATAAAGTAGTTAATGATAAGAGAAATAAAAGTAGTATTAATACTACTAGCAGCATTGTTAGTAATGAGACTAATAGTAATAAAGCTGCTGTCAAAAATGTTCTGTTAAAAAGAATGATGTAATAAGTCAGAAGGCTGGGAAAGTAGAAGTATCAAATAAATTCCTTTGAGCGGCTGTAATAAGTCAGAAGGCTGGGAAACTAAAGAAATGATAATTATTAGCCTAAAAGTAAACCTATTGTACAGATTTCTATATACATAAGGACCAAGCCAAATACAAACATGAACGACTAAGCAAGAATTATAACCGAGTCAATTAACTAAACTGACCAAAGAAGAACCCGACCAAACTCTGGAACTTAGCAAACAAACACGAATTAATAACACACCTAATTAACATGCAAACAGAAATAAAACTGAACAAACCTTAATTCTACCGATCTAGTTAGGGGTGAGCAATCAAAACCGAAAAAACCGAAACCGAACCGAAAACCAAAAAAATCGACCTGAAAAAACCGGCCGAAACTAAAAACCGATGGTTCGGTTTTTAGTTTTTCAAAAACCGAAAAATACGGTTCGGTTTCGGTTTTCGTCCAAAAACCGAACCGTAAAAACCGAACCGAACCAATTTTATTATAAAATAATATATAATTAATATAATATGAATAAATAACTAAATAAATCAAATTTATAAATTCATATTCATTTTGTGGGTAGATTTATAATATATTTATCTTAACGGTTATGTTTATATTCGTGTTTGTCGTGTCGTGTATTTACTTGATAATATATCAATAAATATATGATGATGATCATACTATGTGTATGTTCACTTACATATGTGTGTCTCATATATATGTGTGTAATTATATAATTATGCAATAAACATTATTATGCTTAGATTGAAAAAATAAATAAATAAATAAGAATAACCAATTTTCTATATAATACAAGTTTGTTCGTATAAATTTGCCATGCCCAAATATAAACGGTTAGAAACCGAAAAACCGAAAAATTGAACCAAAACCGATGATAAACCGAAAAAACCGAACCGCCAAAAACCGAACGGTTTCGGTTTTGGGTTCTATAAAAACCAAACATTTCGGTTCGGTTTCGGTTTTAGCAAAAAACCGACCCAAACCGAGCCGTGCACACCCCTATATCTAGTAATCAAGAATAGCAGGCAGCATACTAAAGAGTAATCCTTTTTCTGACCACGTAGTTTGTGCAATATAGCGACGTACCGTATTATTTATAATATAATTTCTGATGAAGAACAGTACATTTTTGTTGTTAATGTTATTCATGTTTAAAAACTAATACGAAAAAAAGAACAGTGTTGTGGTCATTTAAAGGGTGGAAAAGCAACGATTTATAATAGAAACATACCCGTAAACGTGGAGGTTCATTGGTTACAACGGGAGAATGTGGTGATGTAAGAGGTGGAACACTGGAACTATCCCTCGACCCTTTCATCTCTGATACCTGGGCTCGTAACTGTTCCACAGTACTAGTAAGTTCTTCACATCTAGACTTCAATTCATTGTTTTCTCTACGACATGCTGAACGACTTGGTATTACACCCCAAACATCAGAAGCACGAACACCTAGACCATACATGACTGCATCACCATTTCAATCTTTACCCATTACTTTAGAAAAAATATCATCTGGTCCAGGCTTATCAATCGAACCCTCGGGCAGATTATCACTAAGTTGTTTCATTTTTTCCTGCATTTTATATCAACATCAAGAACATATAGAAAAGGCATGTATATGAACATAAAAGCATAATTTTATTTGTACACAAGTGAGTGGCCGTTGCAGAATGAATCCAGTTACGTGTGAATAAACACATAATTTTGTTAAATTGTTCACACCTTAGACTTTTCTTTATTCCAATACTTCACAAGTATGAAAAAGAAATAAAACAAGTTTTGTTGCGTGCCTTAATTGATAGCAATGCCTGTATTACGCAAAAAATCAGATGTGTTTAACTTATGTTTCTTTACGGAATGAATGTGTGTAACCTTGTGTACTTATAGGTTAGTTAGATAACAATCATAACATGCTATTAATACACTTTTCCAAACATAAAAGCATATTACTTACAATTGCATTTGCAGCGTCAACATTTTTGGTATTTCCATCTTTGGAGAAGCATGCATTAAACATTTCCAATCGACTTGGATCTTGTCCCAAAGATGCCTGTATGAATAAAAAGAAAATGAATATTAACAGTGGATATCGACAGGATACATTAACAATCCCACTGTCTCCATACAGTTACCTTTAACTCTTCACGGACGCGAGCATAACTTTTTTTACCGGTTACTTGGAGCATCTTCTTTTTTTTCCGATTCGCCTTGTTTTTTTCACTTATCCTCTGCAGTAGGAAAGTAAAATATCAGAATGGGAAATTAAGTAATGTTATTTAAAGTGGAAGAGTATTTCACACCTTAGACTTTTCTTTATTCCAATACTTCACAAGTCTCTTCCATTATTTTTTTGCACTTGTTGTGGCCTAGAACTTATTTGTTCCTTAACTGACAAAGACGGATCATGGTAGAGTTCCTTAACTCTTGCCCTCCAGTTCTTCACCTTCTGCCCAAATGATTGCAATATCCGTTTTTCTCCAGCTTCCGGAATATCAAATTTTGTCTAAAAATGTAATAGCTCACATTAGAAAACAAATACTTTATTCATTAACATACACATTTAACATTGTGTACCTTTAAGAGTTCAAGCAAAGCTTGTTTTTTGGCGGCCTCAACTTTATTCCATGGTTTATAAATCGGACAATACTTTCCACTCCTTGAAAGGGTTCCCATGAAATGGGTCAGCTGACTACTTTTGTCGTTAATAGGTTGTCCGAGTTCATTAACTAAAATAGGAATTCTATCCCCATTTTCTTGGGCCCAAACTTTTGGCATACGTGTTGGTCCTCTCTTTCTTTTGCTTACATTCTGAACTACAAAAAGTGAACATGATTTACAATAGATATGTATACATTTAAAATACTAAATAAATTGAAATGGAGACAATATGTTAGCGTTGTATGTTTTCTTGTTTTAATTTAAGTTTATTATATATTCTTCTTATATCACACAATATATGATTTTTTTAAAACGATGCAATCAAATAGATCAGGTTAACCTGTTTCATTTACTGCTTGTGTAACTTCATGGTCTTCTTCATTTTCAAGTTGCCGAGCTTCAAACTCTTCTTCAACTAGATCATCGTCCTCATTTTCTAAATCGTTCTCATTCTCCAAATCATCCTCATTCTCCAAATCATCCATGTCTTTCTCTACATCATCTTCAGAAGTATCTTGTTCTTCACTTTCTTCATTCATATGTATGTCTTCAATATCATCATTGTCAGCATCATATTGTTCTTCATTGTTATCTATAGTTAAAAAAAAAGTAAGCATCGAAAACAGTTAACTGAATATACACTTAATAGTAATTTAATATCATATATATAATATTTGAAATTTATTTATAGGTACCATCTGATCTCAAGTCACGCTCCCCGTGGTCATCATCGTTGTCAATTGCAAATAACTTTCTCTTAGCTACAGTTAATCTCCTTCTCTTGACAGAATTAGAATTTTCTAAATCTTTTTCCTTCAACTGACCCTTTTGTTTTGTATGATTTGTATCAGCTAGTTGATCATTTCTCGTTTGGCCTTGGTCGGACTCCTGTACCCTACTATGTATTGCCCTCCTTGTATCAATCAGTTGTCCCTTTTGCGAATGAGATTCTGAAGATGTTAGCACACGGGAGACATTCAGAGCAGTGAATCGTTTTTGTGCTAAATTAGCATATCTATTCATGGACATTGGAGCAATGTATTTTCGATGCTGTTTCATGCAACTAGAATTGTTAGAAAACAAACATAAATAAATTATATTAGCGAAATTTATTATTAGTACCTTTTTTTTTGTGTAGCCGCTTCTTCTTGGTTATCTTGCTCAGCATTAAGATCAAAGTCTGAACCAGACATATACTCTACATCTTTCTCACTGGTATCCATTGGTTTCTTTTTTTTTTTTTTTTTTGTTTTGTGACTCTCTACTAGACTTGTCAAAGAGTTAGCAATATTTTTCACTCCCAAAGCTTGTAATCTTTTTTGGTTTTCTTGAATCCTTGACCTTTTGGACATTTCATAATCATTCGTATTTCTCGTGGAGATTTGGCGTTGCATCCTTTTATTTTCCATTACTGGTGCACAAAACAAAGAAAATTATGATGAGATTGCAAAGAACAATAGTCATTTGAGAACAACAAAACTGAAATCAAATCACTATCTGTTACATGTTACAGAATGAAATACATTATCTACAAACAAAAATAGACTCAAGACAACAACAGGTAATGGAACAAGAATGTTTACATGTTACAATGTATTAGTACAATAACTGAAAAATTGGTAGAAGATAGATATATATTCGGTTTAAATGCCTTTTGTTTTCTAGCATACATACATATGATATATGAACCAATAAAAAAACTTAAATAGCAAAGATGACCAAAAATCGCCTCATAGAAACACAAACCCAAAGTTAAACATCTTGCTCAGACCTTTTACTTTCAACATCATATCAATCCCAACATTAAAGATGTGATACACAAATTACAAAAAAGTAATAAGCTCCGAAAAAGATAAGCACAAAAACAGCAAAACCATAATGTATGAGATGAAACAATAGAACAAATGGAAGAAAAATGCTTCCTTTTTATACTTTCCTTAACATTTTTCTTGATCACCACTAAAGCCAATGGTGCTTCATTTAGTGTTGGTGGTGGTGTTGGAGTTGGAGTTGGTGTTTGAGTTGGTGGTAGTGGTGGTGATGGATGGGTTGGTGCTGGTGTTAGCTCCTTCAGTTGCACCACCATCTAGTCTTGCAAATGCATATGTTGCATTGCAAGCATGGAAGTCAGCTATCAAAATTGACCCAAATGGGTTACTAAGATCATGGGTTGGGTCAAACGTATGTGCTTACAAAGGTGTGTTTTGTGCAGATCCATCTAATGAAATGGGTGATCTTTCTGGGCCAGTAGTAGCAGGTATATATCTTAACCATGGTAACCTTAAGGGTGTTTTAGTACAAGAGCTGTCTTTGCTTACTGACATGTCTTTACTTCATCTCAATAGTAACAGATTCACGGGTACAATTCCATCTAGTTTTAAAGACCTTTATGCCCTCAGTGAGCTTGATCTCAGTAATAACCAGTTTACTGGATCATTTCCACTAGCAGCCTTAATTATATGCACATATAAATATATATATATATATATATATATATATATATATATATATATATATGTGTGTGTGTGTGTGTGTGTGTGTGTATGTGTGTGTATGTGTATGTATGTATATATATCTGTCAAACTAATAATCAAACACCTTTATTATAGATTATTAGTCTGTCAAACTTGTAATCAAACACATATATTGGAACCATTAGTTTCAAACAAATAAATTGAAACCAAAACTGATATCAAATGCATTAGTGAATAAACATATATACGGAGAAATAAATTATAATATTACATTGAATAAACAATAACAATATATAACAATAACAATAACAATAATAATAACAATAACAATAATAATAATAATAATAATAATAATAATAATAATAATAATAATAATAATAATAATAATAATAATAATAATAATAATAATAATAATAACAATAATAATAATAATAATAATAATAATAATAATAATAATAATAATAATAATAATAATAATAATAATAATAATGCGGTCCACTGTTCCCTGAAGGTAGCCTCTGCCCGAGTTGTAATGTATATCGTATGGACATATGGGGGGATCATGCAGTCCACTGTTCCAGCGAAGTGGGTGTGAAGTTCAGGCATAATCTGGTGCGTGATATTCTTGTGGATATTTGTTCTAAGGTTGGGATCATGGTGCGTAAGGAGGCTCCGATGGGATTCCTTTCGGAGAACGGGAAGGAGCTATGGCCTGTAGACTTGTTATTATTTAATTGGCTTCAAGGTAAAGATGCATGCTTGGATGTGATTGCTATCTCTCCATTTGCTGGTAGTGGGGCGACTTCATGGGCTCCTGGGGCAGCCTTGCGAAATGCTGTGGAGAAGAAAAATAGAAAGTATGCATCCAAATGTGAGTACAATGGATACAAGTTCAAACCTTTTGCCTTTTCCACATTCGGGGAATTCGATACAGAGGCTTTGAACACACTTTCACGTATTAAGTCTATTGCCAATAGTCACTCAAATAATGCTAAAAGTGGTGTTTTTATCTTTCATAGAGTTAGCTTTTGTATTCAGAAAGGAGTGGGAGCACAACTTGTGTCTAGACTCCCATCCTTTTTTTTAGGGTTTCCTTTTTGCATGATCTCCTTTTTAGGGTTTTCATACCTTTTCCCTACCCGGTTGTTTTTTCATTGGTTGTTATTTGGACTCGTGGTATACCTGCTTTCTGTGACATCTGTGGTATACGCATATTAGTGCTTGTGACCTTTGATTATGTGGTTTTCTGGTATCTTGGCTCTCGGTATCTTTGTGGCTTCAATCATCAGTTTTGTGGTTTCTGTTGGGCACGTCCATAGTTTGCTACACACCTGGGCATTCGATTTTCTGTGTTTCCTTGGGTCTGGTCTCTGTGGTACTGTAATCAGTGGTATCTTGTGGTATTCTGGCTCCGTATCTTTGTGGCACCAGTCTTTGGATTTTCTGTGGGGCATTAATATAGTTGCTGCACGTCTGGTTGTTGTTCTATCAGTTTTGCTGCGGCCTGGATTCAGTGGTACTATGGCATTAAGGTTCCGAGTTTCTAATATTGAATGCTATGGTTACACGATTCTGATGTACTAGGAGTTTTGGGTTTTTCGTTTGCTGCTGTTCTCTTGCTTTGTTTACTTGCTGCTGAGGTGTTTATTTTTTTTTTCCTTCTGGGAACAGTTCTTTGCATTGCTTGTGTGTTGGATATCCTCCCCTATGCCTATTATGAGATTCCATTGTCCCTTCGTGGGGTTAAGTGGATGTCATGATGGTAGTGGAAATGGCCTTACCAAGACTTCATTGATCACACATCTTCACGATAGACATTGTAATGGTGAGGCTCAAGCTATCACTAAACATTCTCTTGTTTCTGATTTGGTGGTTTTTGAGAGGGCTGAGGTTACTCTTAAGCGCATGGGACTTTGGTTATGCGGTGTTTGTTTTAAAACGCATACTCACAGGGCTAAGTGTCATCATGGTTCTGAATTTGTGCCACCCCCGATGGTGGTGATGGTATTGTTAGGTTCGTGTTGTATGGCATCACCAAACCACATATACCTTCTTTTGTCCATGTTGATGATTTGGTTCTGGACGAGCATGTTGGTTTTGATTTGCCTCTTCTTGACACCTTGTTGTCTAAGGGGTTGCGCACCGTTAAATCCATCCCTCCCAAGTGTCGCTTAGGGTTTTCTCGGGTATTGAAAGGAGCTCTTGACAAGGTGATTTGCACGCCTGATGACATTTCTTGCTGGATTAGTTTATTGGTCTTGCCTACTTGTATCCTTAAAACCTTCTGCCCGAGGAGTAATCAAGAGGGTAGGTCGGCTATTAAACGTCAACGCCAGGAAGAGTATATTGTTAATGCCATTCGATCTTGGGACATGTTGGGTGGTAGTTTGCAGCTCGTGAGGGAGGCTTTAGCCGATCCCTCCCCATCATGGTCTAATATTGATGAGGATAACTTGGACTTGGGTGAGCGTAATGTCAAACAGTGTAAGAGGAAGATTTGTGATGGCCATTATACTGCTGCGGTCCGAGTTCTTTCTTCTTCTGGTGTTGCACCTTATAATGATGCAACTCTTGAGGACTTAAAGTTTAAACACCCTTTTAAAGCTGCCCCTTCTTTGCCTCTTTTATCTATTGATCATCATCCCTTCGTTGCATCTTCTACGGTTGTTCTTGATATGATTAAGAGTTTCCCTCGTGGTACTTCTTGTGATCGGGATGGTTTGCGTGCCCAACACCAATTGGATTGTGTCAGTGGTGCTGTTGTGGCTATTTCAGATGAGTTGATCGCTTCTATCACCCAAGTGGTGAACCTTTTTCTTGATGGTAAATGCCCCAGGGCGTTGGGTGAGTATATTGCTATTGCTCATCTCACGCCGCTGGTCAAGCCGGGTGGTGGTATTCGCCCTATTGCTGTGGGGACCATTTGGAGGCGCTTAGTTTCCAAAGTTAGTGCCGCTATGATTGGCCATTCTTTGGACAGTTATCTAAATGATCTACAGTTTGGTGTTGGGGTTTCTGGAGGAGGAGAGGCTATTCTTCATGCCGTGAATCGGGTGATTGAAGAGCATGGAGATGATGTGGGTCTTTCGATGTTGTTGGTAGATTTCAAAAAAGCCTTCAACTTGGTAGATCGTGAGGTTATGCTTCATGAGGTTCGTCTTCGTTGTCCTGCTATTTCACGTTGGGTGGAATTTTGTTACTCAAGCCCAGCTAGGTTATATTATGGGGAACACACATTATGGTCACATCAGGGCGTACAACAAGGTGATCCACTTGGGCCTTTGCTTTTTTCTTTAGTGTTACATCCTTTGGTATGTAAGATTAGAGACTCTTTTAGCCTTTCCCTTCATGCTTGGTACATGGATGATGGCACTATTATTGGAGATACTTTGGTTGTGGGGGAGGTTTTAGAGCTTATCATGGTGGATGGACCTCGTTGTATTTTGCACCTCAATGTTGATAAAACTGAGGTTTTTTGGCCTAGGGAAGATCCCAGAAGCAGGCTTATGGGTGTTTTCCCACCTAATATTGCCCGACCTCTACATGGTGTTAAATTACTTGGTGGGCCTGCTAGTGTGGACTTTGATTTTAGTTGTGAGCTTGTTATGAAAAGAGTTGCAAAAACCATTGAGCTTATGGATGCTATTGCTAAGATTAATGATCCTCAGTGTGAGTTATTACTCCTTCGTGCTTGTGCTGGTATTTCCAAATTATATTTTGCTATGCGCACTTGCTCTCCCCGGGTCTTTGAACGTGCTCAGATTTCTTTTAATGGGGCTCTTCGCTCTACTCTAGAGCGTATTGTTACTACTTCTGGGCCTGGTTTTGGTGACTGGCAATAGAGGCTTGCTACATTACCCTTTGCGTTCGGGGGGCTTGGTGTATATTCTGCAGGTGATGTCTTGAACTATGCATTTCTTGCGTCTAGACTTCAATCTGCTAGTCTACAGACTAGGTTGCTTCGACATTCTGGTATCGTAACCCCTGGGCCTTCCTTTGATGATGCCTTGTGTGATTTTAATGTGAAAATGGAGATTGATCTTTTGAGTAGTCCGTGTGAGATCGCTGCCCCCAAACTCATGAAGAAACTGGCAGATATATATTTCACACGTGTTACCCGAACTGCTGAATCTACATTTTCTTTATCTACTCGACAGATGGCATTATGGAAATCGCAAATGGAGGACCACACTTCGGACTGGCTTATGGTAGTTCCGATATCGGGGTTGGGGCAGACCATGAACGCCAGGACCTATCGTTGTGTGTTATGTTATCGGCTTGGTGTCCCCCTATTTTCTGTTCAGATGCCGTGCTCAGCCTGTTCCAAGGTCTTTGCTGGTGATATTTATGGGGTCCACGCTGTATCTTGTGCTGGTATGATTGGTATTAAACATCGGCATAACATGGTACGTGATGTTCCTGTTGACATATGTTCTCGATCTGGGGTTTCAGCTCGTAAAGAGGTTGACATTGGACTTTGTGGCGAAAGAGACAAATCTTTACGTCCTGCTGATGTGTTGCTCTACTCGTGGGATGAAGGTCTTGATGTATGTGTTGATTTGACTGGATCATCGCCCTTGACGCAAACTGGTATGGTTGATTTCGTGCCGGGTCGTGTGGTGATTGAGGCTGCACAACGTAAACGCGTCAAGTATGAGGCTAAGTGCGCAGATATGGGATATGGTTTCCTTCCCTTCTCTTTCTCTTCTTTTGGGGAACTTGAAAAGGACGCTGTGACTTTATTGAAGCGTATTCGAAAGTTTTCGATGACTCAAGACATTGGAGCATGTGCCGCTGCTCATATATTTAGTAGGATTAGCTTTTCTATAGCTAGAGGAGTGGGAGCCCAATTAGTATCTCGGCTACTAACTTCTTGTAAATCCTACTTGTTTCTAATAAAGTGATTATTAATATAAATATATATATATATATATATATATATATATATATATATATATATATATATATATATATATATATATATATATATATATATATATAATAGTAATAATAATAATAACAACAATAATAATAATAATAACAGAGGTTTCCATTACCTGTTGAGTCAGATCTACACTCAAAAGTGAAAACCCACAATCGTTGTTTTGTTGCCCACGTACAACCCTAAACTAAAATTGAGATTTTAACCGTATGTGAAAAATGATTTCCATTAATAAAACCGTATCAAATACTTGATTTACGAACTTGAATGCTTGATTTTCGCAGCGCCAAAACTTTTTTATTAATCTGAAATTTTCCCCAAAATTTTAAGCGGGTGTTCAAATGAGTAAGTGAATACAATGTGAACGTCGGTGGGTATAATGAAATTTTCCCCAAAATTTTAGGTTAGAATTTGTTTTATAATTAAATTAATTAATAGTATATAGTATATGAAATGTATTATATATTGTATATATAATATATATGTATTTTATTGTATTTGAAACTAAAAAAGAACTAGAGTATTACCCGGTCGGTGCTCTGGTTATCAGCTAAATTAATTTAAAAGCTTTTTACCCAATAATAAAATTTATTATGAAATTAAGTATAATGTTAAAATAAAATCTAAAATCTTGACTCGGTATCCCGCCAAATTAATTTTTTTGGGTCGTGGACGGGTTGACCTTTTCGGGTTGACATCTTATATAACCCATTTGACTTGAAATCAACCCATTTAACTGATTCAACGATATCGTTGTTTTTGAAGATTGTTGGTGACATTGAAGCGTCTTTCCCGTATTGTAAAACCCGAAAATCTTAAACATATTAATTGACCAAAATACCCTCTATGTTTGAACTTTCAAGAACTTATTAAACCATAAGAGAGTTATATCTTTTGTACTTAATCAATATCATAAGTTACCAAATGAATTAAGCTAGTAATTGAACCTTACATTATAATTTAAATGCACAAAATAAATATCCTAACCCTAAGACCATGCTAGGCGACATTTATGACGCATGCACCTAAAAATTTCGGTTAAGTCAAAATATGAAGAGATAAGAACCTATTGAATTGGAATCCCTAAAACTTTGGCACATTCCTTACTTGTATCAATCTAAAACACGGTTTTCTCTATCATTATTATAACCGAACATTGGCAAACCCTAAATCTCCCTCACCACAAAACTTCGGCTGCTACTTTTCTTCTAAAACCTCTCTCACAATTGTCGACCAACTGCTGCTGCTCTCTCTTTTGTTATTGTTGTTCGATCAGTTGCAAAACCACCAAGGAGGCTTTGACCTTTGCTCTCATTCATGCCATAAAGGTAATCTTAACCACATGTTTTGCCATCCATTTGAAACCAAGCAGCGGCAGTAGTTTATTCCCCATTCATTCGAGTAGCAAGGTGGACCGAAGATGGATTGTTCAAATCAAATTATGGACGTGCAGTAGGGTGTTTGATCGTAGCAGTGATGGAAGTTCGAATAGGGTTCCTGAAGTCGAGTCTTTTTGTTCTTGTTCTTACTTCTAAATCGCCCAAGGTATCATCACTCTCAACCTTGTTTTGCTCGAAATATATACATGCGATATGTTAATAAAATTGCAACCTAAAACCAGTTTGGGTCGATCTAAGGTATACACATATGGAAGGTCTTTTGATCACATTAAATGGTCTGTGTCAACGCATGAAATACTGGAATTATATATGTCAACCAAAGGTTTATACTCTCATTCGAATCAGTCAATATAACCTGGATTTATGTTACACAAAGTAATGAATTATAGGACACATAAAGTGATGAAAGTGTATGTCGATATATATGGTGTAACTCACTGATTGAAACAGAATAATCAAAGGCTTATGAAGTTGGTTTTGAAGCAGGAAATCGACCACTAAAATATAAGTTAGAACCTGGTATATATTGCATGAAATAATGGAGGATATAGATTCCGATATAGGGCATATTATGGATATGAGAATCTAAATTAAACACACTTAATTGACCTCTATTATTCGAGCGAAAGGGGCTTCTTAAACGTAACATAAAGATCATCGAATTGGTGGCACTTTTGTGGGTCGAATTTTTAGTTTAAAAGGCTGTTTGAATCATTATTTAATGGGGTCTGATAGTGTGTGTATGGGTGTGTCGAGTAGTACATATGGGCTGGAAATTTAAGTATTATGTAGGGTGTGTATTGGTGTTGAGTGTTGTATAATGTGGGTCGAGACTAGGACTGTCGTGATATTTTATGTGCTCAAGTGAGTGATTTTGGATGAGTCGAATGGTGTGGTTATGGTGTGTTGTGATGGGTAGGGAAGAGGGTTATTGAAAATGTCGAGTACTTGTTTAGTGAGGGGGTACTTGGTGGTCGAACTGTGGGAAACAAGAGGGTCGAGTTGGCCATGTGAGGGGTCGTTAGAATGGGTTCTATGGTCGGTTTTGGTCTCGTTAAAATGGGCAAGGAGTATGGTCGATTGATGTTTTATTAACAAGGGAGTATATGGTTGCATGAAGGCATTAATTAAGTAAAATACGTGAAAATGATAGTTAAGAGTTGTCATTGATTTATAATTTACATTATGACCCTATATTTTATTAAATTGACATAATTAACCCTAAACTATTATAATTTTCATTTTTACCTTTAAATATTATTAATGGTCATTTATAACCTTAAAAGCCATTAAATTAAGAAACTTACAAATTATAGAAACTTACTATTTATAGAAAGTTACTAAAAATGGGAAGCCGAATAAAATGAGAACTCTGATTTGAATAAGTTATTAATAATAAGCCGATCATTGATTCGTGTAGATTTGCCGAAGGAGAGACTTTGAGCTATTCCCTATTTCTGTGCTTTGTTTCTGTTTGTGCTCTCGCTATAAGGTACGGATACTCTACCCTTTTAAGAAAGGGTGTCTTATCACCTATGCTTCGATGTTGAGCTATGAACCTTTGCTATGCCCTTTTGCTATGAACCTTTTGATATGAACCTTTTTCATATGACTTTGAGATTCACTTTTGACATGACCTTGAGATATGCTTTGATATGACTTTGAGATGAACCCGTTTGCATGACATTGAGACCTGACTCTTAGTTTGATACCCGAGCCACCTTTCTGTTTCCTAGCCAGGAAGGTAACCTGGCCATGTCTGTGATGCACCACTGGCATGACTCCTGTGTGGGGGAGTGATTTCTCACGCCGTCCCCTTTTATATTATCTGCCATGGCTACTATGATTTTGAGTATGACTTTGAGATTGACTTTGAGTGGGGGCGTATGGATTGCAATCCTAGGCATGTATGTTTAGTGGATTTAACTATGACTTTGAGTATGACTTTGAGGTGACTGGTGCTGTGTGCAATACACGCCTTTCACATTTCTGGGAGCTAGCTACTCCACCCTTTTGATACATGAGGACACCCCTCATATTATCTGGTTGCCTGAGAGGTATCCCCTCTGATTGTGAGATTATGACTTTGAGATTATGATGCTGAGATTATGACTTTGAGTTTCTGGGCTCGTGGTAGATGACTATCCTATATTTCCTTTATTACTCTTTTGCTTTGATTGTACCTTATGACATTCCCAGTACTTCACTATATTCTGTTTCATTATCTTTGCTTGTATTGTGTATCTGTTCACTGGGCTTTTTAAGCTCAGCCGCACGTTTTATTTTCGTGTGCGGCAGGTTTTAGTTGGAAGATGGGTACGAGTGAAGAGACTTTTGGACTTAGAAGACTTGATAGTTTTAGCCTAGAGATGATTAGAAGTTATTTCATTGTTAAAATTTTGTATTCGCTTTTATAACCTTGTAATTTCAGTATTTCTTCTGTAACCATTGAGAATCTTTGTATTACTTTCGAATGTATGCTTTGTTATATCTGAGATGAAACCATTTGCGTGACATCTTTACCCTTGTCGGGTTGGGGTGTTACACGTATTCTCAAGAAAGCTTCGACGGGCGGGGTAAAAAAAGCTTCACGGCGATACAAAAATGCACTTCGGCAATTAAACAACTCTCAACGAGTGATCCCCCGGATAAGTTTGATGAATATTTAGGAATGGCCGATAGAACATCACGCGAGTGCCTTACATAATTTTGTGATACGGTCATTCATTTATATCGTCGAGAGTTCTTACGTAAGCCGACTTCCCATGACGTCGCAATGATCCAAATGGCGCATGAAGAAAGACATCACATTCCGGGGATGCTTGGTAGCCTAGATTGTACACATATTGAATGGAGGAATTGTCCTAGGCATTTGCGAGGCCAATATACGCGAGGTGATAATAAAGTGCCGACTATTATGATTGAATCTGTTGCTTCGCAGGATCTGTGGATTTGGCATTCGTTTTTCCGACTTCCCGGGTCAAACAACAATATCAATGTGTTGAATTAATCAGTCTCCGTTGTATCTTACTGCCCGAAATGGAACGGCTCCAGATAGTTCATTTTTTTTACGCGGGCGCTATTACAAACGTGGCTATTATCTTACCGACGGGATTTATCCTAAGTGGTCTACGTTTGTTAAAGCGTATCCGCATCCAGTTGACCCGAAAGAAAAGAAATTCAAGCGACTACAAGAGGCGGCAAGAAAAGATGTCGAACGAACTTTTGGTGTGCTTAAGGGAAAATGGAGGATTTTGGATCGTCCTCTCCGGTTTTTCGAGAAAGAAAAGATTGGAAAAGTCGTCGAAACGTGTTGTATATTGGCAATATCACCAGTTCATATAATGGACAAACCGGTGCCGGTATCTTATGACCCAAGTGTACTACCGGAGTTACATGATGAAAACGTCCATCATCGTCTCCAATATGATCTTATGGAGCACGTAGCGGGTCTAGACTTGGCATATCTCGATGACCCAACGGCTCAACCACAACCGATTGATGCCTTAATTTAGTGTTATGTTTTTAATAAAATGTTTGTGTTTTTAATTAAATTGATACAATACATAAAAGAGCAACCCCCTCCCCCTTTTCAACTTTATGTGTTTGAGATGACTATATTACCCCTCTTCTTTATTAACTAATTTAAACATCTCTACCTATATGATATGTGTTAAAATACACATATCTTTCGCCTTATAAAACGAACCAAAAAGCAACAACTAATTTACTAAAGCAAATGCTAATCTAAAGTGCTTAAGGCCAAAAACGTAAAAGAAAACTAAACACGAATCTAAACCGGGAAAACCCGAACCTAAAACGTAAAGTCTATGAAATAATAACTCTAGGGATGCAAAATTAATTTTCTTAAATTCTAATCAGTAAAAGAAAATTTTAGAAAAAAGAATTATATTTTTTTGATTTTTATTTAATTCTTTATGAATTAAAAGCTAAATAAAAGAAATTAAATCAAGAAAAATAGCAAAACTATTTAGAAAATTATGAAATATTTCTGGTAAAAACTTTAAACTATTTAGAAGATAAGAAAATTAAAAACTTTGAAAAAGCTAATATGAATAAGCTGTAACAAGCTGAAACAGTTTATAAGCAAATAAGGAAAAGAATGCTTAAAAGAAAAATGGTGCAAGTGTCTAATGAAAAAGACCCAAGGGCATGATGGCACAGTAGACCAAGACAGGCAACCCTGTGGCTTAATAGGACCAGAAGTACTTGATGAGTTAAATGGTTTTGAAATTAAATTTGGAAAACTTGTGAAGAGCAACCCAAATTTACCTTTTAATTGGAAGAAGAAAAGTACTTTTTTTGAGTTACCGTACTGGAAAGATAACTTGCTATGCCATAATCTAGATGTAATGCATATTGAGAAGAATGTTTGTGACGGTTTCCTTGGAATGCTAATGAATCTAGATGGGAAGACCAAGGATCATATAAAAGCACGCCTTGATTTACAAGAAATGGGCATTAGACATTGATCCGTGCTGAATACACCTATAAATAAATGCAGACAGCGGATACGCGTGAATAAATACAAATCACCCCTTTGTGAAAAAGGGTACTTGCAAAAACTCACGTTCGTGTGTAGTGTGAAGCCAGGTAAGTAATTACCTGGGTCGTTTTCCAACAAGGTGTGAATGGGCAAATTGTGGAAAGCTAGGATTAGAGTGACAGATGTGATTAGATATTTTGGATTTTGCTTGTTTATATCTAATTAACAAATGATAAACAAATATATAAGAGAAAATTAAACGCGAATTAATAAATTAAAAACGCGTAACAGGAAATCTAAAATGAGACAAAAACTGAAATATAAGAAATTTAAAACCTAAAAGTGTAAAATTACTTAAACTTATTTTAAAACTTAAATTATATTTTTTAACACTTTTTATCTAATTATTATTAATTTTATTATTTAATAATTATTTAAAACTAATTTAATTTATAATAAATACTAAATAAACAAAGAAAAATCTAAAACTTTTTCTATAAATATTATTAAGTAAAAAGAAGTTAAGAAAATTATAAAAATGAAAATTGCTTAATTAAAAATTTAAAAAGATAAATTCTATTAAATAGAAGCTATCACTTATTTTCTATTTTGCTTTTCTTAAGGTCTAAAAATGTGATTATATTTTTCCTGGATTCTAATTAATAAAAGAAAATTATGAAAATTAAAATTATATTTTTTTGATTATTTTTCTATTTATTATGATTTAATTACTATTAGAAACTAATTAAAAAGATTAAAAATATCAAATGACTTAGGAAAAATCTGAAAAATTCAGGTTAAGTCTAAATTAATATTCTTAATGTAGGAAAATTAAAATCAAAAGTTTGCTAAACCCTAATAAGCAGTTTGGCTTATAAGCAGTTTTGCTAATAAGCCAAAAATAAGCTAAAAAGCTAGAAAAATTACAAAAAGCTAGAAACTGGATTATTATACTAAAAGAAGCATGAAACAACTGAAAAAGCTAAAATAAGTACTCTTGATAAGCCAATAAGCAGTTTGGATCAACAATCAATTTTGTCAAAAATGACAGTCAACTACCCTACTTGCAGACCTAATTTAAGCACTTAAATAAGCTGATTAATGGAATATTATGGGGGAAAAAGCTACCCTATACTACTGGCTACACAAAAAAATGAAAAGCCCCAAATTAAGCACACCAATTGAAGTCCAATTTGGCCCTAGATCAGCACTCAGAATCTGGGTTTAAACCTGATTTTTTTTTTACTTTTGCAGTAAAACACAAAAGTTGACTTTGGTGAGTTTTGATTGGTTCTAATTAACTGAATAAGTTATAATAAGCTATTTTAAGACTAGAATAAGTAACTTTAACAACTATTTAACTGATTTGAGTGATTATGGATCTAAAATCTTAACAGTGAATGAAAAACTAAAATTGCAAAGAGATTTTGACTATAGTCCAAAAGAGACATGGTTTTTATGGTTTGTATGAGTTATCAGGACCTAATGAATCATGTATGAACCAAAAACAATAACCAAATCCCACTGGAACTCAGTGGGATTCCTTAAACCAAACACACCTTTAAGTTCATGAAAATGTGATTTTTCAAGTGAATCACTGAGTTTAACCATGAAACTGGATTACAAGGTTGTATTATGATGGTATGAACTTATTTGAGCACAAAAGCATCACTGATAACAACTAAACACCATTAATTACTGTTATGCTTAAATGGAAGTGAAAATGAAAATTTTAGCAACAAAGGATTCTAGTGAACAAACAGGAAATGTAAAGTAATAAACTCACTAACATATACCAAATAAGCATCAAAGCACAAAGATAAGTAGCTAATAAGTACTTGAACAGAAATAAGCAAAAATGCATAAAATGCCTTACAAAAGCTTCCAAGTGCACAACTGAGAACCAAGGCCAAAGAACACTTCCTATAGCTTCCCAAGAAGCAACTAACCCAGGGCCATCCCTGACATACCCTGCTCCAAGCTTCATCTTTCATCTATACTGATTTTTGATTTTCTTGCTATTTATTTAGTATTTTTGGTATTTTTTAGTTTTTTGATTAGAAACTGATTGAAAATGCTAAGGAAGCTTATAAAAGCTTATTAATGACTTATGTGAGCTCAAATAACCAGTAAACAACAACTTTTACAACATCAAAGCTAAAATGAGATTTTCAAGTGAAAATTGCAAATTGAATTATGTAAAGATAACTAGGAATTAATGTTAAAGAAACTTAATATTACACTAAAAACATTGATTACAACCTGTTTAAACTGAATTTAACAACTGGAAAGGAAAATTACACTAAGTCGACATGCTAAATTACACTACTAAACTACATACATTCCCTGTTGCTTCTTTCTTCTCTCTTATAGACTTTTTGTGTTCCACTTGGTCTTCTGGTCAAATCCCACTTTATTTCTAAGCCGTTGGATGTCTAAAAGTGATCTTAGCCTTCAAAATCTATTTTGGCGCCAAAAATATCCAATTGCCAGTTGTGGGTTGAGTGTGAGGGTTTTTAGGCAATTAATGGTTTTGGGAGTTTATGTGAGGTGGAGGGGAGTGGTTAGTGACTAGGGGTGTGAGGTGGTGAAGAAACCAGGGAGGTGGAGGAGTAGTTTTGGTTTGGCGGGGTTGTGTGAGGAAGAAGGAGGTATAAGGGTGGGTTTGACCGGGTCAAACCCCGGTTTTATTATTTAAGGTTGGGTTGGGCTAGGATGGGAGTGGGCCTGGGAAAAGGGTTTAGGGATAGTGGGTTTTATATATTGGGTTGGGTTATGTTTGTTGTTGGGTTTAGTGATTTAGGATAGGATTTGGATTTAAGGTATTTAATAGATCCGGTTTTAACCTTAGGGATCATTTTTGTAATTTCTGAAAGTTTGAAGGGTGCGAGTTGTCAACTTTCCAAAGGTTATCCAAGGGGTATAATTTGTAAATTGTGAATAGTACAAGGGCCATAGATGTAATTTTCCATTTTTGAACACCCAGGGACTATTTTTGCCATTTGTCAAACTTGAGGGACCAATCTTGTAATTTCTTCAATCTTTTCACCCAAGGACCAATTGTGACAACTTGTGAACTCCAAGGACCTTTGTTGACTTTTTCTTTCAAAATAAACCTTCAGGGACTAATTCTGCCAATTTATGAAACTTCAGGGACTGAAAATGACAATTATGTGAACTTTGCTCGTTTTTCACCTGTTTTCAATCATTTTACATCTGAATCATATAAAAACACATTCCAATGATATTTATAGTATTATATGACATTTCAAAGTGTTTTTGGCTGTTTATGTGGGTTTAAACAAGGTAAATATATGTGTATTTAGACACATATCAAATCCCCCACACTAAACTATTGCTAGTCCCTAGCAATCTTTTATGAAAATTTAATGGATTTTATCTCTTTACCAAAAGCCATCACTTCTGGAGTAGCCATTGTTTTAGTATGTGATACTTTGGTACAATGATAACCAAATGATTTTGAGCAAACCATCAGCTGTCAACGGCTTTGATTTGTCTTTACCAAAAGTCGTTTGCTTCTGGACTAGCCAACTCTTAGATAAAATACAGTTATTATCTTTGGTGAGCTGATTACCAATCATGGTTTTTCACTGCCTTTACCACAAGCCATAACCTTGCGGGCTAGCCAACTCTTCACTTATAAAGATATGGTGAGTCGAATACCATACAATTTTCGGCAAATTGTAAGCCATAAACGGATTTGATATATCTTTACCAAGAGCCGTTTGCTCTCGGATTAGCCAATCCTTATGTGGGTTAGACATGGCGGACTGATAACCATTTATTGCGTTCTAAGTGAGAAAAAATTTTAAAATTTTGGCCAAAAATGGGGGTACTAGATTGTATATATGATCAAATTCACTAGAATTCCCCCCCCACACTTAGAACTGAATATTGCCCTCAATATTCAAAGTACCGGCTATAATGCCGACACTTAGAACGTAAAAAGGAAACATTAATAGCCATTATTTTATATACACACTTTTTTTTTTTTTTTTTTTTTTTTTTTTGAAAATTTGCATATATACAACATGTGGGGCATCTCCCCCACACTAGGGTGAGACATGGGTGAAAACCCATATTTTGCTACTATTTTTATTAACCGAGTCGCTAGCTTGACTCGACCCCGAATTCATTGGTTCTTGGGGAAGCACGTGGAAGAAACCATCTCCATCGGACTTTCATTGAAGATGTTTGGATAAATATTGAAGTACTTGAAAGTTCCATTCCGATGAGATATATACAGACCCGGCTTACAAATGATAAATGAAAATGCCGGGGTCAAAGACTTTGTTCTCATTCCCAAACGAGTGAGGGAAAGGACAAGCTACCTTATAAGGACAGAAAGGTAGAAAAACTCGAACGACATATGTGAAGTCAATATACTGGCGATTGATGAACTCAAATAAGTACATTTTATTACTATCATTTATCCTATTAATTTGACTTGTTTTACTATATTATGTATGAGGATTGATACTTAATCGTTTACTTTTGTAATTCTCAGGTAAAAACAAGCATTTGGTGAAACTTGGCGATTTTGGACTAATAATGGAGCAAAACGTGCATTAAGTGAAGAGTCTACTGAAATGAAGAAGATCAAGACTAATCTGCTCCAGATGCGCCGCATCTCACTATCAACATGCGCCGCATCTCTATCAAGATATCACCAGATACAATCCAAGATACAAGAAGACATGCGCCGCATCTAATCATGGAGTTACGCCGCATCTTCTGGCGGTGTACGAATATTCCTGAATATTATAATCTTGGACCCCACGCGAAGTTAAGTACATACGCCGCATCTACTTAAGTAGATGCGCCGCATCTTCCCTCAGACACAAACTATAAATACCCCGTAGACCAGACGGATGAGAGAAAAAAGGGAGATTCGGAAGTTCGAAAACCTAAAGACCGAACAGAAGAGAAGGACGAATTCAGTCAAGAAGGCAGCACAAGACACACCCAAATCGAAGATACAAGAGCTGTAAGAAGGTGCTGCATGTATTTAATTCATTAAGTAGTTTTGTTTTATTGTTTTAGCAAACTTTAATTCATCAGGATTGGTGGCTTGTGTAATGTGACAACGGAAAGATTGCACTCCCTTTAATACTTGCTTTCCCATCAATTAAAGTTTATATGTTGATGTCTTTGGTTACTACTTATTAGTGCATTGACCACCTCTGTGTTTATTAGTGGCTTGCGGGCACCCGACTGCGGGACAAGGTGTGGCTCCCACGGTTGTTTCTAAATTGATCACTTAGGAATAACTTTTAGACATAAGTCGTCATTAAGGGTTTACTCGCCGATAAGAATAGGACCAACGAGAAAGGGTTAATTACATACACTTCATATAAAGCTATCAATAAAACAAGTGACAATCTACTTAATCATAAGGACAGCCCTCTTATTGTCTCTAGTATCTATCTGTGTACGTGTGTGCTACTTGCTGATTCGTGCCTATTTGTTTATTTTATTATTTAATTGCAAACAAAACTGTGCCAGTCTCTCAGGCTGAAACCCCCTTGCGTTAGGATATTAAAATACTGATTAGATTAACGAGATTATACGTTCCACTCTTAGTGATCGACACTCTACTTACCATTATCTTCATACTGACCGGGTACACTGCTCGTTAAGTGTGTGTGTTATTGATAAGTCGGCTAAATATAAATTTAAAACTTGAGTAGGCATTAAAACTGCTAAACCGCAACGACACATCACGCGCATCAAGTTTTTGGCGCCGCTGCCGGGGAGTGAATTGTTATTTTCTGTTAATTTGATTAGTATTTTAATTAGGTTTTTCTTTTTATTAGATTAATTGCATCATTGTACTATTTTGCATATTTGTTGTATTGTGTGTTATTTGTTTGCTTTTGTTTTTATTTTTGTGTGTTTTATTTTTTGTTTTTATTTTTCGTATTTTTCTGTTCTGCTATCGTTGTACTGTGCTAAATCAAACGATACGGCGCATCTGATCTCTCAGATACGGCGTATTGCGTTTAATTTTTTTAATACAACGCGTTTAATTAATTCGATACGACGCATCTTTTCCCCAAGATACGGCGTATCTGTTTTTAATAAGAAAATTTTTCTAAGCGATAAAGTAATACGACGCATCTGCTTTTGTAGATACGGCGTATCTGTTTTGATAAAAATTTTTTCTAAACGTTAACGCCATACGACGCATCTGCTTTCGCAGATACGGCGTATCTATTATTTTAATTAAAAACAGTTTGCGAATTATTAAACAAATACGGCGTATCGATTTCCGTCGATACGGCGCATCTTACTGAATCAAAAATCTTTTATTTTTAAACGTAACGAAAATACGGCGCATTAACTTTCGTTAATACGACGCATTTAATTTTAATTAGATAAATTGATTTTTGATTAATTGATTCGATACGGCGCATTCGTAAATTCTAAGCGGCGTATCTATTTTCTGAATAAAGTCTGATTTAATTTTAACGATCATAAGATACGGCGTATCCAACTCTTTGGATACGGCGCATCGTCTGCAGATATCAGTAACTTTAATTTTTCGTATTCCGTTTTCGTTATTAATTATCTGATATATTACTTTCTCGAGCATACCCTACTGATGCTTTTGTGATTGATTTCAGGAAGTGCATGACCAGGAGTTCTACGAGGAACTTGATTCAACCTTTCGAAGATCCTGAACGAGCCCTACATTCGCTTAAAAGGCTTTTCAACACAAGAAGCTTTGATCTTTCAAGTTCACTCGAGCTTGATTACTTTTCTGAAGAAAAAGAGGAAGTTGAAACAGAAATAATGGGCGAAAACACTACTATGGAGGAATACATGAACAATACCCGTGCTGATTACACTTCAGGAGTTGCTAGACCTAAGTTTGATGACAAGTCAAAATTTGAGTTGAAGGGACAATTTCTCAAAGAGCTCAGAGAGAATGCTTTCAGTGGGACGGAACAAGAGGATGCTAATGAGCATGTTGAAAAGGTCCTGGAGATTGCAGATTTGTTTACTACAGAAAGTGTCAATACCGATCAACTCATGCTAAGAATCTTCCCAATCTCACTAAAAGGAGCTGCTAACAAGTGGCTAAGGAATGAACCTGCTAGTTCGATCACTACGTGGGAAGGTTTGAAGAGCAAATTCCTGAAGAGATATTGTCCACCTGCTAAGACTGCCAAGAAGATGGAGGCTATCAATAGTTTCAAGCAAGAGCCTGATGAAACCCTTTATCAAGCTTGGGAACGATTTAAAGATTTATTGATAAAATGTCCTCAACACTATCTAACCCCTATGCAGGAAATAATATTGTTTTATCAGGGATTGGACGTGCCTACAAGACAGATTTTGGATGCTAAGGGAGCTGTACCTCAGATGAGTGCAACTAATGCTAGGAAAGCGATCCAAGAAGCTGCTGATCATTCTCAGAAATGGCACGATGGGACCTCTACTAGATCTAAGAGCAGCACTAATTTTGATGGAATTGCTGCTATTCAAGCTCAATTGGATAAAATTAGTAGAGAGATGAAGAAGCGAGATGAAAGAGCATATGCTGCCCAAGTTGGATGTGAAAAATGCGAAGGACCTCACTACACTAAAGATTGCCCGAACAAGAATGAAAGTGAGACGTTTGAAGAAGCTTATTACACCCAATTTGGACAACCATTCCGACCTTCAGCAAGATTTAGGGAAGCTAGTCCGGGATTCTATCAAAAGAACAACTTCAATCCCGCTTATCAAGAGAGGAGGCAGACTTTAGATGATACTTTAAAGCAAATTATGGCCGATGCTGCTAAAAGACATGAAGAGAATACTGCTATGATCAAGGAAATTCGAGCTTCAACGGACACTACTACAAGAAATCAAGGAGCTTCGATCAAAGCATTGGAACAACAAATTGGTCAAATGAGCAAGGTTCTTCAAGAAAGGGGATATGGAAGCTTACCGAGCTCGACTGAAACAAATCCAAGGGATCATGTCAAGGCCATAAGCACCACTGAAGAAGTCACTCCTAATATACCTAGAAGATCGATGAATGGTAATGATGGTGCAAGACCCGAATTTTTCTTTAACTCTTCAATCAGCTTAAGGAGACTACTAAAAGAGAAGACAAAAATTGAAGAGGAGATCAAGGCAACAATGAAAGAAGAGAGCCCTGCAACCGACTCAAATGCCTTGCCTCATAAAGAAAGAGACCCAGGAAGTTTTACTCTACCTTGTTCTATTAATAATATATCTTTCAATAATGTGTTGGCTGACTTAGGAGCTAGTGTTAGTGTTATGCCTCTTAAGACATTCGCTACCCTAGGACTAGGAAAAATTAGCACAAACTAAATTACTTATTGAATTGGCTGATAAAACAGTAAAACGACCTGAAGGGATTGCTAATAATGTGCTAGTTAAAATTGAGCAGTTTATTTTTCCCGTGGACTTTATTATACTAGACATGCCCGAGGATGTTAAGATTCCTTTAATCCTCGGAAGACCTTTCTTGTCTACTGCCCATGCTAAGATTGATGTGTTTAAGAGAAAAATTTCATTAAGGGTAGGGAATAATAAACTAGTCTATAAGTGCCAAGATCCAGTTAAAAGCATAATTAGAGGTGTTTATGTGCTAGGATTAAGGGAGCGTATGGACCTCGATCTTGAAGCTAGACTTATGGGAGAAACATTGATTCAAAACAACTCAACTAATCCTAATCATGAAGACTTTGAGGAATTCATTGACCTTAATGTACCTACGGAACTTAGACGCGATATTGTTAGTGATTCTGATGATGAGTGGTATGATTGTGTAGTAATTAATAAACGTAGGAGAGTAGTTGAGAAAACGAATTTGAATCATGATGTGTTTATTGAACTACCACCCCACCTTGCTTATTTGTGCCTACATAATAATAAGAATTTCCCGTCTATCATTTTGTCATCTCTGCCCGAAAGGGACAGGACTTTGTTTATACAGGTATTAAAGAAGAACGGCGTGGAAATTAAGGACGAGCAAGGAATGTTCAATATTACTAAATTGGGGATGAAGGAGCGTGATGTTTCCGACTCCTTCAATGATCGATACTAAAGAGCTGAACGTGAGTCTAACTTGAAGACTCTGGAATAAAGACAAGTGCTGACCGGGAGACAACCCGGATTTATCATTTATTATTCTGTTTTCTGTGTCGAGTCAGTCCAGGCCGCACGAAGATACGGCGCATCTCAGTCCTGAGATGCGACGCATCTCCTGCAACGGTCATATCTTATTTTATTTTTCTGCATTTTAATTTTCAACTTTAAAACTATTTATCAGTTTATTTTTAATGCGGCGCATCCCTGGTTAAGGATGCGGCGCATCTTTATTCTGATCCGTATTTATTCCAGGCTCGATACGGCGTATCTTCTTCAATAAGATACGGCGCATCGACTGACCTGATGATTTTCAGTTTTAATTTTTTTAGTTTTATTTTTCCTAACTACTAATGTATTATGCAAGTTGAACCTTTCTTATCTTAGGTGTGTTTTAAAGTGTTGGTGGTATTATAGTTTCCTGAATTTTCTGTGGATACATCAAGTATGAAGCTTTAACGTTCTAATCCACAAGAAAGATGATTTTTGCTCATATACTAATGGAGGATCATACCGAGCAAATCTCAGGGGAGTTTTTCCGTTCTAATTCTTTTTATTTCCAGTTTTTAACCTTTTATACAAACAACGAGGACGTTGTTTAACTTAAGTGGGGGGATAGGAGAATTAGAACACTTAACACTTACTTGTCCTAAACTTTTTCAAAAATTATGCTTAAAATGTGCTTAATATATCAAACTTAAAAAAAAAATTTTAGCATGTTTTTGTTTAAGATCTAAGTTGCATAACTGCACACAAGACGTTATTTTCAAAAATTGTGATTTTTCCAAAATTCACAAATCTATGAGTGTGCCGGTGACTTGTAAACTTTAGAACTTGGCTTGTATACTATTCGAGACCACCATAATGAGTATTATTTATATAATTGGAATGACTTGTCTAAATTGGTAAAATTCTAGGATTACACCAAATAGCCTTTATATGTTATGTGTTATTAACTAACTACACTGGTTAGTTAACCCCCGTATAAACCCTTTTGTTACTCTCATTTTTAGAGTAAGATACCCCTAGAAAAACCCTCAGAGCCATTCCTTTCGTTTCTTACACCTATGTTTAAAATGTTTCGTTACACCCTTAAACCTTAGCCTACCCTGTAGATTAGAATCCGTGGTTGGTTAATTGCTATAGGCAGAGTGTGTTTCCTTACATTACCTGTGTTCGCGTGCGTAATTCATTATCTATGGTTAGGTCGGGAAATTGCACAATGCAAATTGGAGTGAAAGTAAATATTGTATATTTTTGAGTTTATTTTTCGTGTGTTTACTACTTTCACTATTACCATTATTTCTGAAGTATGAAAAGTATGAATAAAAATTATCCGGAAAGAAAGTTGTAGTGATGTGGTGAAATTTTACACATCTATGTTTATGTTTCAAAAAAAAAAAAAAAAAAAAAAAAAAGAGTTGGATGTTTATTTTAAGCCAACGATGTAAAGTTATGTAAGTGGTCGATATCACCACTATTTGTTGTATTATATCTATGGATTGAATGGGAATTGGCAGTTATGGGAATGCCAATTAAGGATTATTCTTTGATTAAGATTTTGTTGAGTATAATTCGTGTCTACCTAAAGCGTGTGTTTCAAGTGTTAAAGCGTGAGTTATTCAATGATATGAGTCTTATTCATGGGATGGTTGGGATAGTGATTAACCACACTTAGGATTTTAATTTATTTGTTTTGTTTATTTTTATTTTTTATTTTACACCAATTTATATCCCAAATATTATCCATACCCTGTATTGTTCTTTATCCAACCGAACCTTTGATTTATTGAGATTAGGGATTTGAGCAATCTTAAGTATCGTAGTCGTGGATTCGGCTATGTATTTATGATTTTGTCGCCCTTTTTGATATATTATTATTGGTAAAGTTTGGACCTATCTTTAGCCTATTCGAGTTAAGGATTTGAGCAATTGCAAGTATCGTGTTCGTGGATTCGATCATGTATTTGTGATTTTGTCGCCTTTTCTGGAATTTGAGATCGATAGTGAAATAAGAATAATTAACCCTTAAGCCTAAAAACCCTTTTTACCGCTTTAGACTTGTTATTCCTTAGCTTTAGTGGTGGAGATGTGTATACTTGCCAAGCTTATGATAGAATATTCGTCGCGACTGGACAGTTAAACGATTAGATTTGCTTTTATCGACTTATTTTATTTTACTTCTAATTCGTTAAGTGTTTAGTTGTGTGATTACGATATAAACGAATACATGCTTAAATATAAAAATAAATCCTAACATCTTCTAGGATACATTTTCATGAGATTTAATCTAAGGTTTACTTGGGGACAAGTAAAGTTCAAGTGGGGGGATATTTGATGAACTCAAATAAGTACATTTTTATTACTATCATTTATCCTATTAATTTGACTTGTTTTACTATATTATGTATGAGGATTGATACTTAATCGTTTACTTTTGTAATTCTCAGGTAAAAACAAGCATTTGGTGAAACTTGGCGATTTTGGACTAATAATGGAGCAAAACGTGCATTAAGTGAAGAGTCTACTGAAATGAAGAAGATCAAGACTAATCTGCTCCAGATGCGCCGCATCTCACTATCAACATGCGCCGCATCTCTATCAAGATATCACCAGATACAATCCAAGATACAAGAAGACATGCGCCGCATCTAATCATGGAGTTACGCCGCATCTTCTGGCGGTGTACGAATATTCCTGAATATTATAATCTTGGACCCCACGCGAAGTTAAGTACATACGCCGCATCTACTTAAGTAGATGCGCCGCATCTTCCCTCAGACACAAACTATAAATACCCCGTAGACCAGACGGATGAGAGAAAAAAGGGAGATTCGGAAGTTCGAAAACCTAAAGACCGAACAGAAGAGAAGGACGAATTCAGTCAAGAAGGCAGCACAAGACACACCCAAATCGAAGATACAAGAGCTGTAAGAAGGTGCTGCATGTATTTAATTCATTAAGTAGTTTTGTTTTATTGTTTTAGCAAACTTTAATTCATCAGGATTGGTGGCTTGTGTAATGTGACAACGGAAAGATTGCACTCCCTTTAATACTTGCTTTCCCATCAATTAAAGTTTATATGTTGATGTCTTTGGTTACTACTTATTAGTGCATTGACCACCTCTGTGTTTATTAGTGGCTTGCGGGCACCCGACTGCGGGACAAGGTGTGGCTCCCACGGTTGTTTCTAAATTGATCACTTAGGAATAACTTTTAGACATAAGTCGTCATTAAGGGTTTACTCGCCGATAAGAATAGGACCAACGAGAAAGGGTTAATTACATACACTTCATATAAAGCTATCAATAAAACAAGTGACAATCTACTTAATCATAAGGACAGCCCTCTTATTGTCTCTAGTATCTATCTGTGTACGTGTGTGCTACTTGCTGATTCGTGCCTATTTGTTTATTTTATTATTTAATTGCAAACAAAACTGTGCCAGTCTCTCAGGCTGAAACCCCCTTGCGTTAGGATATTAAAATACTGATTAGATTAACGAGATTATACGTTCCACTCTTAGTGATCGACACTCTACTTACCATTATCTTCATACTGACCGGGTACACTGCTCGTTAAGTGTGTGTGTTATTGATAAGTCGGCTAAATATAAATTTAAAACTTGAGTAGGCATTAAAACTGCTAAACCGCAACGACACATCACGCGCATCAGCGATCCTCAGAAGGAATTGGCACATATTTCGGAGAAAGATCGGGATTAAGAGTTGATGTCACATCATCAAGTTTATGAATAATAGAGTCCTTGACCTCATCGTTTTTTAACTTTTCATCAAAGAGAGGATTTGTTTTGATAGAAAAGCACTCATCATCAAATTCAAAAAGAGAATTTGAATGGACTTTGAGACTTTCATTTTGAACTTTCTCATCAGAAAGTGATTCATCATCACTAGAGGAAAAATCATCATTTGATTTGAAAAGGGGATTAGAGAAAATCCCGAAAGAATCATTGAAAAGGGGGTTAGAAAATGTCCCGGAAAAATCATCAGTAGTATCAAAAGGATGATCACTACAAAAAGAACCATCACTTTCACTGTCGGACATATCCTCAGACTCACTTGGGATTGGGATAAGGTTCTCAGCACTAGACTTTGTAAATTCGTCCGATTCCTTTTCAGGAATAGTGCTAATAGGCTCATCCTCCATAATAAGAGAGTCCTCGGAGTCCAAAGTTGGAAAGAATGATGTGTTTGAAATAGACTGAGGGAGTCGAGAAATGATGCCACCCAAAGGAACAATACTCTCCTCGTCGTCCTCCTCATCAATATTGCTAGCATAAATGGCTTTCATTTGTTCGTCGGCTAGCAATTCTGCAATAGTCTTGTCTTCCTGCCTTTTCTGGACAGGTGTAATTGCAGCTGATGAATTCTCGCAACCTCCGCACATAGAATCTTCATCATCGTCATCGTAAATGAAAGTTTGACGATATTTGGAACTTATTCTAGCTGTTTGTTCTTCTTCAGCTAGAAGCTCTCCAATGGTTTTCTGATGATGATCTTCTTGGGCATTTTTAACAGCCAAATCATTAAATGTATCCATCATATTTTGGAGTTTTTGGAATACATTTTCAAAAGATTTTTCAAGAGGAGATGGCTGAGGTTGAATCATTTGATACTGTGGAGGTTGGTCATGACAAGAATAGTCGTAATTGTTACAAGGGACATGCTCATAGACAAGCGGGGACCTTGTTTGACAATCGGATTCATAATGTGGACCACCACAGTACTCACAACAATACATTTGCTGTGACTGATTCTGTGAAGCATATGGATATTGGTCATACCCGAAGTTTTGATTACATGGATCTTGTTCATAGACAGATGTATTTCCTGCTTGACAATCAAAACTTGGGTGAGGACCTCCACAATATTCACAAGGATCATTTGGCATATTTTGAAATGATATATCATTGAAGTTTTGATTAGACGGCTCTTGCCAAAATGAATCCTGAGAAGGGGTACTGAAATCGTTGTGAAAATCTGGATAATCAAGTGTGGCTGGCTGATAAGTGCAAAAACATTGCTTACACTGTGAATCATCCCCCAACGGATTTTCACACATACAACAATTAAGCTGAGTGAGTGAAGATGGCTGGGGTTGTGGAGAGTGTTTGGAAAAAGAATCCGGAGGTGGGACAAGTGGTGTGCTCTGAGAGCTAGGAATTTCCACCACTTCCGTTATGGTCTCTGGTTCTTGTTCTTGATAAACGTGAAGAGTAGGCAAGTCGTTCTTTTTAGTCACCGTTCTAAGCTCTGCACGTTCTCTTGACAAACTTTTAACCGTAAATTGTGAAAGGTCTGGATTAATTCTTGACTGTTTGCCATTAATAGCATGTATCTTGGGCTGTGAAGGGCAGTCGGAAGAATTTTGAGAATCATTGATGGAATTAAGCACTCTTTTGAGGGCTTCTTTACACCAATAACAAGATCCACGATCCTTTGGTGCATGCTCTCCACACAGCTCACACGCACACTTTGAACAACGAAGGCTGTCAAACAACGGGCTTTTACAATTCAAACATTTGTACCCGAGAGACGCCATAGAAGAAAGGTATAAGAAGTTTAGAATCAAATGGATAGAGGGTAAAGGGATAAAGAATCAAAAAGAGTAAGAGGGTAAAGATGAATATTTTTGGGTTTTTGGTTTTTCAATTAAAACAAGATCAAAGCAAAACACAAGGAACTTAAACCTTAAATCAACCAGCGTACGGTAGCTCTCTGACTGAAAAACGCACAGAGTGGCGGAGAAGCAAAGGTGGGCAATTAATGCTCCTTAAAAACCCGCTTCTTTCAGTTCGACAATTTAATGTCAAACTATCCTTAAACCTCCGTTATAGTTTGTTTATCAATCAAAGGTGAGCCGAATTCGCAAGCGACACAAAGGCAAGTTTTAATCTTAGGTTTGGGAACTTATTATGGTCGTACCCCCAGTTAGGTAGTACTCTGTCTTGGTTCTCGATGGTAAATTTTATTGTTTATTATTATTAAAGAAAACGAAAAATGTTTTTGGGTTTTTAATTTTTATATGATATTATATATAGAAAAGAAAAGAAAAATATTTTTGTTTTTTATATGGTTTATGGAAAATAGAAACTTCTGGAAGAAGGGTCTCAAATCACTAATCGCTTAAACTCTACACAATAGTTGCAGCACAACCTCCCCGGCAGCGGCGCCAAAATTTGATCCGTGCTGAATACACCTATAAATAAATGCAGACAGCGGATACGCGTGAATAAATACAAATCACCCCTTTGTGAAAAAGGGTACTTGCAAAAACTCACGTTCGTGTGTAGTGTGAAGCCAGGTAAGTAATTACCTGGGTCGTTTCCCAACGAGGTGTGAATGGGCAAATTGTGGAAAGCTAGGATTAGAGTGACTGATGTGATTAGATATTTTGGATTTTTCTTGTTTATATCTAATTAACAAATGATAAACAAATATATAAGAGAAAATTAAACGCGAATTAATAAATTAAAAACGCGTAACAGGAAATCTAAAATGAGACAAAAACTGAAATATATGAAATTTAAAACCTAAAAGTGTAAAATAACTTAAAACTTATTTTAAAACTTAAATTATATTTTTTAACACTTTTTATCTAATTATTATTAATTTTATTATTTAATAATTATTTAAAACTAATTTAATTTATAATAAATACTAAATAAACAAAGAAAAATCTAAAACTTTTTCTATAAATATTATTAAGTAAAAAGAAGTTAAGAAAATTATAAAAATGAAAATTGCTTGATTAAAAATTTAAAAAGATAAATTCTATTAAATAGAAGCTATCACTTATTTTCTATTTTGCTTTTCTTAAGGTCTAAAAATGTGATTATATTTTTCCTGGATTCTAATTAATAAAAGAAAATTATGAAAATTAAAATTATATTTTTTTGATTATTTTTCTATTTATTATGATTTAATTACTATTAGAAACTAATTAAAAAGATTAAAAATATCAAATGACTTAGGAAAAATCTGAAAAATTCAGGTTAAGTCTAAATTAATATTCTTAATGTAGGAAAATTAAAATCAAAAGTTTGCTAAACCCTAATAAGCAGTTTGGCTTATAAGCAGTTTTGCTAATAAGCCAAAAATAAGCTAAAAAGCTAGAAAAATTACAAAAAGCTAGAAACTGGATTATTATACTAAAAGAAGCATGAAACAACTGAAAAAGCTAAAATAAGTACTCTTGATAAGCCAATAAGCAGTTTGGATCAACAATCAATTTTGTCAAAAATGACAGTCAACTACCCTACTTGCAGACCTAATTTAAGCACTTAAATAAGCTGATTAATGGAATATTATGGGGGCAAAAGCTACCCTATACTACTGGCTACACAAAAACATGAAAAGCCCCAAATTAAGCACACCAATTGAAGTCCAATTTGGCCCTAGATCAGCACTCAGAATCTGGGTTTAAACATGATTTTTTTTTTTTACTTTTGCAGTAAAACACAAAAGTTGACTTTGGTGAGTTTTGATTGGTTCTAATTAACTGAATAAGTTATAATAAGCTATTTTAAGACTAGAATAAGTAACTTTAACAACTATTTAACTGATTTGAGTGATTATGGATCTAAAATCTTAACAGTGAATGAAAAACTAAAATTGCAAAGAGATTTTGACTATAGTCCAAAAGAGACTTGGTTTTTATGGTTTGTATGAGTTATCAGGACCTAATGAATCATGTATGAACCAAAAACAATAACCAAATCCCACTGGAACTCAGTGGGATTCCTTAAACCAAACACACCTTTAAGTTCATGAAAATGTGATTTTTCAAGTGAATCACTGAGTTTAACCATGAAACTGGATTACAAGGTTGTATTATGATGGTATGAACTTATTTGAGCACAAAAGCATCACTGATAACAACTAAACACCATTAATTACTGTTATGCTAAAATGGCAGTGAAAATGAAAATTTGAGCAACAAAGGATTCTAGTGAACAAACAGGAAATGTAAAGTAATAAACTCACTAACATATACCAAATAAGCATCAACGCACAAAGATAAGTAGCTAATAAGTACTTGAACAGTAATAAGCAAAAATGCATAAAATGCCTTACAAAAGCTTCCAAGTGCACAACTGAGAACCAAGGCCAAAGAACACTTCCTATAGCTTCCCAAGAAGCAACTAACCCAGGGCCATCCCTGACATACCCTGCTCCAAGCTTCATCTTTCATCTATACTGATTTTTGATTTTCTTGCTATTTATTTAGTATTTTTGGTATTTTTTAGTTTTTTGATTAGAAACTGATTGAAAATGCTAAGGAAGCTTATAAAAGCTTATTAATGACTTATGTGAGCTCAAATAACCAGTAAACAACAACTTTTACAACATCAAAGCTAAAATGAGATTTTCAAGTGAAAATTGCAAATTGAATTATGTAAAGATAACTAGGAATTAATGTTAAAGAAACTTAATATTACACTAAAAACATTGATTACAACCTGATTAAACTGAATTTAACAACTGGAAAGGAAAATTACACTAAGTCGACATGCTAAATTACACTACTAAACTACATACATTCCCTGTTGCTTCATTCTTCTCTCTTATAGACTTTTTGTGTTCCACTTGGTCTTCTGGTCAAATCCCACTTTATTTCTAAGCCGTTGGATGTCTAAAAGTGATCTTAGCCTTCAAAATCTATTTTGGCGCCAAAAATATCCAATTGCCAGTTGTGGGTTGAGTGTGAGGGTTTTCAGGCAATTAATGGTTTTGGGAGTTTATGTGAGGTGGAGGGGAGTGGTTAGTGACTAGGGGTGTGAGGTGGTGAAGAAACCAGGGAGGTGGAGGAGTAGTTTTGGTTTGGCGGGGTTGTGTGAGGAAGAAGGAGGTATAAGGGTGGGTTTGACCGGGTCAAACCCCGGTTTTATTATTTAAGGTTGGGTTGGGCTAGGATGGGAGTGGGCCTGGGAAAAGGGTTTAGGGATAGTGGGTTTTATATATTGGGTTGGGTTATGTTTGTTGTTGGGTTTAGTGATTTAGGATAGGATTTGGATTTAGGGTATTTAATAGATCCGGTTTTAACCTTAGGGACCATTTTTGTAATTTCTGAAAGTTTGAAGGGTGCGAGTTGTCAACTTTCCAAAGGTTATCCAAGGGGTATAATTTGTAAATTGTGAATAGTACAAGGGCCATAGATGTAATTTTCCATTTTTGAACACCCAGGGACTATTTTTGCCATTTGTCAAACTTGAGGGACCAATCTTGTAATTTCTTCAATCTTTTCACCCAAGGACCAATTGTGACAACTTGTGAACTCCAAGGACCTTTGTTGACTTTTTCTTTCAAAATAAACCTTCAGGGACTAATTCTGCCAATTTATGAAACTTCAGGGACTGAAAATGACAATTATGTGAACTTTGCTCGTTTTTCACCTGTTTTCAATCATTTTACATCTGAATCATATAAAAACACATTCCAATGATATTTATAGTATTATGTGACATTTCAAAGTGTTTTTGGCTATTTATGTGGGTTTAAACAAGGTAAATATATGTGTATTTAGACACATATCAGACATGAACTTCATCCTAAAGTTCAAGATAACAACAAAGTTTATTTGTTTAAGATGGTGAAAGTTCCAGATGGTTATGCAGCTAATATATCAAGATGCGTAGATTTAAAACCTCCAAAACTGTTTGGACTTAAAAGTCATGATAGCCATATTTTGATGCAGCAGTTGCTTCCCCTTGCCTTGCGAAATGTGTTGCCTAAGCACGTGCGCTATCCTGTGATGAAGCTATGTCGTTACTATAAACGATTATGCTCAAAAGTTCTTAATCCAAATGATTTGGTTCAAATGGAAATCGAGATTGGAAAAATACTTTGTGATTTAGAAAGGATTTTTCCGCCATCATTCTTTGATGTCGTGGTTCATCTTTCGGTTCATCTTGCTTCAGAGGCCAGATTAGGAGGGACAGTTCATTACCGTTGGATGTATCCAATCGAGAGGTGCACATTACTATTTTAGTAAATACCTTTATTAAAAAATATTATTGAATCTGAAATTCTTGGTTTTGATATCTCAGGTATTTATCTACATTAAAATCTTACGTGCGAAACAGGAGTAACCCGGAGGGTTCCATTGCAGAAGGATATCTAGCTGAAGAGTGTGTGTCATTTTGTTCATTGTACTTATCCAGTGATGTTGAGACCGTAAATAATAAGACAAGTCGAAATTATGATGACGATGGTTATGAGGATGTTTTACCTATCTTTTCTATGTCGGGTCGACCGATTGGTGCTACAAAGGTAGAAATAATGGACCTTGACATTTTGGCTAAAGCACATTCATATGTGTTGTTCAATTGTAGTGAAGTTGATGAACTTCGAACGTAAATAATTATATTAGTTGTGAGTTTCATAAATTATATTATATGATTAATAGTTGTCGTTGTTATCATCATTATCATCTTTTAACACTGCAGTGAACATCTGGCAACGGTTCATCATGAAAATCGGAAAAAACGTAAGCGTGACATTCAACGTTTACATAGTGAGACTTTTGAGTCGTGGTTTCAAGATCATGTAAGGAATATACACAGGTTTATTACTTTTGGAAAATAATTATAATGACATAGCATTTTCAACCTACTAATACCCGGGTGTATAACAAAACAATTAACACATCTTGCCTTAATTCAGGTTGAGGAGCTACATACTAGAGGGGATCATAGAATCACAGAAAGTCTAAGGAACTTGGCAAGTGGTCCATCTGAGTTTGTGAAAAAATATAGGGGATTTATCATAAATGGTTTCCGATTTCACACAAAAGATGTAGAACAGAATAGGAAAACACAGAATAGTGGGGTTATGCTTCAGGCCATGACAAATAGCTTCTCGAGTGCTACAAATAACAATCCTATCGTGGGAGATGTAACTTACTACGGGGTTTTGAATGATATCATTGAGTAGGAGTATGCTATTGACAAGAAAGTAGTTTTATTCCATTGTGATTGGATTTCGAATGGTTCAAGGAAAAAAGAAGATGACAACGGGTTTACTCTATTGAATTTTAAAGGATTGAAGCCTCATAACGAGCCTTTTATACTAGCTTCTCAAGCACAACAAGTATTTTACGTTGCAGATCGTGTTGACAAAGGATGGCAAGTTGTGATCAAGACAGCGCCCAGACATGTTTATGACATGGATGAACAAACATGTCTTGATGACGTGGAAACACATTTGCAGAGTGACTCATTTATGGGTCCTCAACCTGATGAAACCATGGATATTGAATTGGTTAGAGGTGGTTTCAATGGAACCGTTGTGGACAATAATAACTTAGCTTTTTCCGGAGATGAAGATCCAGTTGAAGCAGCTTCATGATTTCAATTAGCTAAATAGTAATACTCCCTGTTTTTCTTTAAATTGTTAAAAGTGGGTTATTTTGGTTGTTTTGACTTGTAACTTTTATCCATACTACATGCATGTAATAACTTGTTATTGGTTCTTTCTTGCTTTCATTCTGATCATTCTTTCTACCAAGTAATATTCCACTAAGTACAGCAACGGTGCTGGTAACCGGGCCAGCATACACGTGGCGCGACACATATTCGCCACTGATTTTCAAAAACTCCTACAACAAAACTGGTTATTTAAAGTAGGAAGTTGCACCTATCATGAAACCTACGCAAACACTAGCTTAAAAAAAAAAAAAAAAAAAAAAGGCTATTTTAACACTATTGTTAAATAAATAAAAAATATTCATATAAAAAAAGATAGAAACAAAATGTTACTAAACAGATTTTCTAATAACGTCACCGCAACTAATAAAAAAAATAACGCGTAAATGTAAACCAAAGAAAAAAAAGAAAAGAAAAAAAAAAGACCCCGCCGCAGCGCGGCGGGTCATTTTTCTCTCGTTATTTTCTATTATTTAATGAAAAAATAATAAAAACTTTTGTGGATAGGGTGATATATACTATGACTCAAATATCAAGTGTCTTATTATGGTGTATAAAGTTATGAGACCCAAGTATCAAGTGTCATATTAAGTAATGTTTAAATAAAACTCTTGCAAATAAACATTCTAAAAAACTGATATTTTATGACTCAAATATGAAGTGTCCTATTATGGTGTATGATAATATAATCATAATAAATAATCGTCTTATAAAGGTTAAGGTTATAAGACCCAAGTGTCAAAGGTTCTATTAAGTTTTATTAAAATGTAACTTTTCCAATTAAGCGTTCTATAAAATTGATGTTTTATGACTAAAATTTCAAGTGTCCTATTATGGTGTATCAACCTATGAGACCCAAGTGACAAGGGTCCTATTAAATTTTGTTATAATAAAACTGTTGCGAATAACCGTTGTAAAAACCTGATGTTTTATTACTTAAGTAGCTAGTGTCCTATTAAGTTTTGTTATGATAAAACTTTCGTGAATAAGCGTTCCATAAAACTGATCTTTTATGACTCAAATATCAAGTGTCCTATTATGGTGTATCAAGTTTTGAGACCCAAGTATCAAGTGTCATATTAAGTAATGTTTAAATAAAACTTTTGTAAATAAGCGTTCTAAAAAACTGATGTTTTATGACTCAAATAAGAAGTGTTCTATTATGGCGTATGATAATAAAACCATAACAAATAAGCGTACTATACATGTTAATGTTAAAAGACACAGGAGTCAAGGGTCCTATTAAGTTTTGTTAAAATAAAACTTTTGCAAGTAAGCGTTCTATAAAACTGATACTTTATGACTCAAATTTCAAGTGTCCTATTATGGTGGATGAATTTAAGAGACCCAAGTGTTAAGTGTCATATCAAGTTATGTTTGAATAAAACTTAATATGAATAAGCATTATAAAAAGCGGATGTTTTATGACTCTAAAAAGAAGTGTCATATTATGGTGTATCATAAAAAAACCATTATGAATAAGCGTTCTATAAAGGTTAACGTTATAAGACCCTATTGTCAAGGGTCCTATTAACTTTTGTTATAATAAAAAACGTTTGCGAATAAGCATTCCATAAAACTGATGTTTTATGACTCAAATATCAAGTGTCATATAATGGTGTATCAATCTATGGGACCCAAGTGTCAAGTGTCATATTAAGTTATGTTTTAATAATACGTTTGCGAATAAGCGTTCTAAATAATTAATGTTTTATGACTTATGTATCAAGTTTCCTATTATGGTGTATTGTAATAAAACCATAATGAATATGCGTCCTTTAAGGGTCCTATTAAGTTTTGTTATAATAAAACTTTTGCGAATAAACGTTCTAAAAAACTGATATTTTATGACTCAAAAATAAAATGTCGTATTATGGTGTATGATAATAATGCCATTATGCATAAGCGTCCTGTAAAGGTTAACATTATAATACCCACGTCTTAAGGGTCCTATTAAGTTTTGTTATAATAAAACTTTTGCGAATAATCGTTTTAAAAAAATAATGTTATATGACTCAAAAATGAAATGTCCTATTATGGTGTACAATAATAAAACCATTGTGCATAAGCGTCCTATAAAGGTTAACGTTATAATACCCACGTGTCAAAGGTCCTATTAAATTTTGTTATAATAAAACTTTTGTGAATAAGCGTTTTAACTAACTGATGTCTTATGACTCAAAACTTAAGTGTCCTATTATGGTGTATTATAATAAAACCATAATGAATAAACGTCCTATAATGGTTAAAGTTATAAGACCCAAGTGTCAAGGGTCTTATTAGGTTATGTTATAATAGGACATCTAGTGATCAAGTATTGTATTACACTATCACATAATGGGACACCAACAACTAAATGTCTTATAAAGTAATTTATTAGGATCTATATTATAAGTGTCCTATTAAGTTATATGATAATAGGACCCCAAATAATCAACCATCCTATTATATAACTTTTTAGGACACCGCCTAAGTAGCATATATTTAAAAAGGGCCCCAAATGCTCATATGTCCTATTAAATAGTTTTTTAGGACTCTATTATCATACCGTCCCACACAAAGGGTCCTAAAAAGCCACTTTTGTTGTAGTGCTAAATCTTAACTAGAAATCAAATTATGGATGTGTTTGTGTGGGTTGATGTTCACGGCAACAAGGGAGGCAGGAGCAAAGATTTTTTTCTAGTTTTGAGATCTACAAATGAGTGGTTTGATGTTAGATGGTTTAAGCTAATGGTTTTGTAGATAATGGGGAGCAAAGGAAGAAAAACTTATCCAAGTATCATATAACAGTTCCCATAAACAACCACCTCAACATGAGGTGATGAGATTTAATTTATTTGTGTGTTATTTTGTTTAAAATGTACCATTTAGTGTATAGTTTGATCCCGGTAATTGCAAACGTGATGTTTTTAAGACGTAAAACTTAAACCGGATAACGTAAAAATATAAAACTTACAAAAATGTTAAAACTTGACATCAGAACCTATTTTGATATTTTAGGTGATCCCTTAGCTTGTTGAGTGATTAATTGTTGTTTAGAAATTGCAAACGTAGACTGAAAACGTGAAAAATGTAAAATGTGTTAAGTATAACTAAAATGGAAAAGTAAAAATAGAATATTTAAAATATGATTGTAAGAAACCAATATGCATAAAAAATATATATACTGAGTATTGTCAGGTGTCGATTTGAGTTAAATGTATGTTTAACGTTGTATGTGGAATAACCTATCTAGTTATTCGCAAGAGTAAATTTACTTAATAAAAATATTAAGTAAAATTAAATAATTAAATAATGACCTCAAAATTGTGAATTGTTACACCAATATTACATAATTGATCCGAAATCACAAATTCACATATCAACTATGGCAACTCAACAAGATATCTATACAGCCGGTACTGAAAACCGTTCTCCCATGCTATCCAAAGGTGGATATGTCCAGTGGTCAAGTCATATGATTCGCTACCTTAAAAGCAAACCAAACGGAAAGCTTCTTGTGAAATCCGTTTTGGAACGACCATTAAAGCCACGACAAGTTAGGGACCCTGGTGATCCCACTACAACACCTCCAGTCCCACCGTACTACAGAAACCAAACAGAAGAATAGTTTACTGAAGATGACAAGTTTGAGATTAAAGCTGATGATCTTGCAATGCACTTGGTGTTACTTGGTTTATCTGCTGAGACTTTTGTAACTGTGGACAGCTGTGAGAGTGCACATGAAGTCTGGGAAAGAGTTAAAAGGCTGATGTATGGGACAGAGATCGGGAAACAAGAAATGGAGACAAAGCTGCTGAATTGGCTTGATAAATTCACATCTATTCTTGGATAGTCAATTGAATCGTACTGCCACAGGTTTTGTAAGATCATGGATGACTTAGCAAGAAACAAGCTGAACCCAGAAGAACATTGCTAACACCCCAACCCGACAAGGGTAAAGATATCACAATGATGGTTTCGTATCAGATCAAACAAAGCATACATCTATAGCAATACAAGAATACTCAAAGGTTACAAATGAAATACAGATACTATAGGGTTACAAATGAACTTCCACTAAATACTAATTCTGAAATAATAATAACTTCTAATCACTTCTAAATCCAGAACAGCTATCAGTCTTCTAAGTCCAAAGGTTCTCTCCACTCATAACCCAGCTTCCATCTAAAAACCTGCCGCACACGAAAAGAAAACGTGCGGCTGAGCTTAAAAAGCCCAGTGAACAGATATAACGATAACAAACAGTAATAGAGGATAGTACAGAATAACAGAAACAAAGGTCAAACAGATGTAATATGGTTCAAGGGATAAGTCGATGAATAAGTATAAGGGAAAGAGAAAGGGATAGTAATCCACCACGAGCCCAGAAACAGATCATATCATATCGTAACCATAAATCTTCAAATCATATAGAGGGGAGACCTCTCAGATAATCAGATAATATGAGGGGTGTCCTCATTCTTCAAATGGAGTAGCTAGCTCCCAGATATATGTGAAAGGCGTGTATTGCACACAAGCACCAGTCACCAGACAAATCATATCAAATCATGTTAAATCCACTAAACAGAACAGATCTAGGATGCATCCATACGCCCCTACCCAATCACATGCAGACCAAATCAAAGGGACGGTGTAACCAAATCACTAGGGCTACACACTAGTCATGCCAGTGGTGCATCACAGACACGGCCATGTTACCTTCATGGCTAGGGTCACAAATTTTGCTCGGGTATCAAACTGGGAGTCAAAGGTCCAGGTCATAGGTTCATATCATAATCAGAGTGTCACATCAGAAAGGTCATATTAGAAGGTTCATATCAGAAGATTCATATCAGAAGATCAATGTCCCAGGTCAATATACAAAAGGGTCAAAGTATCAGATGGTCAAATCTTCAAAAGGTTCAATATCAAAAGTACTTTTCAAAAGGTTTTCTCTTAAAGTTTATTTAAAACAATCCTCCAAGATAATTTTCATACATGGTCTTCAAATAGTTTTCATAAAACGAACTTCAAAAATAGTTTTCTTAAAGTCAATATATCATGCTTGAAAAACCCTTTCAAAATACTTTACTTAAAACATTTCCATCTCATATCAAAAAGGTCTTTATATCATAGGTCCAAAATCAGAGATCAAAGGTCAAAGCAAAGGTGTCATAGCAAAGGATCGTAACAGAGTATCAAATCAAAGATTTAACGAATCAGGAAAGAATCATAGGAAACCTTACAGAGAAGGTCAGAATATCTGTACCTTATACCGCAAGTGAAAACGTAACAGAAACATAAAGATCGGAAACAAACTCCATCTTCAGCGAATCTACACGAATACATGATTGTCTTATTATTAATATTTTATTTAAATCAGATCACTTGTTTTAGTCGGCTTTCCATTTTTAGTAACTTTCCTTTTATAGCGGCTTTCCGGTTTAATAACGTTTAGGGTTAAAGATGCCAATTAAATAACTTTTAGACTTAATATGATCAATATACTAGTTTAAGGTTTATAATGACAACTTTCAATAATTTAAAGTTTAAACTGTCATTATATTAAGGTTCAAAGCCTAAAATGTAAATTACATATTTATATAGAATTTCCTGTACTTTTCATTTTAACGAGTGTCAAAAAAAAAAAAATAATTATTTACTAGTTGCTTTAGGTTTGAATCTTTAATGAAATGATAATATTCTCGTTATACATATCAGTTATTTTAGTGTCATCAATTCAACAACATGTCCTTTTATTTTTATGTACTATCACACGACACACACACACACAAGACCTTTTTAACGTTACCATTTTACGAGACACAACCTCTTTTCCGTATATACTTAACGAACAACAAAGCCAGTGTGACCAATCATTCATTAACCAGCCCACGACCCCTTTTATCTAATTTACTTACACGTTTTAGACCTTAAGTAACCCACCAAAACTCACTTGCAAACACTACTTGAGCACCACCCACTGGACAGACCTAGACCTTCGAAAACCAAAACAAACCCAACCTTTTATTTTGTTTAGAACATACACACGCACTCACATATTTATTCTTGTTTATTAACTTTCACAACACATGCATGCAAAATACTCAGATGAAAGAAACACAATGCATAAAATCATACTCAGTCAAAACCCTTCTTCACAAATTAAAATACTTACACCCCTCATTATTCGTTTAGGTTAATATCAGATTTTTCGAACGTATAAAGAGATCACATCATTGTTTAGATAACCAGATATAGGTGTGCATAAGGGCTGATTCGAAAGGCACAAACTGAAAACAGATCGACATATATAGGTTCCATAATATCGTGATTTTATATGGCTGTTTTTGTGGTGTTTGCATTCAAGTTTTAACATTGCTAGCGACTGATGATACAAGGGCCTGATTATAGTGCTCACTTTACACGTTTTATGTTTCCATATTATAAACGTTACTATGAGTTTCATGATGAGACGGAAATAAAAACGAAGGTAGGTTATACCTTGGGTCGATAACTGAGATGAAGCAAGGAACAAGGAACCAACACTCGCACCTATTCGAACTCAAATAAAACCCCTTCGAACCTGGAATCGATAACCCACGTATACTACCTTTGTCGAACAGAAATAGACCACATATGCCTCCATCACAGCCACGATCAAACACCTTTTACTTGCCGCGAATGAACGGAAAAATAAGGGCAAGAAGAGCAGCCGCCGGTTGTGTTGTATTTTGAGATTCTGAGAAGGGTGTGGCGTATAAGATTGTGTGTCAACCACACTCAGTCGACTAACTTGAATATTGGAGTTTGATTGTTAAACAAATACCATGCTGAGGTTTTGTTTTGGTTTCCATGGTTTGGTGTAGAGAAAAGGCTAAAGGAGTATACTGTTATATGGTTTTGAAAGAGGAGCGTGGTGTAAGTTTGGCAAGGCATTAAAGTGAGATAAATTTGTTTGATTGTGTTATTGAATAGCTAGTTATGCGTTTCAAATTTTCAGCCGAGAATTGTGGGAAAAGGGCAGGAACTTCGGCCAAAGATGAGACCAAACAAGATATTAACTTTTGAATTTTATTTCCTCAATTATAATTATAATTAATGAAATTTTGGCCCATATGTATAATTTGTGTAATTTTATTTCTTTTATACTTTCAAATTATTAAAATGTAATTACCAAAATTATTTGGCTTCATGTCTTGATCATTCCCGAAAGTTTGGGGTTAATTCGGTACTTTATATGCTTATAAATAAATTTTAAGATTATAAGGGCATTTTGGTCTTTTTACACGTTTCAGATTTTAGGGTTTTACAACTCTTCCCCTCTAACAGAAAAATTTCGTCCTCGAAATTTGAAGTCGCAAGGTGAAACGAAGTCGTAGTAAGTCGCAACAGATCATCGTAATATTCTCATGCCCGAGGAGGCTCTTCCAAAAGATCTTCAGACCAAAGGTTTCTCATGACTCAATCAAAACAAAATGGGTTCAGATTCCTCAGAAGGAGACAAATTGGGTTGATTCGGATTTAAAGAACCATAAAACATAATTGGATGATAGGTGGATCTTCTGAAAAGCTTACATGGAATACGAACAGAATTTCAGATCAGATTAACTGTATCAACAGTAGAAAGCTCTTCACAGAGTTTTCCAGATTTATAACTGAGGTCAACAGAATGCAAAACGAGAGTCCAAACTCATCCAGATGTCTAATGAACGAAAGCAGAGTATACGCATAGATAGGATGAACCTATCATCTCACTAATCACGGATAATCCAGCGGAGATTCAATTTCTATACTTCTTAGGTACTCCCCAAGATATCCTATGGCCACAATGAGTGCATGTTATATGGTGTAAGTATTATCACGTTGATCAGGCGTCATAATACTAGCACCACATAAATATGCCTTCATGATGATCATACTTTATCTCAAGTCGTAATCAAAACCACCTATCTTAATCCACCTAGTATTTCTACATTCTCAGAGGTCATCAAACATCAACACCATAACTAAGAGGAGAACGAACTACTCGAAGAGTAACGAAAAAAAAAAAATAAAATTTAGAACGTCTATCAGAAATGGATACACCGCCAGCAGCGTCAATCCTTCATCACTCACTAGAATCAACTCAGACAACATCAGTGGTTACTTCAGAATTCTCATAACAAACCATCATCCCACATGCGCGCAGTCTACACAAAACGAAATTTCTAGCGGGAAACCTAAATCATTCAGAGGATCTTATCATCAGGTAACGGAAATTTTAGTAGGTCAAGCGGAAATGAATTTCGTCATCCATAGCTTTATTCTTTACAGAATCAACTCTTCCAAACACAAACATTCGCTTCAGAATCATCGTCCATTCAAATACATGATCCTAAACTTCCTCCAAGTCCATGCAGTCCGTCGTATGATCATAGGGTGGAAGAGAAATATCAACTCGAGTCTGGTCCCTCAAGCCTTCGGCACTTCTCCCTGGAACTGTGGTGTAGTAACGTGAATCTCCGGTATGGTCATTGTGCATTCTTCCATCCGCGAGTCTGCTTCTGCTCTCAATTCATCTTAGTACAACTAAAATGGATAGAGAGGCAAGACTGCGGTTTAAGACATGTCTTCAGCATAGTTCGAAATTCGCCCACTCAACTGCCGTCATCGCCAGTTGCATGGTAGTGTTGTCTGCTACAATCTCTGGACGCCAATCAAATCTACTTCTTTCAGAATAAAGGGTCATTCTACAAGATGGCCTACATGTTCCTCTTCGTGCATAAAACTGAAATACTTCTCGAAGGTTACTCTCAAATAGTCATCTCTTTTCTTAGAAGTCCTTTGGGGTTGCTTCCTCAATCCTTCGATCATTAAAAGAGGCCGTCTGGTACGGAGTTTACAAAGATAGAATCGATCATTGATACGCTGAATTGAAAGGTGGTAATGGTAGTGATACGATTAGGTTTACGATAGTTGATACGCTGACGCAGAATTTTCTCTTTCTTCCTCATAAACTAATAGGGGTATTCAAAGTAACCACTGAGGTGAACAAGGTCATATTCCAATCAGCTTCTTCAATCTCTCAACTTCTATAGCATCATGGTTCGTCAACTGAGATCGGTTCAAATTCAATTCCACTTCTTAAACAGGAGGGAAACATAAGAGTTTCATCAGAACCACCAGAATATTTGCACAACAAAACTTCCAATGCCAAGTTTTCTAAGAGTGGATAATAGGTGTCAGGAGACAATCAATAATCAAGTGAGATCGAGGTAAATGTTTCCATAACAGCATTAAGCTTAACAGATTGGAGCGGTTAACGGTTATCATAACGAAAGTGGGATGAAACATATTACTAAAGGTCACAAATTAGATACGGTAGTCCCTGGCAGCGTATGAGGGCCAGCCAATCCATAACTTAAAGACCTCAAAATCGAATATGTCAAAAGTAAACGGATTCGTAGGATGAGTACGGTCGCCAAGCCAGACGGATAATTCATATATCAAGGTCAAGTACCTGGTTCATCAAAGTGTGGAGATAGATAAACGAACAATTCAAGGTGTTGGAGTCTTGATTAGCTGTTTAGCATAAGTGGCAGGTAGGTTGCGAGTCATCGGAAGTACAAACATCATATAACTGTCAAAAGTCAGGCGTATAGAATATCAGCATCATCATGCTCAGTTAACAAATTTATATCGGGACAAAATTATAGTCACAGTCCATGGCTAATAATCACCAGAGTTCCCATAGGAGTAGTAATGGACTTTTCAAGGACAGAGTAATATCAGATGATACGTTTATATTCAGCACGGGTAATGAACTCACAGAATGTGTCAAACACCTTAAGGTTAAATGACCTTCGGGATGGTCAGAGGAGTATCAAACTGCTTATCAAATAGGTCAGAGGTGAAGAACGAAGTTATGTAGAAATAGCAACAGTTTGATAATCGGAACTTATGGTAGGGAGTTCAAAATGGTTTCAAACGTCGAAGGTGAAACATAGGAAGGTAGTCGTCAATGATCAATCAACCTATCCTTTATCATAATAAAATCAAGGTTTACTATTTAGTGAAAACAGATCGACAACACAAATCTTATCATTCAGAAGTGAGAGGAAAACATTCTTATACTCATGGGAATGGAGATGTTTAAGACGAACTCAGATAGGATCAGAAGATTCATAGATTATCAAAAGCATATAACAGAACGCATCAAGTAAGTCATCGTCATAGAGATTCTCAGAATACTCGAAAGGACATCAAAATGACTAACAAAAGAGTCAGAGGTCGGAGTCGGAATCTTAGGTGGTGCAAAGCGTGAGCTTAACAAGCGGGGCATAAATCAGAGTGATGCGGAAGCAATGTTACTTAACGAAAGCCTTATAGTCTACCCATTCCTCACTGGTCAAAACTTAAGTTCCTATAGGGAAATCCTAACGCAATTCTTAAAGGTTATCTTATGAGCGCACACAGTGGAAACTTAGTGGTCTAACTTACACAGGTCAAGGGTAAATGTATTACGAGTCGCAGCCTGTCTCTCTGATACCATAAATTGTAACACCCCAACCCGACAAGGGTAAAGATATCACAATGATGGTTTCGTATCAGATCAAACAAAGCATACATCTATAGTAATACAAGAATTCTCAAAGGTTACAAATGAAATACAGATACTATAGGGTTACAAATGAACTTCCACTAAATACTAATTCTGAAATAATAATAACTTCTAATCACTTCTAAATCCAGAACAGCTATCAGTCTTCTAAGTCCAAAGGTTCTCTCCACTCATAACCCAGCTTCCATCTAAAAACCTGCCGCACACGAAAAGAAAACGTGCGGCTGAGCTTAAAAAGCCCAGTGAACAGATATAATGATAACAAACAGTAATAGAGGATAGTACAGAATAACAGAAACAAAGGTCAAACAGATGTAATATGGTTCAAGGGATAAGTCGATGAATAAGTATAAGGGAAAGAGAAAGGGATAGTAATCCACCACGAGCCCAGAAACAGATCATATCATATCGTAACCATAAATCTTCAAATCATATAGAGGGGAGACCTCTCAGATAATCAGATAATATGAGGGGTGTCCTCATTCTTCAAATGGAGTAGCTAGCTCCCAGATATATGTGAAAGGCGTGTATTGCACACAAGCACCAGTCACCAGACAAATCATATCAAATCATGTTAAATCCACTAAACAGAACAGATCTAGGATGCATCCATACGCCCCTACCCAATCACATGCAGACCAAATCAAAGGGACGGTGTAACCAAATCACTAGGGCTACACACTAGTCATGCCAGTGGTGCATCACAGACACGGCCATGTTACCTTCATGGCTAGGGTCACAAATTTTGCTCGGGTATCAAACTGGGAGTCAAAGGTCCAGGTCATAGGTTCATATCATAATCAGAGTGTCACATCAGAAAGGTCATATCAGAAGGTTCATATCAGAAGATTCATATCAGAAGATCAATGTCCCAGGTCAATATACAAAAGGGTCAAAGTATCAGATGGTCAAATCTTCAAAAGGTTCAATATCAAAAGTACTTTTCAAAAGGTTTTCTCTTAAGGTTTATTTAAAACAATCCTCCAAGATAATTTTCATACATGGTCTTCAAATAGTTTTCATAAAACGAACTTCAAAAATAGTTTTCTTAAAGTCAATATATCATGCTTGAAAAACCCTTTCAAAATACTTTACTTAAAACATTTCCATCTCATATCAAAAAGGTCTTTATATCATAGGTCCAAAATCAGAGATCAAAGGTCAAAGCAAAGGTGTCATAGCAAAGGATCGTAACAGAGTATCAAATCAAAGATTTAACGAATCAGGAAAGAATCATAGGAAACCTTACAGAGAAGGTCAGAATATCTGTACCTTATACCGCAAGTGAAAACGTAACAGAAACATAAAGATCGGAAACAAACTCCATCTTCAGCGAATCTACACGAATACATGATTGTCTTATTATTAATATTTTATTTAAATCAGATCACTTGTTTTAGTCGGCTTTCCATTTTTAGTAACTTTCCTTTTATAGCGGCTTTCCGGTTTAATAACGTTTAGGGTTAAAGATGCCAATTAAATAACTTTTAGACTTAATATGATCAATATACTAGTTTAAGGTTTATAATGACAACTTTCAATAATTTAAAGTTTAAACTGTCATTATATTAAGGTTCAAAGCCTAAAATGTAAATTACATATTTATATAGAATTTCCTGTACTTTTCATTTTAACGAGTGTCAAAAAAAAAAATTATTTACTAGTTGCTTTAGGTTTGAATCTTTAATGAAATGATAATATTCTCGTTATACATATCAGTTATTTTAGTGTCATCAATTCAACAACATGTCCTTTTATTTTTATGTACTATCACACGACACACACACACACAAGACCTTTTTAACGTTACCATTTTACGAGACACAACCTCTTTTCCGTATATACTTAACGAACAACAAAGCCAGTGTGACCAATCATTCATTAACCAGCCCACGACCCCTTTTATCTAATTTACTTACACGTTTTAGACCTTAAGTAACCCACCAAAACTCACTTGCAAACACTACTTGAGCACCACCCACTGGACAGACCTAGACCTACGAAAACCAAAACAAACCCAACCTTTTATTTTGTTTAGAACATACACACGCACTCACATATTTATTCTTGTTTATTAACTTTCACAACACATGCATGCAAAATACTCAGATGAAAGAAACACAATGCATAAAATCATACTCAGTCAAAACCCTTCTTCACAAATTAAAATACTTACACCCCTCATTATTCGTTTAGGTTAATATCAGATTTTTCGAACGTATAAAGAGATCACATCATTGTTTAGATAACCAGATATAGGTGTGCATAAGGGCTGATTCGAAAGGCACAAACTGAAAACAGATCGACATATATAGGTTCCATAATATCGTGATTTTATATGGCTGTTTTTGTGGTGTTTGCATTCAAGTTTTAACATTGCTAGCGACTGATGATACAAGGGCCTGATTATAGTGCTCACTTTACACGTTTTATGTTTCCATATTATAAACGTTACTATGAGTTTCATGACGAGACGGAAATAAAAACGAAGGTAGGTTATACCTTGGGTCGATAACTGAGATGAAGCAAGGAACAAGGAACCAACACTCGCACCTATTCGAACTCAAATAAAACCCCTTCGAACCTGGAATCGATAACCCACGTATACTACCTTTGTCGAACAGAAATAGACCACATATGCCTCCATCACAGCCACGATCAAACACCTTTTACTTGCCGCGAATGAACGGAAAAATAAGGGCAAGAAGAGCAGCCGCCGGTTGTGTTGTATTTTGAGATTCTGAGAAGGGTGTGGCGTATAAGATTGTGTGTCAACCACACTCAGTCGACTAACTTGAATATTGGAGTTTGATTGTTAAACAAATACCATGCTGAGGTTTTGTTTTGGTTTCCATGGTTTGGTGTAGAGAAAAGGCTAAAGGAGTATACTGTTATATGGTTTTGAAAGAGGAGCGTGGTGTAAGTTTGGCAAGGCATTAAAGTGAGATAAATTTGTTTGATTGTGTTATTGAATAGCTAGTTATGCGTTTCAAATTTTCAGCCGAGATTTGTGGGAAAAAGGCAGAAACATCGGCCAAAGATAAGACCAAACAAGATATTAACTTTTGAATTTTATTTCCTCAATTATAATTATAATTAATGAAATTTTGGCCCATATGTATAATTTGTGTAATTTTATTTCTTTTATACTTTCAAATTATTAAAATGTAATTACCAAAATTATTTGGCTTCATGTCTTGATCATTCCCGAAAGTTTGGGGTTAATTCGGTACTTTATATGCTTATAAATATATTTTAAGATTATAAGGGCATTTTGGTCTTTTTACATGTTTCAGATTTTAGGGTTTTACAAGCTGAACCCAGAAGAACATTGCCAACAACATCAAGTTTTTGAATAACCTACAACAAGAATAGGGAAGATATGTCACCATCGTTCATCAAACAAAGGACTTGCACGAAGTTAACTATAATCAGGTGTATGATTTCATGAAACAAAACCAAGCTGAGGCAAATGAAATACGATCTGAATGTCTTGCTAAGAATCATGATACACTAGCACTTCTTGTTACCATATCAACTCCAGTGTACACACAACAACCACCATCATCATCCACTTATAACTTCACGCAACGAGAAGAAATCCCACAACAACAATTTCACCAAGAAATCCCATTACCCGAGAACACCTATGAACAATCAGAGGCTAATGCTGCTATGATGCAAGCTTTTGCTTATTTAACTAAGGCATTCAAAATGCGTTTCTTTTCATCAATAAGCAACAACCAACGGATTTCATCAAACACTCGCAACTAGCAAATTACACAACCGGGTTTGAATATGGGTCAAGGAGGACAAATGGTTAGAGTGTGTGGGCTTAGCCAGTTGGGCTGAAGGCTCCATACGCTACCATACTTCAAAGTTCATAAATACCACCATACACCCAAATAGAGAGTTAGGTTAGTATTTTTGTCCTCAAAATACATAGAGAGAACGGTTGGTTCAACCTAGATTAGGACTTGTGACCAGATCTACAAACACTCCTTGTGTTAGATGAATACTTTGAATGATGTCTAGTATAGCACGCGGAATTTACTAGCTAGCACTTAGAAGATTTATTTGTTTGTGTTTTGTATTAACGAATCAACAAAGAATGAACAATTAACACAATAAACTTCAACTTCAACGATTCAATATTATTAATAAATAATACGAGTGATCTCCTATCACTAGGGTTTACAACCTTGAATCTTAACAAAATAATACGTACACATTCATCAACCTAGGCAATCCTTTTATAGACTAAGGAGCCTAATCGTATAAGTCTAACATTATAAGATATACATTAAATCTTTTCTATAATTATCTTCACACGAAATCATAAACAGTACAAACTTCTTCATTCAAACAGTACTAACTACTTATGTCTTCAAAACTCTTCAGCAGTACTAACTTTCATCTTCAACCGTACTAACTGCTATAGCTTAATTTCCTAACAATCCTCCCATAAACTTATGATTTCTATCCAAATCACTAAGTTTCTTCAAATTAAGCTTCTTCCTCTTAATGTGGAAAATTCTTTCAAACATCTATCACATCAGTCACTTTAGTCTTTGACTTTTCTTTGCTCTACAAGGTTGAAAATCTTTGTAACTAACAAGTCTGCCATCTCAGAGTCTTCTTCAACCTTGATTCTTCCTTGTATCATAGCCACTAGCCCAAATGATCTGAGTGGATAGTCCTTTTCCACCAACATATAGATTTCTATCCCATCTAGAGTAGAAACTCTATGTACTCCACATGATTCAAATAAATACCAATACACATCTTTAACTTGAGCTTCAAATCTCCACATTGACTCTCCACTATCAGGTTCATAGATTCTCTTCAACTGAACCCATAATTCTTTGTCTTTATCTTCAATAGGATCTTTATCTCTGAATCTTTCTTTTACTAAGCTCCATAGTTGATTAAGATCTTCTCTGTCAAAACCTCTGAGTAAATCTTCAAACAACTTGTACCTTTCAGAAATATCACCAAGTCTGATTATCTTCCATCCTTTCATTCTCCCATCAGTGAAAACTTCCCAGTCAATGATTGGATGTTTTACTTGTAAAGGTTTGATATAAGAAGATTCTGGAACAATCATCATCATACTCTTGATCTTCTCATTAGTTAACCCTTCTTCTTCTTTAGACTTTTGTTTCTTTGCAGCATCAGATTCAAGTACCTCTGGTTTTCTTTTCTTTTTCCTTGTCATGTCCTCTCTGATTGGAGTATTCAGTCTTGCATATGCTTCAAAGAATTTCCTTTCAATCTCAGCATCTGTCCATCCAGTAAAGTCAATCATCTTGTAATTAGCTTGATTCTTCAAATAGTGCTTCATGAAATTGAGTCTCTCCTTCCTGGTAGGTAACTTGGTCTTGTAACCAGACTTTTGCCTTTCTCTGATTCTGTGCATTAAGTTACTCCAAGTAGCTTCTTTATTTGTCTTCAAGATAAATTCTTTGAGCCCCTCTGGCTTTTCTTCTTCATTTAACTCCTGATCATTAAGAATCATCACAGCATTAGCTTTTATAATACAATCAGAATCCAACAAGTATTGAAGTTGCTCATTGAACTCTTCTTGATCAAAATCTTCAGTTCTTGTTCTATCCATGAAACCATCTATGTTCTTTTCATCATCAACAGCCATTTTCCTTGCTAATTCCTCATCTTGAGCAATCTGAGCTTTCTTAGCTTCTTCATCAGCCAAATCTTTTTCTATAATTTGCCTTGCAACTTCTGCATCATGATCTATCTGAGCTTGAGTTTTTGGTTTTAATGTCTTGAGCCTTTCAAGTTCTTGAGCTGCTTCCTCTTCTTCTTGTGTCATAGCTCTTTTACCTTTGTCAGCTCTTCTTCTTTCATAAACTAGCTCAGCTGAAGTATCACCAGTTGGAACTGCTTGATGCTCTGTCTCAGCAGTTGGAACTGCTTGATGCTCTGTCTTTTTCTGCTTCATGGGTATCAGTCTGAACTGCTTCAAGTTCTTCTTCTGTGATATCTACATTACCAGAACCTATATCAAATTGTTCTTCTTCCTCTTCATTATAACTCCCCTGAGAACTTGATCCATCTTTGTCTTTACCAAATTTCCTCTCCTGTTTGGAAGAATTTCCACCATCAGCATCATCTGAATCATCTGAGTCATCACTAGAAGAATCATCATCCAATACCATTCATGCCCTTTTCTGCTTGAGTTGATCTTTCAGCTTTTTCACCTTTAAAGATAACCTGTCAAAAATTTTAGCAGAATTCTCCTTGTGGACTTTGAGCTCTTCCTTGGTGCTTGCAAAATCTGTCTCCAAACTTTCAACTTTGGCAACTAGCTTGGTACATAATTAGATCAATGCATTTTGGTTAGAACTACCCTCATCACTTCTAGCTGTGTGACCTGCTAAGAGAGGTGAATCATGGGGAAAGGATCTAGGAATCACTATGGGTGTTTCCCTTCTCCTATAAGTGATGCGTAATTGAGATGGTTGGGTTCTTTCAAGTACTTGAGTGGATGTGTGATGGGCATCAGTTGGAACTGCTGAACCTTCACCCAACTCAGTTTGAAGCATTTGAGGAAACAATGGAACTGGTTTTCCCTTGAAATAGCCTACTAGCCATAGCTATATTTTGAAAAACTTTTGATTGAAGGCTAGGAGTAGCAAAAATTTCAGTTGGTTTTGTAAGCAGGTATGTCTTTTTATTCAAAAGTGTTTGAACAAACCTGGGATACATTAGAAACTTTGTTTTGCTCTTAACATTAGATTCCATACCCTCAAAAATAAATTTTGAAAAGTTAAAAACCTTGTTTGTAGACAAACAAATGAGAGCAATAGGAATATTACTACTGAACTGCTCCCAAGCAGTCTTTTTAGGACTTAGGCAATGTAAAAGGGTATGTATCAAAAATCTCCATTGAGGTGAGAAACATCCTTTTTGAAAATTTAATTTATGTTCAGATGTATCATACCCCATTTTGGTAAGTTCTTCCCATATTTCAGTGTTGTGCATAGTGTTAATACCATCTAAGTCATTTAATTTAAGATGTCTCCTAAGTATAGACTCGGTAACAACAAAAGATACACCATCCACTTCAGAATGAATTTCTAAGTCTCCATCTTCACTAGTCAAGACAGTAGCATTCTGCCAGAACTGTGTGATGTGAGAGACATAAAGAGTAGGAGAAACAGTTAGAGCATACCTTATGTGAGAGTGGTTGAGAAAGTCCACAATCTCATAAAACTTTGGTCCATCTCCCTCCTATGTTTTCTCAAGAAACGCAACCTGATTATGAAGTTTAACAAATTCCAATCCAGCCATTCTTAGTGATGAAAAAAATGAAAGATTATAGCAATACGATGATCGTTTAAATTGGAATTGAGGTTTTATGTAGTCTATTGGGGTTTATAGGTACTGTTTAGGGTTTTGCGAAATATGCGTATGAGATAAATTATCTTTAGAAATAGAATAAATGAATTTATGGTAAAAAGATAATTATCTTCTAAAAAAAATCCCTATAAGTACCTTAAGAATAACGGTTTTACCCCAATGGCTATAAAATTAATTACTAACAGATTTTTACAACGGCTAGTTGAGCCGTACTAACTTTGTACTAACCGTACCAACTGTTGGAAAATTTTTGTTGAGCCGTATGAACTTATTGAAAAGGATTTTAAAAATACCATGGCTCAAACATAGTTTTTAGCAAACTATCAGCTATTAACGGATTTGATATGTCTTTACCAATAGCCGTTTGCTTTGGACTATCCAACTCTTCACACTTAGATATGGTGAGCTGATAACCATATAATTTGGTAAATTGTCAACCATCAACGGATTTGATTAGTCTTTACCAGAAACCGTTTGCTCTGGACTAGTTGGTTCTTATGTGGGTTATAGACATGGTGAACCAATTACCATTTGTTGTGTGTAAAGATCTCACACTCAGCTTCAAATCACCATCATAGTCCAAAACATATAGCATTTAATTCCATGATGCTTTTCATTCATAACCTGCAAGTGTTAGTCCAAAAACAAAGAAACAAGCCACAAAGAACTTGTCTCACAATATAAAAGTATACGACTAACAATGCACATAACAAGAAAAATTAATTTCCTTGTGGTACCCAAGCCAAAACAGACTTAGGCTTTCCTCTTGCATCAACATAATTCATTCTTTTGAAAACAATTTTAGCACCATTGGGTTTGATGGGTCTCCAAACCCAACATGCTGATGCATTCACACCGTTGCCCATATTTCCCTTAGCAGTGTTTTTATTAACACCAGTACCAATTACCCTGCTAGCAGTTAGAACTGCTGGCTTGGTAGTTGTTACCTTAGGTTTCCAAACTTGGTTTGTTACAACTGCTTTGTGATGAAAGGGTCTATTAACAGTTTTTGGTGCTGGTTTAAAAACTGGTTTTGCACCTTGAACTGTTGGTCTTGGGTTAACAGGTCTAATAGGTCTGACAGTCTGAACTGCTGGTCTAGCAGTTTGAACTGCTTTGGGTCCAGACCTTAAAAGAACTGATCTAGGTATCATTCTAGTGTTTGTTGGGTGAGTGGGAGGTCTAACAGAGTTCACCCTAGGACTTGAATACCTATTTACCCATTTATCACAAAAGGCTGCAAGATGGTCAAAACTACCACACGAGTAACAAGCTTTCCTATAGCAAACAAAATCATCCCCTAATTGGTGAGATTTGAGGTTATTCCAATTCCTTTGGTTACCTCTTGGCTTGTTTGTGGTTCTATACATTTCTGCATACATAACTGTTGGTCTAAAAGGTTTGGCATTTGATTTAAGCCTAACAGTCTTAGGTTGAACCATCTTTGGAACTTTTGGTTCCTCCACTTTAACACTAACAAGCTTAACTACAGCCTCATCATTCTCATCATCAGAAGTCCATTCCTCAATGGTTGGAGCATCTGAGTCCTTAGCTGAGGACCTATCACAAGACACCTTGTCCTCGGATAGTGATTTATCACTAGCACTCTCATACACAGGTTTATCAACTACACTTTCTTTAGGTTGAGGACCATATTTAAGCTCAGGTAGTTGAAATTCAGGTAGTCCTGTGTGTTCTAAGTCTATGCCTGGGGGTGTTGGAATTCCTCTATAGGGAGGTGGAACTGACTGATAACCTAGGCCTGACTTAGCTTTATTAAGGATCTGACACTCAACAATCTTACTAACACCCTGAGTTGCAAATTCTAGTGTGTCAACAGTTATTTGAATGTTCTCCTTTGCTTTATTAACCTGTTCTAGCTCATGTTTCAACACATTAATTTCATTCTCTCTAAACATTAAGTCTCTCTTAACAATAATCATATCATCAGAAAACTTTGACTCATTACTTTTATAATGAACAATTTGTTCTTCTAACACAGCTAAAGCCCTCTTATGATTTGCTAAGTTAAAAGCAGTTTGGGTTAGCTATTTTCTTTGATCCTCATATCTTTTCTTAAGAGTTTCTAGATCTTTTAAAGCTTCACAAGATTTAGAACATTTAGAAACTTGTACCTCAGAGTCTGAAAATGCCATGAGAGCAATCTCTGTAGATGCTTCTGCTTCCTCCTCTGCAATGTAGCTCCAGTCAAACCCTAAGCCATCAATGGCAACCATGGCTTTTGAGCTTGAATCAGTAACCTCCACAACTATTGACTTGTTTCCATATCCTCTGCTCTTTCCATCTTGTTGGCTTGGCAATCTGCACTCCCTTGAATAATGACCTTTCTTGTGGCAATTGAAATACTCAATCTTGGACTTGTCATACCCTGCAACATCATTGTTGTTTATGACAATCTTCTTGCCAGTCTTCTTCAAAAATCTTCTAGCTCTCAAGCTGAGAAGAGAGAGCTGCCACTTGATATCCATCTCTTTAATATCATCTTCATCAATCTCTTGAAGATCTGAATGAGTCAACATACTTCCATTGTGCTGAGTAGTCAAGAAAGCACAATAAGTATCTTCATTTAAAAGTCCACTAGTACTGCTTGAGGTGCTAGCAGTACCAAGGTTTTCACTAGCAGTGCCAACTGCTCCAGCAACTTGCGCTTCTTCATCTGGACTTGAGGTACTAGGAGTTGATACAAAGGCCAAATTCCCTGAGCTTGAGCTTGAGCTTGATCCAGCATACTTCTTAATATCATGTTCAACTATCTTGAAGTTGCTATAGAGATCCATTAAGCTCATGGAATCTATATCAAGCTTGTTTTTCCATACAGCCATATGCATAGCCCATTCAGCTGGTAGACTCCTCAGAAATTTGGAGTTGAGATCTTCCTGAGGCATCTCAATTCCTAGAACAGCTAATTGACTCACTAGTTTTTGAAGTCTATTAAACATATGATCTAGTGACTCGTTGCTTGTTGCTGAAAAATTCTCAAACTGTTGCTTGAGAAGGGTCTTCTGAGATTTCTTGGTGGCTTCGTTCCCACCATATCTTGCAACAATAGCTTCAAAAAGGGTTTTAGCACACTTAAACTTGCTAAAATTCAACAACTAATCATTGGGAATAGTCATCAGAAGCAAACTTCTAGCCTTAACATCATTCTTGTGCCTTGCCTTCTCTTCAGTAGTGGTTGGCTTTGTCTGCACTGTAGTCTCAGATTTACCTTCAACAACAGTTGTTGTTGATACGGGTGAAAAGGAGTTTCCTTCTTCAATGATCTCCCAAAGAGTATAATCTTGAACTTGGAAGAACTGCTAAATTCTTAATCGCCACATATCGAACTCATTGGGTTTAAGCATTGGAAGCTTAGCAGCAATATTAGTCTGACTTCTTGTTGTCTCCATGTCTATCTTTTCTTGAACAAATTCGTCTAGATCTTCTAAACCAAAGTATCAGTAACCTGTCTCTGATACCACTTGACCGGATCTACACACACTCCTTGTTTTAGATGAATACTTTGAATGATGTCTAGTCTAGCACGCGGAATTTACTAGCTAGCACTTAGAAGATTTATTTGTTTGTGTTTTGTATTAACGAATCAACAAAGAATGAATAATAACACAATAAACTTCAACTTCAACGATTCAATATTATTAATAAATAATACGAGTGATCTCCTATCACTGGGGTTTACAACCTTGAATCTTAACAAAATAATACGTACACATTCATCAACCTAGGCAATCCTTTTATAGACTAAGGATTCCATTACAAGATAACTATCAACCTAATTGTATAAGTCTAACATTATAAGATATACATTAAATCTTTTCTATAATTATCTTCACACGAAATCATAAACAGTACAAACTTCTTCATTCAAACAGTACTAACTGCTTATGTCTTCAAAACTCTTCAGCAGCACTAACTTTCATCTTCAACCGTACTAACTGCTATAGCTTAATTTCCTAACAACTTGTTCGGAATTATATTTTCATAGATTTGATGATCACAGAATAAGAAGAATGAAACATGAAGAATACTGAAATGATAAGCAAAATACGCTAATGAAGCTGTTGCAGGAGTTGTTAAGTCTTCTCCCAGTTAAGTCTGGTGGTTAAGTCTTCTCAAAGTTAAGTCTGGTGGTTAAGTCTTCTCATAGCTAAGTCTGGTGGTTAAGTCTTCTCCCAGTTAAGTCTCCTCGTTAAGTCTGGTAGTGTTAAGTCTGGTCATTACACAGTTAAGTCTTGTAGTGTATCAGGTGCTGCTATGAGTCATACTACTGCTGGATGGATAAGGATGAAGAAGATATTATCTATAGATAATATGTAGATATGTTATCAGTCAACAAAGTTGTAAACAAAGATACAAGTTGTATCTTAATGACTGACACATAACAAGCAAGTAGTAGACAAAGATTTATCATATTGTAAAAGGTCACCTTGGACTATAAAAGGAGATCTTACCCCTTAGATAAAAATATGTTTTACAAGTGTTTAGTATGCTTAGAATTTAAACACTAAACGTGTTAAAATGTAAAACATCAAATAGTGAGTGTGTGTGGGAACATCAGACATGGGGTCTGATGTTGTTATGTTTGTTTAGCCTCAAGGATCTTTGATCCCTGATTAAAGTGTAATCGTACTGCCATTGATCAAGTAGTATTGGGGCTGAATTTATAACAAAAGAGAAAGTTTGGCAAAACCTTGTTGGGATAATATTGTTTCTTTCATTTGAATATTTCGCTAATATTATCATCATACTTGTTATAGAGAAAATCCTAGATCAAAGGTGTAACAACCTAGAATCCATAAACGATCAAAAAACTTATTGTTAGTAACCTCTAAAATAAGTTTTTCACAGTTGGTATCAGAGCGGGGGGGCTCTGGATCTAGGAAAAGAAAAGGTTTTAGCTAAAGAAAGAAGAAAAATTCGGATCTGGTTCGTATTTTTGTAACTCACTGCAGGGCTATTTTCAAAGGGCGATAACTCCTTCGTTAACCGTTGGATCGGGCTAAAATTTTTGTTGAAGGTTCTTTGTATATCAAGGTAGATTCTCACCGGAGGGATCTTCAATCTGAGCCTTAGGTTGCAAGATATGCATCGTTCAAAACTGCTGCAGAAACAGTTGAGGCATTATCTAATTTTTGGTTTTCTTTCAAGAAATACACACACAGGGGAAGAATACGCACACAGAGAGTTAGGATGATGTTCTTAAAAGATTAAAGGCTTGTTTATCAAGTTATTATTGGTGAAAAAGATTATTTGTTGCTTATTTGAAGTTAAAGTTGAATTTTTCAAGATTGTGTTCTTATCATATCTTAAAGTGGTTGACTACACTTTAAAGATAACTTGTTCGTTCGTTCAAGTGACTATGAAATGAAAAACACTTAAAGGAGATAAGTTGTAGTACTCAGTGTCTCATAGAAGATGAGTTTATTGTCGTGAGATTGCGGTCTCCCTATACAAGAAAGTTGGGTATACGTTCGAAGTAAGTTTTAGTACAAGACATAAGACACAAGGTTGGTTTATTCAGCTTCATCAACAAGTTAGTAATGGTTGGTTTTTCTTCATCAGTCATAAAAGCCTACAGAATTGGAGATTCGAATGGTTAACATATTGGTTTCAGGGAAAGCTTAAATGTTCAGATGTATAACCATTTATTATATTTGTGCATCACCACAGGGGAAGTTGTTGATTCTTACTATTATTGATTAGTATTACTACTAATGGTTTAGATTTTTACTGTCTCAAGTTCATTTTTAGTGCGGAAAGCTTAATGGAGGGTAATTTGAGACATTAGAAGGATGAATTAGATGTGTAGTATTAGTTTGTAATTGTAAAGATCATATTTGTAATATTCTCTACTTGTTGATAACAAAAAGGGGAAGAGATGTGGTGGATAGCATAGATTAAGGGGAAGACAGTATGGTTTCATTCATGGTGAGATTTAATTATCTCAATTTCTCTACTTCGTCTAGGAAAATTCGTACAAGAACGTGTTTGTTTTGTAATCATCAAATAGGGGAAGATTGTTGGGAATTATATTTTCATAGATTTGATGATCATAGAACAAGAAGAATGAAACATGAAGAATACTGAAATGATAAGCAAAATACGCTAATGAAGCTGTTGCAGGAGTTGTTAAATCTTCTCAAAGTTAAGTCTGGTAGTTAAGTCTTCTCAAAGTTAAGTCTGGTGGTTAAGTCTTCTCCCAGTTAAGTCTCCTCGTTAAGTCTGGTCATTACACAGTTAAGTCTTGTAGTGTATCAGGTGCTGCTATGAGTCATACTACTGCTGGATGGATAAGGATGAAGAAGATATTATTTATAGATAATATGTAGATATGTTATCAGTCAATAAAGTTGTAAACAAAGATACAAGTTGTATCTTAATGACTGACACATAACAAGCAAGTAGTAGACAAAGACTTATCATATTGTAAAAGGTCTCCTTGGATTATAAAAGGAGATCTTACCCCATAGATAAAAATATGTTTTACAAGTGTTTAGTATGCTTACAATTTAAGCACTAAATGTGTTAAAATGTAAAACATCAAATAGTGAGTATGTGTGGGAACATCAGACATGGGGTCTGTTGTTGTTATGTTTGTTTAGCCTCAAGGATCTTTGATCCCTGATTAGAGTGTAATCGTACTGCTATTGATCAAGTAGTATTGGGGCTGATTTTATAACAAAAGAGAAAGTTTGGCAAAACCTTGTTGTGATAATATTGTTTCTTTCGTTTGAATATTCCGCTAATATTATCATCATACTTGTTATAGACAAAATCCTAGATCAAAGGTGTAACAACCTAGAGTCCATAAACGATCACAAAACTTATTGTTAGTAACCTCTAAAATAAGTTTTTCACAGGACTCGATATTTAGGTTTATATCGGCAAAAGTTTAAACGACGTTGTACGGTTTTCTCCGCCAAGAAATGAGCTTGCTGACATGCTGAAGTAAGCTCGTGAGTCAGAAACTCGGAGAGTGGAGTAGGGTGAAAAAGGACCTTCGTTACCGCATATTATAACTCCATGTGTTTTAGTTTGATCTTTCTATTATTTACTTTTGTCTTACATTTACATTTACATATTATTTTTGCTTGATTTCACAATATGTTTTCAAAACGACGATTTTAAAACGATAAAAATATTCAATCTTTTTTGTTTTCCACACAGTTTTTATACATTTTTTATTTACATAAAAAGACAATAAACTGTACTATATATTTAACACTAATTTCTTATTGTTTAATACTCCATAAAAAGTATAGATAAGTAATTAACACTTGATAATAATTGAATGAGGTGAAGGCAAAAATTATTTATAGATCAAACTTTTACCATAGAACCCATCAAGCAATCTAGCCACTCATTTTTCTTATCAAATTAAAAAAATTAATTTCCACCGTTTTTTTTAAACTTAAATATCTTGCAAACCGTAAATCGTCAAGCTACAAAAAAAATATCATCACGACGAGAATTAAATTATCTTTCTATAGACATGCATAGTTATATATTTTCGACGAACTTTTTTTTTGATGAACATTTTTTTTTCCAAAATTTCCGTCCAGAAAAATCATATATGATTCGTAAGAATCATATATGATTCGATTTTAACAAATCATATATGATTCCGTACGAATCATATATGATTTTTACGAATCATATATGATTCGTAAGAATCATATATCATTCGTAAAAATCGAATCATATATGATTCTTTCTGGGCGGAAATTAAAAAAAAAAAAAGTTCGTCGAAAAAAAAAATCGTCGAAAGTATATAACAATGCATATCTATAGAAAGATCATTTAATTCTCGTCGCGATGGTATTTTTTTTGTAGCTTGAAGATTTACCGTTTGCAAGATATGTTGTTTTAAAAAAAAAGATGGAAAATAAAAATGGGTGGCTATGATTGGTCCATTGGTTCTATGGCAAATATGAGATCTATATTGATCTCATCTCATGAGGTGAATAGTTACATACATTTGTTATAAAACGAATCATCGTATATGGCATAGAAATATGATAATGTATAAAACAAAAAATTTCAAAGGACTAAACAAAAAATTTGCTAACACAAAAAAACACTCCCGTACTCCCGTGACTTTCAAAGGACTGAACAAAAAAAACACTCCCGTATTCCCGTGACTTTCATTTGCTAGAACAAAAATAAAAACACTCCCGTACTCCTGTGACTTTCAAAAGACTGAACAAAAAATTTATAAAACAAAAAATTTAACAAAAAAAGTTATAAAACAAAAAATTTAACTAAGGACGGAACACAAAAAAGAAGAAAGAGAAAAAAGAAAATGACAAACACGGAACACGAGAAAAAATATTAGTACAAATTAGTACAAGCTATAATGTAGAAAGTGTGTTGTAGAGAGGGTTTGTATAACATGATCCTACAATAAAAGATAGGGGCATGTTATACATACCCTCCTTATAGACTATATGTAAAAACCGCAAAGCAAATAATACAATCGTACAAATTTTGCAATCATTGAATACCTTCCCTATAAAAGTTCCTTATAAACTGCCCCTAAAAGGTAGAGCAGATAGAATCTTTACCGGTGGATATAATCAGAGACAGGAGGTGTGCTTACGAGAGCTGTAACAGTCTTATGTAAATGTTTATACGAACCAACCCACGTGAACCAAAGTCCCACGAAGATTCCCCGTATCCCATCTTGGACCCCACCCTATTGTTCCATATCTGCATTTTATCAAACGGTCATAACTCATGCATAATTCAACACAAGGTGCGGACGTGTTATACGCATGTGTTATACCCGTTACTGCAGCTGTTTTCACTTATTGCACGTATCTTATAACATTAGTAGGGTATCGCGAGTTGCGGCGGCGTTTACTTTAAAATAAAAATTTATGGACATCAAGAATTTTATTTAGCCCGTGCCCGTTCGGGCTCGAGCCCGTTGACCCGTGCCCATTCAGGCTCGAGCCCGTTTGGCACGCGCCCGTTCGGGCTCAAGCCAATTTGGCCCGTTTCCTGTTCGGGCTTAAATATTTGTATAATGTTCTTTATTATTTGTATTAGTGACATTTAATACAAGAATTATGTTTAATTTGATTGTACAATATGCTTGATAATTTGTATTTCTTATATAGGGGGTGTTTTAATAACTGTATTAATTGTATTTATTAACCAGTTAATTAATTGACTACATTAAATAACATTAATGTGGTGTTTTGTTTTTTTAATATGTACATTAAAGTGGTGTACAATATACTTCTTGTCTTGTAATTCTGAAAATTATGTGCATTAAAGTGGTGTACATTATGCTTATTTTCTTGTAAGTCTTAAAATTTAGAAAGAAAAAGTGCTTTGTGTATTATGTGTAGTATAAATTCCTCATAACTCGGGGGTTACAGGTACACTTGAAAGAGCGGCGGATTTAAGAACAATAGTCGTCAGATTCATTTTATGAAAGGTATTACAATGTGTAACTAAAAAATGAAGGACCGGATTTATTTTAGAAAAATTGATGCATTCGACATAATATTACACTACGTAAGAAAAATTAATAAGGTTCTCGTGCACCCTCGAGAACCCACCTCGGTGCGCCCCTGACCCGGAACCCACAAACGAAAACACAAACACAAACAAAATCTGAGCCGCCCCCCGTTTTCATCCGGCCGTTACTCCAGCGAGAAAAACTCGTGTGGAGGCGGTACGGTTTCCGGGAGGAAGCCGTTAATAGTCCCCAATACACCAGCGTGGACCCGGTTCAGACAACATAGTCTTGGTATGTGGTGGATGAGGTCCTGCCGATGTGGCAGGTGCGACTCCGACTGTAATACCTGAAATTCTGATAACCTGTAAAATGACCAAATTACCCCTGAAACCATAAAACTTATATAAATCACTTACAAAAATTCTGAAATGATTCCAAACCTCTGAAAACGAACTATACATGAAGTAAATTAATTCTGAGACAACATATTAACATTTTTACATGTCCACAAAAATTATTATTTCACACAAATAATTACATACACCGAAAATATAATTTAATTTAATTTAATTATATTTATAAAATCATTTTAAATAAGATAAACACCATTTAAATTAGGGAAGTGTATATCTTTGATTTTTCTGCATATGGGCCGAACCTTAAGCTTGCCTCCCCCCTCCTAAGTCGGCCATAACATTTATTTAACCAAATTCTATTTATTCTTCTCCTAAAAATAAAATCCGATACCCTAAATCCCTAAATATCGACAAACTAAAATCCCATTCTCCTCCATACGATTTTCTGGAAACCCTTGAGTATTTTTCTGGTGTTCTTCAAGATCAAATCAAGCTAGGAAAAATAGGTGTTGGGTTGTGGAAGATTGCATCCGATCGTGGTATCTTTTCTTGTTCGGTTCTATTCATCCGCAAGGTAATAAAATCCTTACAACAGATCCATACGTTCTATATTCGAACTAGTATTTTTCTGATGTTATTTTGGTCGTATATGACTCATAAAAATTAATCAAATCGAATCATGCAAGCTAAAACCATGTGTACGAAAAATATATATATAAAACACACGTAAATTGTAAATATATGTAATACGAATTTTTGGGGGTTATGATTATTTTATTTGGACCTCATATGATGTATTAGATCTGGGGAAAATGATGGAACGAATTGTAGAGGCCTAGAACATGTCGTGGTAATTATTGATATCAAAAACATACGTAAAACCTAAAATATACTATACGATTTTTATGGGCTTGTTATATAATTTTTATGAGTTCCTTATGCATCTTATAACCTGGGAAAAATATGGGTTCGAACCTTGGAAGCTTAAATAAAGTGTGGCTAATTTTTGTATAAACCGGATTTTAGAAAAAATAAAGAAACAAATAAGACCTAATCGAAATTATTAGGGTTAGGGTTTGTGGGTACATAATCTGGTCATTAAATGTGTTTTAAGGTTGTAATAATGATAGTTCAATGATTGGTTTTTATTAGGGTTTGTAATTGTGTTTAAAAAGTCTATCCGATTGGGTTTTAAAAGTATAAGGACCTGTTTTGTCAACTTTGAAACTTCTAGGATATTTTTATAATGTCATATACATCTTTAGGAATGTGGGAAAAATATAACTTGAGGTTCCTAAGTGTAAATATTGCAAGATAATGAATTAATTGTATTTATAAGGGTTGTTTTGTAATTAATTAAAAAGAGGGACAAAAAGAGTAAATTCTGAAATCTTGAAGTTATTCTGAGTAAATACTGATATTAAAAGTATAATGTGTAATTTTGAGAATTTATGGGCTTAATATGTAATTGTTATGAAATTATGATTTAATATATATGTTTTGTAAACTTAAAGGACCAATTATGTAAATTCCGAATTCTGAGGGGTCTAATCTGTAATATACTTAATTCTGATGTCACATTCTGTAATAATGTAAAATTGGATGCTTGTTTGGTAAATATGGATATTGTAGGGATTTAATTGTGAATATTGTAAATAGAAGGTTTGTTTTGTAAATTATATAACTAGAGGGGTATAAAGTGTAAATTGTGAAACATAAGAGATTAAAATGTCATTCTGAATAATATGAGTATTTAATTCAGTAACTTAAAGTATTTTCATGTTAGACCTTTGAATTTAATGAATTTACAATTAAAACCCTAAACTATGTAAACTTGTCATAATTAACCCTAAACTTTTGTAATTTGATAAAATGTACTTTAATTCCATAATAATCCTTAAATAAGAACTTAACCTAATCTGGGGTACTAATATCTTACTAAATATGGAAATCTGTTAATTGTAGAAACTTAAAAAGTTATTAAAATGAAAAGGTAAATTAAAAATAGTAATCTGAGTTAGAATCCTTTATAATTTCGTCTTCTACTCCTTTAGGTGTAAAGAAGGAGGAGCCCTGATTCTGTTCCGTGTTTGTCTTGCTTATTTTGCTTTGCTAATAAGGTACAGATATTCTGCCCTTTTCCAGTAAGGGTTTTTCATTCCCTTTTCTTTCAGTTTTTCACTTTCCTTATTAGGATTCCCTATACCATTGCTATGTTCCCTTCTATTTGTGAACCTTTCATGTGATTTCTTTGTTTTGTGAACCTTCGATGATCTCTTTCATGTTTTGATCTGTTTTACTTCTGAGTTGATGTCCTTATTATAATCCTCTTTGCCTTGAACCTTTTTCATGATTCCCTGTTCTTACGACCCCTGATATAAAAATCTGTTATGCGAAAATCTTTTAATTATGACCTGGAAATGTTTTGAGAAAAATCAGTTATTTTAAAAGAATGATTGTGAATGGTGATATGATACTATTTTATATGACAGTTGTTAACTTTTGTGAAAACTAGTTTTGAAAGAATGTTTTTATGAAAAACCGTTTTGAAAGATTATTTTATGAAAACTATTCTGAAAGATCATTTTATTGAAAACCGTTATTAAAGGAATGCTTTCAATGAACTTTTGACAGGAATTTCTAAAATGAACTTTTGCAATGAACTCTTAATTATGAACCTTTGATATAATCTTCTGAACCATTTGATATAATCCTTTTAATCTGAACTTAAACTTTGATATAAAACTTAATCTGATAAACTTTGATTTGAACCTTTGACATTTATTTCTAAACTGTTTGACATGAACCTTTTTGCCATGTACCCTTAAGATATGACTTTTGATTATTTGATAGTACGCTTGACCTTTGACCTACAGTCTGATGTCCGAGCCAATCACTAGGCATGAGGGTTTCATGTCCATTTCATTGACGCACCTTTGACATGACTCTAGGGCAGGAGAGTGATGACCTGTTCCGTCCCTTATTTATTATCTGCTATGGCCATTTTGATTATTATTATTGATTTGTCTGCGGGGGCGTATGGGTGCATCCTAGATTTGATCTGTTCTCTGTTTATGTTTTATGTTTACTGTTATTATATTTGGTGACTGATGGTGTGTGCGATACACGTCTTTCACATTGTCTGAGAGCTGATCACTCTACACAGGTTTGTTTTATTATATTGGTATGCTATCGTATTATCTGTTATCTGGGCTCATGACAGATTTCTGTTTTTCCCTTATTCTATAACTTTATTGTTTCCTCTTCTTTATTTCTTTTCTTTTGTCCTTGTTCCGTTCCTTATTCTTTTCGCTTTGATTTGTATCGGTATGATCTGTATTCTTGATTTTATTTGAACTACTCTCTATTACTGTTTTTGTTATCGTTATATCTGTTCACTGAGCTCTCGTAGCTCAGCCGCATTTTTTTTCCTGCGGCAGGTGTTAGTAGGAAGCTGGGAATGAGTGGAGAGTATACCTTTGGACTTAGAAGATTGGATAGCTATTCTGGATTAGAGTTGACTAGAAGATATCATAATTTAGAAGTAGTTGTTTTTGGAAGTTCTCAATTGTAACCTTGTAGATTCAGTATTTCATTTGTAATCCTTTGAGATTTTTGTATTACTGAAGATGTATGCTTGGTTTTGATCTGATGTGAATCCATTATTGTGATATCTTTACCCTTGTCGGGTCGGGGTGTTACAATTTATGGTATCAGAGAGACAGGCTGCGACTCGTAATACATTTACCCTTGACCTGTGAAGTCTAGACCACTAAGTTTCCACTGTAGGCGCTCGTAGGACAACCTTTAAGAATTTGCTTTAGGATTTCCCTATAGGAGCTTAATTTCTGACCAGTGAGGAATGGGTAGACTATAAGTCATATGTTTAAGTAGCATTGCCTCCGCATCACTCTGATTCGTGCCTTGCTTTTGGTTAAAGACTATTGAAATCACATTTGGAAAATTAGTGCTTATGCCTTGCCCCACCTAAGAATTTGAAACCTAAATAAAACCTGAAGCATTGAAATTGCATAGTAATTGTTTGACACTATTTGATCCTTGCCTTCAGATTCCGACTCCAACCTCAGAACCTTTTGTTAATCATTCTAATGCCCCTTCGGGCATTCTGAGAACCCTTATGGCGACGATATACTTAGTACATGCTGTTCTATAAATCTTTTGACACTATTTGATTTCGTCTTAACCATCCCTGTTCCCATGAGAAGTTTTGTGGTGTTTAACCACGAGTGTAAAATATTTTCCTTCTCATTCTGAACGATAAGATTCTTTCTTGTTGATCCGTCCTTCTTTGATAGTAACCTTGATTTTATTCTTATAAGGATTGATGGGCTGATCCTTTAATACTGACGACTATCCTCCTATGTCTCACCTTTGGCGTTTGAAACAATTTTTGGAAACCTTGCCATGATTACCGATTGTTAAACTTTTGCTGCCACTACCTGATTTTGACCTTCACTTCCGATCTGTTTGATAAACAGTTTGATGTTTTCTCCAATCATTTCGAAGGTCATTTAACCCTAATGTGTTTAACCCATTCTCTAAATTCAAAAACCGTGCTGGATATAAATGTATCACCTGATAATATCCTGTCTTGCAAATCCATTACTACTCCTATTAGAACTCTAGTGATTATTAACCTTGGGTATATAAGTTTATTCCCTCCCTGGAATGATGAATCTTATTTGCTAATCAGTTTTCTTTTAGAAGGATTTGATGCAAATACCATCTCTGTATGGAATTGTTAACTAAGCATGATGATGCTGATAACTGATATTTCATACGCCTCACTTTGACAGTATACGATGTTCGTATTACCGATGATTCGCAACCTACCTGACACTTGTGCTAAATAGCTAATAAAACTCCAACACCTTGAACTGTTCGCTTATCTATCCTCAACACTATATTGAACCATGTACTTGACTCTGACATATGAACTATCCGTCGGGTTTAATAACCATATTCGTTCTGCGGATCCGTTTACTTTTGATATATTCGATTTCGAGGCCTTTTGGTTGACTGGCTTTTTATAAGCCACCAGAGACTACCATATCTGATATGAGACCTCTTGAAATCTGTTCTCATCCTACTTTTGTTATGACAACCTTTCCCTGACACCTAACAGTATCTACCCCTAGAAAGCATTGGCATTGAAAGTTTTGTTGTACAAATTTTCCGGTGCTTTCTGATGAAACTCTTGGGTTTTCCTTCCTGTTTGAGAAGTAGAATTGACTCTGAACCGATCTCAGTTGACGAACCATGATGCTATAGAAGTTGAAAGATTGAAGAAGCAACCACAAGAACTCCTAAGATAGGAGATGACTAACTGAGAGCAACTTCCGTAAAGTATTTCAGTTTTATTCGTAAAGATTGGTGATGTGAATTAGATATGAAGTTTTCCCTGAAACGATCCATGAAAACTGTTTTCGTACTCATTGTGACCATCATGAGTTTTTAAATAATGCCAATTGTATTGGCTAATACGAATCATGTTTTCACAAGTATTTGGACAATTGTCATAGTATGACAGCATGTTTTTGCTCTGAGACGAACGAGGAACATGTAGACCATCTTCGTATTAAATGGAATGACCTTTGTTCTGGAAGAGTAGATTTGATTGGCATTCAGAGATTATAGCAGACACCACTACCAGGCATCCGGTGACGACAGCAGTCTGAGTTGGCGAATTCCGAACTGTGCTAGTAGACCTGTCCAAGACTCGCAGTCTTGCTTCTCTATTCATTTTAGTTGTACTAAGATGAATTGAGAGCAGAAGCAGACTTGAGAATGGAAATCGAGATCATGATTTTGAATGGAAGAAAATTCTGAAGTGAACGTTTGTGTTTGGAAGAATTAATTATGTGATGGATGAAGCTATGGATGACGTAATTCAGTTCCTTTTGACCTATTTAAATTTCGGTTACCTGATGATAAAATCCTTTGAATGATTTAGGTTCCCTATTAGTAATTCCGCTCTGTGTTCATTCTACGTATGTTGGACGATGGTTTTGTTAGGTGAAATTGGACGAATGAAGGATGATTTGATGCTTTTAACGATGTACCAGATTCTGATAGACATTCTGGGAATTCCGTTAACTCTTTCGAGTGATTCGTTCTCCTCTTAGTTAGGGTATTTAATTTTGATGACCTCTGAGACCATAGAAAGACTAGGTGGATTAAGATAAGTTGTTCTGTTCACGACTTGAAATAAAGTATGACCATCGTGGGGGCATAATTATATGATGCCAGTATTATGACGTCTGGCCAACGTGATAATACTTACATCATATAACGTGCACTTGTTGTGGGCATCAGATATTTCGAGAAGTGCCTTAGAGCTTTAGAAATTCTGATAACTGTTTGAGATCATCTGCGTTAGTGAGACTTTAAGTTCATTCTACCTTTACGCGTAATCTGCTTTCGCCGTTATACGAATTGATACATCTGGATTCTAGTCACGCATTCTGCTGACCTCTGGACTCCCGATAAAAATCTTAGGTTCTGTTATAGAACTTCTACAAATTGATGTTATCGATAATCTATTCCTGTACGTTCTAATCTGACTTGTCAAATCAAATCCTGTGGACGGCATATCCGTCAAAATCCTGTGTAATTCTTACGTCTCTTCCGAGAGAATCCGATTATTATCTATTAGGTCTGGTATGTCTTTGTTTAGTTCCGTTCTATTTTCTTTCTGCTTCCTGCAAATTTCGAGGACGAAATTTTTTTGTTAGTGGGGAAGAAGTTGTAATACCTGAAATTCTGATAACCTGTAAAATGACCAAATTACCCCTGAAACCATAAAACTTAAATAAATTACTTATAAAAATTCTGAAATGATTCCAAACCTCTGAAAACGAACTATACATGAAGTAAATTAATTCTGAGACAACATGTTAACATTTTTACATGTCCACAAAAATTATTATTTCACACAAATAATTACATACACCGAAAATATAATTTAATTTAATTTAATTGTATTTATAAAATCATTTTAAATAAGATAAACACCATTTAAATTAGGGAAGTGTATATCTTTGATTTTTCTGCATATGGGCCGAACCTTAAGCTTGCCTCCCCCCTCCTAAGTCGGCCATAACATTTATTTAACCAAATTCTATTTATTCTTCTCCTAAAAATAAAATCCGATACCCTAAATCCCTAAATATCGACAAACTAAAATCCCATTCTCCTCCATACGATTTTCTGGAAACCCTTGAGTATTTTTTTGGTGTTCTTCAAGATCAAATCAAGCTAGGAAATATAGGAGTTGGGTTGTGGAAGGTTGCATCCGATCGTGGTATCTTTTCTTGTTCGGTTCTATTCATCCGCAAGGTAATAAAATCCTTACAACAGATCCATACGTTCTATATTCGAACTAGTATTTTTCTGATGTTATTTTGGTCGTATATGACTCATAAAAATTAATCAAATCAAATCATGCAAGCTAAAACCATGTGTACGAAAAATATATATATAAAACACACGTAAATAGTAAATATATGTAATACGAATTTCTGGGGGTTATGATTATTTTATTTGGACCTCATATGATGTATTAGATCTGGGAAAAATGATGGAACGAATTGTAGAGGCCTAAACATGTCGTGGTAATTATTGATATAAAAAACATACGTAAAACCTAAAATATACTATACGATTTTTCTGGGCTTGTTATATAATTTTTATGAGTTCCTTATGCATCTTATAACCTGGGAAAAATATGGGTTCGAACCTTGGAAGCTTAAATAAAGTGTGGCTAATTTTTGTATAAACCGGATTTTAGAAAAAAATAAAGAAACAAATAAGACCTAATCGAAATTATTAGGGTTAGGGTTTGTGGGTACATAATCTGGTCATTAAATGTGTTTTAAGGTTGTAATAATGATGGTTCAATGATTGGTTTTGGTTAGGGTTTGTAATTGTGTTTAAAAAGTCTATCCGATTGGGTTTTAAAAGTATAAGGACCTGTTTTGTCAACTTTGAAACTTCTGGGATATTTTTATAATGTCATATACATCTGTAGGAATGTGGGAAAAATATAACTTGAGGGTCCTAAGTGTAAATATTGCAAGATAATGAATTAATTGTATTTATAAGGGTTGTTTTGTAATTAATTAAAAAGAGGGACTAAAAGTGTAAATTCTGAAATCTTGAAGTTATTCTGAGTAAATACTGATATTAAAAGTATAATGTGTAATTTTGAGAATTTATGGGCTTAATATGTAATTGTTATGAAATTATGATTTAATATATATGTTTTGTAAACTTAAAGGACCAATTATGTAAATTCCGAATTCTGAGGGGTCTAATCTGTAATATACTTAATTCTGATGTCACATTCTGTAATAATGTAAAATTGGATGCTTGTTTGGTAAATATGGATATTGTAGGGATTTAATTGTGAATATTGTAAATAGAAGGTTTGTTTTGTAAATTATATAACTAGAGGGGTATAAAGTGTAAATTGTGAAACATAAGAGATTAAAATGTCATTCTGAATAATATGAGTATTTAATTCAGTAACTTAAGGTATTTTCATGTTAGACCTTTGAATTTAATGAATTTACAATTAAAACCCTAAACTATGTAAACTTGTCAAAATTAACCCTAAACTTTTGTAATTTGATAAAATGTACTTTAATTCCATAATAATCCTTAAATAAGAACTTAACCTAATCTGGGGTACTAATATCTTACTAAATATGGAAATCTGTTAATTGTAGAAACTTAAAAAGTTATTAAAATGAAAAGGTAAATTAAAAATAGTAATCTGAGTTAGAATCCTTTATAATTCCGTCTTCTACTCCTTTAGGTGTAAAGAAGGAGGAGCCCTGATTCTGTTCCGTGTTTGTCTTGCTTATTTTGCTTTGCTAATAAGGTACAGATATTCTGCCCTTTCCAGTAAGGGTTTTTCATTCCCTTTTCTTTCAGTTTTTCACTTTCCTTATTAGGATTCCCTATACCATTGCTATGTTCCCTTCTATTTGTGAACCTTTCATGTGATTTCTTTGTTTTGTGAACCTTCGATGATCTCTTTCATGTTCTGATCTGTTTTACTTCTGAGTTGATGTCCTTATTATAATCCTCTTTGCCTTGAACCTTTTTTATGATTCCCTATTGTTACGACCCCTGAATTAAAAATCTGTTATGCGAAAATCTTTTAATTATGACCTGGAAATGTTTTGAGAAAAATCAGTTATTTTAAAAGAATGATTGTGAATGGTGATATGATACTATTTTATATGACAGTTGTTAACTTTTGTGAAAACTAGTTTATAAAGAATGTTTTTATGAAAAACCGTTTTGAAAGATTATTTTATGAAAACTATTCTGAAAGATCATTTTATTGAAAACCGTTATTAAAGGAATGCTTTCAATGAACTTTTGACAGGAATTTCTAAAATGAAATTTTGCAATGAACTCTTAATTATGAACCTTTGATATAATCTTCTGAACCATTTGATATAATCCTTTTAATCTGAACTTAAACTTTGATATAAAACTTAATCTGATAAACTTTGATTTGAACCTTTGACATTTATTTCTAAACTGTTTGACATGAACCTTTTTGCCATGTACCCTTAAGATATGACTTTTGATTATTTGATAGTACGCCTAACCTTTGACCTACAGTCTGATGTCCGAGCCAATCACTAGGCATGAGGGTTTCATGTCCATGTCATTGGCGCACCTTTGACATGACTTTAGGGCAGGATAGTGATGACCTGTTCCGTCCCTTATTTATTATCTGCTATGGCCATTATGATTATTATTATTGATTTGTCTGCGGGGGCGTATGGGTGCATCCTAGATTTGATCTGTTCTCTGTTTATGTTTTATGTTTATTGTTATTATATTTGGTGACTGATGGTGTGTGCGATACACGTCTTTCATATTGTCTGAGAGCTGATCACTCTACACAGGTTTGTTTTATTATATTGGTATGCTATGGTATTATCTGTTATCTGGGCTCGTGACAGATTTCTGTTTTTCCCTTATTCTATAACTTTATTGTTTCCTCTTCTTTATTTCTTTTCTTTTGTCCTTGTTCCGTTCCTTATTCTTTTCGCTTTGATTTGTATCAGTATGATCTGTATTCTTGATTTTATTTGTACTACTCTCTATTACTGTTTTTGTTATCGTTATATCTGTTCACTGAGCTCTCGTAGCTCAGCCACATTTCTTTTCCTGCGGCAGGTGTTAGTAGGAAGCTGGGAATGAGTGGAGAGTATACCTTTGGACTTAGAAGATTGGATAGCTATTATGGATTAGAGTTGACTAGAAGATATCATAATTTAGAAGTAGTTATTTTTGGAAGTTCTCAATTTTAACCTTGTAGATTCAGTATTTCATTTGTAATCCTTTGAGATTTTTGTATTACTGAAGATGTATGCTTGGTTTTGATCTGATGTGAATCCATTATTGTGATATCTTTACCCTTGTCGGGTCGGGGTGTTACACCGACCCAAAAAATTGAAAGTCGCCTTCCAAAAAAAAAAAGTCATGGAAAATGATAGTGAAGTTGAGCAAAAAATAAAACTGAAGTCGAGTAGTCGCACAGTCGAGCAGTCTATATTTGAATTTTTTTTCCAAATACAGAAAATGTTCTATGCGATGGGAAAAAAATAAAATCTCCTGTTCTATTTAAGTCATTGGCCCTTGATTTAATTGTTTTTATAATTAGTCCCTGATGGTTTGTTTTATTATTTAGTTATTTTTCAGTGGCTTTACATTGTTAGTCTTTGAATTTTATTTGTTACATTATTAGTCCTAAATTGTATAAAATTTGCTTTTAAATGTGATGTTCGGTTATATAAATTGTTTAATCATTGAATAAATGAACAAACACAAAAAAACTGCCCGAGAATCCTATAACTTAGAGCGACGAGGCATATTGTTTTGCTCACACTTAAAAGATAAGAGTTATAGACTAAAAAGATGATATGACGACAATAACACCGTCTATAACACACAACATCCGGTGCTCTGAATGCCATCCACATGCCATAATTACCTATAACCTATATCTCACAGTTGTGGGTGGGGTGTGGTGACATTAAGTTATAGATACCCAAAATTACATATGACATCGTCATTCCGTGTGCTTAAGATTGAATAGTTAAACCAAATCAAGAACCCAATTTTCATTTTTTACATGACAAGAAACCAAAACGGAATATTTTAATTTTGCGTAGGTCATGGATGCATCATCGGTTTGTACGGTGTGCATCGCGGGTTGTATAGTTTGACCAAACCTCCTGATGTGACAATATAGGGAGGGTTTATAAAACAGGGCAAGTTATTTGGACCCTATCCCAAATCAACACACTGACGACTCAAAGTGTACATCAAAATCGACAAAACATCTAGCAATTCTAAACTGATAAAGTACAATTGCCTCGAGTATTTTCTGATTTTAGTGTATACTTTGAATCGTGAACGTATGTTAACCCTTTATTTAGCACACTCATCGAGCCTTCGTACGCTATTAGTAGGTTTAGTTAATAAAAAAATGAAAAATATTTATGGTTAATGGCTCGGTCGGTTTAGTTATTTGGTGAAAACCGTAACCTAAATAAAAATATGGTTTTTGATTAGGCTTCTGCTGACCCCCTACAAAAATGTGTTGCACTCTTTGGTTTAATGAAAATAAAATCTGATTGTGAGAAGCTGACCCTACACAAATGTGTTGTAAGTATTTGGTTTAATAAATATAAAATCTGATTGTGACTTTCATGTATGGCTTTAAAACAAGTTTAAATGTAGTGTTTTGTAATTTATTTGCATTTTATACCTAATGAAATATATCATTATATTAGTTTTTATTGTAAAAGTGTGAAAAAGTCTAAACAAATAAATTAAAGGGCTGTTATTCTAAAAAGATATCGAACTTTTCACGTTTTCCTATTGTAGGCAACAATCTTTTAATTTTCTTATTAGATGCAAATCTTTCACTAATCTTCCTATTATAGCCCTATAACGGGGAGGATTGACGTGACAACTCTTAATCACTTTTTAACCCGTTTTCTTTGGCTACAATAAGAATGTTAACCCGTTTTGGTGCTACTATAGGATTTTGGCCCCGTTAACAAAGTGTAAATATCACATTTAAAGTGTAAACTGCCATCAAAAGCTACTACTACCATCCCATTCAACAAAGTGTAAATATCACATTTAAAGGCACACATAAACACACATTGTTTTCACTTTTCACAATTATTTCTGTCAAATCCTAATCACCATGAGTACAAGCAAAAAACCAGATATGTTGTGCTTCCTTTTATGCTTTTTAGCTTATTTTTAGTATATGTTGTGCTCCCTTTAATGTTTTTTTAGCTTATTTTTAGTATATCTTGTGCTCCCTTTAATGCTTTTTACCATAGCAGATTACACAGCAAGTATTTTCATAAAAAATACTTAGCATAGGATATTAGACATGAAATATGTTCATGTGACTACCATAAGTTGTTAGACTGAATCATTTCTTTCTGGCAGAAATCATAAGCATTTCATCTGATTCAAGCATTGACATTGAAACAAGTTCTGACACGATGGCTCCTCCACCTTGGCATTTACCTTATCTTGATGATTCAAGCTCTATTTCAAGCTATGTTTCAAGCTATCATTCTAGTGATCATTTAAGCTCTGATGACCAAGTCAATCTTCTTGCAAAACTGTGTTTTGGACCACATTTTGTCAATGTTCCTACAAAAAAGGGTTCAAGCTCCAAAACTATTCTATCCAAAAAAAGTTCAAGTTCTGTCAATGGTCCTGCCAAAAAGGGTTCAGCCTCAACAAGTGTACAAGCTTAGAAGGTTCAACCTCAAGAAATCCCTGGTAAAATGATTCAGGTTCTAGGCCTTGCAAATACGCATACCTGCACAGCAATTAAAGATAAAATGTTTGGAGTCAAACAAACTCCAACGGGATTTGAACCAGTTGCAGACAGTAAGGGTGTGTTTGGTAGGGAGAAATAAGGGGAGATGTCTCCATTTCCATTGTTTGGTAGATCATGGAAAATAAAAAGTGGAGAAATTGAATATCTCATAGAGAATTGGTCTTTGTATTTTCAATTCATTGATTTCCTTTCTAGTTGGAGTGGAAATGGTGTGGTACATGTGAGAATTGGTTGTGCTACACAAAAATATAGATTTTGGTTTTTAAATTAACCCTAGATATTGTTGAAAATTTTATTTTTAATATAAAACTAAATAATTAGTTAATTTCTAAGATCAATTTTTTGTCGTTACAAAAAAATTATGTAAACAAATTACGTGCAACATTTAATGTTTAAAACATTTTGAATTTTTTTTATGACATTATTATGGTATAATCTTTTCTATTTAGATGTTTTTTCAAAGGAAAAAAAGATATTCGAAATTATTTTTAATTTCAATTCGGCGCTACTAAACAATGGAATTCAATAAATTTCTCACTCAATTTCAATTCTCGGGATTTCTATTCTCTGCTTTATTTCTAATCTCTGAAATTCTCTCTACCAAACATGCCCTAAGGGGAAAGGAAAAAGAAACATGGCCTAGAAGCAATTGTGTGTTTAGCTTTACTGTTATGTCTTTAGCTTAATAGTTGTTTGTTTAGCTTAACTTTTATGTCCTTAGCTTTTGATGGTACTTGAAAAAACCTTGGATGGTAGTAGCTTTTGATGGTAGTTTAACTGCCTATGATGGAAGGTAGTAGTAGGGGATTTTGCATATATATCCTTCCGAAAATGCAAATTTGTATATATATCCAAAGCATGCATAAAAACCATTGTACTATGTGCATCAAAAACTTGTACAAAGGATATATATGCAATTATTCATTTTGGGAGGGATATATATATGGGTTGAATATTCTATGACAATTAATCTTGTATATGGTTCTAATCTATTTCTGCATATGGTTTGACTAAATTTAGGTTCTGCATATGTTGTTGGTTCTGCATATGTTGGTGTTGCAAATGTCTAAATTTAGGTTCTGCATATGTTGGTGGTCCAATTAAAATCATGGTTCAGCATATGTTGGTGGTCCATTATGTGGCAAAACAGATGGATGGCTAGGGCAGCACTCTTGAGTCTGCACTGAATGTGGATCATGCTTGAACAATCCTAATTTTTATGTGCACATATTTTGTTTATAGTTTAAGTGCACTTTAGCATGGTTATGCTTTGAACAATGTTAATTTGCCCATTTTTTACATCCTGTGAGGGCATTGTTGGTAAACATTGAAACCATATCTTGGGTCTTTAATATTTGGACAACAACTCTTTAGCAGCATATGTAATCAGTTTATGTAATCACCATCAAACAATAGCCCATTTTGTACATCATACAAGGCAGTAATTGATGATCATTGTTAAACTTTTAAGATCAATGAAAAATGTAGTATGTAGTTTTCTTGAATTTGTTCTCATTTTTGCAATATGCATTCTACACAAGTGCAAATGTTATTATTATGCAGTCTGCACACATTCTCATTTACTTATTGTGCAGTCATTCTCATTCTCATTTGCACATCAAACTTATACCATTTCATACAACTCAACACAAATCATTGTCCAAATAAATACACATTTGTGTGTCCTTATTATGCAGTCTGCACAAACTTATACCATTTTATTCAACACAAACTTCATAATTAACATTTCAATATCAAAACAACACAGAAGATAACAAAAGATCATACTTGATATCATTTCATTAACTTAATCTAATCATTACTTTACTTGGCTATTATCATACCAACCCAACACAAATCAGTGAAAAAGATCCTATCACGATGAAAAACAACCTATCATACAACTTAAACTTTGACTTTGTAGCAGCCAACTCTTCTTCCAAGTTTGACTTGTCCAAAGCAAGAGCATTAATGATCGGTTGACTATCCACATTCTTCTTCATTCATTTCTTCCTTTCAAAGAACTCATACACCAACTCTTTGTAGTATTCACTTGGAAGATCATCATTCAAAAACTCATAAACTTCACAAATAGAGCATGATACGAATCGCTTACCCGGATTCCTCCTTGTTGAAGTTTGCACTGTTAATCGACGAATACAGTTACAAAAATATTCAATTTTACAACCAATTGCTTGGGATGTAGCTGAAGACCATGAACTCGTAATTTAGGGTTTTGAAAATTTTCGAACGTTTGGGGAAAAAGGGAAAGAGGCTGTTTATAAATGTAGAAAAATCCACGTGGGAATAAAAATAACGGGGCCAAAAATCCTATTGTAGCACCAAAATACGTTAACATTCGTATTGTAGCCAAAGAAAACGGTTTAAAAAGTGATTACTAGTTGTCACGTCAAATCCTCCCCGTTATTGGGCTAGAATAGGAAGATTAGGGAAAGATTTGCATCGAATAGGAAAATTAAAAGATTGATGCCTACAATAGAAAAACGTGGAAAGTTCGATGCTTTTTTAGACCAATAGCCCAAAATTAAACTATCACAATGTTGTTTAACTTTTCATTCACAATGCGCATATGCATATGTGTTAACCACTAGGGAAGAGATTTAGTTTTGTGCATGTACTAAAGATAACACTTAAAGAATTACTTCGAAAGATATGTATCTTATAGGAGAGAGCCATCACCAGAAGAATCGACATAACGGCCACCGAGACAATTGGTGAAGACACAATTTCTTTGTTAAAAGTCGTTAAACGAAAAAAAAGCTCGGTCAGAGACATTGACTTTGTCAAAAGTTGTGAATAATTTGACTAGGCATTAGCGAGGACATGTACTCGTCAAAAGTTGACCAACTTTTGACCATTCGCTATACTTTATTCATTCTATACTCATTTTTCCCGCCAAATTTGCGGCGATAACATTTCCTCCCCGAAACCTTTACCACTATTAATTGTGTATTTAATTGTTAAATAAATTTTTATAACATAATTAATAAGGTTATCTTTTGGCAAAGACATGTCGTCGCCAAAGGTTAAAATCATTAAATTACTCTTTAAAAAATTTAATAATTGTAAAAAATTATGTTAATTTTGGTTTATGTATGTAACGAGTAATGTGGCTGCCGCAAGTTGCGGCATAGCCAATTTAAATTTGACAATTGTTTTGAACAATTTTTGGTATAAACTACTAAGATCGATACACTGTTTTTGTCTAACGGATTTGTTGAAGTATGCTTTTTATTGTTTATGTTTCATTTTGATGCTATCATCGATACTTTAATGCATCAATAATGTTAGCGGACAATGTTGACATATAACACATTGCGTCAATTGAAACCAACAATTTAAGAAACTAAACAAATCGATTAACTTTAATAGCCTAAATTTTGCTAATTTTCAGTCTTTTACAATATAAACAAAACATTTATACAAAAGAACTCCTTAACCGTTGCATAAAAGGATATGAACAAACGAAGATATAAATAAAGCTCACGTTCATGTCAATCTTAAATTTATTGTATGCTTCCTATAACCAAGTTTCCAAATACGCATTCAATGTTGATGAACACTGATGCTCTTCATTTTTGTATGATGTTAATTACCTATACTCTAAAGCTTTAACCTTGCAATGTATGTATCTTCAAGAACTCCTTGCGCAGTGCCTTGTAAACAATTTAAGTCATATATTTGTTGTAAATTACTGATAGCAAATGAAAATAAGATTAGCAAAAGATATGACATATAACACATTGCCTCAATTAATATTGATGTATAACATACATTCATGTATACATAACATATTCAAAAATAAAAACACGCTTTAGACCACATGACTTGTACGTAAAGAAACTTCCATAAAGACCTCTAAAAATCTAGAAAACAAAACCAAACACTCATTCTAGTATGGGATATCATCAACATTGTTATGCATCTTAAGACTTATTTTATGCTTCCTCTATCTTATAAACCAAAACTTCCGATTCATCAATATATTCTTCCTCTTGAACCAACACCCGCTCGCACCTCCTCTTCTTCCTCAGATTTTTTTTTCCTGCACCAGATCCCTACATGCAGCATAGCAATAACTATTTGACACGACGGCAAGCTCAAGAAGTTGCCGTGCACAAATGCACATAATCTCCTTCCAACGCAAACTCCAAAAAACATATAAAGGCTATCATCATAGCCGTTTACATGATACTTTCAATCAGAAAAGCAGCCAGATAAAACTGTTTGAATGTTACCTAATAAAAAAGGGCTCACATATATGAGAATGTATACACATCAATAGTGAATTAATATCAATGGATTGCAAAAATGTCACTATTTCAAAACAACGACCGACTTTTATCAGAAGAAAGATAAAACTACTGCGGAACACACAATATAACACATAGACTCGCAATCACTCTCTCTCTCGCACACCACTTATTTTGAATTAGGACACATACGACCCTAGCTATTCAGGAAACAGTAAACGGCGTCATTTTTCACAGCAAAAAAAATATATTTAGAACAGTTGACCTTGCTTTAGAGTTTTTTTTGGCTAAATAAGTGTTACGAAGAACATGATTAGAACCTTGTAGTGTTGTGGGCTCTCTACTAAGAGTACGTTGAGTGCCATGCAGTTTCTCATTTTTTTTCTTCTTCTATGTTTGCATACCTTTATGTACGTACCTTGAGAGCGGCTTATAGATCAAAAAAATCTCTGCACCTGTTCATTTTATTAACGTTAGTAATAAGTAGATATCGATTTTAGTGTACCTGGAGTTTCGGCTGTTATTCTACTGCTTACAGTTAAGGGTGTTAATACAAATAATGTCAAAAACGTTATTTGCATTATTCGGCCTCTTTACGTTTTGATAATCACAAAATATAAAAACACGTTACGTAAAACTACACTTGATAAGACTACACTTGATAAGTTTTTAATCGAGAAAAATCGTTTCAACAACGTACCGACTACAACATTACTTCAGGTATGAACAAACACAATACCGACATTAGTAAAGTGATCAAAGAATTTATTTTTCTCAAAACTTCACATTTTTATGTGACAAAACATTTTGACAAAAGTATTTTTTTAATTAAAAAGAAATGTTTTATTAAAGAAAATAAATTTGAATTTCAAATCTCCCAACAGCTATATTTCCCGCCTAAACCAGATAAGTTTTTCACCAGATAAACTTCCACCACATCAGGACAAAAATAGGAGCGTATATCGGGACAGTCCCGTAAACATGGCGACGGTCCCTTATATATACGGGACCTTCTAGTGTTTAAAGGACCGTCCCCCGCTCCTCCTAGTGCCTATAAATACTGCACTGTTTCTCTCAGAAAAATAATCCTCTTTGCACAAAACCATTCTGTTCTTTCTTCCTCTCTTCTTTGATCACTATAACGTGTTGATATGTGTTTATAAGTGATCCCGTTACCCTCTATATCAAAGTGCAAGAGAAAAACACTCGTATTAGTCAACAAAGTGTTATAGTCATCACACACACGTAACTTGTGTTACGATTCTCTTCTTCCCCCAAACTCTCTTCTTTGTGTATATTGTAAATTTGTATATCCGACTTGTGTGTAAGTCGTGATTAGGTGTGTTAGGATAAATATTGGACCGAGTGAAGGTTCGTGAAGACTTGGATTGGGTGAAGGGTCTGTGTATCCACGTGGGCTTTTGTGTAGATTGGTTCTAGCTAGGATTAGAACTCGACATTCCGCTTAGTATCATTAAATTTGGTGTAAGCTTTGGTGTACGGTTTGCTCCGACTAAAGGGAGTGTGTTGACATAGTAATTGTGAACTCTTGATTGTGGTGCTCGAGGAGTGGAGTAGGGCGAAGAGTGAGCTTCGTGCCGAACCACTATAAATCTCCGAGTCTCGGTTTGGTTGTGTTCTTCCTTATCTCTTGTCTTCACTTTATTTACTTTACGCATTATTATCGTGTTCATAGATATCACATAACTTTGAATCAAACGGCTTTTCGAAAAGGAACAAAAAGAAACTGGAAGTTTTAAAAAGTAGTTGAAACGGTGAAAGTATTTACCCCCCCCCCCCCTTCTAGTTTCTACAATTGGTATCAGGGTGGGTCACTCAAGAGATTTAAAGTATACTGTACTTTAAAACTTGAATCAATCTATGGAGTCTGAAAGATATCTAGAAGGGCACTCTTTGAAAGGACCACCATTTTTTGAAATCAATAATTTTATTGAATGAAAAAATAGATTTGAAAGTTATGTGAAATCAATAGTTGAAGATCTTTGGCATGTCATATTGGTGACTTTCAACCAACGGAAATAAATTTTGAAAATCAAAGTGATATTTTTAAAAGAAAGTTTTATAAAAATATTGAAGCCAAAATAATGATTTATAAAGCCTTGTCAAGAATTGAATATGAAAGAATATTTTTTTGTCAAACGGCGAATGACATTTGAAAAAATCTTTTAAACTTTTATCAAGAAAATAGTCAAACCAAAGATAACTGAATTGATCTTGAACATACACATGAACAATTCGTCACTTCTAAAGACGAATCAGTAGATAGATATTTAGATAGATTAAATACAAATGCTACTAGTACAAGTGTTTTCAATGAAGGTAATGCTGTCAAGGACTATATGAGTAATTTACGAAGAGAACTCATTGAAGAATCTTGGAGTGATACGGATGAAGAAGACAACGTGTGCTCTGAATACGATATATGTCGAAAGGTTGAAACTTCAAATGAGGTACAGTCTCAAATTGAACACTATTGCTATGACCCATTTATTCTAGAATTTTCAAAATTAGAAAATGTGTTTAAACATTTATGCAACATAAGTCTAAAAACATTTTCAGAAAATGAATCTTCAAAATCTTTTGAAAGTAAATTGGAAAAAGAAATCATTTTAGAAGATAAAATGTCTAGACTTGAAAGTGGTATATAAATTGATCTAGAATGTAAAATGTGTCAAGATTATAAAAGTGAAATTAAGAAGCTTAAGGAAAAGTCAAAGATATTAGCTAAATTTGAAAAGAGTTCTCAATATCTTAAGGATTTACTAGATAGTTAAAAGGCATTCGGAGATAAAACGGGCTTAGGCTTTAAGTCATGTGAGTCATAAATGAGCAAGTCAAAACAAATTAAATTTGTGAAACCTCTTAAACAAATCTAGATTTGTTATTTGGAAAACTTATTTTTCTAAAAATCTCGTTTAGCACTAATGGATCTTAAGTAAAACAATTTTCAAATAAAATATTTTATAAAAGTCAACTAGACATATATCTACGGGAATTCTTGCTTGCTAACAACATCCTCATCTTATGCATGTAAATGCAAAGGATGTTTATTACTAATCATCTCGGACCCATGAGACACTAGGTGTAACACCCCAACCCGGCAAGGGTAGAAGTATCACATTAATGGTTTCATATCAGATCAAAACAAAGCATACATTCAATGGTAATACAAGGATTCTCGAAGGTTACAAATGAATTGCTGAATATACAAGGTTACAAAAGAAAATTTTCAATAACTACTAATTCTAAATACAATAACTTCTAGTCATCTATACTCCAGAGTAGCTATCAAGGTCTTCTAAGTCCAAGGTTCTCTTCACCCATACCCAGCTTCCAACTAAAACCTGCCGCGGGAAAGAAACGCGGCTGAGCTTAAAAAGCCCAGTGAAGAGATATATAATAAACGGAAACGAAAGTAAACGGAAATGAACAGAAGTAGCATAACGAATAAGATATAAGTAAAGGTATAAAGAGTAAAGGTTTAGGACAGTCATCCACCACGAGCCCACATATATCACATCACATAAGCCTGCATAATCTAGAGGGGATACCTCTTAATAACCAGATAATATGAGGGGTGTCCTCATGTATCCAATGGAGTGATCAGCTCCCACATTTTGTGAAAGACGTGGATTGCACCCATCATCAGTCACCACATAGCACATATCATATCACATATCACATATCACAACGTACCTAGGATGCATCCATTCGCCCCCCCACAAATCACATTGGCCATAATAATAATATCATGTTGAGCTCATATCACATATCACAATGGGGGACGGTGTAACCAAATCACTAGGGCTACACACTAGTCATGCCAGTGGTGCATCACAGACATGGCCATGTTACCTTCATAGCTAGGGAACACATTTGGCTCGGGTATCAAACTGGGGTCACAGGTCAGAGGTTCATATCAAAGCAAAGGTCCACATGATCATAATCATAGTCCAAATCTCAAGGTTCATATCAAAGGTTCATATGTCAAAGGTCCAAATGCCAAAGGTTCGAATGCCAAAGGTTCATATCATAGGTTCAAATCAGAAGTCAAGAGACCGAAGGCACCTTATTAAAAGGGCAGAATATCTGTACCTTATACCGCACGCGCATACACAACAGAAAATATAAAGGTCGGAAGCAAACTCCATCTTCAGCGAATCTACACGAATTCATGACTGTCTTATTAATATCCCATTTAACTCAGATTACTTATTTTAGTCGGCTTTCCATTTTTTTGCAGGTTTTCCGAATTAGAAATTTAATACTTTAAGGTTATAATTGACAATTAATAATATTTAAGAGTCAAAATGACAATTATAATGGTTTAAGATTAATTATGTCAAATTAAAATGTTTTAAGGTTATAAATGACTATTTAATAACTTAAAGGTTTAATGTGATAAATATAATAGTATAGGTCTTATTATGACAATTTGTCATAGTTTAGAGTCAAAATGTGTATAGCAAAGTCTAATGGTTTGATATGACAATTTCTATAGTTTAAGATTAAAAGTGTTAATATGGCAAGATTCAGGGACTATCATGTAAACTTACCATTGTTTGAGGGTTAAAGGTGTAATTTAGTTCTTTCCCTTTAAGGCTAATATATAGCTACCCATGCAATTGTCCACGTGATTAAACTTCTTTTTAATCTTTACTTTACTTTCGAAGTCGGGTACGGTATCAGTTTACTTAAAATGAAAGAAGCAAGTTTCATATTTTTGCATCTTCTTCATATAGGTCGATCAACATTGGGTAATACCGAGACCCGCTATCGAACTCGAAATAAACGAAATATATACGAATCACATTTTATCATCGGTTACTTCATGACAAGTCGGTAAAATAACTCATACCGCGACACACTTGGCGAGACCAATACAAACCAACACACTCTCGATATTATAACGTCGAGACACCACGAATCAAACAAAAACAACAGACCCTATTCGACCGACTTTGAACCAATATAACGACTCACGTTTACGAGCAAATTCACCATTAAAATAAAGTACAATTGACACACATGGAACCACACCCGACACCAGAACACATGCGACACCATCAAGATTCGATCGACCATGTATACAAGACCCAGTATACGAGAGAACCACTAGTGAGACAAAAATCACATCACACACACACTATCCTTTTTATCGAGATCACGTTACATGTTTTACTTCAGATTCCATTTACATGTCGACACCAAAATGTCACGCCATAACCCAACCAAAACAGCCACATAAAATCATAACCCTTTCGACACCCTCGCGACACCAAAACTAAAACCATGACCCTCTTGTTTCGCTTATTATCGAGCACCAACCAAACGCAACCGTGTCTTGTTCTTTTCTTAAGCTCGTTAGGATTTGATATAAAGTATGTTAGATTCATATAAGGTGTATCAAAAACAGATTTCAATATACAGCTTCTTATATGTCGATGAATATAAGTTATCAATGTCGTGATTTTATGTGACTTAAAACGAGGCCGTAACGACCAGTATGTTAACATGATTCATAGGTTTTTTTTCTTGGCATGATTTATATTTTGTTTAGCTACATGATATGTCGAACAGAAACCAGAAACAGAAAAAGAATGATGAAGAACCTGGTGTGTCGCTTACAAACAAACCAAAGGAATCAAGGACTAAGGCTCGAAATCTCCAAGACAACTCTAACGTTGCATCCTCACTTAATCACCAACAAGCTTTCTCCTCTTCTCTTCTTCTTGACATCAACGAAATAGGGTTTTGGGTGTGAATGAACATCGGTGCATGTAGGGGAGAACAAAAAGAATGGTATACAGTTCTTAGGAAAAAGGAAGGGAGTGTGATAATATAGGAAAAAGAAAACGTGTATAGTTTAAATGGGCAATTCGTATATTTTGTTTAAGAATGAGATACGTGAAATCTTCTATTTGTGAATACAAATTTTTGGGAGTTCTTATCCCTCCATCCCACGAGGCAAAGGGGCAATGTGCAAAGAAAAGAAAAAAAATTATTTTCGGTATGGATGATCAGAAGAGCAATGAGAGTTTGGAATTTAAAAAGGAGGCGTGTAGCATAATACTTAGTCCCAAAACAAAGCGTGCCCTAGAGTATGGGCTGTGATGTGGTCAAACAATTAAAGTAGTGTATAGGGAAAGTGCTGAAATCAAGGATCCATCATTTTTAAACTTCCAACATGTCAATCTCCAACCGTGTATAATTTTTATGAAGTGTAGACTTGGTCCAAATGTGATGTTAATTAGAAGAAATAATAATGTGCTTAATTTAATATTTATTTGGGTTTAGGAATTATTATTTGTACCTTTATTCATATCATGCAATTTAATGTAGCTTATACATATTATACATCTTAAGTTAAGTTTAAAAATGAAAAATGAAATATTAATTCCAAACTTTAGGTTATAGGTTCATATTGTGTGATCCCGAGTCATAACACGTTATATAACTCAAGTTTTAATTTATAGCGTATTTCATAAATTCTTAAAATTTCAAATTCAGAGGGTATTTTGGTCATTTCAGATTGTATTAATTTGCGGGTTTTACAACTCTTCCCCTCTAAAAAAAAATTTTCGTCCTCGAAAATTGAAGTCGCAAAGTTAAACGAAATCGTAGCAAGTCGCAAAAGATCATCAAAACCATCCTTATGTCCGAGGAGGTTCTTCCAAAAGATTTTCGGGCCAAACGTTCCTCATGACTCAGATCAAACGAGGTGGGTTCAAATTTCTCAGAAGGAGACCAATTAGGTTGATTCAGAACAAAAGGTTCATGCAACATAAAATGGACGTTAGGTAAATCTTCAGGAAGCTCATATGGAATATGAATAAGATTTCAAATCGAATTAATTGTTATTAATAGTAGGGTAAAAGGAGTTCAAGATTTGTAACTGAGGTCAACGGAATGCAATCGAGAGTTCAAACTCATTCAGATATCTAATGAACGAAAGCAGCGCACACGCATAGATAGGATGAGCCTAAAGTCTCACTAATCACAGATAGTCCAACGAGGATCAAATTCTAAACTTATTAGGTACTCCCCAAGATATCCTATGACCACAACAAGTGCACGTTATATGATGTAAGTATTATCACGTTGGCCAGGCGTCATAATACTGGCATCATATAAATATGCCCTCATGATGGTCATACTTTATCTCAAGTCGTAATCAAAACCACCTATCTTAATCCACCTAGTATTTCTACAGTCTCAGAGGTCAACAAAATCAAATGCCATCGTCAAAAGAGAAAACAAAACTATTCGCAAGAGTATCAAAATCCCAGATTGCCTAGCAACAATGAGACACGCCGTCACAAGCCTCATATCTTCCACAATTCGCCAAAATCTCTCAAAACACCGAACATACAAAAAATAAACACGAACTGAAATGCTTCTAGGGAACTTAGATCATAAAAGGATCTTTTAACGATATCACGAAACTTAAGGGGTCAACGGAAATGAAAGTTAGTCGCCAAGAGATTCGGTCTTCATATAATCGATTCTTCTGACATGAGAAGTCTGTTTCAATTCTCCGCTCATTCAACACATCTAGTCTCTTCAAGTCCGGTAAATCTGTCCTCGTCGGTCTGTCAATCGGAAAGTGAAACCACAAACGGAAACTGGTGTCTGGTTCGTCGAGCCTCCTGCATTTCTTCTTGGAATGTGATGGAGTGTTGTGGATTTCTAGCACGATCTTTGAATCTTTTCATCATCCAGTCTGCTTCCGCTCTCAAATCGTCTTGGTACCACCAAGATGAATAGGGAAGTTAGACTACATGTCTTCATCAGCTCCAGGTTCGCCGTCTTGATTAGATTACCTTCTTCTGCTTCGCCAACACTTCTACCTTGTAATGAATGTCCTCACTCTTCAGGTAGCCACCGTTGTTGTCAACTCCAGGTCAGGCAGTGAAATAATTCTTCTGATATGTCTCTGGTCGCCCTAATGTATACGAAAAACCTTATATGCTGTAAGGGAGTATAACCGAGTCTCTTTCTGAAATATCCCAAAATTTTTCCGTTGGCGGGTATGGAAGCTAATTTCAATTCCAACTTTTCCAAAACTCCATTCTAAATCAGACTAAGTTGTTTCTATCTGTTCACGAAATTTCTCAATGGTATCATAGTTGCAGACGCCATCCAAAATTCTTCTGCAGAGTTCAAAAGGTTTCGGTTCTCCTTTCTGTTATCGGTCTTGACCACTTGGTGATAGTTTTCAAGGCTTGCGGAATTTAAAGAGATATCCTCCATTAAGAACAAATATCAATCTCTTAGAAGGCACAAATGTTCGGCGAATTTTCTAACAAGGTACAAAGATGATTTTCATGCTCTTCCTCGTTTTCGAACGTACTATTAAGTCATACAATGACCATTTGTCCAAGTACTCATGAGAAAACATCATTTATCAAATTCGTAAAACAATCGAAGCTTTAGCTAATACTATTAGCGTCACTAATCGTCATAGCAGTCGTTTACGAATACGAAAGGCGACTCCAGGAATAAAATCAGTTCATCAAAAGGAAACTTCGCGCTCTGAAATTAAACAAACACATAGTCGTTTCAGGGCGGAGGAATATTGGCTCCTAACGGTGTTACGGTTCAGCTTCCTGTAATCAATACATATCTCCAGTCACCATGCTTCTTTATCGCGAACGAAACTAAAACACGCCCATAAAATACACTTAGGTAAACTCACTTCCTGATCTTCGGTTGCTGCTCTTCCCGGTTGCTCAAATCAATTTATATGATCCCGGACACATCTGAAAGACGCCTTCGCTTGGTGACTAGACAATCTCTCGGTATCAAGTTAAATCCTACTTCATGCTCCGATGGAAAATTTTGGTGGTTCGACCAGGAATCATATTCAAGATTCAGGGTGCCAAATAACGTTCAAGATAAGGTTCATGTTTCAGAAAACTCAAGGTGCCAAAGAGTTCTCAAGATGAGGTTCATTCATTGGTGTACGAAATGGGTTCTAGGAAAACTTCATACCCGCGAAAGTAACATACGAGTCTCTAGAGTAATAGTGATAGCAGAGGGTCTAACAGTCGGTAATCCTGGTAGGGAGTTCAAAATGGTTTCAAACGCCAAAGGTGAGACATATGGGGATAGTTGTTAATATTTTGAATGCTCAATCGACCAATCCCTTGTCAGAATAAAATCGAAGTTAACTATCCAAAGAAAGATGGGTCACAAATCAAATCTTTATCATTCGCAACAATGAGAGGGAACATTTTCATACTCGTGGTTAACCACCATAAGACTTTTCATAGGGACAGAGATGGGGGAAACGAAATCAAATAGTATCGGAAGATCCATAGAATAACTTATCAAAAGCAAAAGACAAATAACAAAACATATCCAGTACGTCATCGCCATGGAGGTTCTCAGAGTGCCCGAAGAGACGTCGAAATGATTAACGAAAGGATCAGAGGTCAGAGTCAAAATCTGAGGATAAGGATCAATTTGTGTCAGGAAATTACTATGAAATTCTCAAAGCCTTCAAGATTTAATTAGGTTCAAATCTTAGGTGGTGCAAGGTATAAGCTTTCACTTTCCAAAGTGGTACCAACAGGATCTAACAAAAGCAAGGCACGAATCAGAGTGATGCGGAAGCAATGATACCTAAAGGAATACCTTATATTCTACCCATTCCTCACTGGTCAAAACTTATGTTCTTATAGGGAGATCTTAAAGCAAATCTTCAAAGGTTATCTTACGAGCGCCTACAGTGGAAACTTAGTGGTCCTAACTTACACAGGTCAAGGGTAAATGTATTACAAATCGCAGCCTGTCGCTCTGATACCATAATTGTAACACCCCAACCCGGCAAGGGTAGAAGTATCACATTAATGGTTTCATATCAGATCAAAACAAAGCATACATTCAATAGTAATACAAGGATTCTCGAAGGTTACAAATGAATTGCTGAATATACAAGGTTACAAAAGAAAATTTTCAATAACTACTAATTCTAAATACAATAACTTCTAGTCATCTATACTCCAGAGTAGCTATCAAGGTCTTCTAAGTCCAAGGTTCTCTTCACCCATACCCAGCTTCCAACTAAAACCTGCCGCGGGAAAGAAACGCGGCTGAGCTTAAAAAGCCCAGTGAACAGATATATAATAAACGGAAACGAAAGTAAACGGAAATGAACAGAAGTAGCATAACGAATAAGATATAAGTAAAGGTATAAAGAGTAAAGGTTTAGGACAGTCATCCACCACGAGCCCACATATATCACATCACATAAGCCTGCATAATCTAGAGGGGATACCTCTTAATAACCAGATAATATGAGGGGTGTCCTCATGTATCCAATGGAGTGATCAGCTCCCACATTTTGTGAAAGACGTGGATTGCACCCATCATCAGTCACCACATAGCACATATCATATCACATATCACATATCACAACGTACCTAGGATGCATCCATTCGCCCCCCCACAAATCACATTGGCCATAATAATAATATCATGTTGAGCTCATATCACATATCACAATGGGGGACGGTGTAACCAAATCACTAGGGCTACACACTAGTCATGCCAGTGGTGCATCACAGACATGGCCATGTTACCTTCATGGCTAGGGAACACATTTGGCTCGGGTATCAAACTGGGGTCACAGGTCAGAGGTTCATATCAAAGCAAAGGTCCACATGATCATAATCATAGTCCAAATCTCAAGGTTCATATCAAAGGTTCATATGTCAAAGGTCCAAATGCCAAAGGTTCGAATGCCAAAGGTTCATATCATAGGTTCAAATCAGAAGTCAAGAGACCGAAGGCACCTTATTAAAAGGGCAGAATATCCGTACCTTATACCGCACGCGCATACACAACAGAAAATATAAAGGTCGGAAGCAAACTCCATCTTCAGCGAATCTACACGAATTCATGACTGTCTTATTAATATCCCATTTAACTCAGATTACTTATTTTAGTCGGCTTTCCATTTTTTTGCAGGTTTTCCGAATTAGAAATTTAATACTTTAAGGTTATAATTGACAATTAATAATATATAAGAGTCAAAATGACAATTATAATGGTTTAAGATTAATTATGTCAAATTAAAATGTTTTAAGGTTATAAATGACTATTTAATAACTTAAAGGTTTAATGTGATAAATATAATAGTATAGGTCTTATTATGACAATTTGTCATAGTTTAGAGTCAAAATGTGTATAGCAAAGTCTAATGGTTTGATATGACAATTTCTATAGTTTAAGATTAAAAGTGTTAATATGGCAAGATTCAGGGACTATCATGTAAACTTACCATTGTTTGAGGGTTAAAGGTGTAATTTAGTTCTTTCCCTTTAAGGCTAATATATAGCTACCCATGCAATTGTCCACGTGATTAAAATTCTTTTTAATCTTTACTTTACTTTCGAAGTCGGGTACGGTATCAGTTTACTTAAAATGAAAGAAGCAAGTTTCATATTTTTGCATCTTCTTCATATAGGTCGATCAACATTGGGTAATACCGAGACCCGCTATCGAACTCGAAATAAACGAAATATATACGAATCACATTTTATCATCGGTTACTTCATGACAAGTCGGTAAAATAACTCATACCGCGACACACTTGGCGAGACCAATACAAACCAACACACTCTCGATATTATAACGTCGAGACACCACGAATCAAACAAAAACAACAGACCCTATTCGACCGACTTTGAACCAATATAACGACTCACGTTTACGAGCAAATTCACCATTAAAATAAAGTACAATCGACACACATGGAACCACACCCGACACCAGAACACATGCGACACCATCAAGATTCGATCGACCATGTATACAAGACCCAGTATACGAGAGAACCACTAGTGAGACAAAAATCACATCACACACACACTATCCTTTTTATCGAGATCACGTTACATGTTTTACTTCAGATTCCATTTACATGTCGACACCAAAATGTCACGCCATAACCCAACCAAAACAGCCACATAAAATCATAACCCTTTCGACACCCTCGCGACACCAAAACTAAAACCATGACCCTCTTGTTTCGCTTATTATCGAGCACCAACCAAACGCAACCGTGTCTTGTTCTTTTCTTAAGCTCGTTAGGATTTGATATAAAGTATGTTAGATTCGTATAAGGTGTATCAAAAACAGATTTCAATATACAGCTTCTTATATGTCGATGAATATAAGTTATCAATGTCGTGATTTTATGTGACTTAAAACGAGGCCGTAACGACCAGTATGTTAACATGATTCATAGGTTTTTTTTCTTGGCATGATTTATATTTTGTTTAGCTACATGATATGTCGAACAGAAACCAGAAACAGAAAAAGAATGATGAAGAACCTGGTGTGTCGCTTACAAACAAACCAAAGGAATCAAGGACTAAGGCTCGAAATCTCCAAGACAACTCTAACGTTGCATCCTCACTTAATCACCAACAAGCTTTCTCCTCTTCTCTTCTTCTTGACATCAACGAAATAGGGTTTTGGGTGTGAATGAACATCGGTGCATGTAGGGGAGAACAAAAAGAATGGTATACAGTTCTTAGGAAAAAGGAAGGGAGTGTGATAATATAGGAAAAAGAAAACGTGTATAGTTTAAATGGGCAATTCGTATATTTTGTTTAAGAATGAGATACGTGAAATCTTCTATTTGTGAATACAAATTTTTGGGAGTTCTTATCCCTCCATCCCACGAGGCAAAGGGGCAATGTGCAAAGAAAAGAAAAAAAATTATTTTCGGTATGGATGATCAGAAGAGCAATGAGAGTTTGGAATTTAAAAAGGAGGCGTGTAGCATAATACTTAGTCCCAAAACAAAGCGTGCCCTAGAGTATGGGCTGTGATGTGGTCAAACAATTAAAGTAGTGTATAGGGAAAGTGCTGAAATCAAGGATCCATCATTTTTAAACTTCCAACATGTCAATCTCCAACCGTGTATAATTTTTATGAAGTGTAGACTTGGTCCAAATGTGATGTTAATTAGAAGAAATAATAATGTGCTTAATTTAATATTTATTTGGGTTTAGGAATTATTATTTGTACCTTTATTCATATCATGCAATTTAATGTAGCTTATACATATTATACATCTTAAGTTAAGTTTAAAAATGAAAAATGAAATATTAATTCCAAACTTTAGGTTATAGGTTCATATTGTGTGATCCCGAGTCATAACACGTTATATAACTCAAGTTTTAATTTATAGCATATTTCATAAATTCTTAAAATTTCAAATTCAGAGGGTATTTTGGTCATTTCAGATTGTATTAATTTGCGGGTTTTACACTAGGTACCAAGTTTTCTTGTAAGTTATGTCTTTAGATGCACGAGGGAAGCAAACAATAGAAATGAATGTACATTCATATTCTCATCATACGTGTGAAGACACTTCAATACTCAAATCTTGCATCATGCACACCATCTGTCACGGTAATATATCCTTAGGAATAGCTAGCGGCAAAGGTACGCTTTCTTAAAACCTTAATTGTCTTAATTGCTATGTGCCTCTTTGCTATGTGCTTATTTGCTATGTGCTTACTTGCTACATGATGATTAATTGATAATATGCATGGTAGATGAAATTTTAGGAAATTAGACTACTTGCCTAAATGTTAATCTGTGAGGATTGATGAGAATACACTCTTAGGATGTTACTCCTTTGTAATGTGTATAGGATACTTTGAGTGAATATGATTAAGTATGCGGAATCTACTTAACCACACTTAGAAGAATATTGGTTATTGTATTGGAACAATAATGCTTTGTATTGGAATAATGAAAACGCAATGTTAACACCAAACGATTCAAATATATTGAGAATAATACGAGTTATTTTTTTTATTGATGAACTCAAATAAGTACATTTTATTACCATCATTTATCCTATGTATTTGACTTGTTTTATTATATTATATATGAGAATTGATACTTAATTGCTTACTTTTGTAATTCTCAGGTAAAAACAAGCATTTGGTGAAACTAAGCGATTTTGGACTAAAAATGGAGCAAAACAAGCAAGATTGGAAAAGTCTACTGAATTGAAGAGATTAAGGACCATTGCCTGACTTTGAAGAATGCGCCGCATGGATTTATCCCATGCGCCGCATATGAAACCTTGGTCAACGAGAAGAACCAACTTGTTTTACTCCAGATGCGCCGCATGAAGCTCCTGATATGCGGCGTATCAATCTCAAGACTTCACCAGATATCCAAGATATTGAAGAATATTCGCAAATATTATAATCCTGGACCCCACGCGAAGTTACCTTGATACGCCGCATCGGACCAATCCGATGCGCCGTATCGGCCATATACAATCCTTACCAAGAATTCAAGAGATCAAGTGAAGATTAGAAGCTTAATGAAGAAGTCAAGATTACAAGTCGACACTTGAAGATGCTTTCGTATTTTGGCCATAAAATCTTCATCCGGACTCCGTTTTAGGTGATTCAAGCGGCCACGGAAAGAGAAAAAGGAGATCTACCTGTATTTGAAGGAGATGCGGCGCATCTGGTCTTTAGATGCGCCGTATTGGGTCAGTTTCAGACTTGGAGGCTACGTTTACTTATAGATGCGGCGCATCTAACTCTATAGATGCGCCGTATCGACCCAGATTTCAGAATCTATAAATACCGAACTCATTAACGAATTAGGGCATCTTTGGGAACCCTTAGGGCCATTCCCAGACGATCAAAGCCTCTCAAAACAGCAGAAGATCACCCTTGAAGACCCAATTATACTTGAAGAACATCTCTTATCATTGTTATATTACTTAATCATTCGGTTAGCGTATCGTATTCACTATGTTTCACACTCTATTCGTCTTGATTATGTTTTTGTATTTTGTTACAGAGATTATGGGCTAACACTCTTATGTGTTAGCCAAGTTTATGAGTATTTGATGGTTTAATTAGTTTCTAATTCGATTGGTTGCTTGGTCTTCGTTTTGATTACTTTATTAGTTTATACTTCATTAATATCGTTTGCGTGATTAATGTAAGCCCCTTAAGGGCTAAATAATATATAAACGTGGTAATCATTAAGCAGCTTTATGCGGGTTCTGATTAATTGTGACAGGATTAGTCAGTCAAAAAGACTTAAAATGGAATCTAGAATAAGATAGACATAAGTAATCATTAAGGGTTTACTCGCCGATAAGATTAGAGCCAACGCTTTGGTGACTTTTATTAGTGCATTGATAACCTCTGTGTCTAGCTGAGCATTGCTTGGGTCGCCATGCCCCTTCCTCGCCTATTTAGGATAGACCGCGCCTAGTCGTGAGCACCATCACTACATGTCTTAGAAACTTATCAAAACTTAATCATATATGACTGAACTTGGTTAACACATTCTTCTTATTTTTGATACCTTCAAGCTTCTAGCGTTTGTTTATCTTAGTTTAGTTAGAATAAAACCAAACTCGTGCCAGTCTCTCAGGCTGAACCCCCCTTTGCGTTAGTTTAGGAGAGTCGAATACCTCTAGAATTAGTATATTAGAAATCTCACTCTTAGTGATCGACACCCTACTTACCAACTAGGCTACATTGATCGGGTACACTGCCCGTTAGTGTTGTTATAGGTTAAGTCGGCAAAATATAAATGTAAAACTTGATAAGGAATAATCACCTATACAACGACACATCAAGTTTTTGGCGCCGCTGCCGGGGAGTGAATTGTTATTATCTGTTAATTTGATTAGTATTTTAATTAGTATTTTAATTTTTTTTATCTAACCGCTAATTCTGTTGTGTATTAGATTAATTTGCATTCATTGTAATATTTTGCATATTTTCTGTTTTTGTGTGTTATTTGTTTGCTTTTATTTGTGTTTATTTTCGTGTGTTTTATTTGTTTTTAATTTTTCGTATTTTTTGTGTTCTGCTATCGTTGTACTGAGCTAAATCAAACGATACGGCGCATCTGATTTCTCAGATACGGCGTATTGCGTTTAATTTTTATAAAATACAACGCGTTTAATTAATTCGATATGACGCATCTTTTCCCCAAGATACGGCGTATCTGTTTTTGATAAATTTTTTTTCTAAACGTTAACGCCATACGACGCATCTGCTTCAGCAGATACGGCGTATCTATTATTTTAATTAAAAACAGTTTTCGAATTATTAAACAGATACGGCGTATCGATTTTTATCGATACGGCGCATCTTCTGAATCAAAAATCTTATATTTTGAAACGTAACGAAGATACGACGCATTAACTTTTGTTAATACGACGCATTCAATTTTAATAAATATCAATTTTTGATAATTAAAACAGATACGGTGCAATCTAATCTATAAGCGGCGTATCTATTTAATGAATAAAGTCTGATTAAATTTTAACGATTACAAGATACGGCGTATCCAACTTTTTGGATACGGCGCATCGTCTGCAGATATCAGTTATTTTTATTCTTATATCCGTTTTTATATTCATTAATTTCTTTTATAGCGAACAAATCCTACTGATGATTTTACTTGTGATGACAGATTTTGCTATGGAAGATATGTCGAAGAACGTATATCTTGCTATGGAGCCCTTGCTTTTGAACTCATCCATGGGAGTTTATGATCATGTCAACTTCAATGTACTCGAGATTGATACGGATTTATTCTCTTGGGAGACCCCTCTTGAAGCTGCTTTTAAGGAATTCATGCGTTTATGCAACATTGACAAAGGGGTATTCTCTTATGATGAATTTGTGAGGTACACTGGAGATGAACTGTTGCTCTTATGGCCTATCATTGAATCCAAAGGATTGAACTGGACTACTATCGAAGAAGATGATGGGAAATTCTATCTTGCATACATGGACTCAAGCAACAAAAGCTGTGGTGGAGGCAATACCCAAATCTCTTACATGCCTTATTCCGAACAGTACTGGGGATTAAATGAGAACTATCTAGACGATGAAAGAATTTATGCTGTGGCGGAGTTACTATTTCATGGCAAGTTGGTAAGATTGATGGACCTCTCCCTCAATGATTGGCTTGAACTTAAATATGGTAGTCCGAAATTTGTCCCCGCAAATGAAGTCAAGCGGATTATGACTTCATGGTTGACACGGAGCTTTAGGGAGCAATTTAACGAGTTCATGGAGATAAAGAGGAAGATGATTGGAAAGACTTGCTTTGACGTTAACCACGATCCTAACGATGTTGATTTTTCAGATTGGTTGGCTAGTAAGTTCAATAACCATAAGAGCATGGATCGAGCTACTAAGGATGCGTTATGGGTATATTGGATGAGAGGAGAAGACGAAGAAGTAGAGAGCGACTATGGGTCGTCACTTCATGATTCAACAGTCAATGAGGGCATTGAAGAATTATTCAGAATTGACATTGACGTGTTCGATTATGAGACACCCTTGTGCAAGCAATTCAAGGAATTTAACTACCTTCTTCAAGTCAACAATGATGTGCTAACTGGAGATCTACCAGGATTTAAGACTTATGACGATTTCAAAAACACCTGGTACTACGAATGGAATGACCAAGTACCATGGGTTTGGGATAAACCATGGGAATTTGAGCACATTAATCACACCTGTACACCTTTCGTTTTCAAGGATGGGAGTAGTGTTTGGCCGACCTGTGATTATAAGAGTGACGGAACCTGTATTGGGGGAAGTATTATTGGGATGAAACGGGTTGGAAAAGATGTAACCTTTGAAGATTATGAGTGGTACGATAATGTTGAAGACTGCCCACAAAAAGCGGAGGCTTTGCAAGAAAAGGGTAGAATTGAATACTTGAAAGGACTTAAGGGAACATCAGACACTACTTTCTGGGAATGGGTGCATGAACAATTTGATGATTACACGAAGCTTAGTCGACGGCTACAATGGGAATTGGAAAGAGAATGGGAGGCAATTCAAGATGATTGCAATGAGTCATTAATTGATGAATTAGATGACTATTTGATTAAGGATCCTTATTTTAAGTTTGTTGATAAAGACGAGGAAGAGTTCACCAAAAGAAAGTGTCAACTACTTGGGATTCCTTATAATGAGCCACCCATGATTATTTCCGAAAAATTCAAAATCATCAAATATTCTTTGAGTCCAGATGAAGAATATGTTGCGGCAAAGACCAAGAGTTATACTAGACTAAGTCGCACGGAAGAAAATGTCGCAAAGCTATACGGGAACGTCTTTCGGATGAAGGAAAAAGGATGGACCGTGACAAGGACTAAATGATGAGCTGAACGTGAGTCTAACTTGAAGACTCTGGAATAAAGACAAGTGCTGGCCGGGAGACAACCCGGAGAAATTTTTATTATTCTGTTTTTATGTCGAGTCAGTCAGGCCGCAGAGGATACGGCGCATCTCAACTCTGAGATGCGACGCATCTCCTGCAATGGTCATATCTTTATTTTTCTGCATTTTTTATTTTCGACTTTAAAACTTTTTATCAGTTTATTTCAATGCGGCGCATCCCTGGTTAAGGATGCGACGCATCTTCTATTCTGATCCGTATTTATTCCAGGCTCGATACGGCGTATCTTCTTCCATAAGATACGGCGCATCGACTGACCTGATGATTTTCATTTTAAATTTTTATGTTTTATTTTTTATCTAACTACTAATGTGTTATGCAAGTTGAACCTTTCTTAACTTAGGTGTGTTTTTAAAGTGTTGGTGGTATTATAGATTCCTGCATTTCCTGTGGATACATCTAATATGAAGCTTAAACGTTCTCATCCACAAGAAAGATGATTTTTGCTCTTATACAAATGGAGGATCATACCGAGCAAATCTCAGGGGAGTTTTTCTGTTCTAATTCTTTTATTTTCCAGTTTTTAAACTTTTATACAAACAATGAGGACGTTGTTTAACTTAAGTGGTGGGATTGGAGAATTAGAACACTTAACACTTACTTGTCCTAAACTTTTCAAAATATGCTTAAAATGTGCTTAATATATAAAAATTTAAAATTTTTTAGCATGTTTTTGTTTAAAGTCTAAGTTGCATTGCTGCACACATGACGTTATTTTCAAAAATTGTGATTTTTTTCAAAATTCACAAATCTATGAGTGTGCCGGTGACTTGTAAACTTTAGAACTTGGCTTGTATACTATTCGAGACCACCATAATGAGTATTATTTATATAATTGGAATGACTTGTCTAAATTGGTAAATTTCTAGGATTACACCCAAATAGCCTTATATGTTATGTGTTATTAGCTAACTACACTGGTTAGTTAACCCCCGTATAAACCCTTTTGTTACTCTCATTTTTAGAGTAAGATACCCCTAGAAAAACACTCAGAGCCATTCCTTTCGTTTCTTACACCTTTGTTAAAATGTTTCGTTACACCCTTACACCTTAGCCTACCCTGTAGATTAAAATCCGTGGTTGGTTAATTGCTATAGGCAAAGTGTGTTTCCTTACATTACCTGTGTTCGCGTGCGTAATTCATTATCTATGGTTAGGTCGGGAAATTGCACAATGCAATTGGTGTGAAAGTAAATATTGTATAACTTTTAGTTTATTTTCGTGTGTTTACTACTTTCACTATTATTTTTATATCTGAAATTATGAAGATTTTTTGTGATGGTGAAGTGGTGAAATTTTACACCATTAATGTTTTTATTGATTGAAAGAGAAAAAAAAAAAAAGAAAAAGAGAAAAAGAAAAGAAAAAGAAAAAAAAAAGAGAAAAAGAAAAAAGAGAAAAAGAAAAAAAAAAAGAGAAAAATAAGAAAAGAAAAAAAAAAGAAGAAAAGTTGGAAGTTTGTTTTAGCCAACTTATGTAAAGTTTTGTATTAAGTGGGAGATATCACCACTACTTGTTGTTGTATATTATATATATGGATTGAATGGGAGTTGGCCGTTATGGGAACGCCAACTATGAATATTCTTTGATTGAGATCTTGTTGAGTATAATTCGTGTTTACCTAAAGCGTGTGTTTCAAGTGTTAAAGCGTGAGTTGTCCAATGATATGAGTCTTATTCATGGGATGGTTGGGATAGTGATTAACCAGACTTAGGATTTTAATTTATTTGTTTTGTTTATTTTTTATTTTACACCAATTTATATCCCAAATATTATCCATACCCTATATTATTCTTTATCCAAACCTTTGATTTATTGAGATTAGGGATTTGAGCAATCTTAAGTATCGTAGTCGTGGATTCGGCTATGTATTTATGATTTTGTCGCCCTTTTTGATATAATATTATTGGTGAAGATTACTTGGTCTTATCTTTAGCCTATTCGAGTTAAGGATTTGAGCAATTGCAAGTATCGTGTTCGTGGATTCGATCATGTATTTGTGATTTTGTCGCCTTTTCTGGAATTTGAGATCGATAGAGATTAAAAGAATGATTAACCCTTAACCAACAAACCCTTTTTACCGCTTTAGACTTGTTATTCCTTGGCTTTAGTGGGGGAGATGTGTATTATGGCCAAGCTTATGACAGAATACTCGTCACGACCGAGCAATTGAGCGAATTACTAAAATGTTACCACATAGATTAGTTGAGTGATTTCAGTGATTTCATTTTCCTATTTCGTGAGGTGTTTGGTTGTGCAATTATGATAAAACGAATAAGTGCTTAATTATAAAAATACATCCTAATATCTTTTAGGATACATTTTCATAAGTTTTAATCTAAGGTTTACTTGAGGACAAGTAAAGTTCAAGTGGGGGGATATTTGATGAACTCAAATAAGTACATTTTATTACCATCATTTATCCTATGTATTTGACTTGTTTTATTATATTATATATGAGAATTGATACTTAATTGCTTACTTTTGTAATTCTCAGGTAAAAACAAGCATTTGGTGAAACTAAGCGATTTTGGACTAAAAATGGAGCAAAACAAGCAAGATTGGAAAAGTCTACTGAATTGAAGAGATTAAGGACCATTGCCTGACTTTGAAGAATGCGCCGCATGGATTTATCCCATGCACCGCATATGAAACCTTGGTCAACGAGAAGAACCAACTTGTTTTACTCCAGATGCGCCGCATGAAGCTCCTGATATGCGGCGTATCAATCTCAAGACTTCACCAGATATCCAAGATATTGAAGAATATTCGCAAATATTATAATCCTGGACCCCACGCGAAGTTACCTTGATACCCCGCATCGGACCAATCCGATGCGCCGTATCGGCCATATACAATCCTTACCAAGAATTCAAGAGATCAAGTGAAGATTAGAAGCTTAATGAAGAAGTCAAGATTACAAGTCGACACTTGAAGATGCTTTCGTATTTTGGCCATAAAATCTTCATCCGGACTCCATTTTAGGTGATTCAAGCGGCCACGGAAAGAGAAAAAGGAGATCTACCTGTATCTGAAGGAGATGCGGCGCATCTGGTCCTTAGATGCGCCATATTGGGAGATGAGGCACATCTGGTATTTAGATGCGCCGTATTGGGTCAGTTTCAGACTTGGAGGCTACGTTTACTTATAGATGCGGCGCATCTAACTCTATAGATGCTCCGTATCGACCCAGATTTCAGAATCTATAAATACCGAACTCATTAACAAATTAGGGCATCTTTGGGAATCCTTAGGGCAATTCCCAGACGATCAAAGCCTCTCAAAACAGCAGAAGATCACCCTTGAAGACCCAATTATACTTGAAGAACATCTCTTATCATTGTTATATTACTTAATCATTCAGTTAGCGTATCGTATTCACTATGTTTCACACTCTATTCGTCTTGATTATTTTTTTGTATTTTGTTACAGAGATTATGGGCTAACACTCTTATGTGTTAGCCAAGTTTATGAGTATTTGATGGTTTAATTAGTTTCTAATTCGATTGGTTGCTTGGTCTTCGTTTTGATTACTTTATTAGTTTATACTTCATTAATATCGTTTGCGTGATTAATGTAAGCCCCTTAAGGGCTAAATAATATATAAACGTGGTAATCATTAAGCAGCTTTATGCGGGTCCTGATTAATTGTGACAGGATTAGTCAGTCAAAAAGACTTAAAATGGAATCTAGAATAAGATAGACATAAGTAATCATTAAGGGTTTACTCGCCGATAAGATTAGAGCCAACGCTTTGGTGACTTTTATTAGTGCATTGATAACCTCTGTGTCTAGCTGAGCATTGCTTGGGTCGCCATGCCCCTTCCTCGCCTATTTAGGATAGACCGCGCCTAGTCGTGAGCACCATCACTACATGTCTTAGAAACTTATCAAAACTTAATCATATATGACTGAACTTGGTTAACACGTTCTTCTTATTTTTGATACCTTCAAGCTTCTAGCGTTTGTTTATCTTAGTTTAGTTAGAATAAAACCAAACTCGTGCCAGTCTCTCAGGCTGAACCCCCCTTTGCGTTAGTTTAGGAGAGTCGAATACCTCTAGAATTAGTATATTAGAAATCTCACTCTTAGTGATCGACACCCTACTTACCAACTAGGCTACATTGATCGGGTACACTGCCCGTTAGTGTTGTTATAGGTTAAGTCGGCAAAATATAAATGTAAAAATTGATAAGGAATAATCACCTATACAACGACACATCATTTATCACTAGGGTTACAAAACCTTGAATCTCTATTACAAAACTATGACTGATGTGTTTTTCCCACATGTGTCACTTACTTGTTGTGTGTGTCAGTATCTCACTTTGACTGATGTGTTCAACTTGTGCTTTTTATAAATATCTAACCTAAGATCTCCTTTTTTATAGACCAAAGGAGATCTTTACAAGATAAGTATCTACCGTATATATTTGACTTATTATACACAAAAGATCTTTTCAATCCTTATCCTCTACAAAGTCGTATGAGATTGTTATCCATTAAGCAGTACCTTTGGTTGAACTAGCAGTACTAACCTAGCAGTTAGTACTGTTAGTTATATTGTGAGCAGACTTCAATTATACACTAGCAGCTAGTATTGTTAGTGTATTTCCCTTAGCAGTACTAATCTTCAGAACATTTAATTCCCAACAATCCTCCCCTAAACTTGTGATTTACCCCAAATAAACAAGTTTCTTCTTAATTAAATGAGGATTGTGAGGATCTACCAAACACTACATAGTCAGTCTCTTGATCTGAGCTTTCCTTTGGTCTGCAAGATTAAATATCTTTCTGACCAACTCATCTGCCATTTGTGAATCACCTTCAACTTGAAGTGTTGAACATACCAAAGTCAATAAAATTGCTGCTTTGAGAGGATACTCTTTTTCTACCAACATATAAATTTCTAATCCATGCTTGGTAGAAATCCTGTGTACACCACAAGTATCAAATAAGCTCCATGTAATTTCTTTAATTGGAGCTTGAAACCTCCAAATAGCTTCTCCTCCATCAAGTTCATATATCCTCTTCAATTATACCCATAATTCCTTATCTTTGTCATCAGTTGGATCTGAGGTTCTAAACCTTTCCTGCACTAAACTTCATAACTTGTCCAAGTCATCTCTGTCAAAAGATCTCAGCATATCTTCAAAGAATTTGTGCACCTCAGTCTTTCCTCCTACCCTGATGATCTTCCACCCCTTAATTCTCCCATCTAAATACACTTCCCAATCTATATTTGGATGCTTGGCTCGGAGTGGATTAATGTTGAGATATTCAGGAACTACCACAATCATGCTTTGAACCTGTTCATCAGTCAATGTTTCCTTTTCTTTTTCTGCTTCTTCCTCTGCAGGCTCTTCTTGAACTAATTCTTCATCAGTTCTTTGTTTCTTAGCCTCCTCAGACTCCAATAACTCTGCTCCTCTCTTCTTATCTTTACTATACTCAGTCTCAATGATATACTTTTTTGGAACAGGCTTATGAATTCTTGCATAAGCTTCAAAGTAATCCTTTTCAATTTCTTCATTTGACAAACCTTTAAAGTAGCTTTGCTTCTAGTAAGCTTGATTCTTCATGTAGCTTCTCATGAAACTTAATTGCTCACTTCTTGAAGGCATCTTTTTCTTATAAACTTTCTTTTTACTCTGCTTACTTCTGAACTCCTCCAATAAGTTAGTAATAGCATCTTGTTGTTCTTCTGGAGTATATTTTGCTCTCTCATCAGCTTGTAACTCTTCAGCCATTTTCTGATCTGTAAGAATCTGAGCAGCTTCCTCTTCTGCTTCTGTTTGAACCTTTCTTTCCATCATATAAGCAACTAATCTTGCTTCTTCAGCTTGTCTTTCTTCTTCTGCAATCCTGTCTTACTCTTCCTTATGAAAATTCTGAGCAATTTCCTGAGCCAATTGTTCATCAAGAGCTAACTGTGCTAACTCCTTCTTAGACAACTTCCTTGATGGTTCTTGCTCAGTCATTATACTCTTTCCCTTGTCTACCCTTGATCTCTTTGGTTTCCTTGTATAAGCCACACTAGCAGTACTTTGATAACCTTGAGCAATCAAATCTTGAAGACTGACAGTACCTTCAACACTAGCAGTACCATGCTCTGTCCCAGCAGTACCTTCTACAAATCCACCAGTATCTTCATCAAAAGTAGCAGTATCATCATGAAGCTGATCTTCTTGCCTCCCCTGAGACTCATGCTCCTCTTAAACCAAGTGAACATCTGGGTCTTGATCAATTTGGGTAATCTTCCTCCCCTGTTTGGAAGATCCCTCACCATCATCTGAACTTGGACCTTTTGATGAACTAGAAGAAGAACTGCTTGAGATCACCATCTTGGCTGATCTTTTCCCTTTGAGTTTCTTAACAGTGGTCTCTAACTTCTTCACTTTCATAACCATCTTAGTGTAGACAACTGCAAAATTCTTCTTATGGCTTCTGAGTTCATCTTTATGGCTCCTGAGTTCATCTTCCAATTTGGACACCTTTTCAGACAATTTTGTACATAAAATCATCAATTCCTTAAGTTGCACTCTGCCCTCATCACTTTCAGGTGTGTTACCTCCTGGGAGAGGTGAATCATGGGGCATAGACTCATAATCCATCCTAAGATGGGTTTCTGAGCCACCCTGAGTATCCATGTGGCTAGGGATTCCACCAGAAGTACTAGGTACTGCTGGTGTTGCCATGGTTGGGGTCTTATTGATGGTACTTCTGTCCTGCTCAGCTACTAAGCCAGAGACAGTAGAAGCAGCCCCTTCCATTCTGACATTGTCAGCCTCATCTGCATCATTTGTTGGAGAAGGAACTCTATGCTGAGGAACATCAGAGTCCTGCCTGGAATCAGACCTATGTGTTGATGAAGATGGTTGTGATGATGAACTTTCAGATTGTGTGGGTGTGTGATGGGAGCCAACTGGGGTTATTACTAAAAAGTTTTTGAGTAAGCTTGGGGGTTGGATAAATTGTTTTGTGTTGAGGCAATCCATGTTTGTTCAAAATAGATTGAATAAATCTTGGATACATCAAAAATTTTGATTTACTATCAACATTCTTCACCATACCTTCAAAAATTAGTTTTGAAAAGTTAAAAATTCTGTCTGTAGCCAAACAAATGAGAGCAGTAGCAATATTACTACTGAACTGTTCCCATGCGGTTTTCTTGGGGCTAAGACAATGAAGAATGGTGTGAATGAAAAATCTCCATTGTGGGGCAAAACGACTCTTTTGAAAAGTCAAATTTTGAGATTCAGTATTGTACCCTATCCTGGACAAATTTTCAAAAATTTATGTGTTTGGCATGGCACTAATACCATCTTCATCACTCAGATGGAGATGCCTCCTGAGTGAGGATTCAGTAATAGTGATTGAATAACCATCCACCTTATCTTTAACTTCTTTGTCACCATTTTCAATGGTTTTGACACTAGCAGTGTGCCAAAACTGCTTGATGTGAGTGACATAGATAGTGGGATTTAAAAGTAAAGAATACCTTATATAAGTGTTGTTCAAGAAATCCACTATCTCATGAAAGGTTGGTTCATCCTATGACTTTTCCAAATAAGCAACTTGATTGTGTCTTTCAACAAAGGATAAAGTGTCCATGTTAATTTCAGTAAAAAAGTGATTTGACTGCTATGAAGTGTGAAAAATTTAGGGTAGAAAGTAGAAGAAGAAAGTGAATTGAGAGAAAGAGTGATGATTTGCTTGTTAGGGTTTCTGATTGGACCGACTTGGATTAAAATATAACGTTTAATCGAAGATAAGGTTAATAAAATATATTAAAGGTAAAAATATCCAAAAAGCAAACCCTTAAAACAAGGAAATTGTCAGTAAAAATCCCAATTGACTTTCAACGGCTAGTTTCAAAAAGCTGTTATTTCGCACAGTACTAACGTCTATCCAGTAGTACCATTTTAGCCTACTAGTACTAACTTTAAGCCTGACAGTATAAACTTTTTAAGAAACTTTTGACTTAGCAGTCTAAACTTGATTTTAATGAAAAATCATACTGCTAATAATCGTTTTGAAGGGATTAAGTGTAATGACAAACACTTAATCAAGATTTCGGTTTAAATTAACCTCTGGTTGTGTGAGAATCAATGTATTCAGTCATAAGTAACTGGCTGTGTACAGATAAACCAATTCAAAGGGCTTTCTTGACAGGGTTTCCATCTCGTGGCAATTGTTGCCTCTAACACTAGTGTTAGATTCACTTTTGCTCGCTGTTCTTTTTATCAGATGTCCTTAAACTAACTTATTATACTAATTAAAGTATAAAATGATAGAAAGTGAGTTTGGTCAGTTACTGTCTGACAAACTAAGCCATCAATTCAATATGAAACATCATAATAAGTTTCAGGAGAGAAATTTCAAAGAATTGATTAACTTAGGAATAAACCTTTGTTAATGAATTCCCAAACTCTGTCCATCATTAACCTATTATGTCAGCAAATTGAACCACCAACTTTTGCTCACACAATTTCACTTGTAAATCCTTTGTGCTTAATCTCCATATCTGCAATTGTTAGTCCAAACCAAGAAAACAAAGTGCAAAGCACTTGCCTTATAGCAGTATGAACATATGGCTAACAGTATGAACCAAACAATCCAAATTTGTACTAACAGTATAATTTTTTCAATACCAGTACCAATTGACAATGCTAGTAGTACAAATCCAATTTATATACAAAACCACACAGTTTGAAAACATTAAGGATTAAGCATCCCAATACTTGCTACCAAGTATTGAAACCTTCCTACATCAAAAGCTTTTGTAAGAAGATCTGCAAAGTTTTGATCAGAATCAATTTTAACAACTTGAATCAACTTTTTCTCATTACAGTCTCTAATAAAGTGATGCCTAATTTCTATGTGTTTTGTTTTAGAGTGTTGCACTGGATTTTTAATTATACAAATTGTACTGCTATTATCAATATATATGACAGTGTTCATGAAATTGTACCCATAGTCAAGAAGTTGATTTTGAATCCAAAGCACTTGACCACAGTAACTTGCAGCAGCTACATATTCAGCTTCAGTTGTTGAAGTTGCCACAATTGTTTGCTTCTTACACTGCCATGATATGAGTCTGCATCCAAGGAATTGACATCCTCCAGTTGTTGACTTTCTGTCCAAGCTTGCACCATCATAATCACTGTCTGAATATGCTATCAGGTCAAAAGGTGACTCCCTAGAATACCATAGACCCAACCTAGGTTGACCCTTGAGATATCTAAAGATCCTTTTGACTGCAGTTAAGTGAGAAACCTTAGGAGTCACTTGGTATCTTGCACAGGCACAAACAACAAACATGATATCTGGTCTTGATGATGTAAGATACATCAAGGATCCTATCATAGATCTGTATGTGTGAACATCCACATTCTCTCCATCTACATCTTTAAGAAGAGGCTTCTCAGGATCTATTGGTGTGCTTGCCACTTTTGAATCAGTAAACTGAAATTTCCTTAGAATCTCCACAACATATTTATCCTGGCTGATAAATATGCCTTCATTAGATTGCTTAACTTGCAGACCCAAGAAGAAAGTAAGTTCCCCCATGGAACTCATCTGAAACTTATCATGCATAAGTTTCTCAAACTCTACACACATCTCCTTCCTTATGGATCCAAAGATGATATCATCCACATACACCTGAACTAGCAAAAGACCCTTCTTGTGCTTCTTGAAGAATAATGTCTGATCAATCTTGCCTCTTTGGAATCCATTCTCTATCAAATAGGAAGCCAACTTTTCATACCATACCCTTGGTGCCTGATGTAGACTATAGAGAGCCTTTACAACCTTGTACACCTTATCAGGATGATCTGGGTTAATAAAACCTGGAGGTTGTGAGACATAAACCTCCTCTTCAATAGTACCATATAAGAAGGCACTCTTGACATCCATTTGATAAACTGTGAAGCCCATGAATGAAGCATAGGCCAAGAATAGTCTAATTGCTTCAATTCTTGCTACTGGAGCAAAAACCTCTTCATAGTTTATACCTTCCTCTTGTGTGTAACCTTGGGCTACAAGTCTAGCCTTGTTTCTAATCACAATGCCCCTTTCATCCCTTTTGTGCCTAAAAACTCATTTAGTTCCAATTACCCGTACACCCTTGGGTAAATCCACTAGCACCCAAACCTTCTGAATCTTAAATTGGAGAAGCTCCTCTTGCATAGCTTCTACCCAGCTTGAATTATCTAAGGCTTTGAGCACATTTTTGGGTTCTATTTGTGAGAGGATACATACAAATAAACAAGGGTTTGCATCTTCATGTTGCTTTGATGCATAAAGAGCATTAAGAAGCCCTTGTTGGTCTATAGTCAGAAGTTGCTTCCTTGTCTTCACTCTAGATTGCACATCACCAATCACATTGTCCAGGGAGTAGACTTTGTGAATCCTTGTGTGTGGTGTAGTAGGAACTTGATATGATGATGGTAGATTATGGAAGTCAACCTAATCTTCTGAGAAATCTACTACATAAGAGTCTGATGAGCCAGTAGTAAGAATACTTGGACTAGCAGTATCAATATTTGGCCTAGCAGTATCAAGTTGGGACTCAGCAGTAGATTCATCTTTAGTACTGGTAACTTGATTTTCTTGTTCCTAATCTCATCTACATTGTTTTCACCTTCAATCCCTTCCTTAGCTTCATAAGTAGAGGGTTTTCCATCTATTGAAGTTGAATCCACACATTTCCATATTGGCATAAACACATGATCTTGATCTTTCTCCTTTCCCTAACCTGCTTCATTTGTTGCATCATCATCTTCTGAACCTGCAAAATCATTAGTTCCTGCAACAACTGGCACATAGTTCATTGATTGGGTTAGAGACTCAAGATCAAATAGCCATTTTGGTCCTTCACCTGCAGCATTAGTTTTGGTTTTCCAAAAATTTAACATGCAGGTTTTCCTCAACCTTCCTAGTTCTTGTGTTGTAAACTCTAAATGTTTTGCTATTGAGAGAATAACCAACCAAGAATCCTTTATCTGCTTTACCATCAAATTTGCCTAGATGGTCTAAGGTATTTAGAATGGTCACATGACACCCAAAAGGTCTTAGAAATCCTAGTGCAGGAGTTCTACCTCTAAAAAGCTCATAAGGTGTCTTATTGTGAGACTTAACTACCAAAACCCTGTTCTGGACATAGCAAGCAGTATTAACTGCTTCAGCCCAAAAAGTGATAGTTAACTTGGAGTCAGCTAACATGGTTCTAGCAGCTTCAATCAGTGTCGTATTTCTTCTCTCAGCAACTCCATTCTGCTGAGGAGTTCTAGCAACACTAAATTCTCTTCTAATACCTTTTTCTTTGTAAAAATCATCCATAACTTTATTCTTAAACTCTGTCCCATTATCACATCTAATGACTTTTACCTTTTTATCTACTAAGTTTTCTATCTCTGTAATGAATGTCTTAAGAATGCTAGGTGTCTCATCCTTAGAACCTAAAAAGAAAACCCATGTAAACCTGCTATAGTCATCAGTAACAACAAGACAAAATCTCTTATGCTTAATACTACTCACAGAAGTAGGTCCAAATAAGTCCATATGAAGCATAAACAATGGTTGATCAGTAGAGTTAAAAATCTTGGGCTTACAAGAAGCCTTGTGTTATTTGCCCTTAAGACATACAACACAAGTTTGGTCATTTTCAAATCTTTTTTGAGGCAAGCCTCTTACCAAACCATCTTTTACAATTTTATTAATGGTTTTAAAATTAATGTGACCAAGTCTCCTATGCCATAACATAGATTCATCCAATGTGGCCTTTGCAACAAGGCAAGTAAGGGCCTCTTTAGGAACAATCTTCTTCATATCAATACTGTACATGTTGCCCTTTCTTGGAATTTTGAGCAATACCTGACTTTCATCAGGTAGCTTAAAATCTGGAGAAAGCACAAGACATTCAGTGTCAGTAAAAAGAACCTTGTTCTTTTTGACATACATTTGTGAGACACTTAACAGGTTATACTTAAGCTCTTGCACATAGTACACATCTTAAAAATCCAATTTACCGATTTTCAGAGTACCTTTACCAGTAATTCTTCCTCCTATTCCTCCCCCAAAGGTAACATATCCTCCATCCAATGGTTGAAAGTTTGAAAGATAGGACATGTTGCCTGTCATATGCCTGGAACACCGACTATCTGCATATCCTTGATCTTCATCATCTGCTTGTGAATGACCCTGCACATGAAATAAGGAAATTAGTTTCCTTGGGGTACCCAATCCATCACTGACTTGGGTTTGCCTCGTGCATCAATATAGTTAAATCTTTTTTGAATAGTTGATGCACAATTGGATTGAAGAGGTCTCCAAATCCAACATGCTGAGGCCTTAACAACATTAGCCCTCTTTTCCCTAGCAGTGTTTTTAAAGTTGACAGTACTAACTGCTTGGCTAGCAGTATGAACTGCTGGCTTTGCAGTTGTACCCTTTGGTTTCCAAATTCATTTTTGTACCACTGCTTTTGGTTGAAAAGGCCTTTTAGCAGTTGTTGGTGCATGTTTGAAAGTTGTTTTTGCACTTTGAACTGCTGATTTTTTGTAAAAAGTCTTAAATGGTCTGGCAGTACTAACTGCTGGTCTAGCAGTATGAACTTGTTTTGGGCCAGACTTCAATAAAACTGCTCTGGTGTTATTCTAGCAACATTAGAGTGAGTGTGAGGCCTTTCTAAGTGCACTCTATGATTTGAATACCTAGTTACCCTTTTGTTGCAAAAAGCTGCAAGATGGTCAAAATTTCTACAAGTGAAACAAGCTTTCTTATATAGGACAAAGTCATCACCTAGTTGGTGAGACTTGAGGTTGTTCCAATTCCTTTGGTTACCTCTGGGCTTGTCTGTGGTTCTATACTTTTCACAATATCTTACTGGTTGCCTAATTGTTTTAGCATTTGTTGTAGGCTTAATAGTTTTATTCTTGACCACCTTAGTATAGGAACAATTTTTCCTTTTATCTTAACAACATCAGGTTTAGCTACAACCTGATCTTCCACATCATCATCAGATTTCCAGTCCTCAATGATTGGACCATCTGAATTTCTACCAGAGGACACCTTGTTCTCAGGGAGTAAAGTATCACTTACACTCTCAAAGAGTTCACTTACTTCTATAGGCTTATCAATAACTACATTTTCTTTTGGCTTAACACAATATTCTAACATTGGTTGTTGAAATTTGGGCAAGCCTGTATGCTCTAGGTCTATCCCTGGGGGTGCAGGGATTCCTCTGTGAGGATGTGGAACACTCCTATATCCTAATCCAGACTTAGCCTTGTTGATTACTTGACAATCAATTAATTTGTTTACACCTTTAGAGGCATATTCTAATATTTCTACACTTAATTGAATATTTTCATTTGCTTTTTAAATCCTATCCAACTCAGCTCTTAAAAGACTAATTTCAACATTTTTAAAAGTTAAATCCCTTTTAAGAACTCCTATATCATCAGCAAAACTAGATTCATTGTTCTTATAATGCACTATTTGCTCCTCTAGAATAGCTAAACCTCTCTTATGATTTGACAAGTTATAATGAGTTTTGTTTAGTTCTATCCTTTGATCATCATAATGTTTTCTCAAAGTTTCTAGTTCTTTAAGAGCAGTGCAAGATGTACAACAAACTTTATCTGATTTTACCTCAGTATCAGATAAGGCCATGAGTGCCATCTCAGTAGATTCTTCCTCCTCTGCTGCCATAAAACTCCAATCAAACCCTAAACCATCAATAGCTACCATAGCTTTTGAATTTGGCTTAGTGGTCTCCACAGCCTTGGAACTGCTTCCATAACCTCTGCTCTTGCTATCCTGCTGCCTAGGTCTTTTGCATTCCCTTGAGAAGTGCCCCATCTTGTGGCAATTGTAGCATTCTATCTTTGATTTGTCAAAACCAACAGTATCATTGCTGCTAACTGTGATCTTTTTTCCTGTTTTTTGATAGAATTTCTTAGCCCTCATGCTAAGAAGAGAAATTTTCCATTTGAGGTCCATCTCCTCCAAATCATCATCATTGATCTCCTGGAGGTCTTCATGAGTAAGCATAGACCCATCATTCTGGCTTGTTAGGAAGGCACACCATGTTTTCTCATCCAAAATACAAATAGTATTGCTTGATGAACTAGCAGTACTAATATTTGAGCTAGCAGTACTAACTCCCACATCAATCTTCATATTTTCAACTGGATTTTAGTTACTAGGAGATGACACAAAGGCCATGTTCCCATTGCTTGAACTAGATCCTCCAGACTTCTTGACATCTTCCTCCACAATCTTGAAGTTTCTGTACAAATCCATTAAGTTCATAGTGTCAATGTCTGGCTTGTTCTTCCAGACAACAACATGCATAGCCCATTCTTCAGGTACACTTCTTAGAAATTTGGAGTTTAAATCTTCCTGAGGTATATCCACACCAAGAATAGCAAGTTGGCTTACAATCTTCTGAAGCCTGTTAAACATGTGATCCAATGATTCATTGCTGGTTGAAGAAAAGTTTTTAAAGTTCTGCTTGAGAAGAGTCTTCTGAGTCTTCTTGGTGGCTTCATTCCCACCATACCTAGAAACAATGGCCTCAAACAATGTCTTAGCATCTTTGAACTTGCTGAAATTCAAAAGTTGATCATTTGGAATGGTCATCATCAGCATACTTCTGGCCTTGAGGTCATTGTTCTTTTGTACCCTCTCTTCTGCAGTTACGGGGTTGATCTGCACAGTTGTCACTACCTTACCATCAACTGTTGATGTAGAAGTTGAAGGCTTGAAAGAGTTTCCTTCTTCAATAATTTCCTAGAGTGTATAGTCTTGCAAATGGAAGTACTGTTCTATCCTTAACCTCTACATATCGAACTCATTTTGCTTGAGCATTGGCAATTTAGCAGCCACACTTGTTTGAGTTGTCTCCATGTCCATTAGTTCTTCTAAATCAATAGTATCAGCCTGTCTCTGATACCACTTGTGAGGATTGATTAGAATACATTCTTAGGATGTTACTCCTTTGTAATGTGTATATGATACTTTGAGTGAATATGATTAAGTATGCGGAATATAATTAACCACACTTAGAAGAATATTGGTTAGTGTATTGGAACAGTAATGCTTTGTATTGGAATAATGAACACGCAATGTTAACACCAAACGATTCAATAATATTGAGAATAATACGAGTGATCTTTTTTTATCACTAGGGTTACAAAACCTTGAATCTCTAATACAAAACTATGACTGATGTGTTTTTCCCACTTGTGTCACTTACTTGTTGTGTGTGTCAGTATCTCATTTTGACTGATGTGTTCAACTTGTACTTTTTAAAAATATCTAACCTAAGATCTCCTTTTTTATAGACCAAAGGAGATCTTTACAAGATAAGTATCTACCATATATATTTGACTTATTATACACAAAAGATCTTTTCAATACTTATCCTCTACAAAGTCGTATAAGGCTGTTATCCATTAAGCAGTACCTTTTGTTGAACTAGGAGTACTAACCTAGCAGTTAGTACTGTTAGTTATATCGTGAGCAGACTTCAATTATACACTAGCAGTTAGTACTGTTAGTGTATTTCCCTTAGCAGTACTAATCTTCAGAACATTTAATTCCCAACATTATCTTCCGTAGGATCATAGTATATTTCTTTGTAGATAATGGTCTTACCACAACCATTATCAATAACCGACTATGCACGTCAATCAATCACTATGGATGACGCACACTCTTAACATCCTCAATATCTCTTCTCTCTTCTATTTCTCGTCTACAACATTTTTTTTGTTTTCTTCTTGTCTCTACTCGCTATAGACATGATTGACTTCTAAACAACCCGATGCAAGTCTCGTGTTTTCTTCAATGTGAACTTTTGTATTGTTGTGATAGACTTACCAGTTTTGTACACAACGTTTTGAAACTCTTTTAATTTTCATTCCAGTTCGACAATTTCATCAAGGTAAGAATCAATTTGTTTCCTTGACTTTTGTTTATGTTTAGAAAAATTAGCTTGACAAGTGGACATCTCGGTTGTTGTTTTCAAAAGTTTTGAATTGAGATGTTCAACTTGTTGTTTCAGCTCACTTTTTTCTTGTTCCAATTTGGAAAGCAATTTACTGTTCGACATAATTAATTCTCGTATTTGATGTTGCAAATCTTGTTCTTTGACATAAGCTTTTTGGAATGCAACTTCAAAACTTTGTTCTCGTTTTTCTTTTGTTTCACAATTTGTGAGTTGTATTTTATAGCACTCAAGATCCTTAGTTAAGAATGCAACTTTTTCTTTTAAGTTTCTGTTAATCTCATTGCACTTTTCAATCTGAGATTTTTGTGAGTCCAATTGGGATTGGGTGGTCAATAGTAAGGTCATGAGTTCTGGATCTGGACCGAGCGAAAGTTCATTTTGTTCAATTTGATCATTGTTATCGTCATCAATTAGATCATCAATTGTAACAACTGGGTTAATTTGATCTTCATCAAATGTAACAACTGTGTTCATTTGATCATCTTCTTGAGGAGAAAATAATGAATCATTTGGAACAACTTGCTCCCCGTCTGATGCAGATGCAGATGGTGATACAATTTCATGTATTAGACATGTTATTGGATCAGGTACCTGAGACAGACCATCAGTATCATACACTGGGCCTGTATCACTCATGTGAAGTTCCTACATGTTTGCCATTAGCATCACAGCCGCATTTGCTTCCAAATCCTCCATGTCATCATCTGAATATGCATTTGCCATGAATCTATTTTCTTTTTCAGTTAGAGTGTCCCCGATTCATCCTTTAGAGCTAGAAGTAGTGCCTGCTTGTGAAACTCACTACCTCTTACTCTAGGTTTAGGACATGCATTAGCCTGATGACCTTTCTCATTGCAGTTATAACACATGACCATAGTATTCCCAGTTTCAACAATTTCAACCCTTTTATAAGGAGCACCTGCATTGTTCCTACTTCCACTAGCTGCATTAAACCGTTGTCCACATCCTGAATTTCCCATATAACCTCCTATTCCAGGTCTTCCATAAGCACGATTCTGAATTTCAACCCGTCTATCTTGTACAACAGCTTTATTCCTTGGGTTGGATGAAGTGCGGAGACAATTGTTGAATTTGTTAGAGAATTTGCTGAAAGCTCGAGCAATTAGTGCAAATCCTTCATTCAAAGAGTTGAATGCATCGTCTTCGTCATTGTTTTCATTTGTGTAGAACATGGTGTCAGTGTTGTCGTAGGGGACTAGTTGATTTTCAGTTGATTGCTGTGTCGAATCATATGGAATGAGTTAGGTGGAAGAGGTTTGTTGAGGATAATTAAAGTGATGTTGCTGTTGGGCATAAGCATGGTTTGACTGTGGAGGTGGAGTAAAGTGAGATTGAGCTAGCAGTGCCAATGAATTTGGAGTTATAGAAGGTGAATAATTACCACGAAGAGCTCAATCTTTGTCAACTTCAGACTGATGGTGCTTCAGATAATCATACAACAACCCATAAGATGCATTGTGTAGATTTTTAGCTTGATGTACAAACGTGACATATTTTTGCCATTCTGGACCAAGACAGCTGAGAACCTTAGTATTGATTGCAATCCTGGGTAAAACAATGTTGTGTCTGTCCAAGTCATTGACAATGTTTGTGAACCGATGGTAATAATACTCTAGTGACTCCCCTGATTCAATCACGAACATTGTATATTTGAGGTAGAGTTTGGATTCCATGTCTTCTTGGTTCAGTTCAGTGCCTTCCATTAAGAGATGAACATGTTCCCACATATCCTTAGCTGTTTTCTGAGCATCAATGCTTCTGAAAATCGGATTAGCTATTCCTTAAAGAATGTACGACATTGCAAGTTCATTTGCTTCACAATGAAGTATTTGCTATGTAGTAAGTTGAGCATCAAGAATAGGGGTCACAATTGTTTCTCTTGGAGGAATAGCATTTGGATCTCCAAGAACCGTTGTAGTTGGTATTTGGAATGGACCTTCAATTACAGCCTTTTTCATGTATTTGCCATGTGGTGTCTTGAGTTCTATGAACCTTAAGAATGGACTTGCCCATTGAACATAATTACCAGGAATGAGCATAGGAGGTATGTCAAGTGATCCAGCTTCATGTCTCGATTGTTGACTGCTAATGGCCTCACACATTTGATCAAACCAATGTGGTTGTTTTGCAGGAAGTGGGAAGGATTCCATTGGTTGCTGTTGATATGGTTGTTGTTGAGAGGATTGTTGATGTGGAAAGATTTGATGTTGTTGCATGAATAGTTGTTGTTGAGGATACTGCGGTTGCTGAGGATACTGCTGATGTTACTTACATTTATCACACAAGCTACTAATTCACCTTAGATCTAGAGAGAGAAAGTTAGAGAGAGAAAGAGAGTGGAAGGTTATCTTAAGACTAATGAAAATGAAATGATCAATTAAACAACCAACCCTCTTCCTTGAATGGGAGGGGGTATTTATAGTATCTTACAAGGTGTTGGGCATTAGCCCTAATTAACATATAATTAATATAAATAAAATGCTACGGTCCATGGGCCTTCTACACAGGCTGGAGCATAAAACTAACATAAAGGCCTAAGCAACCTATTACAAAAATGATCAATACTTGATAGACTAATAACGTGTTCCCAACAATCTCCCCCTAAGTATTGGTCATCAAGGTTGCTTGACGTCGTCTTTGCTTCTTTGGCTTTGACGTCATTTGCATCTTTGTTCTTTTGTTCTTGTTGTGATATGATATGGTAACGTCTCGATATGCCTTTTCACCAATGTTCTCTAATGACTGTGTCTTTACGTCTTTTCCATTATGCTCATATGTCTTTTGACTTTTGTTCTTCAAACGGTTCTCACTTCATAAGCTTCCATCTTTGACTTGTGAAAGTTTGTATGGATTGAACTTTGACTTTTCTTTAACTTCTTTGAACATCTGTTATCTCTTAGTCTTTGTGAGAATTTTTCTTCAGGATATGAGCATGATGGAATGGTGATATTGTAACTCCCGGTCTCCATGATTCGCTGCAGGTAAACAGTTAGCAATAAATCATCCGGTACTTGCAGGTTCAGACTTCGAGATCATCAACAGCATAGTGTGAAGACTTTCTCTAATCCTAGCCCAGGCCGTTCTGAATCGGATACCCCCGAAAGGGCTTACACAGACACACCGAAGTGCACCTACGATTCAGTGAGTCGCTGGTGATCACCCCACGACTGTAGACCATTTTTTAGAGCTAACAGTAAGCGTAACCCACAAGGGATTACCGAAGTGACCTACTGTCAGGGCTGTTTGATGTTGACCTTAGCAGGATTTCCATTCAATCAATGAGAATCATAATTTATGAATTCTCTCATGAATGTTCTCGGCAGATTGCTAAGATATGCGAAGGACACTCTTATACTTTACACCTGGTGTTCCTTTTGTTGAACATCCAGTGTATGCTAAGTGTACCTAAGAGATCTTTGATGTATCACATGGCTCTAGACTCAATTAAGTGCTTAATTTTGGTCGTAGGAGGCATGGAGCAGAGTGCCTCCTTTTTAATATCAACACATCTTGGAGTGAGAGGTCGATAGATAATGAGGGTTCTCTGTGAGAAATGAAACAAGTGTCTTTTGAGAGACACCTGAGTGGCTAGAAGGTTTAGTGCAGTGCGTCACTGGGTCCATGACGACTTAATCTTCAATACCGGTGTTACCGTAGTAACAACCAGTAGCATATGTATTGAACCCGGTGTCTGCCCTAAGGTTGATCAAATGGAGGGCTATTTCTTTTCACCCTTTTCTTTACTTTTATTTTACATTCTTCAACCCCTTCTTTCTCCTTTCATTTCTTTTCACCTTTTTTCAATCATACCTAGGACTTTTCTAGTACTAAACTATTGGTATTGTCCTTGGGTAGATCCCTCCGGCTCTGGCGGATCATAGGACGGTTTTTCCTAACCTTAGTTACCTTATAACTCCATGACTATCCTATTGTTTCCATAAACCAAACCTTTGAAAATCTCTCAAAGTGTTTATGATTGTAAAAACATATTATGTCAACACTTTGAGAGTTTTGTGATTTTCAGAAATACTCCCCCTTAACATGTGCTCATAAGCATTTAAGGTAAATTTGCACATGTCGGGTAGATTTAGCACCTTTTGAATTGATTGATTTTCAATGAACATGATCGTTGCGAGACACGTTTACATCATTAGTAGAACTAGCTTGAAATTATTACCCGTCCAGATCATATTCAAGGAAAATCGCTCGAAATCGGTACATTCTACTCAGACACGTCCTTTGCGAGACACATTTACATCACCAGATAAACTGGCTTGAAATTATTACCCGTCCTGGACATGTCTTTTCGACTACTGAGTTTTGCTATCGTCAATTCGAGTCGAGCTCATACGAGATTTCAACTTTTTATTACCATATCACTTTTTCATTCTCCCCCTCAAAAATAGCATACTCATGTTGCTTTTGTTAAACTTTTGATCAAAATATGCTCTTTTTGAGTTTTATGGGAAGAATTTCAAGAACTTTGGTTGTTAGAACAAAGATTATGTTTCAAATACTCCCCCTTGACAAGGGAATACTTGTCCTTATGAGCAGAATTTTGAAAAACTTAGAAAAAATTCTTGTTTAATTCTACTCATAAGTAAGAAGCTTTCGCTCCTTTGATCAGGAATGAGGCGCTAAAGCGTACCTCAGGATCCTTTCTTTACAAGAACGGGTTGTGCACTGTTATGTGTGCGCAAGCCATAGTTAAAAATAACAAATATGATGAATGATGATGAATTATAACAATGGTACCAATGATTACTGCTCCGGACGACGGAATGTGAGAATGTTGAGAATTCTGGATCGGCCTCCCACATAGCTTTCCAATCGTTTCATCATCACCCGAAACTTGATTCTTCGATCAATCTTCTCCATGAATTTGATAGCTTGCTTAACATCATTCTTATCCCAAGTCATATGCCTTAGCCACCCTGACTTCAACCCCTTTCTATGGTTCTCCAGAATCTTTTGAAGTTCAGTCTTGACAAGTAGCAAAGTTTCATCACTAAACTTGTGGAGATCTTGATAACCCATGAACCTTGTTGAATTTCATTTTGACAAGTATGCTACCTTGAATGGTCTATCATCGAAAGAATAAGGCTTCTTATCTACTATCCCCGGAGGTCTGAGATTAGGCTTGACTAAATTCAATTTCTTCTGGTAGCTTTCTATCCCAAGATGCATGTCTTCAACTCTTGATCTAATGACAATGTTGCGGATGTACAACAGAACTGAGTTAACGATGTCATACTGAAGACGTCCAAAAAGACGTTCGAGTTTTCCTTGAACTTTCAGGAGATACATGTCTTCGATATCGTTGGTATGCAAGTAGGGATAATCTGCTTCGCTAAAGGTTTATTCTTGATCATCCAGCCTCCTTACGGTGATCTTCTTCGGAAAGTTGTAGCCAAACATTGATTCTGTTTCAGCACTTGTGATTGAAAGGATCTTACTTTTGTGATAAACATCAGTCTTTGACCTTTTTGTAAGCATCCATTTATAGAACCATTTCCTCATATCCGGCCAATGATAAATTCCAAGAGCAGCTTCTTCATTGTATTCTTCAACATTGTGGACAAATAAATCGCTGATCTGTTCTTCAAAACCTTCCAATGCATATGATGCTGCCGGATACTTGGTAAGTGAAGTAGCATATCATTTTTCTGGGTTTGTGTTACCATAGACCAAATAATCCAAATCTCTGTTGAAGAAATATGCTTTAGGTATCTTCGGGTTGTGAGAGGGACCAACGAGGGGTAAGGGTTGCGTGTAATCACGAATTCGAAGGTTATGGGATGGATGTGAAGCCTGTGCATGTTCCCAGTCAATATTATCTGATAGAGCCCTTGCCACTTGTTCCAAGTTGTACTCAAATTCCAGTTCTGAAGTTGTTACAGTTTTGAACTCCGTGAAGCCTTCGTTGCGGAATCTGATGATGTCAGATAGTTGCAACCTCTGAACTCTCATCAATTTCTTCAATCTTTTTGTGAAATCTACAACAAAGCCTTCAACAGGTGTTTCATCTTCTCCTGGAATACTTGGATATGCGTCTACCATTGCTTCAAACCAATCACACTTTGGAGCGTCAGGATTGATCCATTCTGGTGCAGGTATGACTTTTCCATTAGTTGGTGGTGCAGGCACATTAGCAACTTTGGGTGGTGCAGGAGCAAATTCATCTTGATCTACACTTACATCTTCTTGTGATTCAGCCTCATTAAATGCCTCGGTTTCAAGAGGGACGAACTTGTCTTGGCTTGATTGCTTGGTAGTGCCAGAAGAAGGTGCTTTGGTAGAAGGGCCACTTGATTTTGAAGGGTTTGTTCTTTTCTTCCCTTGATCGTCTTTGTCAGGATCATTCCGACGACGCTTAGTTGGCTTATCCTTCTTACATGCTTCTTCTTTCTTTTCAACTTTTTTGATTGAATTAAGTAAAGCCTGACGAAGCTCATCCTCTTCGGGATTATTCATGATATTTTCAAGCAGTTGTCCTTTGAGTTCATCAGTAGACGGTTTGGATGCGACGCTCCGAACCGTCATTGGTATTGTTGGGAATTAAACCAATAGTTATATTGCCAAGCATATAGTTAGTACTGTCAAGCATGAAGTTACAACTGCTGAAGATTACACTAACATTACTAAGTCAGTTAGTACTGTTAGCACAGATGGTTAGTACTGATTATAAGATGAAGACAAAGATAAAGAAGACGTGTGAAGATATATATAGAATAGATATTGTGTATATCTTAATATTATAGTTTGATACGTATATTAGTTTTACTTGTAAAGGACTTCTTGTGCTATAAAAGAAGATCCTAGGTTAGAGTTTCTATACGAATAATTGATAGAGCTTCAAGGTTTTTGTAACCCTAGTGATAAACAAAAGATCACTCGTATTGATAATAATATTGAAGCTATTTGGTTGTTTTACACATTGTGTTCATACAATTACTGTTACATTCATTCATCACACAAACAATCTTCTAAGTATTAGCTAGCAAATTCCGCGTGCTAGTTAATATATACTCAAAGTATCTTCAACACAAGGAGTGTGTTTAGATCCTATCAAGTGGTATCAGAGACAGGTTTCTGATACTTTGAATTAGAAGATCCAGAAGTACTTATTCTCTTTAAACCAAAAAGATGGACATGGAAACACCTCAAACCTCAATCCTTGCCAAACTCCCAATGCTAAAACCAAACGAATATGATCTCTGGAGGCTCAGAATTGAGCAATACTTCATGGTGCAAGATTATGCACTATGGGATATCATTATCAATGGTGATTCGTTTAAACCAACGACTTCTGAGGAAACACTTGCTGATGGTTCCAAAATCACAAAGCTCAACACTGAACCAGCCACAAATGATGAGAGGATCAAGAAGAAGAATGATCAAAAGGCCAGAAATTTGTTACTCATGGCAATTCCCAATGATCAAGTGTTGAACTTCAGTCATTATGAGACTGCAAAGACACTTTTTACAGCTATTGTTGAAAGGTTTGGTGGTAATGAAGCCACTAAGAAGGCATAGAGAACATTACTGAAGGAGAGCTATTAGAATTTTAGTGCCACAAGCACTGAAACCCTTGATCAAATCTTTAACAGACTACAGAGAATTGTGAGCCAACTTACTGTTTTGAAGATAGTGATTCCACAAGAAGATCTTAACATGAAGTTTCTCAATAGCCTACTTGCTGAATGGAACACCCATGTTGTTGTTTAGAGCAACAAGCCTGAACTTGAGAAGATGACACTCAATGAATTGTACAACAATCTTAAGATTGTTGAACAAAATGTGAAGAAAGGAGGAAGCACCAGTTCTATGTCTGGAAGTATGACATTTTTGTAATCTCCCAGCAATAGCAGTACTAAGAATGATCCAGATGTTTGTACTGCTAGCCCTACAGTTAGTACTGCTAGTGTAAAAACTAGTACTGCTAGCTTGAGTGATGAGACTATCTATGCCTTTGTATCTAAGCAATCCAGTGGGTCTCAAATCTACAATGAAGACCTTCTTTAAATTGATGAAGATGACTCGGATGCCATGGACTTAAAGTGGCAAATGGCTTTGTTAAGCATTAGGGCAAAGAGGTACTTTCAAAGGACTGGAAAGAAGCTTACTCTCAATGGAGGAGATGTTGCTGGCTATGAAAAGTCCAAGGTAGAGTGTTATAATTGTCACAAGATGGGACATTTTGCCAGAGAATGTAGAAGCCCAAGACAACAGGATAACAAGGCTAAAGGATATAGAAGTCAGCAGGGTAATAGGAGAACAGTAAATGTAGAAGAAACTTCTTCCAAGGCAATGGTAGCTGTTGATGGAGCTGGCTTTGATTGGAGCTTCATGGATGAAGAGGAGGAACCAGCCAACTTAGGATTGATGGCCTTCTCTGACTCAGAGGTACATGATGTTATAAAATGTTCAAATTCTTGTCAAGCTTTGAATGATTATGAGTCTCTTAAGAAACAGTATGATAACCTTAGGACAGAATTTAATGAAGTAAACTTTAGTCTTTCTAATCGTAAAAGAGGAATAGCTGTTTTAGAAGAACAACTTATTTTTTATAGAAAGAATGAATCGAACTTTAATGATGATATAGTTGTTCTAAATAGGGATTTGCAACTGAGAGATGATAAGATGAGTGGGCTTATATATGAACTAGAGAAGCTTAAGAAAGAAAAAGAAAACGTACAGTTAAATGTTGACACTCTTAAACATACATCAAAAGGAGTTCAGAAAATAATAGAGAGTCAAGTACTTAATAAAGCTAAATCTGGTTTAGGATATAAGTCTGTTGCACCCCCCAATAGAGGAATGTTTGTACCTCCAGGAATTGACTTAGCTCATACAGGTTTTGAAGAGTTTAAGGATATTGATTTTCCTGGATATGGTCCTAAAACAAATGAGAATCCTACTAAATTTTTCAAGGCTGAGGATTCTTTTGAGAGTGCTAGTGATACTTCTTTAGTTGAAGAAGTTGTGTCTGAGGTTAAGACCAATAAAGTTGTGTCTGAGGATAAGGTGTCCTCTGGTAGGGACTCAGATGCACCAACCATAGAGGATTGGACATCTGAAGATGAGGATGATCAGGTTAAGGATAAACCTGATGTTGTTAAGGTAGAAGTGAAACATGTTCCTAAAGTGGTCACAAATGAAAACATAAAACCAGATAGGAAAAATGTTAGATATGCTGAGATGTACAGGTCTACACATTGATCATCAGTTCCTAGGGGAAATCAAAGGAACTGGAATAACTTAAAATCTCAACAACTGGGTGATGAATTTATTATTCAGAATAAAGTTTGTTTTGTGTGTGGTAACTTTGATCATTTGGCTGCATACTGTGACTTAAACCCATGGAAAAAGAAGGTTTTTGGGAATTCAAGGGTTTATGGGAATACCAATGCTAGGGTAAATCAAAACAGTCCCACTAGATTGACTAACCCTAATGTGAATCATAAGATGACACCCAGAGCAGTCATGTTGAAGTCTGGCATTAAATCAGTTTCTACTGCTAGACAAAACAAGTGGTTTAATAACAAACAAACTGTTTCAAGTGCAAAATCATTTTCAAAACATGCACAAACAGTTAACAGGCCCTTTTACAAGAAAACATCTTTGAATAATCAAAAATGGGTGCCTAAAGTTAAACCAGCAGTTCCAACTGCTAGGCTAGCAGTTACTACTGCTAGGCCAACAATTCCTACTGCTAGGCATATGAGTGTTAAGGGTCAATGGGGCAATGCTGTGAAGTCCTCAGCACGTTGGGTATGGAAACCTACCAAACCCAATGGTGCATCAATGACTTTTAATAGATATAATTTTATTGATGCACGAGGTAGATCCAAGTCAGTGATGGCTTGGGTCCCCAAAAGGAACTAAATCCTTTGTTTTGTGTGCAGGAACATCCAACAAATGATGGAGAAGATAGAGGATACTCAGATAGTGGATGTTCAAGGCACATGACTGGTAACATGTCATACCTTTCAGAATTTACACCTCTGGATGGACGACCTGTTATCTTTGGAGGTGGTGTTGGTGGAAAGATTACTGGTAAAGGTATTATTAAAACTGATAATCTTGACTTTGAAAATGTGTATTTTGTACCAGAGCTTAAGTACAACCTTTTTAGTGTATCACAAATTTGTGATAAACAGAACAAGGTATTATTCACTGATACTGATTGTCTTATTCTTTCTCCTGACTTTAAGCTACCTGATGAAAGTCAAGTATTGCTTAAATTCCCCAGAAAGGGTAACACATACAGTGTTGAGATGAATAAACTTGTTCCCAAAGAAGGTCTTACTTGCCTTGTTGCAAAAGCCACATTAGATGAGTCAATGTTGTGTCATAGAAGGCTTGGTCATATCAATTTCAAAACCATTAATAAGATTGCTAAATATGGTTTGGTAAGAGGTTTACCTAATAAAATATTTTAAAATGACCAAACATGTGTTTCTTGCCTTAAGGGTAAGCAACACTGAGCCTCTTGTAAGCCCAAGGTTCTTAACTCTAATAATCAAGCTTTATACATGCTTCATATGGACTTGTTTGTTCCTACCTCTGTGAATAGCTTGAATCATAAAAGATATTTTCTGGTTATTACTGATGATTATTCCAGGTTTACATGGGTTTTCTTTTTGAGAACTAAGGATGAGACTAGTGAAATCCTTAAGTCATTTATAATTGAGGTAGAAAACCTAGCTGATAAGAAAGTTAAGATAATCAGATATGATAATGGGACAAAATTTAAAAACAGGGTTATGGATGAGTTTTGCAAAGAAAAGGGTATTAAAAGAGAATTTAGTGTAGCTAGAAACCCACAGCAAAATGGAGTAGCTGAAAGAAAGAATATGACTTTAATAGAGGCTGCTAGGACAATGTTGGCTGACTCTAAGTTACCTATTTCATTTTGGACTGAAGCAGTTAGTACTGCTTGCTATGTTTAGAATAGGGTTTTAGTAGTGCAACCTCATAATAAGACTGCTTATGAGCTTTTTAGAGGTAGAACCCCTGCGTTAAGTTTTATGAGACCTTTTGGTTGCCATGTCACTATCCTTAATACAAAAGACCAATTAGGAAAGTTTGATGGGAAATCTGATGAAGGTTTCTTTGTTGGTTATTCTTTGCATAGTATGGTTTTTAGGGTGTATAATAAGAGTACTAGGCATGTAGAGGAAAATCTGCACATTGAGTTTCAAGAGAATATACCAAATGTTGCAGGTGGTGGTCCATATTGGTTGTTTGATCTTAATGTGCTTTCAGATTCTATGAATTATGTGCCTGTTACAGGTACTAATACTAACCATGATGCAGGTTCAGAAGAAGATGATGAAGATCATATCTTGATGCCAATTTTGGAAGATAGTCCACTGTGTGTTTCTTCTTCTGAGGATGATGCTAAAGAGAAGAATGCTTGTGAAAACAATGGAAAAGATGATAAAGAAACATAAGTTCCTGAAAGAAGTACAAATGGAGTTAGTACTGCTGAGCCAGAAGATTCTACTGCTGGGCAAAATAATCCTACTGCTGGTTCAAGTTCTACTACTGCTCCACAAATGGATTATTTTGATATGTTTGGAGCTGGTCTGCACAACATGCCAATGAATTATGAAGTTCCTTCTACTCCCCATACTACAGTTCAAAAGAATCATCCACTTACTTATGTGATTGGAGATGTACAATCTGGTGTGAGGACTAGAAGACAAACATAAGATCCAGATCATCATGGTTTTCTAAGTGTTGTGTATGAAGAAAAACACCATGAATATGAGAATGAATGTTGTTTTGTATGCTTTCTATCACAGATAGAACCAAAGAATGTGCTCAAGGAACTGGAGGACTCAATTTGGGTTAAAGCAATGCAAGAAGAACTGCTTCAATTCAAGATTCAGAAAGTTTGGGTTCTGGTTGATTTGCCAAAAGGTATGAGAGTGATTGGTACAAAATGGGTATTCAGGAACAAGAAGGATAAGAAAGGTATAGTGATAAAGAACAAAGCAAGACTTGTAGCTCAAGGCTATACTTAGGAAGAAGGGATTGATTATGAGGAGGTTTTTGCTCCTGTTGCCTAGATTGAAGCAATAAGGCTTTTTCTAGCTTATGTTTCATTTATGGGTTTCATGGTCTACCAGATGGATGTGAAGAGTGCCTTTCTATATGGTACAATTGATGAGGAGGTATATGTTTCTCAACCTCCAGGTTTCATAGACCCAGATCATCCTGACAAAGTTTATAAGGTGGTGATAGCTCTTTATGGCTTACATCAAGCACCAAGAGCTTGGTATGGAACTCTAGCTAATTATTTATTAAAGAATGAGTTCCATAGGGGAAAGATTGATCAGACTCTTTTTATCAAGAAGAAAAAAGGTGATATACTCTTGGTTCAAGTATATGTAGATGATATCATCTATGGTTCTACCAAGAAGGAAATGTGCAAAGAGTTTGAAAAGCTAATGAAAGATCAATTTCAGATGAGCTCTATGGGTGGGCTTACTTTCTTTTTGGGACTACAAGTACAGTAGAAACCAGAAGGAATATTTATCTCTCAAGATAAATATGTAGCTGAAATATTGAGGAAGTTCCAATTTACAGATGTGAAAGCTGCTAGTACACCTATTGATAAGGAGACACATTTGCTTTTGAAAGATCAAAGTGGTGAAGCTGTGGATGTACACACATACAGGTCTATGATTGGCTCTTTATGTATCTTACATCATCTAGACCTGATATTATGTTTGCAGTATGTGCTTGTGCAAGATTTCAAGTGAATCCCAAGGTGTCTCACTTGACTGCAGTAAAGAGAATCTTTAGCTATCTTATAGGTCAACCAAACTTAGGTCTGTGGTACCCTAAAGAGTCTCCATTTGATTTGGTAGCATTTTCAGATAGTGATTATGCTGGTGCTAGTATGGATAGAAAGTCTACAATTGGTGGTTGTCAGTTTTTGGGATGTAGATTAATCTCATGGCAGTGCAAAAAGCAAACTATGGTGGCTACTTCTACAACAGAAACTGAATATGTAGCTGCTGCTAGTTGCTGTGCTCAAGTTCTTTGGATTCAGAATCAGTTACTTGATTATGGGTACAATTTCTTAAACACAATTATTTACATAGACAATAGCAGTACAATGTGTATCATTAAAAATCCAGTTCAACACTCAAAAACTAAACACATTGAAATTAGACATCACTTTATCAGAGATTGTTATGAAAAGAAGTTAGTCCAAGTTGTCAAAATTCATACTGATGACAACTTTGCTGAGTTATTAACTAAAGGTTTTGATGTGACAAGGTTTCAGTACTTGGTAACAGGTATTGGAATGCTTAACCCTTGAAAATTCGATGTCTAGCTTTTTTTGTTACAAAAAAGATTTTGTACTGCTAGTTGTGCTAGTTGTGTCTGCTATGTATAGTTTGTACTGTTTGTTCAATTTTGGTACTGCTTATATATGTTAGTCACTTTTGATAACTGTCAAAAAGAAAATATCTTGTATTTTCTTTGGTTTTGAACTAATACTTGCAGGTTGAATAAGTAAATGGGTTAAGAAGTTTGTGATTTGGAAAGTATGGTGCTTTGGAATGTAAAGTGTGTGATCTTAGCACACAACAAATGGTAATTGGTTCACCATGTTTAACCCACATCTAGAACCAACTAGTCCAGAGCAAACAGTTTATGGTAAAGACTAATCAAATCCGTTTATGGTTGATAGTTTACCAAAAACTATATGGTAATCAACTCACTATACTTCACAGCAAATAGTTGGCTAGTCCAAAGCAAACGGCTATTGGTAAAGACACATCAAATCCGTTGATAGCTGATAGTTTGCTAAAAACTATAAGTGGGCAAAAATGTTTTCAAGTCCACATTGAGTTTCTACTGCTCATTGAAAATTTTAGCTAAACAGTTTGTACAGCTAGTTCAAATTGCATTGAAACTACTTTTATACTCTATGATTCGCCTCTCTCAGGAGGTTACACACCTGGAATTGATGAGAGTAGTTTGAAAATACAATGAATTGATGGAAACTTGTACAAATTGTCTGATTACATTGGATGCTGAGTTCTAGTTCTTCACAGAGTTACAGTTCAAAAGTTCTGATTCAAGTGATGATGAAATTTTTTCCAAACAGGGGAGGATAATAGTTTTGAATCATTTATAGATCAGATCTATTGATTCAAGATAAGTATGAAAATCAGGGGAGGAGAATATAGTTCAAGAATAGATGATTAATACAGAGTAAATTCAAAGATTGATTGATACTGATGAAGTTAAGTGCTAGAGTACTTGCTGTTTGATTTCTTCAAAGCTCTAAATGTGAAGAAAATTATGAAATTATTAAAGATTGAAGATAAGTGTTTGGAAGAATCCCCTCATCATCAGAGGTGAAGTTTAATTTGAAGAAACTTAATGATTTGCACAGAAATCATAAGTTTAGGGGAGTATTGTTGGGAATTAAACCAACAGTTAGTACTGCCAAGCATATAGTTAGTACTCTCAAGCATGAAGTTACAACTACTGAAGATTACACTAATAGTACTAAGTCAGTTAGTACTGTTAGCACAGATGGTTAGTACTGATTATAAGATGAAGACAAAGATAAAGAAGACGTGTGAAGATATATATAGAATAGATATTGTGTATATATTAATATTATAGTTTGATACGTATATTAGTTTTACTTGTAAAGTACTTCTTGTGCTATAAAAGAAGATTCTAGGTTAGAGTTTGTGTACGAATAATTGATAGAGCTTCAAGGTTTTTGTAACCCTGGTGATAAACAAAAGATCACTCGTATTGATAATAATATTGAAGCTATTTGGTTGTTTTACACATTGTGTTCATACAATTACTGTTACATTCATTCATCACAAAAACAATCTTCTAAGTATTAGCTAGCAAATTACGCATGCTAGTTAATATATACTCAAAGTATTTTCAACACATGGAGTGTGTTTAGATCCTATTAGGTATGGTTTTTATCAGATTAGCCACAGTTCTTTCCAGATTCCGTTTGACATATTCCTTTAGAAGTTCTGGAAGTGCCTCTTGAAGATGTTTGCCGACTTCTTGTGGTACTTGAGAACTGAATTCTTGAGGGACATGTGTTCTGAGATATTGCTCTGCTGCTTTCTCCAGATCAAAAGATTTGATATTTGTGATGTCAAATTTCTGTGTATCCAGCTGCTTTTGCACTTCAATGAGCTGTACATTCAAGGCTTTGTGCTGACTGTCTTCTGATTGTTGAAGTGCAGTCACCTTCTTTTGAAGTGCAAGAATTTGCTCTGTGGAAAACTAGAAGGGGGGGGGGGGTTGAATAGTTTTACCGTTTAAAATTAATTCGCTATGTTACTTATTGTGATTTCAAAGTCAAGTAAACAATCAAACACACAAACAAGTGATATAAGTAAATAAGTAAAGAGAGGAAAGATCAAACCACAAAACACTATCGTTTATACTGGTTCGGCTACAAAGACTCTCTTCCTTGCCCTACTCCACTCCTCGAGCCTCTAACTCGAGAGTTTATCTTCACTAAGAAACAAGCTCCCTTCTAGGCGGAGAAAACCTGTACACGTCGCTTAGTCTTTTTCCGATACTAAGCTAAACACCGAGTTCTTTACAAGGGTACAACCACTCCCGTTTGGTTCTTTACAAGGGTACAACCACTCCCGTTTGGTTCTTTACAAGGGTACAACCACTCCCGTTCACTCTATGTGTTTTGAGGACTAAAACACTAACCGGATTCTACTATATGAATGATACTAACTATGATGTGTGACTAATACAAGAACACACAGACTCTATGTTAGAAGGAAGATAACAGACTGTTACTCCTTATATGTTGAGATCTTCTTTGCTACAAAAGGAAAGATCTAAAAAATGTTAGTAAGCTAAGGGTTAGTGATATGCAAATGAATGAGTATGTATTTTAAGCTGTATGAGTGATGAAATGGCCAAATGATCAGCTTGCTATTTATAGGAAAAACTAATCAACAGGCGGCGGATCCGGTGGATCCCCAAAATTGGATCCGTCCGTTTGCCACTTTGGATCCGCCGTGTCAGGCCAGCTTAGAGATCTTCAAATCTTTCCAAATCTTGTCATATCTTTCCATATCTTAAAATGTCAACTCTTTGGCTTGAAGATCTAAACTAAATATCACAAAATCTTACAAAGATTGTGTACATGATGCATCCCATGATGTCATCCTAATATTTAACTAATAAAGTTTCCATTTTAAGAAATAAACATGTAAACGTGTATATGTCATTTCTAGAAAACTTTGTGATGTGAAAATGTGTTTGTAAAATGTTTATCACTATAAATGTAAAAGACTTAATCTTATTTATGCTTTTCTTAAAGATAAACTTTGTAATTGTCATTAACAAAACTAAGCAAAGATCGTAAAATATAAATAACATTTTTAGGACGATATTTGTATTAACTATCTCCCCCTTTTTGTTGATGACAAAACATAAAGTGTATTTTTTAGTAGAGAGCTTAAATAAAGGATGAGTCTTTTAAAAATATAGATTAAGTTAGTTTGTGCAAGTTTTAAAATTTATTTTAAGCTAAAATGTATGTACTGTGATGTTTCACAGTTGCTGCAAACTTAATCCTATCTCCCCTTTTTGTCGAAACAAAAAGAAGATATGCGTAGTGGAATGCGATTTTGAGAACTTTAAAGCTCCCCCTTGATTTATACTCCCCCTAAATGAAGTAACAAGGATATGAAGAATGATCCTACAAAATAAATGGTTAGAATATGCTATGCTCCTCTTTGATGTATACTCCCCATTGCTAGAGTACCAACGTATACATTTCAAGAGTATGATATGATGTATGATCCTACAAAACAAATGGTTAGACTATGATATGCTCCCCCTTGATGTATACTCCTCATTGCTAGAGTACCAACGTATACGTTTCAAGGATGAGAAATGATAGAAATGATGAGTTAGTATATGATATACTCCCCCTCGATCTATACTCCCCATTGCTAGGGTACCAACGTATATGAATCTAGGTTGAGAAAAGCTACAAAAGAAAAGTTAGTTACTTCAATCAAGAAGCAATATGCATATGCAATAGTCAACCAAGAAAGGTCAACCCATTTGACTTCTAGAAAATCAAAATTAAGTGTCTGATCAAATTTTTGTACCTAATGTACAATTGATCAATGCAATATGTGGAGTTAAAACAACCACACAATGATGCATTGAAATAATATGCTTAATGTTGATCACCCAAAAGCATAAAAACGTAACAATCATCCATTGAAAATATGTGACAAAAGTCACAAAAATGATGTTACATTACAACAATAAAAATAGATCCTAAAAACACAAATACTACAACACCATCCTAAAAAGTTCCTATAAGAGGAAACTAACAAAAATCCTATTGAGGAGGATGAGAGATTGCATTGAGACGCTCGAGAACATGGTTCAAGATGAACCTCATCTCATTTTGAAGCTCATGGACCAAAACGTTGGTCCTTTGGGCTAAGTGAGCCGTTCTCTCACAATGTGTGCAATCATGACTCAAAAAACCGGGAGGAAGAGTAGTCTCAAGGTTTTGTGGTGGTGGTGGTGGTGGTGGTTGGTCGTTGTTGTTGGATGGTTGTTATTGTTGTTGGTTTGAGGATGGTGGAGTGGGGATAGAGTTCATCAAGATGGTTTGGAGATCCATTGCTTCATCAAGGCGAGATCCAACCATATTAGAAAGAGAGTAGAGGCGGGTGAGTTTCTCACTAATCTCTTCTTGGGTTTGTGGTAGATTGATCCACATTGCCTCATCAATGGCAACTAGTGTGGATGTGGGTGATAAAGGTTGTGTTTGAGGTTGAGGTAGTGGTACATCATGGTATAAAGGACCATGGATATCCGGGTAAACCAGATGAAAAAGCATGGGTTGTTGACCTTCAAAGGTCATGGGTGGAGGATTGGTTGACCTTGGTGGAAGGTCTTCCAAGTCATCAAGGTATGGGTGTGGTGATGAAGGTGGAGTCCTAAATAGCTCCATTGGTTGTAGTTTGGGTGATTTTAGGGGTGATGGTGATTTAACAGGCTGTGATGGAGCCGGTGGTGGAGTAGTAGCTATTGGAGTAATGGTTGGTGGTGGTGTATGGATAACAACACTGGATGGTGTTGGAGTGGAAAGTGTGAGGAAATTCTCATTGCAATGGGTGATGAGATATTTAGAGGAGATGATTCCTCTGATGATGAGTTTACTAAGTTGATGAAACAACATGGTTTAACATTAATGCGGGCTGTTCATTTTGGAGGTCTAGAGGTGGAAGAGTTGTTTGACTTAGTCATGGTGAAGTAAGGTTGCTAAGATGTACAGGAGAGAAAGTAGAGAAAATGGTGAGTGAGTGAGTTTAGTGATGATCCTAAGGTACTAATTTATAGGCAGAAGGTTTTTTGGTCTGTGTGTTTGGATCGGATGTAAATCCAATGGAGAATGTTGGTTTCTAATTATTTGGAACAAAAAATTAAGCTTGTCATGTCTCAAGGTCAATCCATTGAGATGAAGTGGATTTGCAGTAAATGCAAGAAGATAGTGGAAATTCTGATGATAAGATGTTTCCACGAATTTGACGGATCCCTAAAAAGGGTTCCTTGCTTGTATTAGAATGGTAACTCACAAGAAAATTTTGAAAATTTAAATTTTGGTGGGAAATTGAGTTCCTAATGTTCTAAGAGTTTCCTAAAGCATTCTAAGGAGTTTAATGATCAGTGAGCATAATCCCAAAAAAAAAAATACAACCTAAAATCTAAGTGTCGGGATGAGTCGAGAATTTATGAAGAAATGACTGTTGTACCTACGGATCCAATCGACAACAAAGGCGGAGCCAAAGTATGGGAGCCGTCAAATCCGTGGGTCCTGGACTGGCGGATCCAACTGTTACACTAGGCGGATCCAAATTCTGGGATCCGCCGGATCCGCCGTCCGAATGTGCTAAAACTAACAGAGAGTTATGCAAATTTCGCATTTTTCGACCAAAACCCGAAATTTGTCCTATAACGTATGTAATAGCTAATATATAGTACAAATATACTAAATATATATATATTCTAACACACGTTTGCACATAAATAAATCCGATCATAATATTCTACCATATAGGGAGTTAAGCCAGACGGGGGCTTAAACTCAGAAAATTGATAACACTAAGTGCTATCGACTTGCAAATCTCAGTTAGTTCACATACACATCAAGTACTACCACAGTATGTTAAGAACCATACATGTTTAATACATAATTGTCAAATAATGTCTAGACCCAAACACTCCTCTCATTTGAACTTCTTACTTAACTTCTTGTACCCCTTGTGAAGTTTCATTATCCAACGCCCCAAGTTCTTCATCATCCCCTTGGTTTGCTTGAACTCCGGTGATTCATTCGCAATCGGTGGAAGTTGATGCAAGTATTCCGGTGGAAGGATCCTAGAGTTTGGCAAGCCGTCATCGTCACTCATTGATGATGATGATGATGTGTTTGAGCACGAGGACGTTTACCTTAGTCAACCGCTACCCTAAAATCGCTTAAGGGAACAAAGGTGTGTTGAATTTCATCATAATCGGGAACAAAACCAAAGGCATTTCTTGGAATGCGTGCAAAAACTCTATAGAGACGAGTCAAGAGCATTCCATAAGGCATTGCCATGTTACCTTGAACCGGAATATCGGCCATTCGCTTGGCGATATAGAATGCAAGGTTGAAAGGTTGACGGGTGGACACACTATACATCATGTAACATAGACAAGCATTGATGTGATCTCGATTTCCTACCGTGCTAATGACGTTGGCTCTCAAAACTTCTTCTAACTTCCTAAACTCGGGCTTGAGTTCATTTAGCTCCATAGCAAATGGATCTCTAGCCACTTGCTTACCTCGATGTACCCTAGTTGTGTTATTCCTAGGTAAGAAAAGATGTTCTCTAATGGTTTCTTTGTCGGTCAAGGGAGTGGCATATGGTGCCATTCTTTGAAAGTTTGATTCAAGAATAGTCAAAGACCATTTATCAGAGTTGACACATGTTCCATAATTTGGAACTCCTAAGACCTCACCAAATTGATCTAGGGGAACATCGAACAAGGTTCCATTGACACTAAAGTGAATGCTCATAAGACCATTGTCACTTGAACTAAGACCTATGGTGGCATAGAACTCAAGAATGAACCTAGGTACTATAGGCTCATCAATATCTAGGAGACTATCAAAATGAATTGCGGCTAATTACTCGCAGATATTGGTGTCTTCATAGAATGAGGGGTCTACTACCCTACCCTCATGGACGTAATGTTTTTATAGTGCCTTAAAGATGGTGACTTGGGCATCGGCTAGACCCTTGGTTTTGTGATGTTTGGGAAGGTAACCGAGAGTCTTTTTGTGATCGTAATTTGTTGCGGGAGGCATAGTTATCCTAGACACGAAAAATATATATAGTTTAGTTAAAATTATCAAAAGTATATATATATATATATATATATATATATATATATATGTATATATATATATATATATATATATATATATATATATATATATATATAATATGTCTAGTGTGTGCCTACATGGGGACAATGTGGAGGTGCGGTTATCTCGACTTCTTTTGATGCATGAAAATTAAGTTTATGCAAGTTTTATGATAAAACGAGAGATAACCCAAACGCTCCTACTTCAATGTAGCTATTATTGAAGTACCCGAAAATACATATTAATTATGTATTCCCTTTAGCCTTCAAGAGACATTATGCAAGTGATGCTTTAAAACATAACTTTTTTGTATTTGTATGAACAATGTCCAAAAACCATTTTTCCTTGTCGTGAGAAGATTTTAGCAAAAATTTCTCATGGGGTTTTTGATGAATAATGACAATGTACTACAAGATGCAATTCCTAACTATGAAAAACATGATTTGTTATCCAATTTAGTAAATATGTTCCATGATTTTTCAAGAATTATGCATAACCCCAAGTTTTGGTTTTGTGCATGAAATAGAAATCCTAGACGCAGATCCGGAATGCATACATGTTAAGGATACTTACAGTGTTGATTTGAGCACAATTTGGTTGAGAAAGATGGCCTAATTTGTGAGTTTGGTGAATTATGGGTCGTGTTTTCAGTGGGTGATATGTTTTGGAGTGAATGATGAATAGTAAAGGAGTTTATTTAATATAAAAACCTGGTCATCATGTGACGGATCCGACGGATCCCAAACAAGGGTTCCGCCCTTGTTGTCATTTGGATCCGCAGGATCAGAACACAAGGTTTGGCTTTTGCCGTGTTTTGGTTAATGTAAGGTTTGAGCTAACGTCTAATCTACTCACTAGGTTCCATTAATCCTAAGCCAAGTCTAAGATAATTGAAAGGTTCTCTCTTGAGAGGTTTTGTGAGGATGTCGGCAATGTTGTCCTCTGAGGAAACTTTCTCAATTGAGATGTTTCCCTTCTGAACATTGTCACGAAGGAAGTGATGACGTATCTCTATGTGTTTGGTTCTAGCGTGTTGGACCGGGTTTTTGCTATGATCGATAGCTCCTTTGTTGTCACAAAGAATGGGGATGTCGTTGAGTACAATTCCGTAGTCGACGAGAGCTTGTTTCATCCGCAGTGATTGTTGGCAAGCTTTTCCTGCTGATACGTATTCGGCTTCAGTTGTTGATATGGCGAGGGCTGTTTGTTTCTTAGCAAACCATGCGGAGAGACAATGCCCTACAAAAGTATAAATACCGCTAGTACTTTTCCTATCAACATAGTCACCGGCATGGTCTGAGTCGGCATACACTATGGTTTCTACACCCATCCCTTTGGGATACCATAATCCTAAATGTGTAGTGCCTTTTGTGTACCTAAATATCCGTTTAACGGCTTCAAGATGGGATGTTTTGGGATCTTCTTGAAAGCGTGCACATAGACAAACACTAAACATGATGTCTGGTCTACTAGCCGTTAGGTAGAGTAAACTACCAATTATCTCTCTATATTTAGTGCTATCTACGGATTCACTTTCGTCATCCTTGGTTAGTTTGGTTTCGGAAGACATTGGTGTTTTCATGGGTTTTGAATCTTCAAGACCAAATGTAACACCCCAACCCGACAAGGGTAGAGATATCACATTATGGCGACATTACAAAGCATTCATACATATACACAGCGGAAGCCATAAAATATCATAAATAAATAAGCCAAGTCAACATGACTTGAATCCAATACAAAAGTCTCACAAGATAACGAAATAATCCAAAGGAAATACATAACGAAATGAATCCATAATCAAAATGTCTAAACAACTTGCAAGACTAGGGTAGGACATCATCTAAGGCAAAAGCTTCAACTAACTCTCATCCCAAGCATAAGATCCATCTCCCAGCTAGATACCTGCCGCACACGAAAAAGAAAACGTGCGGCTGAGCTTACAAAGCCCAGTGAACAGATACATAATACAAGCAAAGATAACGAAACCGAAATATAATAAGGCACTGGGAAATGTCATGAGGTATAACCAAAGCAAAAAGTAATGAGGAAATATAGGATAGTTTTCTACCACGAGCCCACAAACTCAAAGTCATAATCTCAACATCATAGTCTCAAAGTCACAAGCTCACAATCAGAGGGGATACCTCTCAGGCAACCAGATAATATGAGGGGTGTCCTCATGTATCAATAGGGGTGGAGTAGCTAGCTCCCAAAAATGTGAAAGGCGTGTATTGCACACAGCACCAGTCACCTCAAAGTCATACTCAAAGTCATACTCAAAGTCATAGTTAAATCCACTAAACAAACAAATCTAGGATTGCAATCCATACGCCCCCCAAACTCAAAGTCAATCTCAAAGTCAATAGCCGGCAGATAATATAAAAGGGACGGTGTGAGAAATCACTCCCCCACACAGGAGTCATGCCAATGGTGCATCACAGACATGGCCAGGTTACCTTCCTGGCTAGGAAAGTACAAAAATGGCTCGGGTATCAAACTAAGAGTCATGTCTCAAAATCATAGCTCAAGGTCATATATCAAAAGGTGCATCTCAAGGTCATATCACAAGTATTATCAAAGGTTCATTCAAGGGAACATAGCAATGGATTGGGAAATCTTAACTGAATCATATCTCAAAATCAATGTATAAGAATATAAGAACCCTTACTGAAACAAGGGCAGAGTATCTGTACCTTATGAAGAAAGCACAAATAGAAATAAGCACAGAAATAGGGGACAGCTCAAAGTCTCTCCTTCTTCACACCTAAAGGATTAGAAGGGAATTACAAATCATTCTTAATTAACCATCTTTCCATTTTAAGTAACTTCCTTTTTTTTAGTAAGTTTCCACTTTTAGAAAGTTCCCATAATTAGAAGGTTTCCACTTTTAGAAGTATTAAGCACATAGCTTAATTAGATCAATATTAGCTGGGAATAAGGTATCTCTAGCATATTTACACCTTTGGTCCTCAGGTTTTCACAATTTACATTTTACACCCCTGTATTTCCAAAGTTACATTTTAAACCTTCAAACATGCATAATTACACATTAAACCCTTGGTTTATCAAATTTACACAATGAGTACTCATTTTAATAAGATATACGATTTAACCTCCAATTATTCAATATTTACACAATAGGTCCCTCCATTTAATTAGTTTACATAATTAACCTTAAAGTTTACATTTTCAATCTTTAATTTATAATAATTACACATTAGTCAAATAAATATCCAATTTTACATATTAGCCCCTGAATATCATTCATAACACAAGTCGACCTCAACTTTTCAGAAATTTCATATTTAGTCCCTATATTTATTCACTTTCCAATTCGAACCAACAACTTCAACTAATTTAATTATCTCACATATTTTACATATAGGACCTTCATTTTATAATTTTTACAGGTCATACATGATCTATAGAACATGAAAAAAATAGCCCATGAGTTTTAATATTTACAAAACATCCCCTTTATATTTAATTACCAAATCGTTAAACACCATTTTTAACAAAATAAAACCCTAATCGATCCCAATAATTATGTAATCATTCCCACATCATTAATGTTCATTTATAATCAGATCTTATCATTTTTGAACCCTAGTTTTCTCGCTAGGTATTTTTTTTGTTCTTATTTCCTTTTGCCGATTATAAGTAATTTCACCAAAAATAGTTTTAAGCCTCAACAATTCCAATGAGCATTTTTCTGGTGTTGTATGATGATCATAGGGGCCACGAAAAATAATAGCCTGGTCAAGAAAATTCGCATGCATGATTTGATAGAATTTATTTTGATTTAGGGTTTAAAAATACAAGAATTACCATACGAAGCATACATGATGCATGGGCTGTTTTGATTATTTTTCTCATGATATATACGATCATTAGAGGCTGGGAAAAATACCAGAATATTTTTAGAACGAGTGAACAAGGCTGCACAATTTTGTTGCTTCTCGGATGGTTACTCGACAAGAAAGAATTCACCACGACTCCAAATGGGATCAAATCACCTTGTACACATTTTTCGCAGATCACATATGATATAAGAACCTCAGGAAAAATAAGAAACGAATTTTATGAAGCTTGGTTGAATTGATACGAATTATACCTTAAAAGTGATATATCGATAAGAATAATTCCACAACGAACGAACCAGGCCACAAACGAACTCAACCTGATTTTTCTAGGACTCCTTAGATGATGTTCAAGCTCAGAAAATTGCTTTGGTAATTTTAGAGAATCGGATGGAGGCTATGGAATTTCTTTGTGTGTTTTCTTATCAATCGGTAATTAGGGTTTGGAAGGAAAGATATGGATTGGTGTTTAATAGGGAATGCCGAGTCATAGGGGAGGACTTTGACCAGAAATCTCGGCAATCATGGGCTGGAATTAGTTTAGGATTGATTTGATTTCAAATTTGCCATATTTACATGATTTTATAATATTTAAAATACATATAAACACATTTAAATACTATTCGGCCTTCATAGGGTTATTTTGGTAATTTCACAGCTTGTATAAATGTTAATTGAAGTTCTTAAAATTATTTGGAAGCATAACTTGTGCATTGTCAGAAGTTCGGGATTTATTTGATACTTTACCAGCTTTTAATTAATTTTTTAATCTTATAGGGGCATTATGGTCATTTTACATGCTTTTCGGATTTTAGGTGTTACAACTTCTTCCCCTCTAACAGAAAAATTTCGTCCCCGAAATTTGCAAAGAGTCAAAATGAAACGAATCGGAAACAAAATAGAGCACGAATCGAAAACAATGAGGATAACTAGCTCGAATAGACTCCTCGGTCTCCCAGGTAGCTTCCCGCTCTGGGTGGTTCCGCCAAAGAATCTTAACAAAGGGAATGACCTTACGTCTCATAACTCGCTCTTGGCGATCAAGAACAGCTTCCGGCTCCTCTGGAAGAGACATATCTGGCTGGATCTGATCAAAAGGATAAGACACCACATGCAATGGATGGTAATTGTATCCCCTCAGAAGAGATACATGAAAGACGTCGTGAACATGTGATAATTGCGGAGGAAGAGCCAAACGATACGAAACCTCTCCAATGCGATCCAAAATCTCAAACGGTCCGATGAATCGAGGACTGAGCTTGCCCTTAATTCCAAAACGTTTAACCCCTCGGAACGGCGAAACCTTAAGAAATACCCGATCACCAACACGAAACTCCAAGTCACGCCTATGCTTATCAGCGTAACTCTTTTGACGTGCACGAGCTTCCTTCAACTTCTCCCTGGCAACATCCACTTTCTCAGTAGCGATCTGAACTAACTCTGGACCCTCAATAACGCGCTCACCAACCTCATTCCAACAAACCGGAGCCCTACATTTCCGACCATATAACATCTCGAAAGGAGCCATACGAATACTCGCGTGCCAACTGTTATTATAAGCAAACTCTACCAAACACAAATAATCGTCCCAGCTACCAGTCCACTCTAAGGCACATGCCCTCAACATGTCCTCTAAAGTCTGAATGGTCCTCTCCGACTGACCATCCGTCTGAGGGTGAAAAGCTGTATTGAACTTAAGGCGCGTATCCCATGCCTTATGCAATCCCTTCCAGAAGCGAGATGTAAACCGAGGATCCCTATCTGATATAATAGCCGTAGGCATACCATGAAGCCTAACGATTTCCTGCTGAAATATGTCTGCCAACTTACTAACACTGTAGTCCACACGAATAGGGAGGAAGTGAGCAGACTTGGTTAGTCGATCGACGACCACCCAAATCGCATCATGCTTCCTACGAGTAGGAGGTAAACCTGTCACAAAGTCCATGGAAATCTCCTCCCATTTCCACTTCGGAATCTCCAAAGGCTGAAGCAACCCACTAGCTCTTTGGTGCTCGATCTTGACCTGCTGGCAAGTCAAACACTTAGATACAAACGAAGCCACATCCTGTTTCATACCACTCCACCAGAAATGTTGCTTGAGGTCCCGGTACATCTTGGTGGAACCAGGATGTATAGTAAAAGGGGAACTATGAGCCTCTGATAGAACAGCCTCCCTAAGCTCAGGATCGTTGGGAACACAGAGACGATCCTCAAACCACACTACACCGGAATCATCAACTCTAAACTCTGACTGCTTGCCTTCCTCAACATTCTGAACTATAGACCACAGCTCACCATCCTCTTTCTGAGCTTCCTTAATTCGCAAGATAAGATTGGACTCAACCGTAAGACTAGCCCAATAACCACCATGACCTCGAACACAAAACTCCACATCAAGAAGCTCTAAATCGTGCAAAACGCGAGGCTCAAACTCCAAACTCGCAATCATACCCGACTTCCTACTAAGAGCATCAGCGACTACATTCGCCTTACCGGGATGATACTGAATGTTAGCATCATAATCTTTCAGAAGCTCTAACCAACGCCTCTGTCTCATATTCAACTCTTTCTGGGTGAAAATGTATTTAAGACTCTTATGATCAGTGAAAATGTCACAAGTCTCTCCATACAAATAATGGCGCCAAATCTTTAGCGCGAAAACCACAGCTGCTAACTCTAGATCATGCGTCGGATAGTTCACCTCGTAAGGCTTCAGCTGCCTCGAAGCATAGGCAATCACCTTCCCATGCTGCATCAAGACACATCCTAAACCCTTCTTCGATGCATCGCTATATATCTGGAAACCGCCGGAACCCGATGGAAGAGTTAAGATAGGTGCCGACACTAAACGTTTCTTCAACTCCTCAAAACTACTCTCTCGCTCATCAGTCCAAATAAACTTTTCCCCTTTTCTCATCAACTGTGTCAACGACAAAGCAAGACGCGAAAAGCCCTCAACAAATCTCCTATAATACCCAGCGAGACCCAGGAAACTTCTCACTTCCGTCACATTTGTAGGTCTTGGCCATTTTGTGATAGCCTCAAACTTCGCCGGATCCATAGTAATACCGTCTGCAGAAACGATGTGACCCAAGAAAGCTACACGATCCAACCAAAACTCGAACTTCGAAAACTTCGCATACAATTTCTGCTGTCGCAAAATCTCCAGAACAATACTAAGGTGCTGCTCGTGCTCCGCCTCGGTTTTAGAATACACAAGAATATCATCTATGAAGACAATGACGAACTTATCGAGAAATTCATGGAATACCCGGTTCATTAGGTCCATAAACACAGCAGGAGCATTGGTCAGACCAAAAGGCATAACCAAGAATTCATAGTGACCGTACCGAGTGCGAAAAGCCGTTTTGGGAACATCCTGCTCCCTCACCCTAAGCTGGTGATATCCAGACCTCAGATCAATTTTAGAGAAATGCCTCGCCCCTTGCAACTGATCGAATAAATCATCAATGCGAGGAAGAGGATAGCGGTTACGAATAGTAATGCGGTTAAGCTCCCGGTAATCGATACAAAGACGCATGCTCCCGTCCTTCTTCTTAATAAACAACACGGGAGCACCCCAAGGAGATACACTCGGATGAATAAAACCGTTTTCCAATAGTTCTTGCAATTGCTCCTTTAATTCCTTTAATTCAATCGGTGCCATGCGATAAGGAGCTTTAGATATGGGTTCAGCACCCGGAATCAGATCAATGCTAAATTCAACTTCCCTGACAGGAGGGATGCCAGGAAGTTCATCCGGAAATACATCGGCAAAATCGCGTACAACACGAATACTATCAATGCTAGGAACATCAGCAGAGGTATCCTTAATAGAAGCAAGAAAACCAAGACAGCCATGCGAAATCAATGTACGGGCTTTCATAGCCGAAATAATCTTTACAGATTTCAGCGGTTGGGAACCAGAATAAACATAATCAGGATGGTGAAGATCACCAAAGATCACCTTACGAGAATAACAATCAATGGTCGCCTTATGAGCAGCTAACCAGTCCATGCCCAGAATAATGTCAAAATCAACCATATCAATGGGGAGAAGGTTCGCAGAACGAACACGATCATCGAAACGGAGAGGGCAATTAACATACTCAACATCAATAATCACATGAGTTTTCATCGGAGTAGCAATGGATATACGGTTCATTAATTTAGTTGGGTTTACATTTATTTTATTTGCAAGTGATGTGGATATTATAGAATGTGTAGCACCCGTGTCAAATAAAACAAACACAATACGATCTCCAATATGCAGAAAACCCGTAATAGTACCTGAGGTGCTAGCAGCCTGGTCACGTGTCAAAGAATAAACCCGGCCTGAAGCAGGAGCTGCCCTAGCATCGACTTTAGGTTCACCAGCATTCTTCCTAGGACAGTCCTTGATCCTGTGCTGAGAAGATCCACACCAGAAACAACCACCCGAAGCTCTATGACAAGGACCTGGATGAGTCTTCCCACAGGAAGTACATGTAGGAGGAGGAGGTAGAGCCTCAACAGGCCCCTTCTGACCAGACGATCCCGACTGCTGATACGGCTGAGAATCCCTACGTCGGTTGTTATTACCCTGCCCCTGACGATTACCACTAGACCTACCAGAATCTCGCCTATCCTGGTTCCTGAACTCCTGTTGCCTATGATTATAACCTCGGTCCTGGCGACCCTGCTGATCATGCCCATGGTCCTGTCGACCCCGAAAATCCGTTCTTTGGTCCTGCCGACCCCGAGAATCCTGCCTTTGGTCCTGCCGACCCCGAAAATCTACCCGGTTACCATCCCTATCACGCTTATTAGACACCCTGTCCGCATGTAACAACTCGATGTTACGCGCGGCATCCTGAACACTAGCCACATCGTCAAATGGAGTGTTACCAATCCGGTCTAACACCCATCTCTTAAGAGCCCACTTGAAGTGACGAGCCTGTCGAAAAGAATCCCCAGTAACCTCTGGCCCAACGAAACTAGCCAGACGTAAGAAACGCTGCATGAAATCTCCAGAAGACTCATGATCACCCTGCCGAATAGACCCGTATTCCCTCTCATACCTCAACTGCTCTGCCATAGGAATGTACTGCTTATAAAATGCCTCAATAAAATCTGCCCACGAACAAGTCTCAGCAAAATCATCCCCTTTGGCCTGAACAAGAGCAGTCCACCAATTCTGAGCATCACCTTCTAGTTTGAATGTGGCCAAACGAGTTTTAAACTCGTCAGCACATCCCAGAACACGAAACAATTTCTCGACGTGCGTAATCCAGTCCTCCGCCTCATGGGGAGTAGCAGCGGACCTGAAAGAGAGAGGCTTTAGCTTATTAAACCTCTCGATCCACACGTGGATACCAGCTGGAGGAGCAGCGGGTGGAGCAGTGGGTTGAGCATCGCCACCACCACCACCTCCAGAAGAACTTGCCCCATTCTTGATGTTAGTGGTGACCTCAGCCACCACTTTAGGCATAGCAGCAGCCACAGCAGCGGCTATCATCTCTTCAAAATTGGGGCCATCATCCCCATTAGTGTACTGAGTAAAGCGCGTGTTCACCATCTGAATGATCATGAAAAGAATTAGCAAGACATAAGGGAAATGAGCACGAAATGGAAGACGAAGAAGAACCTATGCCTACCCAAAACCTCACCAGTCAAATCTTAAACTTAAGGGTCAAATCCTATGGTCCACATGTTTCACAGGCCAAAGCTTATGTAAGACAGGTCGCAGCCTGGGCTTTGATACCATAATTGTAACACCCCAACCCGACAAGGGTAGAGATATCACATTATGGCGACATTACAAAGCATTCATACATATACACAGCGGAAGCCATAAAATATCATAAATAAATAAGCCAAGTCAACATGACTTGAATCCAATACAAAATTCTCACAAGATAACGAAATAATCCAAAGGAAATACATAACGAAATGAATCCATAATCAAAATGTCTAAACAACTGGCAAGACTAGGGTAGGACATCATCTAAGGCAAAAGCTTCAACTAACTCTCATCCCAAGCATAAGATCCATCTCCCAGCTAGATACCTGCCGCACACGAAAAAGAAAACGTGCGGCTGAGCTTACAAAGCCCAGTGAACAGATACATAATACAAGCAAAGATAACGAAACCGAAATATAATAAGGCACTGGGAAATGTCATGAGGTATAACCAAAGCAAAAAGTAATGAGGAAATATAGGATAGTTTTCTACCACGAGCCCACAAACTCAAAGTCATAATCTCAACATCATAGTCTGAAAGTCACAAGCTCACAATCAGAGGGGATACCTCTCAGGCAACCAGATAATATGAGGGGTGTCCTCATGTATCAACAGGGGTGGAGTAGCTAGCTCCCAAAAATGTGAAAGGCGTGTATTGCACACAGCACCAGTGTAACACCCCAACCCGGCAAGGGTAAAGATGTCACGTTAATGGTTTCATATCAGATCAAACAAAGCATACTTCAATAGTAATACAATAACTTTCAAAGGTTACAAATGAAATACTAACATTTCAAAGTTAAGAAAGAACAAAACTAAATACTAAGCCTGTAATTGCAATCCTTCTAATGACTTCTACTTCAGAATAACTATCAAGGTCTTCTAAGTCCAAAAGTCTCTTCACTCATACCCAAACCCGTCGTCCTGCTTATAACCTGCCGCACACGAAAAGAAAACGTGCGGCTGAGCTTAAAAGCCCAGTGAACAGATATAACGATAATAAACAGAAATAGAGATCAGTGCAGAATAACAGAAACAAAGGTCAAACAAATGTAATATGGTTCAAGGGATAAGTCAAAGAATCAGTATAAGGAAAAGAGAAAAGGATAGTAATCCACCACGAGCCCAGAAACAGATCATATCATATCGTAACCATAAATCTTCATAATCATATAGAGGGGAGACCTCTCAGATAATCAGATAATATGAGGGGTGTCCTCATTCTTCAAAAGGGTGGAGTAGCTAGCTCCCAGAATTATGTGAAAGGCGTGTATTGCACACAGCACCAGTCACCGGACAAGTCATATCATATCAGATTAAATCCACTAAACAGATCAGATCTAGGATGCATCCATACGCCCCCCAGAAACATATATATAATCATAATCAAAGTAATGCGCATATCATAATCAGAATGGGGACGGTGTGAGGAATCACTCACCCACACATGAGTCATGCCAGTGGTGCATCACAGACACGGCCAGGTTACCTTCCTGGCTAGGTAACAGAAAAGTGGCTCGGGTATCAAACTAAGAGTCAAAGGTCAAAGGTTCACGTCATAATCAGGGTGTCATATCAGAAGTTCATAATCAGACCCGTCAAAGTATCAGAAGGTCAAGTATCAGAAGTTCAAATATCAGAAGGTCAAATATCCCAGGTCAATATCCAAAAAGGGTCAATGTATCCGATGGTCAAATCTTCAAAAGGTTCAATATCAAAGGTACTTTTCAAAAGGTTTTCTCTTAAGGTTCATTTAAAAACAATCATTCAAAAATAGTTTTCATAAATGGTCTTTCAATTAGTTTTCATAAAACGAACTTCAAAATAGTTTTCTTAAAGTCAATATATCATGCTTGAAAAACCCTTATAAAACATTTCCATCTCATATCAAAAAGGTCTTCATATCATAGGTTCATAACAGAGGTCATATCAAATGGGATCAACAGAGAAGGTTCTAGCACAGGGAATCATAGCAATCAACTCAGAAAATTAACGGATCAGAATACGAAAGAGATCATGAGAAACCTTAAAAGAAAAGGTCAGAATATCTGTACCTCAAACGCCAACGAAACCATAACATAAGAATAGGAAGTCACTCCCTCTTCAGCGAATCTACACGAATTAATGGTCGGCAATCATTAATAAATCATTTCGAATCAGATTTACTCATTTTCGTCGGCTTTCCATTTTTTTTTTGTGACTTTTAGGGTTATTAAAGAAAATTAATTACTTTAAGACGTGATATTTTAGTTTAAGGTTAACGGTGTAAATTATTAAAATTAAATATTAAGAATGTCAAATAAAATTTACTTTAAAGTTTATGCTATAACTTTATATTAAGATGGTAATTTTTAGACCTCGTCGTTCACAATTTAAAACACACACGACCGGGCTTTTATTTGTATACGACCCATCTTAAATCATATTACATATAACATTCCTTGACAATCTTTCTTTTGTATATATACGTACAGACCAGGTTTACATCACACACACGTGCATGTCCACCATGTAATAACACAACGAAGCAACTCAGCACTTTAGTTCTTTTTAGACTAGGTTTACACGCCACCTTTTAATACATTAAGTATACCCATGCTTGTACTTCACTTATTACAATTCTTGTCGTACAAAAACACTCTGGGACATGCTTTTAATCGATTGATTCGAGATGAAATCCACAAGATAACTACCAGGCAAGCATCATCGTATGAAACATATATTGAAAACGAAACTTACACACGACAGCCTTTTACGATCATATATACTCACACGACCACAACTAGCAACTCGACATCTACACTTAACGAGATACACACATTTATTATTATTAATTTATGAAGTTTTACTATGCCATACATGTGCATGAAACATTTTCAGATTCAAGATCGCATGAAGCGTGCATGGTTTCCCAGATTTGACCCATGCACAAGTATACCCATCTCACATATTTGTTTGTTACAATATCAATTTAAATGTTCCTTATTTTAACTTTGCAATATCAGTCCCATACTCACTCGAACAATCCTACTCTTCATAACCACACGCACGCCCAAACAAACCCACTCGACATCCATTTCATTAACAGACATAACGCAGCCCAACCAGCCCTAATTATCCCTGTAACTCGACCCATTTCAGAGCGTAACATATGACCAAGCGAAACAGATTCACAGCCCTACTTCATTCCCATTCGACCCATTAATGTTAAGTATATTATGCTATTCGTATACTCGTGATTTGCGAGACTAAAAGATTAGTTTCCATGTTGTAATGTATATATATATGTGTGTTCATTTACAGATTTAACGACACATTGACATTCCCATAACATGTTTTCATTTATGGCCTCGTGTTCTATATGTGTGTGTCGAATGGAGGAAAAACAAAGTGGTAGGGATACCTTGGACGAATTCAAAACGGATCAAGACACAAAGATCAACGAACCGAGACCTTTTCGAACCAGACCACCCACGATCAAACTTGTCTTCGACACCCTTCGAACAGCCCTAGGGCACACGATCAAACACCCACACGAACAAGAGGACAAGACACGTCTAACACTACTTTGACACTTCACAAAAATCTCCTCTTTGGTTGCCTTTGGATCGAATCAGCCATAACAAAAGAGGCAGCAGCAGATCGGCAGTTTTGTAAAGAGGTTTTAGGGTTTTGAATGGAAGAGAAAAGAAAACGTACCAATAAATATTAAGAGGAGCGTGTGTAGGTTTTAGGAAGGAAATCAATATTAATATGATTGGGTCTATAATTTGGGTCGTGATTGATGGCTGAGAATTAGGTGGAGCCGGTTTTGATTTAAGATATAGAATAGGAAACATTTAATTTAGAGACATATATCATAGTGTATAGTTTTTATTTAGTTTAGGGACTTATTAAAATTAGGTTATACCATTTAATATTCATTGTATGATCATATATGTTCGTCAAAATTCAAAATTTAGAGGGTATTTTGGTCATTTCGGGTTATTTTAATTCCGGGGTTTTACAACTCTTCCCCTCTTAAAAAAAATTTTCGTCCTCGAAAATTGAAGTCGCGAAGTTAAACGAAGTCGTAGCAAGTCGCAACAGATCATCGTAATATTCTCATGCCCGAGGAGGCTCTTCCAAAAGATCTTCAGACCAGAGGTTTCTCATGACTCAATCAAAACAAAATCGGTTCAGATTCCTCAGAAGGAGACAATTTGGGTTGATTCAGATTTAAAGAACCATAAAACATAATTGGATGATAGGTGGATCTTCTGAAAAGCTTACATGGAATACGAACAGAATTTCAAATCAGATTAACTGCATCATCAGTGGAGAGTTCTACAAAGAGCTTAAGATATATAACTGAGGTCAACGGAATGCAATACGAGAGTTCAAACCTATCCAGATATCAGAGTATACGCATAGGTAGAATGAACCTAACTTCTCACTAATCACAGATAACCAACGGAGATCAGATTCTAAACTTAGGTATTTCCCCAAGATATCCTATGGCCACAATGAGTGCACGTTATATGGTGTAAGTATTATCACGTTGATCAGGCGTCATAATACTGGCACCACATAAATATGCCTTCATGATGATCATACTTTATCTCAAGTCGAAATCAAAACCACCTATCTTAATCCACCTAGTACTTCTACAGTTTCAGAGATCATCCAAATCAAACACCATAACTAAGAGGAGAACGAACTCCTCGAAGGAGTTAACAGAAGTCCCAGAATGTCTATCAGAATTTGGTACATCGCTAAAAGCATCAGATCGTCCATCATTCGTCAATTTCACATAACAAAACCATCGTCCGGCATACGCAGAATGAACACCGAGCGGAATTACTAACAGGGAGCATAACTCATTCAAGGAGTCCTATCATCAGATAACGGAAATTTGAGTAGATTAAGAGAAAGTAAATTACGTCATTCATGGTTTCATTCTTCCCAAATTACTCTTCTAAACACAAACGTTCGCTATCAGAATTATCGTCCATTCAAATGCATGAGCTTAAACTTCTTCCAAGTCCATGCAGTCTATCGCATGATCATGGGGTGGAAAGGAAACATAACTCGAGTCTGGTCCCTCAAGCCTTCGACACCTCTTCTTGGGACTGTGGTGTAGAAACGCGAATCTTCGGTATGGTCACTGTGCATTCTTCCATTCGCGAGTCTGCCTCTGCTCTCAATTCATCTTAGTACAACTAAAATGAATAGAGAAGCAAGACTGCGTGTCTTCATCAGCTCCAGGTTCGCCATTTTGACTAGGATTTCTTCCTCCGTATCGCCAACACTTCTGCCTTGTAAAGAATGTCTTCACTCTTCAGGGTAGTCTTTGTTGTCGTCAACTCCAGGTCAGGCAAAGAACACCGTTGTCTCAACAATATCCATCTCCCTTCTCAGAAGTTCTTGTGGTTGCTTCTTCAGTCCTTCAAACATTTAGTGAGGTCGTCTGGTACGGAGTTTACAAAGATAGAATCAATCATTGATACGCTGAATTGAAAGGTGGTCATGGTAGTGATACGATTAGGTTTACGATAGTCAATACTCCAAAGTTTTCTCTTTCTTCTTCACAAGCTAACAGGGTATTCAAAACTGAGGTGAACAAAATCATATTCCATCATCTTGTCCAATTTCTCAACTTCAATGGCATCATGGTTCGTCAACTGAGATTGTTTCAAATTTCATTTCTGAGATTGTTTCAAATTTCATTTCACTTCTCAAGCAGGAGGGAAACCCAAGAGTTCCATCGGAGAGTGCCAGAAAATTTGCACAATAAAACTTCTAATGCCAAAGTTTTCTAAGAGTGTCAGGAGGCAATCAAAAATGAAATCGAAGTAGATGTTTCCATAGAAGTGTTAGCTGTTACCGGTTATCATAACGAAAGTGGGATGAACATATTACCAAGGTCATAAATCAGATATGGTAGTCCCTGGCAGCGTATGAGAGCCAGCCAATTCATAACTTAAAGATCACAAAATCGAATATATCAAAGCAAACGGATTTGTAGGATGAGTACGGTCGGCAAGCCAGACGGATAGCTCATATGTCAAGGTCAAGTACATGGTTCATTTAAGTGTGGAAGTAGATAAGCGAACAATTCAAGGTGTTGGATTCTTGTTTGGCTAAATAGCATAAGTGGCCGGTAGGTTGTGAATCATCGGTAATACAAAGATCGTATAACTGTCAAAAGTGAGGCATATATAATATCAGAAATCAACATCATCATGCTTAGCTAACAATTTCACATCGAGACAAAATTATCGTCGTATCCATGGCTAATAATCACCAGAGCTCTCATAGGAGTAGAAATGAACTTTGCAAGGACAGAGTAATATCAGATGATACATTTTCATCCCGCACAGAAATGAATTTATAGAATGTGTCAAACACATTAGGATTAAATGACCGTCGGAATGGTCAGAGGAGTATCAAACTGCTTATCCAACAGGTCGAAAGTGCAGAACAAAATCAGGTGATGATGGCAAAAGTTTAACAATCGGAAATCATGGTAGGGAGTTCAAATGGTTTCAAACACCGAAGGTGAAACATCAGAGGGTAGTCGTCAAAGATCAATCAACCTATCCTTTATCAGACTATAATCAAGGTTAACTATTCAATGGAAAAACAGATTGACAACGCAAGTCTTATCGTTTTAAAAAAAAATGAGAGGAAAGCATTCTTATACACGTGGTTAAAACACCACCAGACTTCTCATGTAAACGGAGATGTTTAAGACGAACTCAGATAAGGTCAGAAGATTCATAGATTATCAAAAGCAAGTAACAGAATGTATCAAGTAGGTTATCGTCATGGAGATTCTCAGAATACCCGAAGAGACATCAAAATGATTAACAAAAGAATCAGAGGTCGGAGTCGGAATCTTAGGTGGTGTAAAGCATGAGCTTTAAATCTCCAAAAGTGCTCTCAACAAGCAGGGCATAAATCAGAGTGATGCGGAAGCAATGATACTTACACATAAGCCTTATAGTCTACCCATTCCTCACTGGTCAGAACTTAAGTTCCTATAGGGAAATCCTAAAGCAAATCTTAAAGGTTGTCTTATGAGCGCCTACAGTGGAAACTTAGTGGTCTAACTTACACAGGTCAAGGGTAAATGTATTACGAGTCGCAGCCTGTCGCTCTGATACCATAATTGTAACACCCCAACCCGGCAAGGGTAAAGATGTCACGTTAATGGTTTCATATCAGATCAAACAAAGCATACTTCAATAGTAATACAATAACTTTCAAAGGTTACAAATGAAATACTAACATTTCAAAGTTAAGAAAGAACAAAACTAAATACTAAGCCTGTAATTGCAATCCTTCTAATGACTTCTACTTCAGAATAACTATCAAGGTCTTCTAAGTCCAAAAGTCTCTTCACTCATACCCAAACCCGTCGTCCTGCTTATAACCTGCCGCACACGAAAAGAAAACGTGCGGCTGAGCTTAAAAGCCCAGTGAACAGATATAACGATAATAAACAGAAATAGAGATCAGTGCAGAATAACAGAAACAAAGGTCAAACAAATGTAATATGGTTCAAGGGATAAGTCAAAGAATCAGTATAAGGAAAAGAGAAAAGGATAGTAATCCACCACGAGCCCAGAAACAGATCATATCATATCGTAACCATAAATCTTCATAATCATATAGAGGGGAGACCTCTCAGATAATCAGATAATATGAGGGGTGTCCTCATTCTTCAAAAGGGTGGAGTAGCTAGCTCCCAGAATTATGTGAAAGGCGTGTATTGCACACAGCACCAGTCACCGGACAAGTCATATCATATCAGATTAAATCCACTAAACAGATCAGATCTAGGATGCATCCATACGCCCCCCAGAAACATATATATAATCATAATCAAAATAATGCGCATATCATAATCAGAATGGGGACGGTGTGAGGAATCACTCACCCACACATGAGTCATGCCAGTGGTGCATCACAGACACGGCCAGGTTACCTTCCTGGCTAGGTAACAGAAAAGTGGCTCGGGTATCAAACTAAGAGTCAAAGGTCAAAGGTTCACGTCATAATCAGGGTGTCATATCAGAAGTTCATAATCAGACCCGTCAAAGTATCAGAAGGTCAAGTATCAGAAGTTCAAATATCAGAAGGTCAAATATCCCAGGTCAATATCCAAAAAGGGTCAATGTATCCGATGGTCAAATCTTCAAAAGGTTCAATATCAAAGGTACTTTTCAAAAGGTTTTCTCTTAATGTTCATTTAAAAACAATCATTCAAAAATAGTTTTCATAAATGGTCTTTCAATTAGTTTTCATAAAACGAACTTCAAAATAGTTTTCTTAAAGTCAATATATCATGCTTGAAAAACCCTTATAAAACATTTCCATCTCATATCAAAAAGGTCTTCATATCATAGGTTCATAACAGAGGTCATATCAAATGGGATCAACAGAGAAGGTTCTAGCACAGGGAATCATAGCAATCAACTCAGAAAATTAACGGATCAGAATACGAAAGAGATCATGAGAAACCTTAAAAGAAAAGGTCAGAATATCTGTACCTCAAACGCCAACGAAACCATAACATAAGAATAGGAAGTCACTCCCTCTTCAGCGAATCTACACGAATTAATGGTCGGCAATCATTAATAAATCATTTCGAATCAGATTTACTCATTTTCGTCGGCTTTCCATTTTTTTTTTGTGACTTTTAGGGTTATTAAAGAAAATTAATTACTTTAAGACGTGATATTTTAGTTTAAGGTTAACGGTGTAAATTATTAAAATTAAATATTAAGAATGTCAAATAAAATTTACTTTAAAGTTTATGCTATAACTTTATATTAAGATGGTAATTTTTAGACCTCGTCGTTCACAATTTAAAACACACACGACCGGGCTTTTATTTGTATACGACCCATCTTAAATCATATTACATATAACATTCCTTGACAATCTTTCTTTTGTATATATACGTACAGACCAGGTTTACATCACACACACGTGCATGTCCACCATGTAATAACACAACGAAGCAACTCAGCACTTTAGTTCTTTTTAGACTAGGTTTACACGCCACCTTTTAATACATTAAGTATACCCATGCTTGTACTTCACTTATTACAATTCTTGTCGTACAAAAACACTCTGGGACATGCTTTTAATCGATTGATTCGAGATGAAATCCACAAGATAACTACCAGGCAAGCATCATCGTATGAAACATATATTGAAAACGAAACTTACACACGACAGCCTTTTACGATCATATATACTCACACGACCACAACTAGCAACTCGACATCTACACTTAACGAGATACACACATTTATTATTATTAATTTATGAAGTTTTACTATGCCATACATGTGCATGAAACATTTTCAGATTCAAGATCGCATGAAGCGTGCATGGTTTCCCAGATTTGACCCATGCACAAGTATACCCATCTCACATATTTGTTTGTTACAATATCAATTTAAATGTTCCTTATTTTAACTTTGCAATATCAGTCCCATACTCACTCGAACAATCCTACTCTTCATAACCACACGCACGCCCAAACAAACCCACTCGACATCCATTTCATTAACAGACATAACGCAGCCCAACCAGCCCTAATTATCCCTGTAACTCGACCCATTTCAGAGCGTAACATATGACCAAGCGAAACAGATTCACAGCCCTACTTCATTCCCATTCGACCCATTAATGTTAAGTATATTATGCTATTCGTATACTCGTGATTTGCGAGACTAAAAGATTAGTTTCCATGTTGTAATGTATATATATATGTGTGTTCATTTACAGATTTAACGACACATTGACATTCCCATAACATGTTTTCATTTATGGCCTCGTGTTCTATATGTGTGTGTCGAATGGAGGAAAAACAAAGTGGTAGGGATACCTTGGACGAATTCAAAACGGATCAAGACACAAAGATCAACGAACCGAGACCTTTTCGAACCAGACCACCCACGATCAAACTTGTCTTCGACACCCTTCGAACAGCCCTAGGGCACACGATCAAACACCCACACGAACAAGAGGACAAGACACGTCTAACACTACTTTGACACTTCACAAAAATCTCCTCTTTGGTTGCCTTTGGATCGAATCAGCCATAACAAAAGAGGCAGCAGCAGATCGGCAGTTTTGTAAAGAGGTTTTAGGGTTTTGAATGGAAGAGAAAAGAAAACGTACCAATAAATATTAAGAGGAGCGTGTGTAGGTTTTAGGAAGGAAATCAATATTAATATGATTGGGTCTATAATTTGGGTCGTGATTGATGGCTGAGAATTAGGTGGAGCCGGTTTTGATTTAAGATATAGAATAGGAAACATTTAATTTAGAGACATATATCATAGTGTATAGTTTTTATTTAGTTTAGGGACTTATTAAAATTAGGTTATACCATTTAATATTCATTGTATGATCATATATGTTCGTCAAAATTCAAAATTTAGAGGGTATTTTGGTCATTTCGGGTTATTTTAATTCCGGGGTTTTACAACCAGTCACCTCAAAGTCATACTCAAAGTCATACTCAAAGTCATAGTTAAATCCACTAAACAAACAAATCTAGGATTGTAATCCATACGCCCCCCAAACTCAAAGTCAATCTCAAAGTCAATAGCCGGCAGATAATATAAAAGGGACGGTGTGAGAAATCACTCCCCCACACAGGAGTCATGCCAATGGTGCATCACAGACATGGCCAGGTTACCTTCCTGGCTAGGAAAGTACAAAAATGGCTAGGGTATCAAACTAAGAGTCATGTCTCAAAATCATAGCTCAAGGTCATATATCAAAAGGTGCATCTCAAGGTCATATCACAAGTATTATCAAAGGTTCATTCAAGGGAACATAGCAATGGCTTGGGAAATCTTAACTGAATCATATCTCAAAATCAATGTATAAGAATATAAGAACCCTTACTGAAACAAGGGCAGAGTATCTGTACCTTATGAAGAAAGCACAAATAGAAATAAGCACAGAAACAGGGGACAGCTCAAAGTCTCTCCTTCTTCACACCTAAAGGATTAGAAGGGAATTACAAATCATTCTTAATTAACCATCTTTCCATTTTAAGTAACTTCCTTTTTTTTAGTAAGTTTCCACTTTTAGAAAGTTCCCATAATTAGAAGGTTTCCACTTTTAGAAGTATTGAGCACATAGCTTAATTAGATCAATATTAGCTGGGAATAAGGTATCTTTAGCATATTTACACCTTTGGTCCTCAGGTTTTCACAATTTACATTTTACACCCCTGTATTTCCAAAGTTACATTTTAAACCTTCAAACATGCATAATTACACATTAAACCCTTGGTTTATCAAATTTACACAATGAGTACTCATTTTAATAAGATATACGATTTAACCTCCAATTATTCAATATTTACACAATAGGTCCCTCCATTTAATTAGTTTACATAATTAACCTTAAAGTTTACATTTTCAATCTTTAATTTATAATAATTACACATTAGTCCAATAAATATCCAATTTTACATATTAGCCCCTGAATATCATTCATAACACAAGTCGACCTCAACTTTTCAGAAATTTCATATTTAGTCCCTATATTTATTCACTTTCCAATTCGAACCAACAACTTCAACTAATTTCATTATCTCACATATTTTACATATAGGACCTTCATTTTATAATTTTTACAGGTCATACATGATCTATAGAACATGACAAAAATAGCCCATGAGTTTTAATATTTACAAAACATCCCCTTTATATTTAATTACCAAATCGTTAAACACCATTTTTAACAAAATAAAACCCTAATCGATCCCAATAATTATGTAATCATTCCCACATCATTAATGTTCATTTATAATCAGATCTTATCATTTTTGAACCCTAGTTTTCTCGCTAGGTATTTTTTTTGTTCTTATTTCCTTTTGCCGATTATAAAGTAATTTCACCAAAAATAGTTTTAAGCCTCAACAATTCCAATGAGCATTTTTCTGGTGTTGTATGATGATCATAGGGGCCACGAAAAATAATAGCCTGGTCAAGAAAATTCGCATGCATGATTTATAGAATTTAGTTTGATTTAGGGTTTAAAAATACAAGAATTACCATACGAAGCATACATGATGCATGGGCTGTTTTGATTATTTTTCTCATGATATATACGATCATTAGAGGCTGGGAAAAATACCAGAATATTTTTAGAACGAGTGAACAAGGCTGCACAATTTTGTTGCTTCTCGGATGGTTACTCGACAAGAAAGAATTCACCACGACTCCAAATGGGATCAAATCACCTTGTACACATTTTTTGCAGATCACATATGATATAAGAACCTCAGGAAAAATAAGAAACGAATTTTATGAAGCTTGGTTGAATTGATACGAATTATACCTTAAAAGTGATATATCGATAAGAATAATTCCACAACGAACGAACCAGGCCACAAACGAACTCAACCTAATTTTTCTAGGACTCCTTAGATGATGTTCAAGCTCAGAAAATTGCTTTGGTAATTTTAGAGAATCGGATGGAGGCTATGGAATTTCTTTGTGTGTTTTCTTATCAATCGGTAATTAGGGTTTGGAAGGAAAGATATGGATTGGTGTTTAATAGGGAATGCCGAGTCATAGGGGAGGACTTTGACCAGAAATCTCGGCAATCATGGGCTGGAATTAGTTTAGGATTGATTTGATTTCAAATTTGCCATATTTACATGATTTTATAATATTTAAAATACATATAAACACATTTAAATACTATTCGGCCTTCATAGGGTTATTTTGGTAATTTCACAGCTTGTATAAATGTTAATTGAAGTTCTTAAAATTATTTGGAAGCATAACTTGTGCATTGTCAGAAGTTCGGGATTTATTTGATACTTTACCAGCTTTTAATTAATTTTTTAATCTTATAGGGGCATTATGGTCATTTTACATGCTTTTCGGATTTTAGGTGTTACACCAAACTTCTTAAGCATATCCTTGATATACTTAGATTGGTTGAAGAATATCCCATCTTCTAATTGTTTTATTTGGAGACCTAAGAAAAAGTTTAGTTCCCCCATCATACTCATTTCAAACTCGTCATGCATGATTTTTGAGAAATCGTCGCATAACTCTTGACAAGTTGAACCGAATATAATGTCATCCACATATATCTGGACGATGATAATATGTGATTCCTTTTTCTTAGTGAAGAGAGTATTGTCTACTAGGCCCATGGTATACTTATGGTCAACTAGGAAGGTCTTAAGTCGATCATACCAAGCTTTTGGTGCTTGCTTAAGTCCGTATAATGCTTTCTTAAGTTTGTAGACATGATTAGGTTTTTCAAAATCGGTAAAGCCGGGAGGTTGTGCTACATATATTTCTTCATTTATGAAACTATTTAGAAATGCACTTTTGACATCCATTTGAAATAGTTTAAAGTCATATGCACATGCATATGCAAGTAATATCCTAATTGACTCAAGTCTAGCTACGGGTGCAAAAGTCTCATCATAATCAATACCCTCTTGTTGATTATAGCCTTGGGCTACTAACCTAGCTTTGTTTCTAGACACAATGCCATTTTCATCCATTTTATTTCTAAAAACCCATTTTGTACCTATTATGGTTTGATTTTTAGGTTGTGGAACTAATGTCCAAACGTCATTCCTAACAAATTGATTTAATTCTTCTTGCATCGCAATGACCCTAGATTCATGTTTTATGGCTTCATTGACATTTTTAGGTTCTGTTGTTGAAACAAAACAAAAGAAATTACTTTCATTTTGAGCTTTAGACCTTAATGTTCTTTCGTTGAGTTTTCCTATGACGTTTTCTAATGGATGACTTTTTGTTTATTTGATGTTGACTAAATCTCTTTTTACTGGTTCATCTTCTTTATCATTTTCAACATTTTCCTGATTTTCAACCATTTGGTTTTCAACTAAGTCATCATCTACCAAAGGTGATGTCTTAGAGGGAGGTGGACTTTCATCGAATGTTACATTCAATGATTCCTCGACTCTTGAGGTTTCTTTGTTCAAAACTATGTATGCTTTACTAGTTTGTGAATATCCTAGAAATACACCTTCATACGAATTTGGGTCGAATTTGGTGAGATAATCCTTTGTGTTTAAAATGAAGCACTTGCTTCCAAACACTCTAAAGTATCCTAAAGTAGGCTTTTTGCCTCTGTATAACTCATATGGAGTCTTTCCCAAGAATGGTATAATTAGAACTCGGTTTAGAATATATGTAGATGTATCTACTGCGTGACACCAAAACTTTTGAGGTATGTTTTGTTCATTTAACAAGGTTCTACTCATTTCTTGAATTGTCCTATTTTTGCGTTCTACCACACCGTTAGATTGAGGAGTTCGAGGAGCCGAGAAATTATGAGTTATGCCATTGGCATCATAAAAGGCTCCGAATTGGAATTCGTTGTCGAATTCACGACCATGGTCCGTTCTAATTGATACTATGTTACTTCCTATTTGATTTTGAATTTTCTTACTTAAGATTTCAAATTTATCAAATGCTTCGTTTTTAGTTTTTAGAAACTTAGTCCATGTATACCTAGAGTAGTCATCTACTATTAACAAAGTATAGAAGTTTCCCCCGTAACTTTGTATAGCGGATGGACCAAACAAATCCATGTGTAATAATTCTAGACACCTAGATGTAGACACCATGTTTTTAGCCTTATGGCTGTTATGAACTTGTTTTCCTATTTTGCAAGCATCACAAAAGTGTTGGTCATATTTCAACATGGGCAGGTTTATAACGAGTTCCTTAGATGAAAAGGATTGATTTAACCTCATATTAGCGTGACCTAAGCGTCGATGCCATAGAGTTGAGTTTTCGTCCAAGGAGGTAAGACAAAGCTTTTCTTTAGGTGTTTTGTCAAGTTTCATAACGTAAACGTTATTTTTCAGAACACCTTTTCCTACAGTTATGCCATCCTTAAGTATTTTACTTCCATTTTCACTGAAAAGGACGTTATACTTTTTGCGGCATAATTGACTAATACTAAGCAGGTTAAATCCTAAGTTATCTACATGAGCAACATCATCAATAGTGAGAGAGTCATGAGAAATCGTACCTTTTCCTATGATTTTACTTTTAAGCTTGCTACCGAATGTGAGATTACCTCAATCATACACTTGGTAGTCTGAGAAAAGGCTTTTGTTTCCCGTCATGTGCCTTGAGCACCCACTATCTTTAATCCATTCATCAGGTTCTAGTTCAACTTTTAAGCACACCTAAGTTCAAGAAAAACTCAAGCGTTTGGTCCCCAATATCTCATGGGTCCGTTTGGGTTAAACATAACATTATCATGATTCATGTATGGAAATGGTGGACAAATGTTCCATGGCATGAAGTTGGGACCTTGAAAGTTTCTAGACATGTTTTGGTTCCAATTTCTTTGATAATGATGTTGCGAGTTGAAGTTACTTTTTGGAAAAGGGTGTTTGGGAAAACTAGTTTTGGATGCCTGTTGAACCGTTTTAACTCTATACTCATTTCTAACTTGACCTTTTCCTATAGACACTGATGGTTTTTGTTTATGATCAGTTGTACTAGTACTAGGTTTTCTAGTGACTCTAACGAATTCAGTACGGTCAGTTTTTAGAACCTTCTGTTCACAACCTGTACCGGCAGATCCTTTTGGCACAACTGGCGGATCCAAAACTTTGGATCCGTCGGATCCGTCAGCTTCTGATTTAGTTGGAACGGTTTCTTTTTCTTTCACTTTTTGTTTCTTAAACTCACCTAAGCTTCCTATTTCATAAATCCTAGTCCGGTTTTATCATTAGGTAGTTTTTGTATCTTCATTATCTCATCTGCACAACTTATGTTTTTATCAAACTTTCTAAACTTAGAATTTTGTTTGATGAGTTCTTCCTGTGTTGACTTAAGTGCTTCTAGTTCTAACTTAAGCTCCTGACATGACACACATGTTTCTTTAACACTTTTACCCTTTTCAATTCTTATCTCCTTTTCTTTTAACCAATGAGCTTCGTTTTTTAAAAATGTTGTTTTGGTTTTAAGAATTTGTTCTTTTTAATGATTTTAAGGGTAATTTCACACAGTTTTTTATATTCTATTTCTAAAGATTCATCATCTATAGAGGAGTATGATGAGTCAGAATGTACCTCTTCTGTGTCGTGAGCCATGAGAGCAATTTCGTCGTTCTTAGGCTCATCATCATCTCCTTCACTATCACTCCAAGCTCCACTGACAAAGGCTCTTTGAGACTTGATCTTTGGAGGCTTTGGACATTCACGTATCAAGTAACTAGAATCTCCACACCTATAACACTTCCTATTTCCTTTTCTATCATCACGGTCTTTTCGAGAGGATTTCTTTTCTTCATGAGGTGGTCTAACGAACTTTCCTCGTCTCCTGAAGAATTTCTTGAAATCTCTTACCGCCATGGCATATTCTTCATCTTCACTACTAGAACAAGACTCTTCATCACTTGACTCTACTCTAGCTTTCAAGGTAATGGACTTCATTTTCTCCTTCTTGCCTTTAACTATTTCTGAGTCTTTTTCCATCACCATTTCGTGAACTTTGAGGTTTCCTATGAGCTCATCCAATGTCATACTTGAAAGATCCTTAGATTCTTCAATAGCTGTCACCTTTGCTCTCCACTTCGGGTGGAGTGCTCTTAGAAATTTCCTGACAAAATTCTTACTAGAAAAAGATTCATCAAGTGCTTTAAGAGATGTAATGATAGTATTAAACCTAGAAAAAGCACTATCAATGGTCTCATCTTCAGAGATAACAAATTGTTCATATTGTTGAACAAGAAGATCGATTTTGTTATCTTTGACTTGTGAGTTCCCTTGATGAGTGATGATTAGTGATTGCCAAATATATTTAGCCGTTTTACACATGAAAACTCTTTCATATTCCTTTTTAGGTAAGGCATTGTAAAGCATCATTTTGGCTTCATTATTTTTGGCAATCAACCTCTTTTGTTCATCACTATGACGAATAAAAGAGTTACCTATATCCCGACCACCTGAAATGTCACTACTTATGTGTTTGTAATCACCCTCTACAATAATATACCATAGATCTATGTCCTTTGACTTCACATATGTCTCAAAACGATTTTTCCAATATATGAAACAATTTGGTTCAAATAGTGGTGGTCTTTGCATAGATTGCCCTTCTTTAAAGTTTTCAAAATCCATTGATCGTTTTAAGTTTTTAAAATACATTATATTTTGAAAATCTTGAGTAACACCGCTCTGATACCAATTGTGGAAAACTTAAAGGGGGGGGTTGAATAGTTTTACCGTTTAAAATTAATTCGCTTTGTTACTTATCGTGATTTCAAAGTCAAGTAAATAATCAAACACACAAACAAGTGATATATGTAAATAAGTAAAGAGAGGAAAGATCAAACCACACAACACAGTCGTTTATAGTGGTTCGGCTACAAGGACTCTCTTCCTTTCCCTACTCCGCTCCTCGAGCCTCTAACTCGAGAGTTTATCTTCACTAAGAAACAAGCTCCCTTCTAGGCGGAGAAAACCTTTACATGTCGCTTAATCTTTTTCCAGTACTAAGCTAAACACCGAGTTCTTTACAAGGGTACAACTACTCCCGTTTGGTTCTTTACAAGGGTACAACCACTCCCGTTTGGTTCTTTACAAGGGTACAACCACTCCCGTTCACTCTTTGTGTTTTGAGGACTAAAACACTAACCGAATTCTACCGTATGAATGATACTAACTATGATGTGTGACTAATACAAGAACACACAGACTCTATGTTAGAAGGAAGATAACAGACTGTTACTCCTTATATGTTGAGATCTTCTTTGCTACAAAAGGAAAGATCTATAAAATGTTAGTAAGCTAAGGGTTAGTGATATGCAAATGAATGAGTATGTATTTTAAGCTGTATGAGTAATGAAATGGCCAAATGATCAGCTTGCTATTTATAGGCAAAGCTGATCAACAAGCGGCGGATCCAGCGGATCCCCAAAATTAGATCCGTCCGTGTACCACTTTGGATCCGCCGTGTCAGGCCAGCTAAAAGATCTTCAAATCTTTCCAAATCTTGCCATATCTTTCCATATCTTCAAATGTCAACTCTTTGGCTTGAAGAACTAAACAAAATATCACAAAATGTTACCAAGATTGTGTACATGATGCATGCCATGATGTTATCCTAATATTTAACTAATAAAGTTTCCATTTTAAGAAATAAACATGTAAACTTGTATATGTCATTTCTAGAAAACTTTGTGATGTGAAAATGTGTTTGTAAAATGCTTATCACTATAAATGTAAAAGACTTAATCTTATTTATGCTTTGCTTAAAGATAAACTTTTTTAATTGTCATTAACAAAACTAAGCAAAGATCATAAAATATAAATAATGTTTTTAGGATGATATTTGTATTAACATGCTCCTTTAGTTCATTTATCTCACTGGGTGATTGACCCACAGATGATGGTTATGGAGATGGTAAAGGGTTTTACCCTTGGTCGTCATCATGTTCATCTTTTTCATGATTGCCTTCATCATCTTTGTTCTCATCATCTTCATTATCTTCACCCTCTTCATCTTCTTCTTCATCATCATTTTCCTCTTCATCATTGTCATTCTCATCAGATTCTGATCCTGACTCTTCTGATTCACCTTCAGTTTCACTCATTGTAGCAGACTTTTAAGTCTCTGACTCTTCATCTGATTGAGCTAATGGTTGTGAAGCTGATCCTTCACCCCTTTTTCTTCTTTCAAATTTCCCTTGATCAGCTAGATATTTCTTTCTGTTTGCCTATGATGCTTTCTCAAATTGTTCTTTCTCTTCTTCTTCAGTCATTGGTGGTTCTATGGGTTTAAACGATTGATCTGTCATCTTGAGCGATTTTCCTCTTCCTTTGCCTAAGTCTTTGTCTGTCTCAGCCAATACTGTCTTCATATTTTCAAGTTCTTTTTTCTTCCTTCCTTTTCTAAGATCTACTCCTTCTTCTTCGTCTTCATCAGTGGGTTCATCTCTGAGTAGCAATTCAGCAGATTTGTCTCTGGTTATCAGTTTCTTCTTCTCAGGTTTTGAGACTTTCTTTGTTCGAGAAGAAGCTCCTAGGACAGTTTTTCCTGTTACTTTACCTTTACCCCTGGTTGACTTTGTTCCCTTAACCGTAATACCCACCTTTCCGGCCTTTTCAGCCTCATCGTACAATTGATAAGCTTCAGTTCCTATCACTGCTTCTGTCAACATACTCGATGGGATTCTCACACCCTGTTTCTTAGTGTTGGTCATCTATACTTTAACCCTGGTGAGAATGTGATCCATGTGTTCGGTATGTGCTTTCTCATTTGATCTTCTATCTATTTCAGGATGATTCTTCATGAAATGTGAAATTATGAGCTTGGTGAATCGAGGAAAGGGTATCTTGTAACCCTTCTTGTGTTGGAACTGTTGGGCTTGGTAAATCATATCATTCCATATGAACTTAGCGAAGTTCATGTGGTAGAAGTTGACGACACCCCAATAGAATTGTAACTGTTCCAGTCTCGGGTGTTCAAGTCCAGTTGCTTTTCTGGTTATACAATGAATTATGATGGTGAAGAGGGTCAACCAAGGCTGAGGGATGTACTTCCTATCCACTTTGGAGATTGAGGTGAGCTCTTCGACCTGATCATCATAGCCGAGACGCATTAATGTTTCAACCATGGTTTCAAAGGTTGGGTCATCGTGGAATTTTCCTTTTTGGCCTGAGGCTTCTGATGGAAGGTCTAGAGCGTGGCGAAGAGTATCAACCCCAAATTGAATCTCTATGTTGTCAACTGTGACTGTAATGTTTTTGTTGTCTTTACCTATGATCATGTGATGCCAAAACTGATTCATATACACCTCAGGTACACTGGCTGTCTTTGTCATAACGGAACTGACGTAGTTTCTCTTAAGTATTTCCATGACTATTTGACTTACGCTCATCTCCTTCGGGTATCATTTCCTTTCGTGTAACAGATCCTTGAGACATGGTTAGCCTGTATACCATATACACCAACAATAATACACAATCGACATCGCATATATGTCTTAGTGAATGATATTTGTTACATGATAATAGCCTAACTTGTATGATGCATCAAATAGAGAGACGAAATCATGAAAAACATTCTCATATCAGTCAAACAAACCATAAACAAGCAATCCTCATTCTTACAAACTTTTTGCACTTTCCTAAGTTCATTCCATAAAAAATATTCTAAGTCTGAAAAACTTTATCAAACTCGAAGGATATTCATAAACACAGAGGATTTGCAAACTCAGAGAGTTACAAACTCTGGTAGTGTAGAAAACTCGGAAAGGCTATAAACTTGGAGAGTCAACAAACTCGGAAAGATTTACAAAACTCGAAAAGTTATACAAACTCGACAAGTTATACAAACTTGACAAGTTATACAAACTCAGAAAGTTATACAAACTCGACAAGTTATACAAACTCGACAAGTTATACAAACTCGACAAGTTTGACAAACTCGGAAAGTTGTAGTTTGTAGCACTCAAGATCCTTAGTTAACAATGCAACTTTAGCTTTTAAGTTCCAATTAATTTCATTGCATTTATCAATCTGGGATTCCTGTGCATCTAATTGTGTTTGGGTGGTCAACAGCAAGGTCATGAGCTCTGGATTCGTATCATACTCAAGATCATTTTATTCAATGTGAGCATTGTGATCGTCATCAAGAGGATCATCAAATGAAACAACGGTGTTAATTTGATCATCATCAAAGGTAACAATGGTGTTTATTTGGTCATCATCTTGAGATGATAACAATGATTCATTTTGACCAATATTTTCTTGTGTAGATGCAGATGAAGAGGGTGATACAATTTCATGAATGAGACATTCAGATTCAGGTACCTGAGATAAGCCGTCGGTATGATACACCGGGCCTGTTTCACCCATATGCATTTCTTGCATGTTTGCCATCAACATTACGGCTGCATTTGCCTCAAGGTCTTCTATGTCATCGTCTGACAATGCATTTGCCATCAAGTTGTGATATTTTTCGGTCAAAGTACCACCAGCTTCATCTTTCAAGGCCAGAAGAAGAGCTTCCTTGTGATAAGCGCTGCCCATTGTCCTTGGCTTGGGGCATGCATTAGCCATGTGACCATTCCTACCAAAATTATAGCATGTAATTGTTGTGTTTGAAATCCCTTTCTTCTCTGTTCCAACAATCGGAGCCCTCCTATGTGTATTACCCATGTTGTTTCTTCCATTTCCTCCTGAACTGAACCTTTGACCACTTGAATTCCTCATATAATTTCCTGAACCAAATCTCCCGGAAGCCCTATTTTGGATTTCAACCCTTCCATCACTAACAACTGCCTGATTCCTTGTGTTGGATGAAGATCGGAGACGGTTGTTAGATTTGTTTGAGAACTTGCTAAAAGCTCTAGCGATCAACACAAATCCTTTATTGAGTGAGTTAAAAGCATCGTCTTCATCATTTTCAACGTTGGAATACATCATATAATCGGTATTGTCGTATGAAACCAGTTGAATATCAGAATATTGTGATGGTGCTTCGTATGGGACAAGTTGGTTTGAAGGTTGTGAGGGATAACCCGAATGAGTTGGTGGTTGAACAAAATCCTGATTCGGTGGTTCAAAGTGAGACTAAGCCATTAAAGCAAGTGGGTTTGAAGTAGGTAATGATGAAAATCCTCCACGAGCTGCTCGGTCCTTGTCAACTTCTGATTTGTGATGTTTTTGGTAATCATACAACAAGCCATAAGAGGCGTTGTGTAGATTCTTGGCTTGTCGAACGAAATTCACATACTTTTTCCAATCCGGTCCGAGACACCCCCAAAACTTAGAGTTCATATCAATCTTCGGTAAAAGGATGTTGTGACGGTCCAAATCATTGACAATGTTGGTAAACCGATGGTAGCTTGATTCTAAAGATTCCCCAGCTTCAATGGTGAAATGTGTATATTCCATATACAGCTTAGATTCCAAGTCCTCCTGATTTAACTCTGTACCTTCCATGAGAAGGTGTACATGCTCCCACATATCCTTTGCTGTCTTTTGTGCATCGATACTCCTAAAGATAGGATTGGTAATCCCTTGGAGGACATAAGACATTGCTAACTCATTAGCCTCTTGTTGAAGAACTTGTTCTGCGGTGAGTTGAGCTAAAGGAATAGGGGTTGTAGTTGCTTCTCTTGGAGGAACATGATTTGGATCTGCATGAATGGTTGTAGTAGGAGCTGGATATGGTCCATCAATGATAACCATCTTCAGATACTTTCCATGAGGTTTCTTTAGCTTGATAAACCGGAGAAAACGACTGGACCACTGCACATAATTCCCTGGTGTTAACATTGGTGGTGTGTCCAAAGACCCTGCTTCATGTCTCGACTGTTGACTGCTAATAGCTTCGCACATTTTGTTAAACCAGTGTGGTTCTCTTGAAGGAGGTTGGTAAGTTTGCATTGGTTGTTGAGGGATTTGTTGGTGTGGAAGAAATTGATGTTGCTGCATTAACATGTGTTGTTGTTGATACTGTGGTTGATATTGTGGTTGAGGATACTGTTGTTGATATGGTTGTTGTTGATGATACTGTTGTTGTTGTTGATTATAGAAGTAGTTATGGTATGGTGGTTGAGACATCTTGAAGTAACTTGTGGATGTAAGATCTTTAAAGGATAATGACGGTTGTTGTTGAAGATTAGGTTTGTTCGTCGAAGAACTTGAAGAAAATCCCAAGAAACTTGAAGAATCCAAACTCGGAAAAACCTTAGAAACTCGGAAACCTTATAAAGTCGGAAACCTTACAAAGTCGGAGAATGTAACTTAGAAACTCGAAGGATTCAATCTCTGAAACTCGGAGGATTTTACTCTAGAAACTCGGAGGATTCAAGCTTTGAAACTTGGAGGATTTTACTCTAGAAACTCGGAAGATTCAATGTTAGAAACTCAGAGGATTCCTTGTTAGAAACTCAGTGGATTCTGTGTTAGAAACTCGGAGAATTCTTTGTTAGAAACTCGGAGGATTCTGTGTTAGAAACTCGGAGAATTCTTTTTTAGAAACTCGAAGGTTTTAATGTTGTGAAACTTGGAGGATTCTAAACTTTAGAAACTCGGAGGATTCTCAACTTTAGAAACTCGGAAATTCTGAACTTAGAAAGTTGGAGGTTCATAACTTAGAAACTCGGAGGTTCTAAACTTAGAAACTCGGAAGATCTAAACTTATTAGAAACTCGGAGGATCTAAGAACCACAACGAAACTGAACAAACTCGACAAACTCTTCAAACTTGAAGAGAAATTCGAAAGATTTCAGAAAGTTGGAAAAAATCCAGAAACTCGGAGAAAACCTTCAAACTCGAAGGATTTCTCTAAATCAGTCCAAAGTCGGAAGTTTATGCGTGTGAACAGTAACAGAATTCTAAATCTTCAAATTTCACTTAGATCTAATCTTAAACAACCTAAATTACCCCTTGGCGATTGATACCACTTGATGTTACTTAGATTTATCACACAAGCTACTAATTCACCTTAGATCTAGAGAGAGAAAGTTAGAGAGAGAAAGAGAGTGGAAAGTTATCTTAAGACTACTGAAAATGAAATGATCAATTAACCAACCAACCCTCTCCCTTGAATGGGAGGGGGTATTTATAGTATCTTACAAGGTGTTGGGCTTTAGCATTAATTAACATAAATAAAATGCCACGGCCCATGGGCCTTCCACACAGGCCGAAGCATAAAACTAATATAAAGGCCTAAGCAACCTATTACAAAAATGATCAATACTTGATAGACTAATAACGTGTTCCCAACAACTGCTGTTGCTGAGGATATTTCCGTTGATAGTAGTTGAAATAAGGTGGTCGAGACATGATTGTGATTAGTTAGCTTGTGTTGTTATGGATGTTGTAGACAATTGAGAAGTGTGTTGTGAGTTATAAAGTTTGGTTTTGATTAAGTATGAATTAATATGTTTACTGTTCACTTTCAATTCCGACAAACACTGTTCACATCCAATTCCGACAAACACTGTTCACAGTTTGCCAATTGCGACGAGTTCACTGAATTGCGATAAAGTTACAATTGCAATGGATTATCTGAATTTCGATGAAACTTGACAATTGCGATGGACTTTGCAATTGCGATAGAACTTTGCAATTTCGATAGATTATATGGATTGCGATGGAACTTGGCAATTCTGATGATTTCTCACTAACTTATACAAGATAGGAGATTTCCGCAAAGTCTAAGTATTTTCACAAGCTTGTACAAGCAAGGAAGCTACTGAGTTTCAATTCCGATAAACCCTTGTATGAAGTGATTTCGATACACCCTCTTTTGGAGCAATTCCGATAAACCCTCTTTTCCAATTCCGATAGAAAAATAGTTTGATCAAAACATTTTTTTCTAATCAAAAACGATGTTTAAACTGAGTTTCTTTGGATAAAAACGTTTAAAAACACTTAAATGATAAGAAAGTTTCAAGCTTTAATGTTTTAAACGAAATTTGGGCAATTTCGATGAAATGGAAATAAGTAAACCGAATGTAAAACTAGTGTAAATCGAAAAAGATCTAAACTTTAGACTATAAATCAAACTTCTAAACACTATAGAAACCTTAACACTTTACAAGCGCAAAGGAAAAGTGCTAGAAATGAGATTTTGTCACTAAATAAGCACAAAACCAACTCGTAAAGTAATAAAAGGCTACGAACTACTCTAGAACACACAACTCAATGATCTTTAGGCGAATGATACCACTTGTTTGGTCACTATAATTGTATAACACAAGTAATAGAGATGATAGAGATGAGAGAAAGATAGAGGAGAAAGATTGGATTCTTTCACACGATATAGTAACAAAAGTTTGCTTGCATTAGTGAATAAAACCAACAATATAAAGAGTATGATACATGAGTATTTGTAGGGATGCTTAGCTAGGGCATCACCTTAAGTCTTTCTAGAAACAAAATACAAGGTCATGGCCCATAGGCCTTCTAATAGGGCCGAGACACTTAAAAAACATAAAGGCCTTATACTTAGCAACCTATTACAAATTATATGACCAAGACTTGATATAAATGAAATGTGTTCCTAACAGATATGTTGCTTTTGGGAGTAATCCCAAAGGAGGGAAAATCACAGGCAAAGGTACAATAAAAACTGGTAAATTAGATTTTGATAATGTGTACTTTGTCAAATAGCTAAAGTTTAATCTCTTTAGTGTCTTACAAATGTGTGACAAAAAGAATAGTGTTCTTTTTACTGACACTGAATGTTTTGTCTTATCTCCTGACTTTAAGTTGGCTGATGAAAGTCATGTTTTGCCTAAAGTTCCTAGAACAGACAACATATACAGTGTTGATTTAAAGAATATGGTTCCCAAAGGAGGTTTGACTTGTCTCTTTGCAAAGGCCACATCTGATGAATCGAAGCTTTGGCATAGAAGGCTTGGACATTTAAATTTTAAAACAATGAATAAATTGGTTAAGGGAAACCTTGTAAGAGGGTTACCTTCAAAAGTTTTTGAAAATATTGAAATCTGTGTTGCTTGTCAGAAGGGAAAACAACACAAAGCTTCTTGTAAGACCAAAGCAGTGAACTCTATAAGTCAGCCTTTACATATGTTGCACATGGATTTATTTGGACCAAGATTTGTAAAAAGTTTAATGAAAAAGATGTATTGCCTAGTTGTCACAGATGATTATAGTAGGTTTACTTGTGTTTTCTTTCTAACAACTAAGGATGAAACCAGTGTAATCCTTAAGGCTTTTATAACCAGGGTAGAAAATCTAGTAAATCATAAGGTTAAAGTGATAAGATGTGACAATGGAACTGAGTTCAAGAATAGGGATATGAACCTGTTTTGTGAGATGAAAGGTATTGAGAGACAGTATAGTGTAGCTAGAACTCCTGAACAAAAAGGAGTTTCTGAGAGGAGGAATAGGACACTTATTGAGGCTGCTAGAACAATGTTAGTTGATTCTAAATTACCTACTAATTTTTAGGCTGAAGCAGTTAATACTGCTTGCTAAGTGCAGAATAGAAGTAAAGTAGTTAAGCCTTACAACAAGACCCCTTATGAACTTTTACATGGTAGAAAACCATTGCTAGATTTCTTAAGACAATTTGGGTATCCTGTTACTATCTTGAATATCATAGAACACTTAGGCAAGGCTGATGAAGGTTTCTTTGTTGGATACTCAATGAATAGAAAAGCTATTAGAGTGTTCTATAGTAGGACCAGGAAAGTTGAAGAGAACTTGCATGTTAGGTTTAGTGAGAGTACACCTAATGTTGTAGGGAGTGGACCAAACTGGCTGTTTGATATTGATTTAGTAACGAAGACAATGAATTATGAGCCAGTTGTCAAAGGTACAGAGTCTAACAATTTTGCAGGTACAAAAGCAAGTAGTGATGCAGGTCAAGCTGGTAAGGAGACAAGACCTGGCAAAGATTATATTTTGCTGCCTATTTGGACTGCTGATCCACCTTTCTCAACCCAAGAGTCAAAAAGTTCACAAGAAGATAATCTTGCTGAAGATCCAAATGATGATAAAGAAGATGGTGTAAAATCTTCTGATGATGATAAAGTGGTTAATGAAGAAAAGCAGACTGTTGAACAAGAAAAGGATGATGTATCAGATAATGTTGCTCATGAAGAAATTAGCAGTACTAACTTTGTTAATACTGCTAAGCCAAGTGTTACTGTTGCCAATGAAGAAAATAACACTAGCAGTACTAACTCTGTTAATACTGCTAAGCCAAGTGTTAATGTTGCTGACAAGGAAGGCATATCTTTTGATGATGATGACTATCCAAATGATCCAAACATGCCTCCATTAGAAGAAATATATCCTGATACTGATGATAATGTACTTGGTGCAGAGGCTGACTTAACCAATATGAAAGATATAGTTCCTGTCAGTCCTAATCCAACTACAAGAATTCACAAGAATCATCCTAAGGAACAAATCATTGGAGAGCTAAAATCTGCTGTTCAAACAAGAAGAATGATAAAGGATTTAAAGGAACAAGGTTTCTTTGCTAGATCCCTTCATCAAAGCAACTGTCACAAAGACCTTCAAAACTGTTTGTTTGCTTGTTTTCTGTCACAAATAGAACCCAAGAATGCTCATAAAGCATTACAGGATCCAAGCTGGGTGGAAGCTATGCAATTGGTACTAAGTGGGTTTTCAGATGCAATTGGTACTAAGTGGGTTTTGTGCTCTAGTAGATTTGCCTAATGGGAAAAAGTTTGGACTCTGGTAGATTTCCCTAATGGGAAGAGGGCAATTGGTACTATGTGGGTTTTCAGATGCAAAAAGGATGAAAGAGGCATTGTGATTAGAAACAAGGCAAGGTTAGTAGCTCAAGGATACACTCAAGAAGAAGGTATTGATTATGATGAAGTATTTGCTCCAGTTGCAAGAATTGAAGCTATGAGATTATTCTTGGCTTATGCTTCATACAAAGACTTTGTAGTGTATCAAATGGATGTGAAAAGTGATTTTCCGTATGGGACAATTGAAGAAGAAGTTTATGTCTCACAACCACCTAGTTTTGAAGATTCTAATTTTCCTAACAAGGTTTACAAGATGGAGAAGGCACTATAAGGTTTACATCAAGCTCCCAGAGCTTGGTATGACACATTGTCAAAGTATCTGTTGGACAATGGTTTTTGTAGAGGGAAGATTGATAAAACTTTGAAAAGCTAATGCATGAAAGATTTCAGATGAGTTCAATGGGTGAACTTACATTTTTCTTAGGGTTACAAGTTAAGCAAAAGGAGGATGGCATATTTATCAGTAAAGATAAGTATGTGGCTGAAATTTTGAAGAAGTTTGTGTTTACTAATGTGAAGCCTGTAAAGACAACAATGGAAACTTCCAAGCCCCTGTTCAAAGATGAAGATGGTGAAGAAGTTGATGTTCACTTATACAGATAATTGATTGGTTCAATGATGTATCTTACAGCTTCAAGACCTGGCATTATGTTTGCAGTGTGTTCCTGTGCAAGATATCAAGTCACGCCAAAAGTTTCACATCTTAATACTGTGAAAAGAATTTTTAGATATTTGAAAGGTCAACCAAGATTGGGCCTTTGGTATCCAAAAGATTCACCTTTTGACTTGGTTGCATACAATGATAGTGACTATGCTGGAGCTAGCTTGGATAGAAAATCAACAACAGGAGGTTGTCAATTTCTGGGATGCAGATTAATTTCATGGCGGTGCAAGAAATAAACTGTGGTTGCAAATTCCACAACTGAAGCTGAGTATGTGGCTGCTTCAAGTTGCTATGGACAAGTGCTCTGGATTCAGAATCAATTGCTGGATTATGGGTACAATTTTATGCATACTAAAATATATATTGATAATAGCAGTACTATGTGCATTATAAGAAATCCTGTTTATCACTCAAAAACAAAACATATTGAGATAAGACATCATTTTATAAGAGATTGTTATGAAAAGAAGTTAATTCAAATTGTTTAAATTCATACTGATAATAATGTTGCAGATTTGCTCACAAAAGCTTTTGATGTGGGTAGATTTCAATTTTTGGTTGTCAGTATTGGAATGATAAATCTTTGAAAATTCTTATCTCTTTGTGTTTTGTAAAGTTTTGAAAGGATTAGTACTGTTATTAGGTCAATAAATTGTTTCTGCTGCTAAGTATACTTAGTGTTGCTAGTCTACTTAAAACTGCTGTGTTAATACTGCTAGTTATACTTAGAACTGCTAGTTATACTTAGAACTACTAGTTATACTTAGAACTACTAGTTAATACTGCTAGTTTTTCTGAACAACTGCTGAGTATAATTAGATGATGTAAAGTGTTATTGATTGTGTTTTTCTTGGTTTTGGACTAACATTTGCAGGTTAAGCAAGCAATATGATTGGTGTTGATGGTGTGTGAGAAGCAAAGTGGTGATTTGTTTGCTGTGGTGCATCTGACTAATGATAGAATGGATTTGGGAATCTCTTAACAAAGGTTTACACCTGAGTTATGAAGTTCTTTAAAGTTTTTTCTTGAAATCAATCTATTTTGAACGTGAATTGATGGTCATAGTTAGTCAGATAGTAACTGAGCTAACTCACTCTATACCATTCTATCATTTGATAGTGTGTTAGTCTAAGGACATCTGGTATAAAGAACAGCGAGCAAAAGTGAATCTAATGCATTTGTGTTAGAGGCAACACCTGCCACGAACTGGAAACCCTGTTAAGAAGGCTCTTTTAATGAGTCTATCTGATCACAGGCAGTATGTATACTGACATCAATGGTTCTCAAACAACCAGAGGTTAAATGCAACCGAAAATGATTAAGTGTCTTCCTTTACACTTAATCCCTTCAAAATATCTGAGTGCAGTATTGTTTTTAAAGATATTGGGAAAATATTGCTGAGAATTTTTTTTTGGCTTAAAAAGTTAGTGCTACTAAGCATACACTTAGTGCTGCTAGGTTTTTGCTGCTAGGTTTTAGAGTGTAGGGTATGATTATGTAACTTTTTACTTAAGGGTATAAATCCCCAATTGATTCACATAATCAGTTTCACGCGCACATAATTCAATCTCATCTAAACCCTAATTCAGTTTTTATCATCAAATCGAAAAACCTCCAAATCAAATCATCATGTCGCACTTAACTTTTACTGAACCACACAATAATGTTGCATTCTTAGAAAAACTTAAGGAGTCTGTAGATTTTACTAAAATCATTGATTTTCTTAATGCAAGCTATATAAGGTTTGCTTTAACAGTAAAACCTACTATATATATTTGTAACATTATACAGTTTTGGTCATCTGCTAAGGTCGAAACTCATAATGGGGAAGTACAAATTCATGCCCTTGTAGATGGGCAGAAGATACTCATTACTGAGGCATATATTAGAAGAGATCTTCATCTAGGAGATGCTAACACTAGTACAGATATGGGATTTCGTCAAACATGTGGTATTTTGAACGGCCACACAGTAACATATTTATGTGACTAAATGTACCAGAATAAAATAAACAGCCACACTTTATCCGAGTTGTGTGACCCTTTTGGAATTTCATTGTCACACATTTGAATATTTTCGTGACTAGAGGTATCTTGTAATTTTTTTTGATTATTTAGTCACTTATAATTTGGGCCATGTGACAGATACAAATAAGTTTGAAACATTAGTCACACTATATATATACATATGTGACAAATATATGTCACACAATTGAACAGTGTGACCAAAATCTATATATGATCACATGAAGTAATTGTGTATGTGGCTAAATCATATACTCAAATTTGTCACACATTATTTAAAAGTGACTGCTAGTTTTTGTTGAAAATTTAGCCACATATGAAATTGAAATGTGTGACAACTGAAAAGTAAGTTTGAAGAATTAGTCACGATATGCATTTAAAAGTGACAAATATATGTCACACTTGAACAGTGTGACCAAATGTCATATATGGTCACACTATACCATAAGCATACATGATTAAGTGTTACCAAAATTCGATACATATGGTCACGTAAGTTAATATGTGTGTCTAAAGTTTAGTGTATGTTTTCCTGCCAAATCCTAATGTGTATAGTAACATTTAATTGTAGCACGATCATGTGACTATAGGCTTTACAATAGTCACACCATATCACAAATGTGTATATAAATTATGTTTATGGCCACATTATAAGGGTATTATATGTGACCAATACATTCAAAATAGTCACATTGTGAAATATTCATGTGACTATTATTTATAGAAAAATGTGAACTCAGTTATGATTAACCTTGATATTAGTCACATTGAGTGTTTGTGTGACTAAATTCAAGATGTTATATACGGTCACATGAAGTATTTATTTAGGTGTCTAAATCATAGAGTCATATTTTGTCACACATTATTTAAGTGTAGTCACAATTCGATACATACGGTCACACATTTCTGATAACTTATGTAATTTTGAGGGGTTAGATATGGGATTTTATATTCTATCTAGTTTGAGTCTAATTTGATATTCACTTAATTGTGTTGATCCCAGTTGAGCAATTAATCTAGTTAGTTATCTTAGATGTGAATCTAAAACAACAAGTATAGAAATTGTCTTGATTTGTAAACTATTAAACACAACGCGGAATATTATGTTTAATCTTAAAAAGAACAATTAATTGAACCATAAAATTCTCAACAAACACTTCAATATATTAAATATACGAATACTCAACAGTATTAGGGCTTACAACCTTGAAATGAATCGACTCTAACAATGATACATACTAAACTCTAACCCTAAAACCTCTTTTTATAGACTAAGGAGTCCTAGTCGGTTTACAATAGCTTTCTATACAAGATAAATCTTTTAGAATCTATTCTAAACTTATCTAACCGACTATACAAGTTATCTCATAAGCAGTAATATCCATTACTCTAGCAGCAGTTTCTTTTACTCCAGCATTAGTATTCCTCCAGCAATAGAATCTGTAACACCTAAAAATCCAAAACGTGTAAAATGACCATTTTGCCCCTACCAATTATAAAATTACTTAAAAGCTTATAAAAGTACCGAATCGATCCCAAACTTCTGGAAAAGAACAAGACATGATATAAAATAATTTTAACAACTTTGATTAATATTTATAAAAGTTACAAAATTACCAAATTGCCCTTATTGAACCGATTAGCATAAAAATCAAATAATTAGACTTTAAAAGCAAATAAATTACATTTAATTGGAAATTTAAACCACATTCATTGGCCTTGAATATTTCCGTGATTTTGGGAGCTGATACCCTCCCCTTGGACGCTCCTTTACCCTTAAATAAAATAAGATCCACAAAACCCTAATTTTCTCTAGAGCCGCATAATTGAAAACACACAAAATAATTCCTCAAACCTTCATCCGATTTTCTGGAACTAAAAGAGCATTTTTCTGGTGTTGTTCGTGAATTAAGGAAGCTAAGAAAATTTGGTTTGGTCGTGGTTTCTTCTTGGTTCGATCGCTAGAAATCATTTTCATCCGATAGGTAAATATTCCAAATCAATTCGTACGACCCTTCTAAAATCTTGTGATCATTTTTCTCATGTTCCTCATGTCGATTATGCTATGTGAAAAATGTTCCTAAGGTCGTGGAGGCTGTGGATCGATCGCTAGAAAAATCTTGGTTCAAAGGTTCACTCGACAAGGTGTATTTTGATTTCTGCTCATTCGCTCGTTCAAACTCTGAATCGGTATTTTTCCCATGATCTTTCAACCTTATTTAACTCAGATAAATTATATAATTCAATGCATGCAACCTTAAACAAATCGTTGGAATTAAAATGTTTAAAACACGTATAAAACCAAATATATTGTATGCGAATTTTCTGGATGTTGTAAACAATTTTCCTGGATTCTATTCGACCTATGTGACCTGGGAAAAATAAGAAATCGAATGCTTGAAGCTAGATTCGATCGTTATATAATTAATTTGTATATCGCTAAAATGGAAAGAATAAATCAAATGAAATGAAACCCTAATTCGATTAGGGTTATGTTTGTTGTGTTCCTGGAAATATTTAATGCAGAAAAATGAGGTGTAAATGATTGATCATGATTAGGTTGTGTTTTGCAAATTGATTTAGGGTTTCGAATTGATTTTTCATGCGAATTGGACTTTTAAAAATGTAAGGATGTGTTCGTAAATTCTGGAACTAAGGGGTCATTTTTGTAAAGTGTATAAATCAGTGTCGAAGGTGAATAAAATATAAAATGAAGGGCCTATGTGTAAATATGAGATTTAAATGATTTAAATTGTAATTTATGAAAAGTTGTTAAATCGAATGGAATTTAATTAAAATAGGAGGGCTTGTTTTGTAACTTTTAAAACCCAAGGGTTATTTTTAAAACTTATTTTGGGATGTGTCCTAATCGAATAAAATATGAGTTAGGGGTGTCATGTGTAAATTTTAGAATTTAAAAGGATTAAAATGTTTATGTGATAAAGTGTAATTCGATTTTGTAAAATAATTTAAAAGAGGGACTAAACTTGTAATTTCTGAAAAGTTGAGTATGGTTCGAACATAAAAATATAATGAGGATGAAATGTGTAATTTTGGGAATTTATTGGACTAATGGGTAATTATTATTAATTAAGATTTGAAAATGGAAATTAAGGATATAATATGTAACTTTGTAAACTAAAAGGACCTAATGTGTAAATTCTGTAAAATTGAGGGTGCACTCTTGTAATATGATAAAATAAGTGACCATGGTGAAATTTTGATGAATCAAGGGTCTAAAGTGTAACTTGTGAAAGTAAAGGGTGTAAAGTGTAAATTGTAAATCTATAAGGACCAAATATGTAAATGTGATAAAAGATACCCTAATTCCAGAAATAATGATTTAACTATGAATGTTGACCCAACTTTCTAAATAAGGAAACTTTCTAATTTTGGAAACTTACTAAATTTGGAAACCTGCTAAAAAGGGAAAGTTACTTAAAATGGAAAGTCAGTTAAAACCTATTGTAATACTCTTCTACTCTCTTAGGTGTGAAGAAGGAGAGATCCTGAGCTTGTCAGTGTTTGCTATTTCTGGTTTTATTTTGCTTGCAATAAGGTACAGATACTCTGCCCTTTTTCAGTAAGGGTGTCCTATCTCATGGTTATGATTCTGATTCTGATTCGTTTAAGTTTTTCCCAAAACCATTGCTATGAACCCTTTTATTATGAACCTTTCTGGTTACACTCTGATTTGGACCTTTTGTTATTACATCTGATATATCTGTTATGAACCATCTGTTATGGACCATCTGATTTGACCTCTGATATATGACCCTCTGATTATGATATGTTATTTGACTCTTAGTTTGATACCCGAGCCATTTCACTAGGCATGGGGGTTCCATGTCCGTGTCATTGATGCACCAATGGCATGACTCTAGGGCGGTAGAGTGATGTTCCGCCACGTCCCCATTCTGTTTATGATATGTGCACACTACTATGATTATGGCCAATATGATATGTTCTGGGGGGCGTATGGATGCATCCTAGATCTGTTCTGTTAGTGGATTAAAATATATATATGATATCTGTTCTGGTGACTGGTACTGTGTGCAATACATGCCTTTCACATTTATCTGGGAGCTGATCACTCCATTTGATACATGAGGACACCCCTCATATTATCTGGTTACTTAAGAGGCATCCCCTCTAGATTATGATGGTTACTATCTGATATGTTCTGGGCTCGTGGTGGATGACTATCCTATTCTTCTTTTATTTTCTGTCTCTTGTTTATACCTCATGACATTTCCCCATGCACCATATTTCAGTTCTATTTCATTATTATTGCTTTGTATATGTATCTGTTCACTGGGCTTTTTAAGCTCAGCCGTACGTTTCTTTTCATGTACGGCAGGTATTTAAGCTTGGATTCTGGGTTTTAGCTTTGGGGATGAGAGCAACTGTGTGAAGCTTTAATCTTAGCATTCTAGTTATACCATTTCGGATTCTGTTTCTGTTATGCCATTGTTTAGGCATTTTGGATTATGTACTTCGGTTTATTTCTGTTTTGGACATAAGTTGTGTTGACTTATTTCCTTTGACCATTTATGTTATGGACTTATCATGTTTGGATTTAATGCTTGTAATCTGATATGAAGCCATTGTTGTGATATCTTTACCCTTACGGGTTGGGGTGTTACAATTTATGGTATCAGAGACAGGTTTTCCGAAACCCTTAGAGCTTAGGCTCGTGACCTGTGAGGATTGGGTAGAACTTAGGTTTCCTTTCGCGCACTCTTTTCCTATTTTGATCTGTCATATATTCTTGATCTGCTCTGTCATATTCTATCTGAGTTGCTAATCCTTTTTGTAATCGTTCAGATGGTGAACACGCGCTTTAACGAGTATGATGCTCCAAATTTCGAAGCCATGATTGCTGAGGCTTTGAAAAACGTTCTCCCTGACCTTTCTGCTCAGGTGGTGACCGAGGTCACCGACAGACTCCGTAGTGGGGCAGGTCCTTCTGGAGGTGGTGGTGGCGGTGACCCACCCGCTCCCCCACCGGTTGGTATTCATGTGTGGATTGAGCGGTTCAACAAGCTCAAGCCTCTTTCGTTCAAGTCAGCTGCCACTCCTCATGAGGCAGAGGACTGGATTACGCACGTGGAGAAATTGTTCAGGGTTCTCGGATGTGCTGACGAGTTTAAAACTCGTTTGGCTACATTCAAGCTGGAAGGTGACGCTCAGAATTGGTGGACTGCTCTTGTGCAGGCAAAGGGGGAAGATTTTGCTGAGACTTGTTCATGGGCAGGGTTCATTGAGGTGTTTTATAAGCAGTACATTCCGATGGCAGAAAAGCTGAGATATGAGAGGGAATACGGGTCGATTCGTCAGGGTGATCATGAGTCTTCAGGAGACTTTATGCAGCGATTCTTACGTCTGGCCAGTTTCGTTGGGCCAGAGGTTACTGGGGATGCGGTTCGACAGGCTCGTCACTTCAAGTGGGCTCTTAAGGGATGGGTGTTAGACAGGATTGTTAACACTCCATTTGAGGATGTGGCTAGTGTTCAGGATGCTGCGCGCAACATTGAGTTGCTGCATGAGGACAGGAGATCTAATAAACGTGATAGGGATGGCAACAGGGTTGATACTCGGGGTCAGGGTCGTCAGGACCAGAGACAGGATTTTCGAGGTCGTCAGGACCATGGGCAGGATCAGCGGGGTCGCCCGGATCGAGGTGGTGATTATAGGCGACAGGATACTAGGAACCAGGGCCGGCAGGATTATGGTCGGTATGGTGGTGACCGTCAGGGTCAGGGTCAGGGTGATAATAACAGGCGTAGGGATTCCCAGCAGTATCAGCAGTCGGGATCGTCAGGCCAGAAGAAGGCTGTGGAGACTCTACCTCCTCCTCCGTTATGTACTACATGTAGGAAACCACATCCGGGTCCTTGCTATAAAGCTTCTGGTGGTTGTTTCTCGTGTGGCTCTACTCATCACAGGATCAAAGATTGCCCCAAGAAGAACCCCATCGTGCCAGTAAACACGACCAGGCCAGCTCCGACCATGGGCCGAGTTTATGCTACTACTCGGGACCAAGCAGCCAACACATCAGGTACCATTACTGGCATACTTCATATTGGAGATCGTACAGCTTTTGTATTATTTGACACCGGAGCTACTCATTCTATTATATCTGTGAAATTTGCAAAGAAACTTAGTCTGGAACCAAAACCATTAATAAATCGTATATCAATCGCAACCCCAATGAAAACCCAAGTGATTATTGATCATGAATATGTTAACTGCCCTCTACGTTTCGATAATCGTGTTCGTCCTGCAAATCTGCTTCCCATTGATATGATCGATTTCGATGCGATTCTGGGCATGGATTGGTTGGCTGATCACAAGGCTACCATCGATTGTTATGCCCGTAAGGTGATCTTCGGTGATATTCATCATCCTGACTTCATTTATCATGGTTCTCAGCCTCTGAAATCTGTTAAAATTATCTCTGCCATGAAGGCACGAACTCTGATATCTCATGGTTGCCAAGGCTATTTGGCTTCTGTTAAAGATTCATCTGTAGAAAGTCCTGATGTTGCTAGCGTTCCCATTGTTCGGGAGTTTGCTGATGTTTTTCCTGATGAACTTCCTGGCCTTCCTCCGGCTAGAGAAGTTGAATTTTCTATTGATCTGATTCCCGGTGCCGAACCTATTTCTAAGGCTCCGTACCGGATGGCGCCTGTCGAATTAAAGGAATTAAAGGAGCAATTGGAAGAGCTATTGGGGAACGGTTTTATTCGGCCTAGTGTTTCGCCCTGGGGTGCTCCGGTTCTTTTTGTGAAGAAGAAAGATGGGTCTATGCGGCTGTGCATTGATTATCGTGAGTTAAATCGCATTACCATTCGTAACCGTTATCCGCTTCCTCGCATTGATGACTTGTTTGATCAATTGCAAGGAGCCAAGGTGTTCTCTAAAATCGACTTGCGATCTGGTTATCACCAATTGCGAGTTAAAGAGCAGGATGTTTCTAAGACTGCTTTCCGTACCCGCTATGGACACTATGAGTTTCTGGTTATGCCGTTTGGCCTAACAAATGCTCCTGCTGTGTTTATGGATTTGATGAACCGGATCTTTCATGAATTCCTCGATAAGTTCGTCATTGTTTTTATTGATGATATTCTGGTATATTCTAAATCGTCTGAGGAGCACGAGCAGCATTTGCGTATTGTTCTGGGTGTTCTGAGGCAGCAGAAGTTATTCGCGAAATTCTCTAAGTGTGAGTTCTGGCTTAACCAAGTCGCTTTCCTTGGTCATATCGTGTCTGCAGAGGGTATCACTATGGATCCTGCTAAGGTTGAGGCTATCACTAAGTGGCCGAGACCTACCACGGTGACTGAAATTCGGAGTTTTCTAGGATTAGCTGGCTATTACCGGCGTTTTGTTGAAGGGTTTTCTAAGTTGGCTTTACCTTTGACTCAGTTGATGCGGAAGGGTGAAAAGTTTGTATGGACTGATGAGCGGGAGCAGAGTTTTGAGGAGTTGAAAAGGCGATTAGTATCTGCACCTATTCTGACCTTACCTTCTGGTTCTGGAGGTTTCCAAATTTATAGCGATGCGTCTAAGAAGGGTTTAGGCTGTGTGCTTATGCAACACGGTAAGGTGATTGCCTATGCTTCTCGGCAATTGAAACCCTATGAAGAAAACTACCCAACTCATGATCTGGAATTAGCCGCGGTTGTTTTTGCCTTAAAAATCTGGAGACATTACTTGTATGGTGAATCGTGTGATATCTTCACCGATCATAAGAGTCTCAAATATATCTTTACTCAGAAGGAGCTCAATATGAGGCAGAGGAGATGGTTAGAGCTTCTAAAAGATTACGACACGAACATCCAGTACCACCCAGGCAAGGCTAATGTAGTTGCGGATGCACTTAGTCGTAAGTCTGGGATGATTGCTAGCTTGGAGATTGATTCTCATGTTCTTAAGGATTTGGAGCGTTTGGATGTCGAGTTGTGTGTTCGGCGTGACGTTGGTTATTGGGCTAGTTTGAAAATTGAGTCGAATCTGATGTTGCGTATTAAAGAGGCTCAGAAAGATGATGGTGAACTCTGGGCTATTGTTCAAAATATTGAAGAGGGTAAGCAAACAGAGTTTAGAGTTGATGATAACGGAGTTGTTTGGTATGAGGACCGTTTATGTGTGCCTAATGATTCTGATTTGCGTGAGGCTGTTTTGACTGAGGCTCACAGTTCTCCTTTCTCTATACATCCTGGTTCTACCAAGATGTATCGGGATCTAAAGCAACACTTCTGGTGGAACGGCATGAAGCAAGATGTGGCGTTATTTGTTGCTAAGTGTATGACCTGCCAGCAAGTTAAGATTGAGCATCAGCGAGCTAGTGGTCTGTTGCAACCTCTGGAGATTCCTACTTGGAAGTGGGATGAGATTTCCATGGATTTCGTTTCTGGTCTGCCTTTGACTCGTAAAAGACATGATGCGATTTGGGTGGTCGTCGATCGGCTAACTAAATCTGCTCATTTCTTACCCATCCGTATGACCTATAGTATCAGTAAGTTGGCAGAAATCTTCCAGCAGGAGATTGTCAGATTGCATGGTATGCCTTCATCTATTGTTTCTGATCGTGATCCTCGTTTCACTTCACGGTTCTGGAAGGGACTTCATAAAGCTTGGGGCGCTCGCCTTAAGTTTAGCACCGCTTTTCATCCCCAAACTGATGGTCAGTCGGAGAGGACCATTCAGACATTGGAAGACATGTTACGATCTTGTGCCTTGGAATGGACCGGTAGTTGGGACGAGTATCTATGTTTGGTGGAGTTTTCGTATAATAACAGTTGGCACGCCAGTATTCGGATGGCTCCCTTCGAGATGTTATATGGGCGCAAGTGTAGAGCGCCGGTGTGTTGGAACGAAGTAGGGGAACGTATTATTGAGGGTCCGGAGTTGGTTCAGGACACCAACGAGAAGGTAGACGTTGCTAGAGAAAAGTTAAAGGAGGCCCGTGCTCGTCAGAAGAGCTATGCTGACAAGCACCGTCGTGACCTAGAGTTTAATGTTGGTGACCGGGTATTTCTGAAAGTATCTCCTTTCCGCGGGGTCAAACGTTTTGGAATTAAGGGCAAGTTGAGTCCTCGGTTTATTGGTCCCTTTGAGATTCTGGATCGTATTGGGGAGGTTTCTTATCGTCTGGCTCTACCTCCTCAGCTATCTCATGTGCATAATGTTTTCCATGTATCTCTTCTGAGGGGATACAACTACCATCCATTGCATGTGGTGTCTTATCCACTTGATCAGATTCAGCCGGATATGTCTTTATCTGAAGAGCCGGAGGCTATTCTGGACCGGCAAGAGCGGGTCATGAGGAATAAAGTCATTCCATTCATTAAGGTTCTTTGGAAGAATCACCCAGAGCGCGAGGCTACCTGGGAGACTGAGGAATCAATTCGTGCTAGTTATCCTCACTTTGTATTCTGATCTGGTATGTCTTTGTCTTGTCTTCTGTTTCATTTCATCTGTACCTTTTTGCAAATTTCGAGGACGAAATTTTTCTGTTAGAGGGGAAGAAGTTGTAACACCTAAAAATCCAAAACGTGTAAAATGACCATTTTGCCCCTACCAATTATAAAATTACTTAAAAGCTTATAAAAGTACCGAATCGATCCCAAACTTCTGGAAAAGAACAAGACATGATATAAAATAATTTTAACAACTTTGATTAATATTTATAAAAGTTACAAAATTACCAAATTGCCCTTATTGAACCGATTAGCATAAAAATCAAATAATTAGACTTTAAAAGCAAATAAATTACATTTAATTGGAAATTTAAACCACATTCATTGGCCTTGAATATTTCCGTGATTTTGGGAGCTGATACCCTCCCCTTGGACGCTCCTTTACCCTTAAATAAAATAAGATCCACAAAACCCTAATTTTCTCTAGAGTCGCATAATTGAAAACACACAAAATAATTCCTCAAACCTTCATCCGATTTTCTGGAACTAAAAGAGCATTTTTCTGGTGTTGTTCGTGAATTAAGGAAGCTAAGAAAATTTGGTTTGGTCGTGGTTTCTTCTTGGTTCGATCGCTAGAAATCATTTTCATCCGATAGGTAAATATTCCAAATCAATTCGTACGACCCTTCTAAAATCTTGTGATCATTTTTCTCATGTTCCTCATGTCGATTATGCTATGTGAAAAATGTTCCTAAGGTCGTGGAGGCTGTGGATCGATCGCTAGAAAAATCTTGGTTCAAAGGTTCACTCGACAAGGTGTATTTTGATTTCTGCTCATTCGCTCGTTCAAACTCTGAATCGGTATTTTTCCCATGATCTTTCAACCTTATTTAACTCAGATAAATTATATAATTCAATGCATGCAACCTTAAACAAATCGTTGGAATTAAAATGTTTAAAACACGTATAAAACCAAATATATTGTATGCGAATTTTCTGGATGTTGTAAACAATTTTCCTGGATTCTATTCGACCTATGTGACCTGGGAAAAATAAGAAATCGAATGCTTGAAGCTAGATTCGATCGTTATATAATTAATTTGTATATCGCTAAAATGGAAAGAATAAATCAAATGAAATGAAACCCTAATTCGATTAGGGTTATGTTTGTTGTGTTCCTGGAAATATTTAATGCAGAAAAATGAGGTGTAAATGATTGATCATGATTAGGTTGTGTTTTGCAAATTGATTTAGGGTTTCGAATTGATTTTTCATGCGAATTGGACTTTTAAAAATGTAAGGATGTGTTCGTAAATTCTGGAACTAAGGGGTCATTTTTGTAAAGTGTATAAATCAGTGTCGAAGGTGAATAAAATATAAAATGAAGGGCCTATGTGTAAATATGAGATTTAAATGATTTAAATTGTAATTTATGAAAAGTTGTTAAATCGAATGGAATTTAATTAAAATAGGAGGGCTTGTTTTGTAACTTTTAAAACCCAAGGGTTATTTTTAAAACTTATTTTGGGATGTGTCCTAATCGAATAAAATATAGAGTTAGGGGTGTCATGTGTAAATTTTAGAATTTAAAAGGATTAAAATGTTTATGTGATAAAGTGTAATTCGATTTTGTAAAATAATTTAAAAGAGGGACTAAACTTGTAATTTCTGAAAAGTTGAGTATGGTTCGAACATAAAAATATAATGAGGATGAAATGTGTAATTTTGGGAATTTATTGGACTAATGGGTAATTATTATTAATTAAGATTTGAAAATGGAAATTAAGGATATAATATGTAACTTTGTAAACTAAAAGGACCTAATGTGTAAATTCTGTAAAATTGAGGGTGCACTCTTGTAATATGATAAAATAAGTGACCATGGTGAAATTTTGATGAATCAAGGGTCTAAAGTGTAACTTGTGAAAGTAAAGGGTGTAAAGTGTAAATTGTAAATCTATAAGGACCAAATATGTAAATGTGATAAAAGATACCCTAATTCCAGAAATAATGATTTAACTATGAATGTTGACCCAACTTTCTAAATAAGGAAACTTTCTAATTTTGGAAACTTACTAAATTTGGAAACCTGCTAAAAAGGGAAAGTTACTTAAAATGGAAAGTCAGTTAAAACCTATTGTAATACTCTTCTACTCTCTTAGGTGTGAAGAAGGAGAGATCCTGAGCTTGTCAGTGTTTGCTATTTCTGGTTTTATTTTGCTTGCAATAAGGTACAGATACTCTGCCCTTTTTCAGTAAGGGTGTCCTATCTCATGGTTATGATTCTGATTCTGATTCGTTTAAGTTTTTCCCAAAACCATTGCTATGAACCCTTTTATTATGAACCTTTCTGGTTACACTCTGATTTGGACCTTTGTTATTACATCTGATATATCTGTTATGAACCATCTGTTATGGACCATCTGATTTGACCTCTGATATATGACCCTCTGATTATGATATGTTATTTGACTCTTAGTTTGATACCCGAGCCATTTCACTAGGCATGGGGGTTCCATGTCCGTGTCATTGATGCACCAATGGCATGACTCTAGGGCGGTAGAGTGATGTTCCGCCACGTCCCCATTCTGTTTATGATATGTGCACACTACTATGATTATGGCCAATATGATATGTTCTGGGGGGCGTATGGATGCATCCTAGATCTGTTCTGTTAGTGGATTAAAATATATATATGATATCTGTTCTGGTGACTGGTACTGTGTGCAATACATGCCTTTCACATTTATCTGGGAGCTGATCACTCCATTTGATACATGAGGACACCCCTCATATTATCTGGTTACTTAAGAGGCATCCCCTCTAGATTATGATGGTTACTATCTGATATGTTCTGGGCTCGTGGTGGATGACTATCCTATTCTTCTTTTATTTTCTGTCTCTTGTTTATACCTTATGACATTTCCCCATGCATCATATTTCAGTTCTATTTCATTATTATTGCTTTGTATATGTATCTGTTCACTGGGCTTTTTAAGCTCAGCCGTACGTTTCTTTTCATGTACGGCAGGTATTTAAGCTTGGATTCTGGGTTTTAGCTTTGGGGATGAGAGCAACTGTGTGAAGCTTTAATCTTAGCATTCTAGTTATACCATTTCGGATTCTGTTTCTGTTATGCCATTGTTTAGGCATTTTGGATTATGTACTTCGGTTTATTTCTGTTTTGGACATAAGTTGTGTTGACTTATTTCCTTTGACCATTTATGTTATGGACTTATCATGTTTGGATTTAATGCTTGTAATCTGATATGAAGCCATTGTTGTGATATCTTTACCCTTACGGGTTGGGGTGTTACAAATAGAATCTTCAATACTAGCAGTAGTATAGAATACACTAGCAGTAGTATGACACTTATGGTATTTTCCTTTATGCATCATAAGCAGTTGTATCATTCAAAGCAGCAACATCTCTAAACCCAACAATCATCCCTTAAACTTGATATTTTCTCAAAAATCATCAAGTTTCATTAAAGCTTTAACCTTCACCAGGAGGATGCTTCCAAACACATTTACTCCTTTTTCTTAAGATTTGGGTTGAGAATTTTTTTATACTTATTTAAAAGTTGATAAGCTTGATCTTAAAACCAGAAGTCTTTCTGCATCTGCAACATTCCAGGCTTCAACATCTGATGAATAATTTCTTTATTGAAGTTCAATGCAGGATAATCTTTTTCCACCAACATGTAGATAACCACTCCATGAGCATTTAAAGCATGAACACCACAAGACTGATATAAATACCATCTTTGAACCGTGTTGTGTTTTAACTTCATCCACTCAATATCTCCATCATGTGATTCAAATATTATCTTTAAATAGTAATAGATTACCCTCTCATACACCTCTTCTGGTCTTGTATCACCATATTTTTCTTTGTATAACCTTTAGAGAGTAACCACTTCATCTCTATCCATCCAAAACAACATTTGTGAAAACCTAATATACCTATAATACAAACCATTGGTTATTTTAAATTCCCAATAGGCTACACTTCCATCCTTGATTCCAGAAGTATATGAGATGATTGGATGTTTGGCTGTTAGAGGAACTACATTAATGACCTCAGGTTCTTTATAGATAGAAAGAACTGTAAGAGCCATCATTTTTTCTCTATCATCTTCAGATTCCTCCTCATCAACAACTTTTTACCATGTAACAGTTCATAAGGGGTCTTGTTATGAGGCTTAACTACTTTACTTCAATAAGTGTCCTATTCCTCCTCCCAGCAACACCATTTTGTTGAGGAGTACTAGCTAGACTAAATTGTCTTAAAATACCTTTTTCCACACAAAACTGGTTCATAACACTATTCTTAAACTTAGTTCCATTGTCACATCTTATCACCTTAACTTTATGATTTACTAGGTTTTCAACTCTTGTTATAGAGGGCCTTAAGAATGCTAGAAGTTTCATCCTTACTTGCTAAAAAGAAAACCCAAGTGAATCTACTATAGTCATCTGTGACAACTAGGCAGTACATCTTCTTATTCAAACTTTTCACATATGTCGGCCCAAACAAATCCATATGCAACATATATAAAGGCTCAGAAATAGTGTTCACAACTTTGGACTATTCCCATCTGACAAGCAACACAGGTTTCAGGATTTTCAAAAACTTTTGAAGGTAAACCTCTTACAAGGTTTCCCTTAACCAATTTATTAATAGTTTTGAAATTTAAATGGCCAAGTCTTCTATGCCAAAGTTTGGATTCATCATTTGTGGCCTTTGCAAATAGGCAAGTTAAAGCTCTTTTGGGAACTATGTTCTTTATGTCAACACTGTATATGTTGTCTGTTCTAGGGACTCTAAGTAGCACTAATTTATCATCAGGAAACTTAAAATCAGGAGATAAGACAAGACATATAGTGTCATTAAAAGGAACAAAGTTCTTTTTGTCATACATTTGTGAGACACTAAAGAGGTTAAACTTAAGCCCTTTTAGAAAGTACACTTTTTCAAAATCCAATTTTCCTGTTCTTATTTTACCTTTACCAATGATTTTACCTCCTTTAGGATCATTTTCAAAGGCAACATATCCACCATCAATAGCTTCAAAATCTTCAAGGTTGGACATGTGTCCTGTCATGTGTCCAGAGCATCCACTGTCAAATATGCATTTGTCCTTTAATTCCTCTTAAAGATTGCCCTGCACATAAAATAAGAGAATCAGTTTCTCTTGGGGACCCAAGCCATTACTAACTTGGATCTGCCTTGTGCATCAACATAGTCAAATCTCTTTAAATCCATTGATGCACTGCTGTTTCTGGAAACATGATCTAAAACTTTTATTTTTGCTTTCCAGACCCAACAAGCTGAGGCCTTTACAGCATAAAAATGGTTGCCCAAAACAGTGTTTGTTATCACTTTTGGCTCAGCCGTAGAAACTGCTTTTGCCTTAGCAGCAAAAATAGCTGTATTATTTTGAAAAGGCCTTTGTGGTAGAGCAGTAGTAATTGACCTAGTTGCACCAGATCTCATCAATACTGCCCTTGGAACCATGTTTTTGTTAGCATGAGGGTGAGTCTTTTTAGAAAAGTTTTTGTGGTTCACCCTTCTGTTTTGGTTCCAAACTGGTTTTTGGTAATAGAAATATTTTTCTTGTAGGTGCTCAAAACTACCACAATTATAACAAGCCTTTTTAACCAACTTAAAATTGGTAAAGAACTTTTGAGAAATTAGGTTGTTCCAGTTCCTTTGATTACCTCTAGACCTATTATAGCTTCTTTTAGGTTGTTCTCTAGGTTTCACATTATATTCAACTATTATCCTAGAGATCTTGTCACCAAACACATATTTCACAAACTTAACCTGTGTAACTTTAGATTCAACTATTTTTGGCATTTCTTCCTTTTTAATCTTTGGTGTTGACTCAACCTTTTCCTCATCACTATCTGACATCCAATCTTCAATAATTGGAGCATCAGAAAACATCTTTTCTACCTTAGGTATTTCTTTATTAGCCTCACTAGATTCACCTACAGGTTTGCTATCAAGTTCACTTATAAAAGACAATTCTTTCTTGGGGGTGCAAAGGCACTCTTAACTGGAGGAGCTACATCATTATATCCTATGCCACTAACTCTCCTCATTAAGTGAGTCTCAATAGACTTATGCACAAGATCGGATGTAAATTGTTGTTTTTCAAATCTAACTACATGTTTTTCTTTTTCAGCCAAAGCTACATCTTTTTCTTGGTCAGCCTCTTCTATCTTTTTATTAAGAATATTAATCTCACTGTTTTTAAGAAAAACCTCACCTTCTAGTATATGAATCCTAGCAACATACTCAATCTCATTCTGTTTAAGGAATTCAAGTCTTTGCTCTATATTTTTTATGCCAACTTTATAACCTAAGTCATCTAGTTTTAGCTTCTCAACTTCTAATCTTAGATTCTCATTCCTAGATTTAAGCTCTTCTACAATATCTAAACAAGATTTAAATGAACAACTAGAATCATTAGATACCTCTGAATCAGAACCAGATGATGAATAAGCCATAAGAGCAAAGTTGTATCCTTTGGGTCCTTCTTCTGCCATAAAAGCAAAGTTGGATCCTTCCTCAGCCTGATCACTCCAATCATAATCTCCTAGACCATCACAAGATACCAAAGATGTAGTAGTCTTGGTATCTTCAGTAGCAGCCTTCCTTGAACTTTCTCCATTCTTCTTAGGTGCCCTACGTTCCCTTGCAAACTGACCTATCCTTCGACAGTTGTAGCACTCAATCTTGGACTTATCAAATCCTATGTTGTTTTGTCCTTTAAATTTGAGCTCCCTTCCTGTCTTCTTCAAAAACCTTCTGGCCCTCATTGTCAGCATAGCCATTTGCCACTTCAAATCAATTTCTTCAAGATCATCAGGATCAATTTGTTCCAAATCCTGATTCATAACTTGAGTACTGGTAATAAGATCAGCCAAGAAAGCACAAATAGCAGCATCACTAATGTTATCACTGTTTATTGAACCAGCAGTAGAAACATTAGTGCTAGTAGTAGAAACTCCATGAGCAGTAGTGAGAGGATGCTTCGATACACTTGAAGGGTGTTAGTCCTTTGTGACTTTGTGTATATGATATGTTTGAGTTAATATGATTAAGTATGCGGAATCTACTTAACCACACTTAGAAGGTTATTTGGATATGGAAATGGAATAGTTATGTTTGTGATATTATTGTGTTTGTTCTTTTCTCTTAACAGATAATCTAGTTCTATTCTTTGCAAATCTTAACACACTTAATATCTAGTCTAAGATCTCTCATTTATAGTCCAAGAGAGATCTTTACAAATATTTTCAAGTCTAATCGAACACATGCTTGAGAGTGTCAGTCATTAAGATACAACATGTATCTGTGTTTACAACTTGTTACTGAACACTTTGTCTAAAGATATTATCTACCGTGTATTGTTGACTATTATACACATAATATCTTTGTATTCTTATCCAACCAGTAGTAGAATACTTCAACAGTTATCCACTCAGCAGTAGAATCTTCTTCACCAGCAGCAGCATCATTCAGTAGTAGAATGTTTAACGCTAGCAGTAGAATCAAATGCACTAGCAGTAGAATTATACTTAGAGAATTTCTTTGAGCAGTAAAGATCTTGTGAACATGTAATTTCCAATACTAATCTTTAGAACATTTAATTCCCAACAATCCTCCCCGAAATATGTGATTTCCCTTAATCAACATGTTTTCTGAATTAAATGAGGATTGTGAAGATCTTTCAAACACTTCTTAGTCAGACCCTTGATCTGAGCTTCCCTTTGTTCTGTAAGACTAAATATCTTTCTCAGTAACTCATCTGCCATTTTCTTTTGACTTCAACAATATTAGTACATATCTTTAAGCTTCAAACAAAGCCTAAAAAATGGTGCATTTTCCTTGGATGGAGGAATTATAAGAGGCAATGGTGCTATGTATCTTGGATGCTTGTTTCAACAAGTGAAATCATCTATCAGCATGCATTTGCAAGTGATGAACAAACGAAGTGAACTGAAATTGAAACTGAAAGAACCTAGATAGAACTTTCTCCTTTGGAATGAACTAAAATTGAAACTGAAAGCTCATAGATAGAACCTTCTCCATTTGAAATGCTTCATCCCTTCTAAATATATATAATACTCCAGAATCAGCTCTGTTCTTGTCATTTTCAAACTCCATGTCATCATCTTGTATGCTCTTGTCTTTTCCTCCCTTACATTTGGTTAATCTTCCTTCTTTGGATTTATTTCCTCCCCTGAGATGCAAATAACATTTTATCCTCCCCTGTTTGGAAGATCTCTCACCGTCATCCCTTCATCATCTGATCTACCAATGTGAACTTGTTTTCAGACAATGTTGTACATGAAGCCATCAATTCTTTAAGAGTTTATGTGATGCCCTCATCACTTCTAGGTGTGTTAACTCCTATGAGAGGTGATTCATGGGGCATTGACTCATTATCCATCAATGGATGGTTTTGCTGAGTCCCTTTGAAAATCCTTTTCAAGAAATTTTTGACTTAGCAGTATGTTCATGATTTTATTATAGAAAAATCATACTGCTTTCAACCATTTTGAAGAGATTAAGTGTGTAACAGACACTTAATCAAGATTTCGGTTTTATAATAACCTCTGGTTGTATGAGAACCAATGTTTTTCAGTTATAAATAACTGCCTTTGTAAAGATAAACCTATTCAAAAGGCTTTCTTGATAAGGTTTCCAGCTCATAGCAATTGTTACCTCCAACACAAGTGTTAGATTCACTTTTGCTAGCTGTTCTTTCTATCAGATGTCCTTAGACTTGCTCATTATACTTAAAAGTATAAAATGATAGAAAGTGAGTAGAATCAGTTACTATCTGATCAACTGAACCATCAATTCAATGTGAAATATCATAATCAGGTTTCAAGAAATAAGTTTTAAAGATTTTATTAACTTAGGTGTTAACCTTTGTTAATGAAATCCCAAACTCAGTCCATCATAAACCTATTATATCAGCAACTAGTAATCATTCTGCTGCTTCCATTTCACTTGAAACTTCCTTTTTGTTCAATGTTCATACCTGAAAATGTTAGTCCAAAACCAAGAAACAAAATGCAAAGCATTTATCTTATAGTAGTATCATAGATATGACTAACAAATATGAACTTAACAAACAAAAATTTGTACCGGCAACACAAACTTTTCACTAACAGTAGTATTTTATAAATCTAGCAGTACAATAAAAAATTTATATAAAAAAACACATAGTTTTAAATCATTAAGGATTAAGCATCCCAATACTTGCTACCAAGTATTGAAATCTTCCAACATCAAAAGGTTTAGTGAGAAGATCTACAATGTTGTGTTCAGAATCAAATTTGAACACTTGAATCAACTTTTTCTCATTACAATCTCAAATAAAATGATGTCTTATTACAATGTGTTTTGTTTTAGAATGTTGCACTGGGTTTTTAATTATGCAAATTGTACTACTATTATCAATATGGATGACAGTGTTCATGAAATTGTACCCGTAATCAAGAAGTTGGTTTTGAAGCCATTGGACTTGACCACAGCAACTTACAGCAGCTACATATTCAGCTTCAGTTGTTGAAGTAGCCATAATTGTTTGTTCTTACACTACCATGAGATAAGTCTACACCCAAGGAATTGACATCCTCCAGTTGTTGACTTTCTGTCCAAGCTAGCACCTGCATAATCACTATCTGAAAATGCTACCAAGTCAAAAGGTGATTCACTAGAATACCATAGACCCAACCTAGTTTGACCCTTGAGATATCTAAAAATCCGCTTGACTACTGTTAAATGAGAAACCTTTGGAGTTACTTGAAATCTTGCACAAGCACAAACAGAGAACATGATGTCAGGCCTTGATGATGTAAGATACATCAAAGAACCTATCATAGATCTGTAAGTGTGTACATCTACATTTTCTGCATCTAAATCTTTAAGAAGTGGCTTCTCAGAGTCCATTGGTGTGCTTGCCACTTTTGAATCAGCAAATTGAAATTTTCTAAGTATCTCTGCAACATATTTATCTTGACTAATAAATATGCCTTCACTAGATTGCTTAACATGCAGACCTAAAAAGAATGTAAGTTCCCCCATGGAACTCATCTGAAACTTATCATGCATAAGCTTCTCAAACTCCAAACACATCTCCTTCCTTGTAGATCCAAAGATGATATCATCCACATACACCTGAACTAGCAAAAGATCACTCTTGTGCTTCTTGATGAATAATGTCTGATCTATTTTGCCTCTTTGAAATCCATTTTCTAATAAGTAGGAAGCTAGTGTTTCATACCATGCTTTTGGTGCCTGATGAAGGCCATAAAGTGCCTTAACTACTCTGTACACTTTTTCTGGATGGTCAGGATCAATGAATCCTGGAGGTTGTGAGACATACACCTCTTCTTCAATAGTACCATATAAAAATGCACTCTTGACATCCATTTGGTAAACTGTGAAGCCTATAAATGAAGCATAAGCTAAGAAAAGCCTAATTGCCTCAAGTCTTGTTACTGGAGCAAAAAACTCATCATTGTCTATACCTTCTTCTTGTGTGTACCCTTGGGATACTAATCTAGCCTTATTCCTAATCACTATGCCCCTTTCATCCCTTTTATTCTTGAAAACCCATCTAGTGCCAATTACCTTTTCATCCATAGGTAAATCAACTAGCACCCAAACCTTCTGAATCTTAAACTGAAGAAGCTCCTCTTGCATAACTTCCACCCAGCTTGAATCATCTAGGGCTTTAAGAATGTTCTTTGGTTCTGCCTGAGAGAGGAAACATACAAACAAGCAAGAGTTTGAAAACTCATGCTGCTTTGAAGCATAAAGGGCATCAAGAAGCTCTTGTTGGTCTGAAGATAGCAGTGGTTGTCTTGTCTTCACACCTGATTGTACATCTTCAATCACATTTTCTAGGGAGTGAACTTTGTGAATCCTAGTGTGTGGAGTAGAAGGAACATGATACTTAGGTGTGATATTGCTCAAATCCACCTCTTTATCTGAGAAATCTGCTTCATTTGAGTCTGAAGGGCCAGCAGTAGAAACATTTGGCTTAGCAGTAGAAAAATTAAGCCTAGCAGTAGAATGCTCAGTCTCAGTAGTACTATCATTAGTAGAAACATTCTTTTGTTCTTTTGTTTCATCGTCCTTGTGTTCATCTTCAACATCTTCTTTAGCTTTACCAGAAGAAGATTCATCATTTTATTGAAGTTGAAGCCACACTGGAACTTATTGGCATCCATACATGATCTTGATTTGTCTCCTTGTCTAACCCTGCGTCATTTTTTGTTTGTGAACCTGAAAAATCATTAGTTTCTGCAACAACAGGCACATAATTCATAGAATGGGTTAGAGTCTCAAGATCAAATAGCCAGTTAGGACCTTGACCTGCTACATTGGATTTGTTCTCTAAAAATTCCACATGCAGGTTTTCATCTACTCTTCTAGTTCTCAAGTTGTATACTCTAAAAGCTTTGCTACTGAGAGAATATCCAACTAAGAATCCTTCATCTGCTTTGCCATCAAACTTTCCAAGATGGTCTAAGGTATTCAAAATTGTGACATGACATCCAAATGGTCTAAGAAATCCTATTGCAGGAGTTCTACCTCTAAAAAGTTCATATGAGGTCTTATTGTGAGATTTTACAACCAAAACCCTATTTTGAACATAGCAAGTAGTATTGACTGCTTCAGCCCAAAAAGTGATAGGCAACTTAGAGTCGGCTAACATGGTTCTAGCAGCTTCTATGAGTGTTCTATTTGTCTTTTCAGCAACTCCATTTTTCTAAGGAGTTCTAGCTACACTAAACTCTCTCATAATACCTTTTTCCTTGCAGAAGTCATCCATAACTCTATTCTTAAACTCTGTCCCATTACTACATCTAATGACTTTTACTCTTTTGCTTACTAGGTTTTCTATCTCTGTAATGAAAGTCTTAAGGATGCTAGAAGTCTCATCCTTAGTGGCTAAAAAGAAAACCTATGTAAATCTACTATAGTCATCATTAATAACTAGACAATATCTTTTATGCATCATACTACTAACAGAAGTAGGTCCAAACAAATCCATATGAAGCATAAACAATGATTGATCAATAAAGTTAAAAATTTTGGGCTTACAAGTGGCTTTGTGTTGTTTGCCTTTAAGAGAAACAATGCATGTTTGGTCATTTTCAAATCATTTTTGAGGTAAACCTCTTACCAAACCATTCTTAACAATCTTATTTAGGGTTTTGAAGTTAATGTGACCAAGCCTCCTATGCCATAACATTGATTCATCCAATGTGACCTTTGCAACAAGACAAGTTAGAGCCTTTTTAGGAACAATGTTCTTCATATCAACACTGTACATGTTGCCCTTTCTTGGAATTCTAAGAAGTACTTGACTTTCATCAGGCATCTTAAAATCAGAAGAAAGTACAAGACATTCAGTGTCAGTAAAAAGAACTTTGTTCTTTTTGTCACACATTTGTGAGACACTAAAAAGATTATACTTAAGCTCTTGTACATAGTACACATCTTCAAAATCTAAATTTCCAATTTTAATTTTACCTTTACCTGAAATTTTGCCACCAATACCTCCTCCAAAGGTAACATAGCCACCATCTAATGTTTGAAAATCGGAAAGATAGGACTTGTTGCCTGTCATGTGCCTTGAACATCCACTATCTGAGTATCCTTGATCCTCTTGTTTATCAGTTGAATGTTCCTGCACAAAAATGAGGAATATTAGTTTCCTTTGGGGACCCAAGCCATTACTGACTTGGATCTGCCTCGTGCATCAATGTAATTTAATCTCTTAAGAATGGTTGATGCACCACTGGGTTAAGTTTGTCTCCAAACCCAACATGCTGAGGACTTAACAGCATTTTCCCTATTTTCCCAAGCTACAGTATGAACTACATGCTTAGCAGTAGAAATTTCTAGCTTTGTCGTTGTTCCCTTTGGTTTCCAAACTTGTTTTTGGACCACTGCTTTTGTTTGAATGGGCCTTTTAACAGTTTTTGATGCATTTTTGTAAGTTGATTTTGCATTTTTAACTATTGGTCTTGGGTTAACAGTCATGAATGGTCTAGCAGTAGGAACTGCTTTTGAAACTGCTATGGGTTTTGTTCTCTTAGAATTAGAGTGAAAATGAAATTGAGGAATTTGCCTTTTGTAATTCACCCTATTGTTTGCATACCCAGATACCTTTGGGTGCAGAAAGCTGCAAGATGGTCAAATTCTCCACATACAAAACATGCTTTGTTATAAAAGTCAAAGTCATCACCTATTTGGTGAGACTTAAGGCCATTCCAATTCCTTTGGTTGCCTTTAGGCTTGTTTGTGGTTCTGTATTGTTCACAATATCTAACTGGTTGCCTAACGTGTTTAATGTTGGTTTTAGGCCTATCAGTATTAGTTTTGACTATCTTTGGAACACTTGTTCCTGCTTTCTTAACCACTTCAGGTTTAGACATAACCTGATCATCTTCATCATCATCAGATACCCAATCTTCAATGACTACTCTATCTGATCTTCTATCAGAGGAAACCTTGTCCTCAGGAAGTGAAGTTTTACTTAAACTTTCACTTACTTTCTTAAGTACGTCAACGACTAGCTTTGTTTTTGGCTGTACACCATATTGTAGCTCAGGTTGTTGAAATTCAGGTACACTTGAATTTTCTAGGTCAATCTCTGGGGGTTTAGGGATTCCTTTGTAAGGGGGTGGGATAGCATTATATCCTAACCCTGACTTGGCTCTATTAATCACTTGACATTCTATCATGTTGGTCACACCTCTAGAAGCATGTTCTAGTGTTTGTGTAGTCAAGTGAATGTTTCCATTTTCCTTTTTGATCCTATCAAAAGCCTCTCTCAAAAGCTTAATTTCAGCATCTCTAAAGAATATGTCTTGTCTAAGAAGAGCTTTGTCATCAGAAAAAGCAAATTCATTTTGTTTGTAATGAATGATCTGCTTCTCTATGGATTCTAAACCACATTTATAATCTACTAAGTCTTGTTGAGTTCTGCTTAGGACTTTCTTTTAGTCATCATAATGTTTGATTAAAGTTTGTAGTTCTGAAAGAGCTGTGCAAGAATTAGAACAAACTTTATGATTTTGTACCTCAGTAGAGAAAGCCATGAGTGCCATCTATGAAGAATCTTCTTCTTCATCAGCCATGAGTGCCATCTGTGAAGAATCTTCTTCTTCATCAGCCATGAAACTCCAATAAAAACCTAGCCCATCAATAGCTACCATAGCTTTTGAGTTTGGCTCAGAAACCTCCCTTGTTTTGGATGTGCTTCCAAAACCTCTATTCTTGCTATCTTGCTGCCTTGGCCTTCTATATTCTCTTGATAAGTGCCCCATCATGTGGCAGTTATAGCACTCTAACTTTGACTTTTCAAAACCAGCAGTATCATTGTTGCTGATTTTAAGCTTCTTCCCCGTCCTTTGATAGAACTTCTTGGCTCTCATACTAAGAAGATAAATTTGCCATTTTAGGTCCATTTCCTCTAGATCATCATCATTGATCTCTTGGAGGTCTTCATAAGTGAGCATGGACCCATCATTTCGACTTGTGAGAAATACACAACAAGTCTTCTCATCCAAAATACCCATGGTACTGCCTGATGAACTAGCAGCACCAACACCATCAACAACTTTCACCTATTGACTTGAATTTGAGGTACTAGGAGTTGACATAAATGCCATGTTCCCAGTATTAGAACTAGTACCTCCATTTTTCTTCAAATCTTGTTCCACAATCTTAAAGTTGCTATACAAGTCTATCAGTTCCATGGTGTCAAGGTCTGGCTTATTCTTCCAGACTACAACATGTATAGCCCACTCTTCTGGTAAGCTTCTCAGAAATTTTGAGATTAAATCTTCTTGAGGGATCTCAACCCCAAGAATAGCAAGTTGGCTCACAATATTCTGAAGCCTATTAAACATATGGTCAAGAGATTCATTATTGGTAGAGGAGAAGTTGTCAAACTGCTGCTTGAGCAGAGTCTTGTGGGTTTTCTTGGTGGCTTCATTTCCACCATATCTGGCAACAATAGCTTCAAATAATGACTTGGCATCTTTGAACTTGCTGAAGTTTGAAAGTTGGTCATTGGGAATTGTCATCATCAGTATGCTTCTTGCCTTTAGGTCATTTTTCCTCTTTATTCTGTCTTCTGCAGATGTTGGGTGCATCTGTAGAGTTGTCACCACTTTGCCGTCCACTGTTGATGTAGTGGTTGTAGGCTGGTAAGAGTTTCCACCTTCAATAATTTCCCAAAGTGCATAGTCTTGCACTTGGAAATATTGCTCTATCCTCAGCCTCCACATCTCAAACTCATTCTGTTTGAGCATGGGTAATTTTGCAGCAACATTTTTCTGAATAGATTCAACGTCCATTTCTTCTTCTACTTCTTCTAAATCAAATATATCAGCCTTGCTCTGATACCAATTGAGAGGATGCTTCGTTACACTTGAAGGGTGTTAGTCCTTTGTGACTTTGTGTATATGATATGTTTGAGTTAATATGATTACGTATGCGGAATCTACTTAACCACACTTAGAAGGTTATTTGGATATGGAAATGGAACTGTTATGCTTGTTATAGAACAATGAACAAAGAAAGTTTATCACCAAACGATTCAATATTATTCAAAATAATACGAGTGATCTTCACTATCACTAGGGTTACAAAACCTTGAATCTTATGTTTCTATGACTTGTCATATTATTGTGTTTGTTCTTTTCTCTTAACAGATATTCTAGTTCTATTCTTTGCAAAACTTAACACACTTAATATCTAGTCTAAGATCTCTCATTTATAGTCCAAGAGAGATCTTTACAAATATTGTCAAGTCTAATCGAACACATGCTAGAGAGTGTCAGTCATTAAGATACAACATGTATCTGTGTTTACAACTTGTTACTGAACACTTTGTCTAAAGATATTATCTACCGTGTATTGTTGACTATTATACACATAATATCTTTGTATTCTTATCCAACCAGCAGTAGAATACTTCAACAGTTATCCACTCAGCAGTAGAATCTTCTTCACCAGCAGCAGCATCATTCAGCAGTAGAATGTTTAACGCTAGCAGTAGAATCAAATGCACTAGCAGTAGAATGATACTTAGAGAATTTCTTTGAGCAGTAACGATCTTGTGAACATGTAATTTCCAATACTAATCTTTAGAACATTTAATTCCCAACAAGTAGTATATGTTTCCTGAGAACTACCAGAACTTTTGTTGTTGGAGGACACAAAAGCTAGGTTTTGTGCAGTTGTAAATGAACTAGATGACCCTTTAACTTCAGATTCATACACTTTCAGGTTGTTGTACAAGTCATCTAAAGTCATTGTCCCAAAATCATCTTTCTCCAAACCACTTTGTGCATACTCCATTCAGATGACAAACTTCTCAGAAACTTAAGATTGATATCTTCTTGAGGAACTGGAACCTTCATAAGTAATAATTTCCTTATAAGCTTCTGAAGTCTGTCATATGTAGCATCAATATTTTCAGAACTTGAGGCAACAAAGGTCTCAAATTGATGCGTCAGAAGATTTTTCCTTGACTTATTGGTAGCCTCATTCCCACCAAATCTTAGCTCAATTGCTTCCATTAAAGACTTAGCATCCTGAATATGACTAAAGCTCAACTGATACTCATTAGGTATGCCCATCATGAGAATACTATGAGTCTTGATCTCCAACCTTCTTTGAGCTTTGTCATCAGCAGATTTAATGGGTACAGGTTTCCCATCATCAGCTTTTGCTGGTAAAGTACCACCATTCAGAATAACATCCCACATTGAGTAGTCAAGCATCTTGATGTATTGTTGTATTCTCATCCTCCAAAGCTCATACTCTCCAGGCTTGAGCATGGGCACTTTTGATGCAGTCACCATATGTGTTGATTCGGATTCCATGTCTTCAATAGATGTTAAACCGATCAGAGTTAACACAAATTCTTTTTGATATCAGTTTCTAGATCACAAGCTCTGATACCACTTGTTGATCCCAGTTGTGCAATTGATCTAGTTAGTTATCTTAGATGTGAATCTAAAACAACAAGTATAGAAACTGTCTTGATTTGTAAACTATTAAACACAACGCGGAATATTATGTTTAATCTTAAGAAGAACAATTAATTTAACTGTAAAATTCTCAACAAACACTTCAATATATTAAATATATGAATACTCAACAGTATTCGGGCTTACAACCTTGAAGGGAATCGACTCTAACAATGATACATACTAAACTATAACCCTAGAAACCCCTTTTATAGACTAAGGAGTCCTAGTCGGTTTACAATAGCTTTCTATACAAGATATATCTTTTAGAATCTATTCTAAACTTATCTAACCGACTATACAAGTTATCTCATAAGCAGTAATATCCATTACTCTAGCAGCAGTTTCTTTTACTCCAGTAGTAGAATCTTCAATACTAGCAGTAGTATAGAATACACTAGCAGTAGTATAACACTTAGATTATTTTCCTTTATGCATCATAAGCAGTTGTATCATTCAGAGCAGCAGCATCTCTAAACCCAACAAATTGAGTTCAGACTATTAGTCATGACTCTTCATTTGCCCCATTACAATGCTGGGATTTTATAGTCTATCTAGTTTAATGCAGTAGTATGTTACTTGCCCCTAGGAACTATGTTACTTGACTTTTTAAAGTCAAATTTCAACTTTAATGAAGTAACATGTTACTAAAGTGCCTGCAAGTGCATATACAGGATAAATGGAAACTGCAAATACAATAAAGCTTGACTGCAAGTGGATATACTAGTAAAAATTGCAAAGTTTTTCATTGCCATAGAAAAGCTTGACTTTTTGGAGTCAAAATCCATTACAACAGGCTAAATTACACAAATAACTATTTAATACTAAAACTGCTAATCATCTAACAGTACTAACTTAACAATACCAGCAGTAACCTTGCACTTAGCCTTGAGCAGCATTAACTTTAAGCCAAGCAGTAGTAACTTTTGCACTAGCAGCACTAACCAGTATTTCCTTTGAAGTTCACCAGCAGTCTTAACTGTTACACTAGCAGTCTTAACTTCAACCAGCAGCTTTTAATCCCAACATGAAGTAAACAATTAATAGATAAATTGAAATCCTTTACAAGAGTATTTGCAGTAAAACAAAAGCTTAAATAGGTTTTGCAGACAAACATAAATCCTTAAAAAGAGTGTGACAACTTGAGCATGACATGCTTCACTTCGATTTTCGTATAACAATAACTTCACAGTCGGTTCGATAGTAGTCATTTCATGATTCATTACCCATGTCTTTTTTATTAACATGTGGCAATATGTTATCATTGTGCTCGTGAATAACTGTACTAAATTCCTCATCGACTTCGTCATATGTATCTTTGTAATTCTTGGTAGGGTTTTAAAGACAATAGACAATTTTTTATCTACCTGGTCTTTCACATAAAACACTTGCCGTGCTTGTGAGACTAATATGAACGGATCACCCTTGTGGCCTAAACTATTTAGGTCTACCAACGTATAACCAAGATTATCGCGTTTGACCCCACCATTTTTTTGATTAACCCAATCACATTTGCAAAGAGGAATTTGCCTAAAACGGTAATCTAGTACTCATATCTCTTGTAAAACCCCATAATAAAATGCTTTTCTTGTGGTTGCAACTTCTTTGGATATGTGAAGATCTACTGCCTCAACACTAACCCCACTGTTCTGTTAAACTATTCCATCATTACTTTTCGTACGAAATGTATACCTATTGATGTTATATGCCTCGTATTTCACTATGCTAGCGCGTGGTCCAAATGATATCCACCTCACAGTTTCTGATATACTCTCTTTGGATATCGCTAACTCTCTCTCAACCTGAATTTCAATACAAATATATATTACCTTTAAATTGCAGGAACAACAAACAAACAATTAAAGAATAGGAGTGTTTGGGATAATGAAATGGTGTGCTGGTGGACATCTATCTAATGTCATATATAGGAGGGAGAATTACAATGATAGGTTCTATGACTGACAAAGTTGCTGGGCAGATCATTGGTAAGTGCTTATTTATTATAGACTACTAATATTGGTTTTGTAGCTTGTAGCTATGAGTTTTTCTGGGTGAATGGTACACCTAATTAATGGTTTATACAGCTTATCACAAACACCAGTTAAGGACTTATCAATAAAACACACTTCACATTTTATCTCAACACACTTCTTTTTAGCAACAAACAAACAATTATAAACAACATACGAGTAATTACCTCTTCGCGTAACCAATTAGCAAAAGATTTACTGTGCTCATTCTCCAGCAATGCCATTCGTTTACCCGGGTTTTTTGTTTTCAAAACTTGCTTGTGTCGCTTGAAACAAATAAATGTCTTTGGTTATTATATTTGATAGAACATTTTAAACAACGAAATAGACATGTGTTAGTAATACTTACTCGACATACGGTTGAATTTATTTTGTATTACATACAAATGTGCTTTCTGAAAGAATTCTCCGAAAAATTCACTTGATTTCCCGGCCGAAAATGGATTTCCGTCCTCATTTTCATTGGTTACATGTTTATCAGGTGGGATACAAATAGTTTTCATGGTTTTATGATATTCGCTAAAAAACACGATTGTTTCTTCCGCGATAGTCTCCTCAGCAATGCATCCCTCTGGTCTATTTCTGTTTCGCACATGTCCTTTAATAACCTTCATACATCTTTCAAAGGGATACATCCACCGAAAGCATAGGAGACCATGTGAAGTTATAATTAACAACTTCGTGGATCATTTAGAGCAAGTGGGATTACACAATAATAATGAATAAATACGATACGCAGCGGAATAAAACAAAACTATCATTATTATTGATACGAGGTTTCGTCGTCATCATCTCTAATAACTACTTACAAACAAAAACAGCCCCAATGCTACGTGATCAAGTGTAGCACGGTTACCTAATCTAACAGGGATCAAATATCCTTGAGGCTTAAACACAATACTAACCTAGGCATCTACATATAGACTTAACGCCTAGACACACATACCTTTACTGGATGTTACATCTCTAACATCTGTATCTTAAACCTAACGCCCCATCTCTTTATATAATTGAGATTTAGGTTACAAATACTTTAACATAATATATAATAAGTCCTTCATCTTTGTCTTCATAAGTCTCCTTCATCTTTCATGTTTTATCTATTATCAACTCAAATTTAATTCCCAACAATCTTCCCGTAGTTGATAATGACAAAAACAATATATGAAAGATATACACTTCCCCTTAATCCATGCTATATAACCAAGGCTCTACAAGATACAAATCTTCAATGTAAATATTCTTTCCCTTTTTGTCATCATCAATTAGGGGACAAAAGTAAGCAACATTGGTCATCACAACCACTAACTACAATCATACCGCCAATCCAGTCTACCATTGTCTCGAATTACACGTCATTAACAACACCAAAACGCTTACTTTTTAAATGAACTCAAGACAAGAAAAACCTAAACCAGTAGTAACAATAACAACTAGTAGTTGTAAGAACCTTTACCTCGATGTAGCATATAAATGGTTAATCATTTTAACAATAAGCTTCCCCTGAAACCCATATGGTAACCATTTGTTGAATCTTCAATTCTGTAAGCTTTATGTAATGATGAAAAAAACTAACCATTACCAATTTGATGCTGAAGTAGAATAACCCAAACTCATGTCTTAAATATGACTTCGAACGTATACCTGATGTATAGGGAGACCGCAATCTCTTGACAACAATCACTGAGCACAATAACGTAACTCCTTAAAGTGTTTGTGAATTCGTAGATATAATAAGAACACAAACTCGAAAAATTCCACTTCATCGCCAAATAAGCAATAAATATTCTTCTTCGCCCATTAGAACAAATAAGAACGATCCATAAATCTTTTAAGTATCAAAAACCAAAATCCAAAAATCAAACATCTTCTTGTGTGTGTCTTCCCCTAGTGTGTGTGTTGGAACCAACCTGTTTCAAATCGACAACATATGCTTCCCCTCACTTTTGTAACCTCATGCCAACTACCGACTGGATTAATAAACAACTTCCTTGTCGACTTCAGGGTTGTGAATGAAAAGAATATTATTCCATCACAAGTTCACCGACCCACGATCTTGGAAGCAAATTCGGAAAATAATAGAAACATGGGAATGTTATATATTCAATACCAAGTCACAGACCCATGATAGATATAAAATAAAATATCACCGTCCCATGATCGTAAGCATGCAGTCGACAACTTGACCTCTTCCCGTAGTATATCATTTACTGACGAGAATAAAATACAATTTGTGAGGGATCCATGAAACAAGAAATATTCACCGACCCATTGCCTTCATAGTGCATGCATGTACACTGACAATATAAAAACCAAAACTCTTTTCTTGTCGATCCATGCAACAATAAGGGAAACCCGTCGAACAGTACAAACTAGACAGCAGTACTAACTAATTTCTCGAGCATTACAAACAAGACCTTCAATACCGGTGATTCTTGATCAACCAGTAGATTATGAATTGAACCTGGTGTCTACCCTAAGGTTGAACAAATGGAGGGCTATTACTTTTCACCCACTTCTTTTGCTTTTCTTTTTAATTCTTCAACCCCTTCTTTCTCCGTTCATTCATTTTCTCCTTTTTTTTTTTTTTTTTTTTTTTTTTTTTTAATATCATACCTAGGACTTTCTAGTTCTAAACTATTGGTATTTTCCTTGGGTAGATCCCTCCGGCTTTGGCGGATCATTGGACGGTTTTCCCTAACCTTAGTCACCTTATAACTCCATGACTATCCTAATGATGCCATAAAACCAAACCTTTTGAAAATCTCTCAAAGTGTTTATGATTGTAAAACACATTTTGTTAACACTTTGAGAGTTTTGTTATTTTCAGAAGAACTCCCCCTTAACATGTGCTCATATTCGTTTAAGTAAAATCTGTACATGTCGGGAAGAGTTGGCACTTTTTGAATTGATTGATTTTCAGTGAACCTGATCATCGCGAGACACGCTTACATCACCAGTTGGACTGGCTTGAAATTATTACCCGTCCAGATCAGATTCAAAGATCATCGCTCGAAATTGGTACATTATACTCAGACATATCCATTGCGAGACACGCTTACATCACCAGTTGGACTGGCTTGAAATTATTACCCGTCTAGGATATGTCCTTTCGACTACTGACTGTTGTTATCGTCAATTCGAGGGTCAATTCTTGAGTCTTATACTCATGAGATATCATCGTTGCTTCCACCATATTTTAATCACATTTTCATTCTCCCCCTCAAAAATAGCATAATAATGTTGTTTTTGATAAACTTTTGATTAAAATATGCTCTTTTTGAGGTGTTTGTGGAAGAATGTCAAGAACGTTTGTAGATTTTGGAACAAAGATTTTTCAAATACTCCCCCTTAACAAGGGAGTACTTGTCCTTATGAGCAGAATGTTTGAAAAGCTTTAGAAAAAACATTCTGGTTTTAATTCTGCTCATAAGTAAGAAGCTTTCGCTCCTTTTTCAGGATTGAGGCACTGAAGCGTACCTCAGGGTCCTTTCTTTACAAGAGCGGGTTGTACACTGTTATGTGTGCACAAGCCGTAATGGTTAAGCGCGGGTTGTAAGCTGAAATACTTACAAGCCATTGAAGATTTTTTAGGATAAGTGCTCGAAAAAATTATTTATTAAGCACTTTCCTTTCTTAAAAACACGGGTCCTGAACTGATGTGTTCAGAAGCCATTTTGGTTTTTGGATTAGACAACAACCTTGGGAACCCATTTAAGCACGGCGCCAACGGGTTTACCATATTTTGAAATCCATTTGTAAGTTGTGTCAATCCTTTTCAAAGAAGTTGAATTCCAACGCGGACTGAAAACTGGTGTTTTATTTTGAAATAACGCTCGTGGAATCAACAGTGATTTAAAACTCTTTTTCTTTTGAAAATTGTTTGAGAAACCCGATGTTTCTCTTGGAGTTTTAAAACTTGAAGAAGAATATTTCCATCTAGAGTTGAACCTCATGGGTTCTTTTTGAAGATTTGTTTTTGTGATAAATGGAAATCTTCCGGTATTAGGAATGTTCAAAGCAGAGTCATTCTTATGTTGCAGCGAAATCATTTCTGATATTGAATATTTGAAAGGTTTTGAATGACTTTGCTTTGGTCTCCACACTTGCTTTACCGGTGTAAAACGAGAGTATGGAGTTTGAAAAACTCGATTCTTTCCATTTGAAGCTTTTGGTGTTTTTAAACAACATTGTTTTGGTCTCCACACTTGCTTTACCGGCGTAAAACAAGAGTGTGGAGTTTCAAAAGCTTGAGTCTTTTCTTTTGAGACATTTAGATTTGAAAACTTTTGAGAAGTAAGTGTTTCAGAAAAACTTGATTTCTTTGAAAACTTCCTTCCTTTTTGCAAAGAATAGGTTGTAAACTGGGAAACCTTTTTCGAAAATGGTCTTGAAGATTCACCCGAGTAAACCTTCTTTGAAACACTCACTTCTGTTGATGAAAAATTTGAGATTGGAGCTTTTCCTTTTGATTGGTTAAGAGACTCAACCTTTTTCATTTTCATTGATTCAATCTTTTGCAAAACATTTTCAAACTTTTTATCGGCGAATTCAGACAATTGAGATTTCAAATCTTCAGTCTCTTTTTGTTTCATGTTTGAGTTTTGTGTCTAAACTCGTGAACTTTTGATTGAATCAAACAGATTATTGTAACTCAGTTTCAAATGCTCAATTTATTTTTCGTACTCAAACATTTTATGTCGTAAAACATCGATTTTACTCAAGTCATGACTTTTTGGGTCATGACTGTTTTGAAAAGACGAGGACAATTTTTGATTTTGGAGATCAACTTTTGATGATGCATTCTTAGGTGGGCCGTCTACTTTTTGCATCCTTGGTACAATCTTCTGAACTTTGGTTTTTTCTGTTTCTAAAACTTTGATTTTCTTCTTCAGATCAACAATGATGTGTTGGAATTCTTGATTTTGTGAATCTAATTTTCTGTTGAGGCGGACTGTGTCATTCCTATTTTGAAGAATTTCATCGAGTTTCTTTTCATTATTAAACAGTTTAAGTCTTAAGAAAGCCTTTGTTTCCTTATTAATTTCAGGAACATGACTGTTTTGAAATGATAAAGATCTTATGAGATTTTGAAATTTTAGTTCAAATTCAGCACTTTGCTTTTGACACCAATCAAGCCTTTTTTGAAGATTGAAAACTTTGTTTTCCAAATCATTGTTGATTTGTCGAAGATCCTCATTCTCTTTCACTAGATTCTCAATTTCTGTTTGCAGCATCTCTTTATCAACAGCATGATTTTTCATAAGATACTCATTACCAGATTCATAAAGTGCATTCATTAACACAGAATAAATGTTATAAAAGAGAACTTTTTGCAAGAGTAGATCATTTTCTTTTTCCAAATTCTTCTTTTGAACTTTTTGTTTTTGAATTTTGGAGTCTTTAGCTTTGAAAATGTTCCTCATTGATAGAACCTCGTCAAATAGATCTTCTTCCCATTGTGATGCACATTTCTTCAAGTGTTTGACATGAGGTAAAATTTTCTTTTTAAGAATTTCTATCTTTTCTTTTTCCACAGGAGAGAAAAAAGAAGAGACAGTGATTCTAGAATTAAACTCAATTTCATTTTCTTAAAATTTGATGTCTTCCATAAATGTCTCAAAATGTTTGACAATTTTAAATGCTGGAGGCATTTGTGGATCAACATCATTCTCTGTCAAATAATTGTCGAGATGTGCATCATTTTGGGAGAGATGATATATTTGTTCTGAGGTACGTATCAGCGTTTGTTCTGGTTTATCTTTTGGTGGCACAAATGATTTGCTTATGTGAGGTCTTGCATTGTAATCATAATCCTGTTTTGAAAAATCTCTTGCTTTTGAAGGATCTCCGATTAAAAGATTTCTTTTGGATCGACTCTCAAACTTGTTTGGACGTTCAAGATCATCAATTTCCTCATCATTACCATATATATCATCTTGCTCAAAAGTGTCATCAAATAATAGTTCTGCATTGTATATCTTGGGATGGTTACTGAGTGCTTTTGAGAGATTACGTGGGTAATCACTACCAAGGGCAAATCCGTGTCCTTTCGGATTTGGTTTTACCGTTAGTTGTTGGATTTGAGTGATGGATTTACCATTTTTATACACAACTTTTTGAAATTCTTTAATTTGTGCTTCCAAGGTGACGATATCCTCAAGATATGAATCAACACGTTTGCTGCTGGCTTGCTTTTCCTCAAGAAGTTGATTTTGAGAAGTTGAAAGCTCAGATTGAGTTTTTAAAAGCTCAGAATTTAAGAAATCAATTTGTTTTTTGAATTCAAATTGATCATTTTCTTTTTGAGAAAGAAGCACAGCCTTAGAATCGGTTAATTCACGTACTTGGTTTTGCAAATCTTGAACTTTGACATATTCTTTTTGGAAAGCGATTTCAAAAGATTGTTCACGTTTTTCTTGTTTTTGGTATCCAGAAAGTTGTTGTTTATAGCACTCATTGTCCCGAGATAGTACTGCAATTTTGGCTTTTAAGGTCTGATTAAGTTCATTGCACTTCTCTATTCGTGATTGGGTGGACATTACCAAGGCCTGAAGCTCCGAATCTTGATTAGTCAAATGCTCATTTTGTTCAATCTGATTATGATTGTCATCTTCTATTAAATCATCAAATGAGACAACTGTTCTATCATCATCAAATGATATATCAGTGTAGATTTGATTATCTAAAGAAGATGAGAATGATGAATCATTTTGAACAGAATTTTCACTTGAAGATGAAGATGCGGAAGGTGAAGCAATCTTATGAAGTAAACTATGTGGATCAGGTACCTGAGAAAGACCGTCAGTATCGTAGACCGGGCCTGTCTCGGACATATTCATTTCCTGCATATTTGCCATGAGCATTACAGCTGCGTTTGCCTCAAGATCTTCCATATCATCATCTGTCTCTGCATTTTCCATGAAGTTTTTTCCTTTCACATTCATTAAGCTTGCTTTCTCATCCTTAAGTGCCATCAAGAGAGCTTCTTTGTGATATGCACTGCCCATAGTACGAGGCTTTGGACATGCATTAGCCATATGACCATTCCCTCCACAGTTGTAGCATGTGATTGAAGTATTTGCAATGCCTTTTGATTCCTTTCCATTCAATTGATTCCTGTTCTGATCTGTCCCCATGCTGTTTCTATTAAACCCTGAAGAATTAAACCTCTGCCCTCCAGACTGAAACCTCTGAGACCCAAAACCTCCTGTGTTGTCTGAACCAAATCTACCCGAAGTCTTGTTTAGTATCTCTACTCTTCCATTATTAACAACTGCCTGATTCCTTGTGTTTGAAGATGAATGAAGACGGTTGTTTGATTTGTTGGTGAACTTTCCAAATGCTTTAGCAATCAACCCAAACGTTTCATTAAGGGATCTGAAAGCATCTTCTTCTTCGTCATAATCAGCGTTTGAGTACATGTTGGAATCTGTGCTGTTGTATTGAACCATTTGATTGTCAGAGTATTGTGAAGGTGCTTCGCATGGAACTATTTGGTTAGAAGGTTGTATAGAACTGCTGCAATCATCCTGCTTTTCAGATTCTATCCCACTGCTTTCTGTTTCTATCTCACTGCTTTCTGTTTCTATCCCACTGCTTTCAGTAACACCCAAATTAGCTTCCAATGTTTTACTTGTATTAGCTGGCTCTTCTTGAATCTGCAACTTCTTTTCTTTCACTCTTTTGTCAAACTCTTCTCTGTGAAGTACTCTTTCAACAATTAACTTCTCCATCGAATCCATTTGTTGGGTCAGCATGTCTAAAAAATTAGAGAAAGGTGACATCTGTTCATTAATTTGCGACCTTGAATGATGCATTTTCTCTCCCCCTTGATTGTTGCGATGAAATCGGAAGAATCAAACTAAAAATGCAGAAAGTTGACGTGTCACACTCTAGGTTGAATAACGGTTGTTGAAGGAACTTGTGAAACGAGGAAAGATTAATCTTGAAGTAGCTTGTGGATGTAGGATCTTTAAAGGATAATAACGGTTGTTGTTGAAGATTAGATTTATGAATGGTGAATAACGTGAAGAAACTCTGAGGATTTTACTCTAGAAACTCAGAGAATTCAATCGTTGAACCTCGGAGAATTTTACACTAGAAACTCGGAATATTCTTATGAAACTTGATAGATCTCAAATTCGTCCCTTGTGAAAAATAGTCCGCTCGTAATGTAAACTAATAGCCCAAGAGTTGAGTGCAAATCCAGTCCAACCACTATACCAATCAAAGCCCAAGTCCAAATCCAACACTAACCCAAATTAAATCACTATAAAAGACCAGTTTACTCATACACTCAAACCCTAATCTCTTTGTTTTAAAAAACGCAGTCAATATTTTCTTCCAACACCAAAATGAACGCAGACTCCAACAAGAAAATCCGACCTTCTTTCTTTGTTAATCGAAGCCACACAAGAAAAATCCGACCTTTGTCTTTGCTTGCTGATGCGCGAGCACTAAGATAATCAAGCCTTCAAAGGTTTGATTCAAGATAGAGGGCAGGTGATTATCTTTCTTGTTTTTCGATTAGAGTTGTACACCGAATGAAAAAGAAAGATGAAACAGTTTTGTTTTGTTTTTCTTTATGAGATTCGGATATAAAGATGAAGCTTTGATCTTCATTAGATCGATGATGGTTAAAGTTCACTCACAAAAAATCTTTATAAAGATTGGTACCGAAAGTGAACAAAAACTGAGATCTTTGTTTTTCTATTTCTTGTTGGATTTTTGTTTTCGTATAGATAACCGAAACAAAGAAATGGATATAACAATATTCTTATAAACCGTTCTTTAAATTTTCGGATATTAAGAAAAGTTAGAACCTTTCACAGATTGATGATGATGATCTTTCTTTCGTGTATTTTGACTTTTAAAAGTCTTGGAGTATCAATGAATAACACGAAGGAACACTGCTGAGATCTTTAGTTTGGTTCGGTGATGATGACTGATGAGGAAATTATTTGTTGTTCTTCACTGTTGAAGTTGTTATTTGATTGTAGGATTAGGAGATGGTTATTTGTTTTAATTTTGTGTTGAGGGTAATGACGGATCTATGATGATGTCTCTTGATTGGTTTTCTTTTAAGAACGAATCGTATATGGAAGCAAGAGAGAATCTGAGATCTTAAACCCTTTCCTTTTCGTGTTTAGTTACTGGAAATTGTTTGATGAAAGATAAATTCGATCAATCACTTGTTCGGTTAAGCACTCGTTCGATCAAAGTTGTTCGTTTAATCTTTTGTTCGGTGACAATTGTTCGGTGAGTATGTTCGGTGAAGTTGTTCGGTTACTGAAGTTCGGTTACGGAAGTTCGGTTACTGAAGTTCGGTTACTGAAGTTCGGTTACTGAAGTTCGGCTACTAAAGTTCGGTTACTAAAGTTCGATCAAATAATTCGATCAAGAAGTTCGGTAAGTTACTAGAGTTCGGTTACTGAAGTTCGATCAAATAGTTCGATGAAAACAACAATTTCGGTTAATTTAATCTAACTCTATTAAATAACCTAAGTTCAATCAAACCCAGAAGTTCGAATAAACCCAGAAATTCGATTATATCACCTATCTCGGTGAATAATCAGTAGTTCGATTAACGTACAAGTTCGGTCAATTAAACTAGGTGAAGAAACTTCGGTGAACAAGAAACTCAATGAATATATATCTGAAGAACAGTAACAACTCAGATGAACGATAACAACAGTAACTTGTCGGATTTTGATTTTATTTCTTTTAGATCTAATCTTTTAACAACCTAAATTACCCCTAGGCGAATGATACCACTTGAAGTTTTATACTTTTATGAATTAAGCTACCACTAATTACCTACTAGATCTAGAGAGAGAAAGCTAAAGAGAGAAAGAGATGGAAGGGAGATGATTTCATACACTTAGTAAAAAAAATTCTTAATTCATCAACCAACCCCCCTCTCCCTTGGATGGGAGGGGTATTTATAGTTTTTTACAAGAGGTTGGGCTACTAGCCCTACTTACTTAACATAATAGATAATAAACCATAATAAATGATAAAACGACACAGCCCATGGGCCTTCTACACGGGCTGGGCCTAATAACAAACCTAAAGGCCTAAGCAACCTAATACAAATGATCAATACTTGAAATATTACAAAACGTGTTCCCAACACCTTGGTAGTACTAAGTCCGTCAATAAGCATGGCAGTACTATCGAGATAGTAGCAGTACAAACTGCAATAACTAGCAATACAAAGTCGCACAATCAAGCAGTACTAAGATCGAGCAGCACTAATAGCTTGTACGTCGAGCAGTACTAAACTGATGTTCCATAGCAGTATGAAACACGCATGACATGGTAGTACTAATGTATTAAGAAAGCAGTACAAACTACTATTAATTGAACCACCATGCTTCTGGAAACACAACAACGTTAAATCAAACCACCATGCTTCAAAATGCATAGGTTATGTGTTCTTCCCCTGAACTTCACTTCGTAATCAATGAAACCTGCGTACCAAACTGCATAGCCTAGTTTCGAAGAAACTTTCTGGATCATCAATAACGTTCTTGAACATCAGTACCTATGAAAACCTAAGTTGTGATCAATATAAACCATTCTAGGGTTTGGAACAACCCTAAACATCAGTATCGAAAGAAACTAGGGTTTATACAATCGAGCCGGGTAAACCCATGAATCAAGCAACTATAACCAGGCCAAAATTTCTTTTCTTCCATGTATAATGAACATTAGGCAACATATAAACAACTTCCATGATGATTTAACATGAATAGAACACGAATTCATGAAGTTGAATCAAGAAAAACCTAAAAATTCAAAAATCAGAAATGCCTCTGTAGCAGTTTTCAGAAATTCATACCTGACGATCTAAACCTCAGATTGAAGAACCCTCCCGTAAAATTGTACCTTTGTATATGAAGAATCTCCAGTAAAAATCTATGCCCGATCCAACGGTTAACGAAAGAGTTATCGTCCTTTGAAAACAGCCCTGCAGTGAGTTACGAAAATAGATACCAGTTACGAATTTTTCTTGTGTTCTTCGATCTTCGACAAACCAAACCTTGCTAAATCCCACGATCACGAGTCCCCTTGGCTCTGATATCAATTGTGAAGTTATAATTAACAACTTCGTGGATCGTTTAGAGCAAGTGAGATTAAACAATAATAATGAATAAATACGATACGCAGTGGAATAAAACAAAACTATCATTATTATTGATACAAGGTTTCTTCGTCATCATCTCTAATAACTACTTACAAAAACCAACAGCCCCAATGCTACGCGAGTAAGTGTAGCACGGTTACCTACTCTAACAGGGATCAAAGATCCTTGAGGCTTAAACACAATACTAACCTAGGCGTCTACATAAAGACTTAACGCCTAGACACACACACCTTTACTGGATGTTACATCTCTAACATCTGTATCTTAAACCTAACGCCCCATCTCTTTATATAATAGAGATTTAGGGTTACAAAGACTTTAACATAATACATAATAAGTCATTCATCTTTGTCTTCATAAGTCTCCTTCATCTTTCATGTTTTTTCTATTATCAACTCAAATTTAATTCCCAACAATCTTCCCCTAGTTGATAATGACAAAACCAATATATGAAAGATATAGACTTCCCCTTAATCCATGTTATATCACCAAGGCTCTACAAGTTGCAAATCTTTAATGTAAATATTCTTCCCTTTTTATCATCATCAATTAGGGGACAAAAGTAAGCAACCTTGATCGTCACAACCACGAACCACTATCATACCGCCAATCCAGTCTACCATTGTCTCGAATTACCCGTCATTAAGAACACCAAAACGCTTACTTTTTAAATGAACTCAAGACAACAGAAACCTAAACCAGTAGTAACAATAACAACTAGTAATTGTAAGAACCTTTACCTCGATGTAGCATATAAATGGTTAATCGTTTTAACAATAAGCTTCCCCTGAAACCCATATGTTAACCATTTGTTGAATCTTCAATTCTGTAAGTTTTATGCAATGATGAAGATAAACTAACCATTAACAATAAGCTTCCACTTCATCGCTAAATAAGCAATAAATAAACTTCTTCGCCCATTAGAACAAATAAGAACGATCCATAAATCTTTTAAGTATCAAAAACCAAAATCCAAAAATCAAACATCTTCGTGTGTGTGTCTTCCCCTTGTGTGTGTGTTGGAACCAACTTGTTCTAAATCGACAACATATGCTTCCCCTCACTTTTGTAACCTTATGCTAACTACTGACGCGATTAATAAACAACTTCCTTGTCGACTTTAGGGTTGTGAATGAAAAGAATATTATTCCATCAAAAGTTCACCGACCGACAATCTTGGAAGCAAATTCAGAAAATAATAGAAACATGGGAATGTTGTATATTCAATACCAAGTCACAGACCCATGATAGATATAAAATAAAAGATCACCATCCCATGATCATAAGCACGCAGTCGACAACTTGACCTCTTCCCATAGTATATCTTTTACTGACGAGAATAAAATACAATTTGTGAGGGATCCATGCAACAAGAAATATTCACCGACCCATTGCCTTCATAGTGCATGCATGTACACCGACAAAAGAAAAACCAAAACTCTTTTCTTGTCGATCCATGCAACAATAAGGGAAACCCGTCGAACAGTACAAACTAGACAGCAGTACTAACTAATTTCTCGAGCAGTACAAACAAGAACTTGGCAGTACTAAGTCTGTCAAGAAGCATGGCAGTACTATCGAGATAGTAGCAGTACAAACTGCTATAACTAGCAATACAAAGTCGCACCATCAAGCAGTACTAAGATCGAGCAGTACTAATAGCTTGTACGTCGAGCAGTACTAAACCGATGTTCCATAGCAGTATGAAACACGCATGACATGGCAGTACTAATGTATTAAGAAAGCAGTACAAACTACTATTAATTAAACCACCATGCTTCTGGAAACACAACAACGTTAAATCAAACCACCATGCTTCAAAACGCATAGGTTATGTGTTCTTCCCCTGAACTTCACTTCGTAATCAATGAAACCTGCTTACCAAACTGCATAACCTGGTTTCGAAGAAACTTTCTGGATCATCAGTAACATTCTTGAACATCAGTACCTTTGAAAACCTTAGTCGTGATCAATAGGAACCATTCTAGGGTTTGGAACAACCCTAAACATCAGTGTATAATGAACATCAGGCAACATATAAACAACTTCCATGATGATTTAACATGAATAGAACACGAATTCATGAAGTTGAATCAAGAAAACCCTAAAAATTCAAAAGTCAGAAATGCCTCTGTAGCAGTTTTCAAAAATTCATACCTGAAGATCTAAACCTCAGATTGAAGAACCCTCTGGTAAAATTGTACCTTGGTATATTAAGAATCTCTAGTAAAAATTTATGCCCGTTCCAACGGTTAACGAAGGAGTTATCGTCCTTTGAAAACAGCCCTGCAGTGGGTTACGAAAATAGATACCAGTTACGAATTTTTCTTGTTTTCTTCGATCTTCGACAAACAAAACCTTGATAAATCCCACGATCACGAGCCCCCTTGGCTCTGATATCAATTGTGAAGTTATAATTCACAAATTCGTGGATCGTTTAGAGCAAGTGGGATTAAGTAATAATAATGAATAAATATGATACGCAGCGGAATAAAACAAAAATATCATTATTATTGATACAAGGTTTTTTCGTCATCATCTCTAATAACTACTTACAAACACAAATAGCCCCAATGCTATGCGATTAAGTGTAGTATGGTTACCTACTCTAATAGGGATCAAAGATCCTTGAGGCTTAAACACAATAGTAACCTTGGCGTCTACATAAAGACTTAACGCCCAGACACACACACCTTTACTAGATGTTACATCTCTAACATCTGTATCTTAAACCTAACGCCCCATCTCTTTATATCATAGAGATTTAGGGTTACAAAGACTTTAACATAATACATAATAAGTCCTGCATCTTTTTTTTCATAATTCTCCTTCATCTTTCATGTTTTGTCTATTATCAACTCAAATTTAATTCCCAATAATCTTCCCCTAGTTGATAATGACAAAACCAATATATGAAAGATATAGACTTCCCCTTAATCCATGCTATATCACCAAGGCTCTTCAAGTTGCAAATCTTCAACGTAAATATTCTTCCCCTTTTTTCATCATTAATTAGGGACAAAAGTAAGTAACCTTGATCGTCACAACCACGAACCACTATCATACCGCCAATCCAGTCTACCATTGTCTCGAATTACACGTCATTAAGAACACCAAAACGCTTACTTTTTAGATGAACTCAAGACAACAGAAACCTAAACCAGTAGTAACAATAACAACTAGTAGTTGTAAGAACCTTTACCTCGATGTAGCATATAAATGGTTAATCAGTTTAACATAAGCTTCCCCTGAAACCCATATGTTAACCACTTGTTGAATCTTCAATTCTGTAAGCTTTATTTAATGATGAAGAAAACTAAACATTACCAATTTGTTGCTGAAGTAGAATAACCCAAACTCATGTCTTAAATATGACTTCGAACGTATACCTGATGTATAGGGAGACTGCAATCTCTTGACAACAATCACTGAGCACAATAACGTAATTCCTTAAAGTGTTTATGAATTCATAGATATAATTAGAACACAAACTCAAAAAATTCCATTTCAACGCCAAATAAGCAATAAATAATATTCTTCGCCCATTAGAATAAATAAGAACGAGCCATAAATCTTTTAAGTATCAAAAACCAAAATCCAAAAATCAAACATCTTCGTGTGTGTGTCTTCCCCTTGTGTGTGTGTTGGAACCAACCTGTTCCAAATCGATAACATATGCTTCCCCGCACTTTTGTAACCTCATGCCAACTACTGACTCGATTAATAAACAACTTCCTTGTCGACTTTAGGGTTGTGAATGAAAAGAATATTATTCCATTACAAGTTCACTGACCCACGATCTTGGAAGCATATTCAGAAAATAATAGAAACATGGGAATGTTATATATTCAATACCAAGTCACAAACCCATGATAGATATAAAAGAAAAGATCACTGTCCCATGATCATAAGCATGTAGTCGACAACTTGACCTCTTCCCATAGTATATCTTTTACTGACGAGAATAAAATACCATTTGTGAGGGATCCATGCAACAAGTAATATTCACCGACCCATTGCCTTCATAGTGCATGCATGTACACCGACAAAATAAAAACCAAAACTCTTTTCTTGTCGATCCATGCAACAATAATGGAAACCCGTCGAACAGTACAAACTAGACAGCAGTACTAACTAATTTCTCGAGCAGTACAAACAAGACCTTGGTAGTACTAAGTCCGTCAATAAGCATGGCAGTACTATCGAGATAGTAGCAGTAAAAACTGCTATAACTAGCAATACAAAGTCGCACCATCAAGCAGTACTAAGATTGAGCAGTACTAATAGCTTGTATGTCGAGCAGTACTAAGCCGATGTTCCATAGCAGTACGAAACACGCAAGACATGGCAGCACTAATGTATTAAGAAAGTAGTACAAACTGCTATTAATCGAACCACCATGCTTCTGGAAACACGGCACCGTTAACTCAAACCACCATGCTTCAAAACGCATACGTTATGTGTTCTTCCCCTGAACTTCTCTTCGTAATCAATGAAACCTGCGTACCAAACTGCATAACCTGGTTTCAAAGAAACTTTCTGGATCATCAGTAACGTTCTTGAACATCTGTACCTTTGAAAACCTAAGTCGTGATCAATAGAAACCATTCTAGGGTTTGGAACAACCCTAAACATCAGCAGCGAAAGAAACTAGGGTTTATACAATCAAACCAGGTAAACCCATGAATAAAGCAACTATATTCAGGCCAAATATGCTGTTCTTTCGCGTATAATGAACATCAAGCAACATATAAACAACTTCCATGATGATTTAACATGAATAGAACACGAATTCATGAACTTGAATCAAGAAAACCCTAAAGATTCAAAAATAAAAAATGCCTCTGCAGCAGTTTTCAAAAATTCATACCTGACGATCTATACATCAGATTAAAGATCCCTCCTGTGAAATTGTGCCTTGGTATATGAAGAATATCCAGTAAAATTTTTCGCCCGATCCAACGGTTAACGAAGGAGTTATCGTCCTTTGAAAACAGCCCTGCAGTGGGTTACGAAAATAGATACCAGTTACGAATTTTTCTTTTTTTCTTCAATCTTCGACAAACAAAACCTTGATAAATCCCACGATCACGAGCCCCCTTGGCTATGATATCAATATTGAAGTTATAATTAACAACTTCGTGGATTGTTTAGAGCAAGTGGGAGTACACAATAATAATGAATAAATACGATACGCAGCGAAATAAAACAAAACTATCATTATTATTGATACAAGGTTTCTTTGTCATCATCTTTAATAACTACTTAGAAACACAAACAGCCCCAATGCTACTTGATCAAGTGTAGCACGGTTACATACTCTAACAGGGATCCAAGATCCTTGAGGCTTAAACACAATACTAACCTAGGTGTCTACATAAAGACTTAATGCCTAGACACACACACACCTTTACTGGATGTTACATCTCTAACATCTGTATCTTAAACCTAACGCCCCATCTCTTTATATAATAGAGATTTAGGGTTACAAAGACTTTAACATAATACATAATAAGTCCTTCATCTTTATCTTCATAAGTCTCCTTCATATTTCATGTTTTGTCTATTATCAACTAAAATTTAATTCCCAACAGACCACATAATTTTACCTCCCTAGTTAGGTGCACAATCAAGTGTATCATAATATCAAAAAATAACGGAGGAAAGAACTTCTCGAGTAGGCACAGTGTCACAACAAGTTCTTCTTGCATCTTATCTAGTTCTTGCAAGCTGATTTCTTTCCTACAAATAGAGTTAAATAAAAAGCAAAACCTGATAATAGCATATCGTGTGGGTGGGTACATGATTGAACGTATAGCAATGGACAAAAACTCTTGCATTAGCATGTGATAGTCATGCGATTTAAGGCCATTGAGCTTCCTATCATTTAGGCTGACCAAACTAGAGAAATTTAAATATTAGCCTTGCGATACCCTGATGTTGCATAACGTTTCACAAAAGATGTCTTTTTCAGCATTCGTTAATGTGTAACCTGCTAGAGGTAGTGCTGTTTTGTCTACTTCTTTCCTAGCAAACAACTCTTTTTTTATCCCCAACTATTTCAGATCCAATCGAGCATTCATTCCATCTTTTGTCTTTCCAGGAACATTCAGCAAAGTTCCGACTAGACTCTCACCAACATTCTTTTCTACATGCATGATGTCGATACAACGAGGAACAAAATTATGCCTCTAATACCTTAGCTTTCGATACCAAATGTTGAATTTCTTCCAATATGCTTCATTTACTTGGCTTGAACTACCCTCTTCTTCTGTTGTTTTCCTTTTCTGCTTTTTAATCTTCCCACCTCTGCCTTCGGTATCTTATTGGTTTTTTGAGGTGTTATTGTTTATTCGTTTTCCTTTTCCCCATTTTTAATATGTTGTACCTCGTTGTATATTTGTTCCCCTGTCAATGGATTTGGAGCATGCTGAAATTCTTCTTGTCCATTAAACGCCTTCGTTTTCCTTCTGAACAGATGGTTGTATGGTAGATATCATCTGTGTCCAGCATAACTTTTCTTGAATGAGGCAAAAAGTCTAACACAGTGTGTATCTTTCCCACATACTACACAACCTTTGAATCCACTGTATGGGCAGCCACATAATGTACCAAGTGCAGGGTAATCATTTATCGTCCATAACACAACGGCACGCAGATTAAAGTTTTCTTTTGTGGAAGCATCATATGTATCAACCCCTTTCTCGAATAAGGTATGTAGATCATCAACCAACGGTTCTAAAAATACATCGATATCATTTCCCGGGTATCCCGATATTAATACCGAAAGCATGATAAACTTTCTTTTCGTACACAACCATGGAGGAAGGTTGTATATGACAGATAAAACTGGCCATACACTATGATGCCTAGTTCCTGAGTTGACGTCAACCCCATCAGCCGATATTCCTAACCGTAGATTTCTCGGATTTTTAGCAATTTCAGGGAATTTTTCATCTATGGTACGCCATGCCTGTGAATCTGCTGGGTGACCGTAAAAGACCATTTGTTATCCTCCTTGTTGCGTGCCATCTTAGATCTTCTGAAATACTTTCTAACTTAAAGAGTCGTTGCAGTCTTGGTATAATTGGAAAGTACCACATTACCTTTGCCGAAATGTTTTCGTACACTTTATGTGTCTTATTATCCACCTTCCATCTTTATATCCCACAAGTTGGACAAACAGTCAACTCCTTGTTATCCTTCCAGTAAAGAATGCAGTTGTTGCTACATACATGTATCTTTTTGTATCCTGATCCCATCATTCTCATTAGTTTTTTGGCCTGATAAGTTTTTTCAACCATTTCGTCACCAGCAGGTAGCATCTTTTTTAACTATCTTAGTAATTCAGTAAAGATCTTATCAGAAGCTCCATACTTACCCTACAAGTTGAGTAGTTTAACTATTGCGGATAACTTTGTGAAGTCAGGACATCCTTTGTAAAGTGGCTTCTCCACGTCTAATAATCGTTCTTGAAACTTGGCAAGGTCAGCCTCATCAAAACTTTCTTTTGTAGCACTAACCATTTCTACTGTTGTTGGGCCATCTGTTGGAATTTCTGAACTAAAATCCATGTCAAAATCCGTGTCGTCAACAAACTCATTTGTTGTAGCATTAACAAGTATTTGGGCAGTTGTTGCTTGCTCATCCTTTTCTCTATGTTTATCCCATATTTTGTAGCTTTGATCATTCCCGTAGTAGAATAAATGGAAATACACTTCCTCCACTTTATGCTCTATGTGGTTTAAACAGAAACTACATGGACATGGCATCTTAAGCTGTTTTTTATTACCTCGTGGGTCGATGTTCCTCATCTTCTGCAAGTTGTGTACTGCATACTTAATAAACGCTTCTACTCCATCAACATATTGTTTCTTGGTCCTACTAGTTCTCATCCAAGACTTGTCCATGCTATTGTTGAGGTCAAATTGTAACGTACATATATATCCTACAAGTCACAAATTAAACCAATATAAGCATCAAATCATTTGTGTATAATTACAATGGACAGTGGGTAGTGTAGTGGTACTCAAAATTCCCTTTGATCACAAACATCAAGCACATACTAATTGGAATCTGTCTGGGCAGAATTTGATGTGCTGGATCAATGTAACAATGTTTTAAAACTGTTATGTTTATGGCAGTTTTAAGGAGTGTTTGTGGTAATGAATGTAACAGTGTTTTTAAAACTGTTATGTTTATGGTGTTTTAAATATTTCATGTTTATAATTGTAATAACAATTTCGAGAATAATATAATTTCACCATTGCACCAAAAAAAAAATAATGATTTCGTAATTCAAAAAAGTACCTAATTTAGATCTAAATGAACCTCCCTCTGTGGTTGATGGTCATACCGGCGAGTGGTGGATGGCGAGTGGTGGCTGTGATTAGTGATTGGTGAATGGTGACTGGTGGCTGTGTTTGGTGACTGGTGGCTGTGATTGGTGAGAAATGTGAGAAATTTGAAATTTGTTGAAAAAAATATGGGGGGCTTTTTAAAAAAATATGAGGGGATTTTGAAATTTGCGGAAAATAAAATGGGGGGCTTTTTAAAATTTTTGGAGAGGGAAATACCAAAAAGGAAGCTACAGGTTTCGAACCTGTGACATCCCCTTCACAACACCAACAACTCAACAATCTCCGCCCTTGGGTCTTTTTCTATTATGCCTTCTTTTGTATTCGTCTTATAGACTATCTGTTTTGAGCTTATTTGCTTATTTTATTTTTAGCAGCTTATCTGCAGCTTGTTTCTATGTTTCATTTTTACGTAGCATTGTATGTGGTGGTTTGGATTCTTTTTCGATTATACCTTCTTTTGTATTCGTCTTATAGACTATCTGTTTTATTACAGAAAATTGTTACAAAATCCAAATATCTTCTATACAAAGTTAAACCTGGCAGTACTAATATTTACACAAGCAATACTAACATTATTTCCTTTTTGCTTGTATGAAGATCTTTCTTAGTAATTTTCTTGCCATTTCTGAGTCTTCATCAACTCTGAGCTTAGCATCTAACATAACAAATAAGATAGCTGCCCTTAATGTGTAATCTTTTTCTATCAGCATGTAGACATCCAATCCATTCTTTGTAGATACATGGTGAACACCACATGTATCATACACTCTCTATGTTGTACCCAAGTCATGAGCTTGAAACTGCCATAAGATATCTTCTGGATCAGGTTCATACAACCTCTTCAATTTCACCCATAGCTCCTTGTCTTTGTCTTCTATAGGATCTGTAGATCTGAACCTTTCTTGAACCAGACTCCATATCTTGTCCAAGTCTTCTCTATAAAAATCTTCAGCATATCTTCAAAATACTTATAAACTTCTGAGTGTCCTCCTACCCTAATTATCTTCCAAGCTTTCCCAAATGTATCTGTGTGTATCTCCAAATCAATAATTGGATGCTTAGCTTGAATAGGATCATCAACATTCGATGCATCTGGGATTATAACCAACATATGCTGATGAAGCCTTTCATCAGTTAATTCCTCTGTTGTTTCTTCTTCCTTAACTGCTTGATCTTCTTTATCTTCTTCAGTCTTTTGCTTCTTTGAATCCTCTGCTGTAGGTACTTCTTCTTCACTAATCTTCTGTTTCTTTGAAGATTCAGAATCCAATAATATACCTGATCTCATTGTAGTTCTACTTGATTCTTCTGTTCCCATCGGAATAAATGTGTTCACTCTTCTTTAAACCCTTTCAAACTCACTCTTGATCTCCTCAAAACTTTTACCTTGGAAATCTTTCTTTTGTATCCAGCCATGTTCCTCATGTAAAGACACATGCTGGTTCTTTGCTCAGCTTGATTATGTGGTTTACTCCTCTTTTCTTTGGCTTTTTGTTCTGCAGCAGAATTTCTTCTTGAATTTATTAGTTCAGCAAGTTGTCTTAACTTCTCTTCAATGGACAACACTTCATCTGCTCTAAGTTCACCAAGCCTTTCCTTTAAAACATCATCAGCATCAATCATAGACTGAACTTGTGCAGCGTCATTAAACCTTGCTTGTTCATCATCATGTAACATCTTAGACGGAAGTGCATCAGATTGTTCTTGTGCTAACCTTTGTGTTTCAGCTGTTTCATTTGCAAGTCTCTTTTCTTCAAGGAATTTTACAATCTCAAATTGTGCTCTTTCATCTTCCAGTGCTTTCCTAGCTACCTCTTCATCAAAACTAATCTAAGCAAGAAAACTCTTCTTGACCTTCTTTGGTGGCTCTTCTTCAATCATAACGCTCTTTTCTTTATCTCCCCTTTGCCTTCTATCATACACAGCCCTAGCAGTACTAACCCCTGCACCAGCAATACCAGCAGTACTAACTTATTGATGAGCAGTACCAATATTTTCAGCATCAGAATTTTCTTCACCCATATCTTGCCTCGCTTGAAACTCAACATTCTCTTCAACCAAAGAAATATTGGGGTCTTGATCAATATCAGCTATCTTGCTCCCCTGTTTGGAAGAATCATCCATGTTATCATCTGAATCATCATCATCCATGTTATCATCTGAATCATCATCATCTGAGCTTGTAGACTCCACAATATTTGCCTTTCTCTTTGCTTTAAGTGACTTGACTTTAGACTGCAATTTCTTCACTTTTTCAATGAGCTTCTTGTAAGCAGTACAATACAACTGCTTTGTCTCCTTGAGTTCTTTCTCCAAGCCAGTCACCCTTTGAGTCAATTTGGTACAGATATCCATCAATTACTTTAGTGACAAAATGCCCACATCACTTCCAGGTGTGTTACCTCCTGGGAGAGGTGAATCATGGGGCATTTCCCCCATATTTGGCTGAGAAAGAACAGATTCCTCTCTGGATGAACTCCTATATGGTGATGAAGTTGGTTGTGAGGCTGATTGAGAACCAGATGAACCTGTGGGTGTGTAATGGGACTCAACTAGGCTTGTTGATCCTTTACCCTGAATGTTTTGATTTTGAACCAACATTGTTTCAAAAACTTGAACTACTTTTCCATTAAACCCCTTAGAAGTCATGCTCATGTTACTGAAAAGTTTTTAAGTAAGGCAAGGAGCTGGATAAACATTTTTATGAGATAGAAGCAAACTTTTCCTTATATTCAAATCTGTTTGTATAAACATTGGATACATTAAAAACTTGTATTTGTTATCCACACTTTTCACCATACCATCAAAAATTAATTTTGAAAAGTTAAAAGTCCTGTTTGTTGCTAAACAAATGAGAGCAGTTGTAGTATTGCTACTGAATTGCTCCAATGAGGTTTTCTTTGGACTTAAACAATGAAGGATGGTATGTATGAAGAATCTCCATTGTGGGGAAAACCATACTTTTTGAAAAGTCAGAATTTGAGAAGATGTGTCATACCCCATTCTGAAAAAGTGATAAAAAATTTCAGTATTAGGAAAAGAACTAATACCATTTCCATCAGCTAAATGGAGATGCCTCCTAACAGATGACTCAGTAATAGCTATTGTTTTGCCATCAACAGTTGCAATTAACTCTTTGTCTCCATTCTCAAATGTATTGGTAGTAACAGTCTGCCAAAACTTTTTGATTTGAGAGACATGGATAGTAGGATTGACTGTAAGAGCATACCTGATGTGGGTAGTGTTTAGAAAATCTACTATCTGGTGGAAGTCTTGACTCCCTTCTGGTTTCTCCAAGAATGCAACCTGGTTATGTGTATCACAAAACTCTAAATTTTCCATGAAAATTGATTAAAGGCTTGATTAGAGTGTTGGGTTGTGATCGTTTATGAGAGAAAGTATGTTTTTTAAAGCCAATTGGAATTTTATAGAGAATACTTATGGTTTCGATTGGACCGACTTTAATAAATTGTTTCTTTAGTTTGAAGAAATCGTATAAATTAGATAAAGAAAGAGAATTATCCAATTTATGAAACCCTTAAGCGAAGTAATTGACAAAAATTACCACAACGGCTATAAATAAAACACAGTTATTACCCAAACAGTATTAACGGCTACCCAGCAGTACAAAGTTTTACGCTAACAGTACAAAATTTTGCCTAGCAGTACAAACTTTGTGCAAAAACTTTTTCTTAGCAGTATGAAGTCAATTTTTTTTTAAAACCATACTGCACTCATACATTTGGAAGGGATTAAGTGTAAAGGAAGACACTTAATCAGTTTTGGTGATATTGTTGTTCTTGCATTACAACATAGTTTACTGTTTCAGTGTTAATAGTCTTTTAAGTATTAAAGAGTAGATTTTTAAAAAAGACTGCTATTATCCAAGAAACCAAACACCCCTTTAACATCATGGGAAACAAAGATAATGATTCCTCTTTTGCCCATAAACCCTCAGCATTCTTTTCACCACTTACCCTTATGCAAATTTTGGTTTGTTGACTTCCTTGAATCAAACATTCACAAGCAACCATAAACAATTAATTAAACATCAAATATTTCATTGATATTTTTTAAAAGCTACAACCATTCATAAAAGCTACAACCATACATCTAATTATCCAACCTAAATACTAAACATACTAAAAACATAAAAACACCATCATCATAAACTGCTTCACTCCATTTTACACCAACTTGTTAGAACCAGAGCTCTCTTCCCTGCTTTCCATCCATTTCTTCCTTTCCTCGAGTCGTTGAAACATAATTTCAAGATCGCGAATCCTCTTGTCTAGATCATAAGGGTCTTCAAACCCATCTTGCTGTTCCCCCTGGTTTTGATGCACCACCACATTTTGCTGCTCCACCACATTTTGCTGCTGATCCTGTTCATTTTACTGCACCACCTCACTTTGAGCCACCTCCGCATCCTGTTGATCCTCCTCTTCATCTTGTTCCTCCTCGTCCACCTCATTCAGTCCCAAAACCTCATCCCAGTAAAAGTCTTTTGTATGCAGCCAGTTCAAAATTCTTCTCCTCATCCACGTATCTACCTGCCTATACGACCCATATTCTGCAATGGGTTCATCCCCGAAAGCATCAAACACTGCGTGAAACAGCAAATAGTTGTTTAACACGAACTCGTACTCTTCTGCATCATTTTGAAAGTTACCATTATTTGCTGCCATTGTTGAAGTTTTCTTTGAATTGAAAAGGATATATGTGTTTGTGTGTGTTCTTTGGTATACAATCGATAGGTATAAATAGGCTTGAGAGGTAGATGAACGGTTCCCAAGACTTTATGAGGGAAAAGGGACCAAAGGCGCCAAAAGTAAACTGTGAATCGAACGGCGATGTTAAACGTCATCCTAAAGATAAGGAATTGTGGAAGCAGTTGTACGAAAAAGTCTGCAATTTCCTTTTACCAAGTATTGACTTACCATCTACAATGAGTTGAGGCAACAACTAGTTGTATCTCATGCTTTGTGAATAATAAACTTCGAAACTCAATATTTCCAACAATGTTTTGGTCTGATTTGGTGATAGTTTGATCCCGAAATAATATTGGTCCGATTTTTTTTGTGTTTGGTGTTGGATTAACTTTGGTCCGGTTTGATTGTCTTGGATTTGGTATAAACCTTGGTCCGTTTGGTATGGTTTGGAATTTTTTTGTGATGTTTGGCCGCGTCAAACGTTAGCCGAGACCCCATGGTTAATAACGATGTAAGGAAATTAGAAGTGTACGTGAGACCATGGTTGTCAGGATCCCGATCCTGATCTTAGGATCTTACGATTTTACGATACTGCAAAGCAAAAATGATCCGGATCTTACAAAGGATCTTTAAAAGCTTAAGATGTTATAGGATCCCGATCTTTACCATAGGATCTTAAGTAGGATCCCGATTTTGAAAACCTTGCGTGAGACATTTGGGATAAAAACGGAACACACGAGGGCTATTGGACTATTCGAGACATGCTACCCGTACACTAACATATTTGGATTTATTGGACTATTCGTTTGGTTATTGTTTGAGTTACAGATTGGTTTAACGTTTAGGGTTTAGGGTTTAGGGTTTAGAGTTACAGATTGGACTATTCGTTTTGTTATTTCCAAAGATTAATTTTTTCGTAAGTCCAAACTTGTTTTAAATCATAAAACGAGTATACCTTGTACTAATAAATGGGATTATGGGAAAATACCGACGATTACCAATCGACTCATCTTATTTGATATTTTTGTTGTTAGTTATCTCTTTGACTTGTTTTTGTCATCTCGTCTCGACTCGAGTTATCGTCAATACTCTTCTTATCTATTCGGTTATTTGTTTTTTTGGAGTGAGTACTCGTGAGTCCGTGTTCTCTACCATTACACGAATGATGATATCAAACCCTTTTACAAGGCTAAAACAAGATTATACTAATGTATGCATAATTAAGGTATCCTTTTTTTTTTGTTGAGGTGGAACAGTTGACTAACGTTTTCCGTTATTTGACCTGATCACAACGGTTATAACTAAGGGTGAGCATCGGGCCGAAACCGAACCGTCCCGACCCGAGCATGACCCATCCCGAAATCGACACCCTGGAAATCCCTAACCGAATCCCAAACCGAGTATAGGTCGGTTTATCCCGAGTCCCGAGTATAGGTCGGTTTACATATACTTTCTTTGTGTTTTGTCGGTTTATCCCGAGTCCCAACTTCCAGGAAATCCCATCCCGAGTCCCGACCCGAGTATAGCTTGGTTTTTGTCGGTCGGGGTCGGTTTCGGTCGGTTTGTGTCGGTTTTCGGTCGTCGGTCGGTTTTGCTCACCCCTAGTTATAACACTTTTTATTTTTTTTATAAATTATCTCTCTCTCTCTCTCTCTCTCTCTCTCTCTTTTCATAACTCCACCACCACCACTGATAAAACCAACCACCACCACTACCACCACCATGGCGTCTTATGCACCTGGCACTCCTCGTGTAATTGGCCAGTACGTTCGAACCTTTTGTGAATGTGGTCATCGTTTGACTGTGAAAACGGCTTGGACACCGGAGAATCCAAGAAAAAGTTTTATTGCTTGCCCCAATTATGTAAGCCCTAATTTTTTATTAATTTTTCTTTTTAATACTTTTTTATTCTTTTATAATTGATGGGGGTGCTGTTATTTAAATTCAGGACAACAGAAGCAACTGTAATGTATATCAGTTTTTTATGACGTTTTACCAAGTGGTTACTATAGGTAACTGCTATTGGATTTGCATTCAAGGGTCAAGAGAGGTAGTCAAACGACAGATATGCAAGAACACATTGGTATGCTAGCAATGGAGAAATCTAGGCTTATACATGAGTTGACTGTCACAAAGTCAAAATTACAGTTGTATGACAAAATTTTTGTCATTTTGGTTGGGACATTGTTTGTTCTATGTGTTGTATTAGGTATGAGGATTGGGTAGGATAGTGTAGGATTGTGTGGATTGTGTAGTATCGTGTAGGATTGTATGCCATATGTTGTGGTAGTATAGTTTTTGTTGTAATGGTATTTGACTCCATGAAGTCAAACAGATATTAGCAATGAAAGAATTTGCAGTTTTCTTGTATTTTCATGTATATGCATTTTTGATGTTTATGCAATTTGAAGTTTTCATGTTACTGGATTAAAGCTTAAAATTGACTTTAGGAAGTCAAATTACATAGACCAGTTCCCTTGGTATTACAAAGAGTTTTATTCTTGATAGGAAAGTCCTAAACATACCACTAAACCATTTTTTTTCCTTTGCCTGCAAAAGGCTTGATACCAATCAGTTCACAATTTGCCTTGTTTGGCATGCCTGGAACCTTAATCCTATCATCAAAAGCAATCTTTGCAAGCTGTTTTGAGGTTAGACTGTTGCTGGAATCAACCTTGTTTGAGCTTGAACCAATCTTTGCAACCTGTTTTGGTTGATAATCCTTTGGAAAATAGTCAGCCCATGACATTGGATGTGAATCAGAACTTGAATCTTCACTACTGAAAATCTTAACGATTTCTGAAAAAAAATAAAAAAGAAAAGAAAAGAAAAAAAAGAAAGAAAATTAAAAAAAACAATGAAAGGTGTGTTTGCAGATATGACATGAACAAGACAATACCTTGTTTCTTGTTCCTACTCATTCTTTCAATTTTAGTTTTTTGTTACTGATTGTTGAAGGGTAGGTGGTTATGCCTTTATATAATGGGTATGTGAAGGCTTGTTTGGTGGATATGTGAAGGCTTGTTTGGAGAAAAAAATAGTGTTTGTATGTGAAAGTGCAGTCAATGTGCAGGAGAAAAAAATGGTCTTTCCAAGTAAAGATTCTTAATTACACAAAAATTAGTCAATGTGCAGGTATGACTCCATAAAGTTATTAGCTGTTGCATACAGGAAAGAATAATACAGATTTTGCAAAAGAAAGTAATTATTAATGGTACAATAACTGGTAATTAATTGTATCTATTTTATAACTTTAATGATAGTATTTTGGTTTGTTAAATGGTAGCAATTTGTGTTCTTGATGATTGCACATTTAGATTTAATGGTAGCAGTTCCTGTTGTTGGTTTGATGATTGCACATATTAATTTAACGGTAGCAGTTTGTGTTCTTGATTTCATGTTGGTTTATGATTTAATGGTAGCAGTTTGTACATGTTAAATGGTATCAGTTTGTGTTCATGATCTTGGTGTAATTGTGTAAATTTGAGTTCTTGATTTGATATATAGTTTGTGTTCATTGTCTTGGTTCAAGATCTTGGTTAATGATTTACGATTAAGATAATGATATATAACATTTTGAAATGGGCTGCATTTGTGTCCATGATCTGTGTAAACTTGAAGTTTATTGTTGAATGTAAAGCTGTGTGAATTTTTAATTTATTCAAGTTTATGCTTTAACAGGTTCAAAGGCAAAAATTTTAAATAATTAAATTGTTAATTTAAATTAAAAAACTTGGAGCCAAAATTTTGATCCAAAATTTTTAAATCACCTAATTAAAAGCAGTTACTAAGAATAACGATTCAAGCTAAGCTAAGCTAGAATCATTTTCTTTTACCTAATTAAAACACCTAATTTAAATCAAATCTTCTATCACCATTACTCTCTAAGCTAAGCTAGAATCATTTTCTTTTTACCCATTGTTGCTCAAGAGTCATGGAAATTCAACCCATTGTTGATCATCATCTTCTACTTCCTGCTGATAATGAACATGATGATAACAACTTAGAATATGAATCCGAGAAATATTCTGATGATGAAGATCTAGATGCGCCTGGAACCAACAAATCCGATCGGATACTAGCTAAGAGGGGCATAACCAGGCTATACAAGTTTCACATGCAATATGGCAAACCTGGTGGAATAAAGCTCAAGGAAACCTTCAATGCATTGAATAGGGTATCAGGGTTACACAGAGCACTGTTTTCAAGTTTTTTAGGAGATCTGGTTCGTGAGCACATAGGTTTGAAGATTCTTTCCTGGAAGAAGGTAAATAAAGAATCAAGAGATAAACTATGGGATGAAATAACGGTACATATATACTATTTTTTAACCCAGTACTGCATAAGTTTATCTATGCAGTTACATTATGTGCAACTAATTAACAACATTGTGTTAATCTTTGCAGCAATATTTTGATGTTGACTTGACATTCAGAAAATTGGTAATGGCTCGTCTTGGTCAACTGCTAAGGAATTTCAGAATGAAACTCAGAGAAAAATACATATTGCCCAACCTAGATACACCTTCGAAACTGAATGAAGTCCCGGTCAAGTATAGTGCAATTGTGAAATCAGAAGACTGGGTCGAGTTTGTAAACTACACGACCACCGATGCATACAAGGTTTTAATTAGTCATCTTTATTTAAATCTATATGTCATTTCATAATTTTCAGTTTGCAGCATTACCGCATCTAAACACCTTATGATTTTGTGTTTTTAGGAGAAATCAGATAAAGCTAAAATGGCGCGTTCCAAAAATATTTATCAGCATAAAATGGGACGAGGTGGATATGTTTATGTGAAAGAGAAAATGGTAAGATTACATTATGTTTGTTTTACAAATTGAGAGACGTTCAGTTTGAGAAATGAATCTGTTTACATTGCACAATTTGCACATTTGCATTTAATTCCCTCATATTTTCGATTATCTTGGTTTAACTTTACATGTGTATGCATCCTCATATTTTTGTTTATCTTGGTTTAACTTTACATGTGTATGCATTTGATGTTTATTAGATCAAAAATAAAGAAATTGAAGTAGATGAAGAACCCCCGCGTGGTATAATGTCGTTTAAAGGAAGGGTAAACAAAGACGGAGAATATCCAGATGATGAGATTAGATCAGTGGGAGATAAACTAGTAAGTTTGACTACAAATTCTATTATTATAATTATATACCAGCAGCATTAACTGTGTACTAGTAGTAGTAAATTGTATACCAGCAGTATTAACTGCGTACTAACAGTAGTAACTGTGTACTAGCAGTAGTAAACACTTGGCATATTCTTCATTGAAGTTCATGAGCAGTACTAACTCCAGCTGAGCAGTATTCACACAAATATGAGTAGCAGTTACTCTAACAGCATCAAGAAGACTTTTAATCCCAAAATTTCCCATATTTTTTGTGCAGAAAGAAGCTGATGACCAGATCAAGGAAGGAACCTTGAATCTTGACAATGGCACTGATGCCATGACAGTTGTGTTTGGTAAGGAAAAGGGAGGTTATGCAAGAGGAGTGGGAAGTGGAGTTACATACAAGAGGTATTTTGGTCTTCCTCGAAGCAGACAAGAAACTGATGAAAGAATTGAGTTACTTCAAACTTAACTTGATAATGAGAGACGCGAGCGTCAACAAAAAGATTTATTGGTCAAGAAATTGTCCATCGAGATGACCCAAAAAGATGTATTGGTCAAGAAATTGTCCAATGCGATGACATAAACAAAGGGAATACTTACTCAACTGATGGCACAGTTGAGTCAACAAGGGTTGCAGTTAAATTTGTCATCTCAATTGCTAGTAGCCTCAGATGTAAGCCATTTTTTATGTTCTTAACAATTTCATTTTCTAATGCTAACACCACTGATGCTAATAATAGCGGGCATTGAACATAAACTGATGAGTCAATGTAATTCTTAATTTATATTGCAGGTGACTCCAAAGGCCATTGAAAATATAGATAGCAGCGCTTATGAGGTGGACGGAACTCATTCAAGTGATGTTGTACGTGCTAAAGATGCGAGAATTCAAGAGAAGTCTAATGGGCTTGTAACTTCAGAAAAGGTAATGGAAACAGTGGTAAGTAATAAAACATTCCCCTTTGATTTTTGAATTTTACATACATGACCAATGTACCGTATTTTATATATACATATAGGAACCTGTTAAAACTGTTAGACTTAAGAAAAAGCCTAAGTCAAGACGAAACGGGTCTAAAGATTCCCAATCGCAAGGAAATGTGTCTCCAAGACAAGGACTACCAACAGTATGTATTTCAACATGCTTCTTGTTATTATTTTGTTTAAATAATGTAACGCGTTTTATATATACATATAGGAAACTGCTAAAACTGTCGGACCTAAGAAAACGCCTAAGTCAAGACAAAACGGGTATCTAGATTCTCAGTCGCAACAAAATGTGTCTCCAACACAAGCACTGCCAACAGTATGTATTTCAACATGTTTCTTATTATTCTTTTGTTCAAATAATTTCTGATATATACATGCAAAAATTATTTTTTTGAGCCATTTAAGTGCAAACTGTGGCACTTAAAGAAATCAAATATCGTTGCTTTAGGTACCGTATACAAGTCTCATGGAAAATAAATGCTGCATAACCAAGCACTCCCAAATGATTGCTACAGAGTGTCAATTGATTCATCGTTAGTGGATGCAGCATGCATACCGGACGTAGGAAATAATGGGTTAAAAACAGTTTAGGAGGACTTAGGTGGTTTGTTTGCATGGCTAAAGGATTAAGTTATTCTTGAAGAGGAGGTACATACATGTGTTTTTTCAACCTACATATATATAATTCTTCATATTTAATTCAATGTTTGATACAAATGTCTTTTGTTTACTACAGGTTACACCAACAAATACGATGCAAAAGATTAGTGAAAACAATTGTGGACCAAAAGTACCATCGAAGCGCAAAAATTATGTCTCTATTGAAGCCATGAAGCAATTGCAAGCTAGGCCGGCGAAGAGTCAAAAGTCGTTAAATTATGGTACTTGAGAATTTGATTATGTACCACATTACAATTGTATATTTGGTTCAATTATATACATTCGATTTTTATTCAATTTGAAATTTCTTTTTGTTTTTAATTCTGTTATATATATATATATTATATATTATATATATATATATATATATATATATATAATATATATATATATATATATATATACTCATTCCAGCAGCACTAGCATAGTACTAGCAGTAGTAACTCTGCTTCAGCATAACTAACTTAGTACTAGCAGTAGCAACTCTGCTCCAACAGTACTAACTTAGTACTACCAGTAGTAACCCTGTGACTAAAAGATGCACTCACATAATATGGTCACGCTTATCAACATTATTGGTCACTCTTTGTTTAATTCGATGTGTGACTAAATATTACAAAATGCCACACAAACTAAAAGTTCATTTCACCATTGGATGAACAATAGTCACGCAAAATACTCATTTCTTCACTTTAAACAGCATATGGTCACACTAATTAACACTTTTAGCCACATTTTGCTTAATTGTATGTGACTAAATACCAAAAATATATATATATATATATATATATATATATATATATATATATATATATATATATATATATATATATATATATATGCTTTGTGTGACTAAATATTACAAAAGGTCACACAAACACAAAAGTCATGTGACCATTGGATGATCCATAGTCACACGAAATAAACATTTCTTCACTTTAAACATCATATGGTCACACTTCTTAACAGTTTTGGCCACTTTTTGCCTAATTGTTCGTGTCTAAATACCCAAAACAAACATGCTTTGTGTGACTAAATATTACAAAAGGCCACACAAACATAAAATTCAAGTGGCCATTGGATGAACAATAGTCACACAAAATACACATTTCTTTACTTTAAACAGTATATGGTCACACTTATTAACACTTTTGGCTACTTTCTGCTTTTTTGTATGTGACTAAATACCCAAAACAAACATGCTTTGTGTGACTAAATATTACAAAAGGCCACGCAAACAAAAAATTCAAGTGGCCATTGGATGAACAATAGTCACACAAAATACACATTTCTTCACTTTAAACAGTATATAGTCACACTTATTAACACTTTTGGCCACTTTCTGCTTTTTTGTATGTGACTAAATACCTAAAACAAATATGCTTTGTGTGACTAAATATTACAAAAGGCCACACAAACACCACATTCATGTGACCATTGGATGATCAATAGTCATAAAAAATACACATTTCTTCTCTTTAAACAGCATATGGTCACACTTATTAACACTTTTGGCCACTTTTTGCTTAATTGTATGTGACTAAATACCCAAAACAAACATGCTTTGTGTGACTAAATATTACAAAAGGCCACACAAACATAAAATTCAAGTGGCCATTGGATGAACAATAGTCACACAAAATACACATTTCTTCACTTTAAACAGCATATGGTCACACTTATTAACACTTTTGGCCACTATTTTTTAAATTGTATGTGACTAACTCCAAAAAAAAAACACACGTTGTGTGACTAAATCATCACAAACGTCACATTTATTATATATTCATGTGGCCACAGGACGGGAAATATTCACAGAAAATACACATTTACTTGAATAAATAATCTGAAATGTCATATATATTATATATATATATATATATATGTGGCCAAAGGACGAACAATAGTCACTCTCAAAAAACATTTGTGTGACTATAAAGTGTTTACGGTCACTGATATTGATTAATCCAAAAAAACTTGTGCCTAATTTGTCACACATATTCGGGTTTTGGTCACTCTTTTTCAATGAAAACGGCCACAAACTAAACAATGTCACCATATGCCACCTACGGTGGCGCGACCTTTGGTGACGCACATAAAAAAAAACTGTGTGTGACTATATGCATATCGTCATGCATTTTTGGTGTGATGAAATCCCATATCTATACCAGTGTAATGGAATTGAGAATCTTCCTAATCCTACAATTTTTGAAAAACTTCCACTGATGGGATATGAGAGGAAAAATGATGCATTAAAATTTTACAAAGGAAACTTCTCTCATCAGTGGAAATTCTTAATCTATACTGTCTTAGTGTGTCTTAGTCCAAAGGCCACTGGTTGGAATGAATTCAGTAGCAATATGGCATCTGCTATAATTTGTTTGGCTGATAATGATAAATGATTTAATTTTTCTAAATTAATTTTTGACAATATGGTTAAGAACTTGGATAGTTCTTCTAGCAAATATTTTATCTATCCAAGGTTTTTATAACTCTTTTTGGACAATCATTTTGTTAAAAAGAAAAGTAATAAAAATGTTTATCCCACTCCGTCTCTTACTAAAAAGGTTTTCACTAACATGAGGAGGGAAGGAAAAGATTTTTCGGGCACAGTTACACCATTGTTTGCTACAATGTTGGAACTTGCTAGACAAACTCAGGGTGAAGGTTCAGCAATCCCAACTATTACCCATCACACACCCACACTTTTGGCATCATCATCACAACAATCTCAAAAGACATACAAACGTAGGACTCATTCCCAGAACACTGAGTTACCTCAGGCTAGTGGTTCTACTCACATTGTTGCAGATGAGGCTGCCATTGGTGTAGAGAATGACATGTTGGTAAAGGCTGCCACTACTATGTCTAGCTTAGAAGCAGCACAGGCCAGTGGTACCATCAATAAGACCCAAACCAAGACAACTTCTAATGAGTCTGGTTCCCATAGAACTGATTCAGGTGAAGGACCCAGTCAAATGGCTAATATGGAGGGTTTAGATGCTCAACCTAGGGTTGAGGCTGAGCTTAACACTTCCAATGATCCACCTCTCGGGCTAGGTAACACAAGCCGAAGTGGTGAGGATAGAATTGAACTATTTAAAGAATTGATGGAAACTTGTACCACACTGTCTGCACAAGTTCTTGACTTACAACAACTGACTGCTTCTCAAGGTGGTGAAATCCAATCTTTGAAGATAAGGGTTAGATTCTTAGAAGGTATCAAAAGGTCAAGAGCTCCAAAACTTAAAAGAGTACATACTGTGGGCACAACTCAAAGTATTAGTTCTTCTAAGGCTATCAGTTTGGGGGAGGATGCTCCCAAGCAGGGGAGAAATGAAAGCCAAGCATCAAGGGAGGCTAAGGACAAAGAGGGTGCTGGATTTGGTATGGAAATAAGTATTGGTGCAGAGAGTGATGAAAATGAGTTTATGGTTGCTGATACTCAAGGAAAAGAAGTGGTGTTGGATAGTGTTGCTAAGGTTGATGTTAGTGCTACTAGTAAGCAAATTACTACTGCTAGTAGAAAGTTTCTACTGCTACACCAGAAGTTACTACTGCTGATAAAGAAACAGTTTATACTGCTGAACAACAAGTTTCTACTGCTGAGGATATGGATGATGAAAGTATTTTGGCTCATGCAATGATAGAATTGAAGACATCCAAACCATCAGTCAAAGGTGTTGTTATAAGAGAGTCATCTTCTACATCAAAAACTACACCTCCACAAGACAAAGGAAAGGCAAAGCTATACTTAGTGAAGAGCCTGTGGAAAAACCACATTCAAAATCAAAACAAATGCAACTTGATGCTGAGTTTGCAGAACAATTAGCTGCAGAGTTTGCTGAAGAGAATAAGACAGTTTTGGAACAAAGGAGAATTGCTGCTGAGAAGGAAGCTAAGACTTTAGCATTGATTACTGCATGGGATGAAGAAAGAGACTAGTGTGATGATGATTGGGAATTTGTCCAAAAGCTCACACAAGAAGAACAAGAGCAGTAATCAATTGATGAAAGAGCTAGAATGTTGAAAGAGCTTATTGAAGAAAGAAAGAAGTTTTATGCAGCACAAAGGTTAGCAGGAAAGAAAAACAAGCCACCCACCAAAGCACAAAGAAGATCTGTCATGTGTGCATACCTAAAAAATATGGATAATTGGCAACAGAAAGTGTTATCACATTTTGATGATAGCAAAATAGAAGAACTATACAACATTGCCTAGAGAAAGACTGAGAGGTTTGTACCTATGGAGACTGAAGAATTGGGGGGGGGGGGAGTTCTAAATGAACAGAGAAGAGCTAGTTAAGCAAAGAAGCAAAAAGAAAAAATCTGAACAATAAGAGCAGGCAGACCCAGAGTAAAAGGCAGAGCAAGAGCAGAGTGAGCAAAAACATGAACAGAAAGCTTATGTAGAAAATGAAAGTGATAAATTACAAATGCAAGCTCATACAGAACTTGCATTAGTCAATGAAGAAGAAGTCATGAATGCAGTTCCTCTTAGTGTCAAACTTCCAATTATTGCTTTTACTTCAGGAATACATGGTATGACAGCATATTGGGATATCAAGAGAGCTGATGAAAAATCTATGAGGTTTGCTAGTTTTCTACAAATGGTTCAACATTTTGATAGAGAATATATGGTAACTCTATGGAAGCTGTATGAAGAAAAGTTTGGTTATAAAAGGCCAGAAAAAATTTATGATAGAGTCATATGGAGATATTTGAAAGTGATGTTTGAGCCACATCATGAGGATGAGGAGTGGAGAACTCTAAAACACAATACAGTTCTACAGTGGAAAATTTTTTAGTCTTGTGGAGATCATGCTTTGGATGTACATGGTATTACAATTTACATGCTTGTGGAAAAGGATTATCCTTTACAATATCAGAAGGCTATTGTACATCAAATGCTAAATGGAAATAGAAGACTCCAACTTCAGTATCCTTATGATGAAACAGCATATCAACTACTAAAAAAGATGGAAAAACATTCTAGCACCCAAGGATAAGAAACAAAATTAATTGTTTGGAAGCATCCTCCTAGTGTTTGTTTAAGCTATGATTGAAACTTGATGATTTTAGTGGAAAATATCAAGTTTAGGGGAGGATTGTTGGGTTTTAGAGTTAATGTTGCTTGCATAAGTTAAGACTGCTAATGGTTTACACAAGAAGTTCTCTAAGTCATTACTGCTGCTAGTTACAAAGATTACAACTGCTTGTATATTTTACTACTGCTAAACTAAATGTTACTGGTGCCAGTTCAGAGTTACAACTGCTATTGAACTTGAAGGAAAGTACTCTAAGTAGTTAGTGTTGCTAGAAGAAAAGTTAGTACTGCTAGTAATAACTTACTACTGCTAAAGAGTTAAAGCTGCTAGAGTTAAAGATACAGCTGCTAGATTTAAAGATTCAACTGCTAGTGTGTTTAGTTTGTACTGCTTATGAGATAAACTTGTATAGTCAGTTAGATAAATATAGAAAAGATTCTTTAAAGATTTATCTTGTATAGCAAGTAATTGTAAGCCGACTAGGACTCCTTAGTCTATAAAAGGAGGTCCTAGGGCATAGAGATAGATACGATTAAACGAGATACACGATTCTTTAGAAAACTTTAAGGTTTTAAACCCTAATACTGATGAGTATTCGTATTATATTAATAATATTGAAGTGTTTTGTTTGATATTCATTGTTTACTGATTATTCAATATTAAGTTCTTCTTAAGATTAAAGTTTAGATTCCGCATAAACTTTAATATATTCCAAGACAGTTTCTATACCTAGTTGTGTTAGATTTATCTAGCATGGCTAAACGTTTTCAAACTAAGGGATTCGATCAAGTGCATGAATGGGATCAACAATCTTTGAAAAATTCTCAAAATCTCGGAGTTGAGTTTGCTAGGTCGGCCGTTTGGTTTTCTTTTTCTTCGTGCTTCAATAATCTTTGAAAAATTCTCAAAATCTCATACTTTTGCTCCAATGTCTTCTTCTTGTGCCGTTGGACTCATAATTTCGTGCTCTTTCCAATGGAGTGCTCGGGTAATTACCCTTTTTGCTTTGTTTTCAAACCGTTGTACCTACAAGACATAATAACAAAAACCAAACATATTTGCAATATAATTTCACATATTTTACGGTTATTAGCCCATTTTAGTGTGTTTTCTGGTATAAAAATGATGTGTAATTAGGCACACATCAAAATTCCCCCACACTAATCCATTCCTGGTCCTTCATGCAATGTTTATTACACACGTAGTAAAAAGAAAATTTTTAAACCCGCTTTAACTAAAAATCCCTTACATCAAACAAGAACTAAAAGATGTTCATCAAGGGGTATAAAAATCTTTTGATTTGAAAACGCCCCGTTTTAACCATTAAATAATAAATAATATATAATAAATTTTTCAAAACATATAAAAGGCTTTAAGAAAGGGAAACTCGCAAATTGGGAGTTTCCAGGAGATAAAGATCATCATCCTCGATTTTTGCAGTCCCCAAACAAAGCTTAAAATGAATTCAGAGCTAAATATAAAATTAGATGCTAACACTACTCATAGATGCTAATTGTGTGCGTGCAGCTACTTCTTGCTCCCTTATTCCTAGATCCTCTGAAGATTTTATTTAGAAAAATGTTGTGTCGCGTTGGTGTGCAAGTTTTAAAAATTTATAAACACGATTTATCCTATTCTCTAATTAACATATACGAGCAAGTATACTCGTCCGTGATAGTAAAGGTGGGTAAGTCGAAATCGTCCCAAGGGATTTGGTATTTGTATTCGGTAAAACAAGTATTAACAAAAAGGTTGTCAAGCCAATTTGGTGGAAATTCTCAAAGTAAATTCAGTCAAATAAAACATATACTTGTGTGTAATTCTATAACTAATTGCATAGATTATTCTAACAAGTTGGGTGTAACTTGTAATGATGCACAATTTCATATGAATGATTAACAATCAATGGTTTATGTCATGAAAAATGATTTCTAAGAATTCATTCTCCTAATTAACTCGTTTCGGCCTTTTTAACTATTATGACAATTCTTTTAAGCACTAATTGTTTGAAAAGCAATTCTTATCTTAATTGTTCCTACGAATCCTTTCAGCCCTTTTATTCATGATGAAATCGTTTCAAATCCATTTTAATGAGTAAATATGGTGCTTGACATACACCATATCCCATACTAAGTCGTGCACTAACTTTTTGGAATAAAAACATAAAGAAAATCCTTTCGGCCCTTTTATCCTTTGAAAATGTTTTTATCAACTAATTAAGCAAGATTAGATGTTATTCCAACAAACTCATAAAATAAGGATTGGTTTCATGCATCACTAAGAAATAAGAATACTCCAACACTTAGTCACATCATAACACACAAGTATACCAACAATTACTCCATAAAAATCATTATAAAATACAAGTAACAAAACATACTTTCATTAAACATAAAGTAAAGGTATTTCATGGTAAATAAATAAGATATACCTAGTTTATATTACAAGAACTATATTTGTGGCACTATAGCAACCACACTCCTCCAATCTCCTAACAAGACAAGTAAACAACTCCACACTCGAACCACACTCTTGAGACTTTAACTCAAAGTTCCTGGACGTTTTTACAGCACTTCTAAGCTTTCAGGCAATTATAATAAGATAGCAAGGACTTGGTGTAAGCCTTTACTAATTTTTTGGGTGTCACACTTAGTAATCTAGCCCAGGGTCCTATAAATAAGTGAAAGAACCCTTCTCTATCAAGTAAAAATGTCACTTAGTGAGTTAATAAGCAGGAAATTATAAGCCACCATGATTATGGGGCTTAAATCTGTGATTAAATGAACTTTTGTAACAGCAGTTAAGTCCAACCGATCGATATTAGCTCCAACCGATCGGTTGGATCTCTCGGTAAACTCCACTTTCTCCCATACGAATCGGATGCGGGCTCCATCCGATCGGATGGAGTCTTCTGGCACTTACAACTTTGAATTTTCTTGGTCTTTTCTTGTCGCATGCATTGTGCTTCATTGTGGCACTGATTTCTTCCATAGAACTTGATATTTTCTTGATATATGAACATAGAAATCTTGACACTTTCAATTCCTTACGTCCTTGTGTGGTTTCTCACTTGTTTCCTTCTCGGGAATCTTCAAATGTGCGTAATCACTTCAATTCTTTGTCTTTTCTTCATCTTTTCCTTTACTTGGCTATATTCACTTGCATATACACCTTTTCCATGATTAAGTAACAAATATATACAAATATAACCAAATATAGTGTATAAAACTAATGATAACGTAACTAAAAACTTGTTCATTTTGAACGCTATCAAATTCCGCCACACTTGAGTTTTGCTCGCCCTCGAGCAAGTCTAGCATTTAGAAAAACTGATCTCAATGGTATCGTTATCATGATTCCAAATATCTGACAACTAACCCGAAGGAACAATTGTTAATTTTAATTTGAACGTGAAAAATTCTTGAAACATAAACAAGTTAATTTTGAGCTTGATAACATAACTAAGCACCTCACAAGGGATTTTTAAATTCACTCAACACTCTAAGGGTAGATTGATTGGCAAATCACTCATTGCTCAGTCTTGATTCATGCGTCTTACCATAAGCTTGTACAAGTATCAAAACAACAAAATAAAACATCAAAGACGTCTTTTATTCAGGTTTAAGGTTAAGGTTTACCTGGCTAATGTTCAAACATTTCATACAAGAATATAGTAGCTCGCTGGCGCGGATTTTGACTAGCTAAACAATGGATGGTCACTAGATTGTACCTAGGTTCGCTGGCGCGTTATTTGCATAACGGATGGTCACCAAAATACGCACAAGTTCGCTGGCGCATTTTTCAACTATTCATCAACCGGATGGTCACTACAATATCCATGCACTACATATCTTAACAAAGCCATCACTTAATCTGGATGCTCGAAAGCTAACAACGAATAAAGTAATTTGGTAAAGGGTAGGGAATAGACATGGGAATTATTTATAATCGGCTTCTACAAAAATGAAAATAAGAATCAAGTCCAAATTCTGTTCCCAACTCTTTATACCACAACATGATCACTTCCCAAACTTCTTCAATCGTTTTTCCGCCTCACATACTCATTTATTCCCTTCTTAGCTCATTGGCTAATTATAGTCATACACTATAGCTCATTGGCTATTCACTTTTTCACATTCTTTCTCTTTTTTTTTCTTTTTTTTTTCACCAAACAGTACTTCCTCATCACCCCCACACTTTGGATGAGCACACGCTACAAAAAATACAAATAAGAGTAGCGACCTCCTTCTTCATTGAAACAACACATACACATATCAAAGTGTGGCCAATCATGTAATCATCAAAAAAAATAAATAGTTTTGAACTTCAAATGAACTTGATTCGGGTAAGGCTAAGGTGTAAGGTGTAAAATATTTTTGTATTTTTCTGGATTTAATGAGAAGAAAAGATAGGCTCAGAAGGTATAACTAAGGATATCTAGCGTAAGATATTAACGCTAACAAATGGGTTCCAAATACTATGATAACTAACCGATGTGGTCATCAAAAATTATTTCTGTAAACGGATGGCCATTTAGTGTAAATCCTAAGTTGCCTCTTATCATTTGAATATATTTTATCACTCGAAAGTGATTTTAACCGTAATGCATAACAAGTACAAGTTCTAGAATCAACATAATCACCGGCACACTCATAACGAAATATATAGCATAAGAAATGCTATATACAAAAAGGCTCAAATCCTCACAATTTAAGGTAGGTTATAACATGTACTAGTAAATGTTATCGATTCCAAAATTGAAATAGCTCTCATAACTTGATTAAATTCCAAAAAAATTTCAAATAGCCTCATTTTTACCATTGAATCAATCTGGTTCTTGAAACTATATAAATTATGTGATAAAACAACTAGAAAATCAAGGGCAAACAAATTCTAGTTACTTGAATCCAACATCATACTAAACCTAAAATGAACTTCAAAGTAAAGGAAATGGGAAAATTTTAGTTAAAAAGGTACTACCAGGGTAAATACGCACACGCATATTTGATCATAGATACGCAAATGAGTTCTCCGACTCCAAACATTGATCAACAATAAGCTCCGGTAATTCTCCCCTGCAAAAACTGCAAAAACATACGAAACAAAACAAACAAACAAACCAAAATACTAAAAAAACAAAAGTAATTAAAAATAAACTATATGAAATCAATCCTAAAAGAAAATTAAGTTAAGAAAATAGAAATAGAAATTTGTTCGACCCATAATTGTTTTTAAACATAAATATCACAATCAAATCACCGATGATCACTCATCATCCATGTCGTCAGGAGTATGAATTCTCTCATCTTCACTCTCCTCGTCATCCTCCTCGTTCACTTCCTCGTAGTTCTCATCCTCATCAAAAACTGTAAAAAGTTTTTGCCTTTTCTTTCCAACTCCAGATGATGATCCTCCCACATCATAACTTGAACCTCCAACATTGGGAACTCTACCATAAACAGGTACTGGTTCGGGAAATGGAGCATACCCAGGATATGGGTCATACTGAAATGGATAGGGTGGAACGTTTGGTGGGTTGTAGGGTGGTACCTCATAATTGGCTTCACGTGCCATGTGTTGGAGCATCGGCATTGAATAATCAAAATTGTAATTATTCCTCATCATCATCGAATCTCTCCACACTTCCCTACGCTCAATATCATTAAGTTCTCGATTCCAATCCCCCCATCCCGAGTCAAAACCACTCGGTGCATGAACATTCCTTATTGGCGGCGGTGGTTGATATGGTGGTTGTGGTGCGACTTGAGGTGCGGCCATCGCCGGCTCCATCCAAGCTCCCAACGTCTTTCTTCTCCTATCCAATGCTTTCCCAAAACCTATAGCATCCCACATTTCACTCTCAGTTGGCTCCGAACATTTAGCCAATTCCTCATTCTCGAAATAACCCAAATTTCTTGCCAATGCAGTCACATAGTGACCTCCAGAAATATCACTACTATCCTTGATCCCTGGTGCTCTTCTCGAAAGATATTCGGCTATTATCCAAGCCGCATTTCCGTTCTTGTCTTCCTCAAATAACTTCATCAACCATAAATCGGGTTGATTACATTTTTCTCGACTCCCCGTCCTGTGTAAAACACCCCAAGCTATTAATTTTTGCAAAATTTTCATCAACGGATTTCTTAGCTTGGACGAGTTTCTCCTTAAACAACTTGGATCACCAACATGATTCCAATATTCCGGAATCCCTTCATAATAATTGTGGTACCTCACCAAGCTCACGAAATGAGGTTCAAACAATCTATGCTTAACTTCATCTTGCTCATACAATCCAAGAGCAACCGCGAACTTCGGCAAAGTATAGGCGTGCTCGTTCCCGCAAAGCCTAAACCAAATACATGCATCCCTCACAACATCAACAACCTTCCTTTCAAAATAAAATGCGGAGAAGAACTCCAAACACCATTCTCTATAAACATTCTCATAAATACTGAAAGCTCTTTCCCATGAAAGATCTTCGAAAGTATCTCCATCTCCCTCATACACATAAGACATCCTCATTATCTTTCTCAATTCATCCTCACACTCGTAATCCGTAAACACATCCCAATCAACCAAACGCGGTTGAGCAATCTTTCGAACCTGTAGCTTTGACAGTCGCTCACGAAAAGCGTGCTTTTCCTCCTTCCTAAGCTTACTAAACTTTAGATTCTCATTACTCTCCGGTTTAACATCATAAGTAACCCTACTCTTCGCATTCCATTTAACAAACTTTTCACAATTGGGTTAACACTCGCACATGATGATCTCGAACTACCTGCAACATAACTCTGTAGAAAACACAACTATACGTTAGTATAAGGGTATAAGAACCAACTCTACATGATTTAGAAGTCAAAAAGCTCGTTTTCAAAATTTCCATTTTTTATTTACCGAGCCCTCCATCCGATCGGTATTGGCTCCAACCGAATCGGATGGAGTAAATTACCCCGCCCAACCGATCGGTTTTAACCCGCAACCGAATCGGTTATGGCATACTGTGAAGGCAAATTTTTTATTTTTTATTTTTTCGACTCCAATCAATTTCTACCAATTCCTACTCTTTCCTATCTTGCATATGAACAATTATAGTGGTTTCTACATTTCCCATTCATCCCTATAACAATCTATAACACATCCACATGATTTCTCAATAATTCCTAGAACACAAGAACACTACCAAATCAAACTCTTCAACTAGTGTTCTAATCAACAATGCACTATCCTAGCATCACTAATTAACAACTAAATAATATCTGAGAATCATCAATTGCAACCTAAATTGATTCAAAGTTTTGACCCAATTCAATCCGAAAATTCAATCATCCAATTTTCCCTCAAAACTTAATCAATCAATTTAATTCTTTTTGCAATGAATTCCTCTATCAATTACCTATCTATCCCAGAAAAAATTACATCTTAATTCGAACTCTATAAAAAACACCCAAATCTTGACCTAATTCAATAAATCTGAATTAAAACCTAATTAAACCAAATTGATGATGTTACTTACTTGTTTTGGAGCCATGTATTATCTGCAAACACTCCTTCAACTCTTAATTATCTCCTGGTGGTCGAATTTTTGGAACCCGAATTTGGTGGATTGTGTGTGTGAGTGTTTTTATGATTTTTGAAATTTTGAGTTTATATATCAAACTCCATCCGATCAGTATTTGATCCAACCGATTCGGATTATGTTTTTGCAAAAAGTTCTCTTTTTCTCTTGCTAGCTCCTTTTGATACTTGTTAGAGCAAGTGAAAATGTTTTTCTTTCTTCAAAAATTATATTTGTATATAAAAATTCCAACACACTTAGTCTACCAAATTGTGTCCAAAGTCGATCTCTACTAATTCTAAAACAAAACTAACTCTAAAAATCTCAACTAAAATCATAACTTCATAATCATAAAACTTAATAAAAAGAACAAAGGTCTTAGCTTAAACTTAAACTTAAATAACTTGAAACAAATTAAATGCAAACATTAAAAACTAAAATGCATAAAAATAAAGGAAAACAAAAAATTAACTAGCACAAGTGTTGTGCTTTATTTCCAAACTTGTCACTTGATCTTCATCCTTCAAAATACTCATGCCTTAAGATATCATCTCCTCGAAATTTTCCGGACAATTTTCGGTTTGTCTTTTGAGTTTTAGATCGTCTTGCAAAGTTTCTTCCATCTGGGCAAATAATGTCAAACTTCACACGCCATTCTCCGTCTCCTTCTTCCTTCTTATAAACACTAGGACCGTCGGGTCCCCAATAAAAATTATTTAGTTGGACCGGTAAAGATCCAAGAAAATCTGTGAGCTTATTAAACTCAAAAACATTTTTAAAGGGGTTATAGAAAGCCTCCATTGCTAGAGCTCTCTCCATCTCATCTTCAATGTCAAAGTAACTCGGAGCAACCGGCCCATATTTAGGCCTGCCCTCTTCATCTCTTCCCACTTCAAAACAAACAAGTGGTCTTCCTCTTATTCTTCTTCTTCATGCACTTCCTTAACCATCTTTCCTCTTCGCTTTGGATAATAAGTATGTTTCAAGATCCCATCATCAATAGTCATAGTACCACGACCCATATCTATAATAGCCCCACAAGTTCTTAGAAATGGTCTACCTAACAATAAAGGTAACTCTTTGTCTACCGGAATGTTAAGCACTAAGAAATCGGCTAAAAATGCCTGGTACCCTACATGGACTCGTACATTTCTTCCTTCACCCATCGCCTTTGCCTGAGAGTTATCAGCCATAGTAAGATTAGACTGATTAGGTTAGGGGTTACTAAGCCCCAACCTCTTGTACAACGTATAAGGCATAACACTAACACTTGACCATGTATCAGCCAATGCATACATCGCAACTGTTCCATTTACCTTAATGGGTAAAACAAAATTTCCTGGATCACTCATCTTCTTTGGCAATCCATTTTCCACTATCCTTGGTGTCTCAACCTCATCGAAATCTTTGTCTTCTATTCTAGCCCTAGCCATCATTACCGCATCCAACTTCTTACGGTATGTTATGTAATTGTTCAACACATCTATAATCGGTTTCTCTTCCATAAGCTCTTGAAATTTCAACTCCAAATTCTCCAAAATCGCCTCCTTTTGTTCTTGGGTTAGAGGTCTAACAGGTTCTGGTGAAATTGGTGTTGAGTTTGATGATGATGATGATTTTTCATTCTTTGGGGTGGAGGGTTGGGTTAATTTGTTTAGGGGTGCCTTCTTTCTACTTGCCTTTCCCATCTTAACAATCTCTTCCTTCCCTTCTTCTAATTCTGCAAACATCTCATCAACTTCTTTTACTTCTTTCCATTAGGTAATGTTAATCCTCATCTCACCAAGTGCGAAATCAAGCTTACACTTAGTTGTAACCAGAAAATCTCGTCCAAACACTACATCCGGTTCATCAGCATTCCCATATTCCAAAACAACAAAATCTACCTTGAAAATGTGGCCGTGAATATTCACTTTCACATCTTTTACCTTCTTTCTACCATAATTCTCATAGTAAAGTCGAACAAAACAAAGCTTACCAAGCATCTCTTCCGTAATATAGTTGTCACGATATTCCATATTTAATTGAGCATCCCAAGCTTTTATACGTTCCACACCACAAGGTGTAGAGAACCTCATAAACGGTGCATCAAATTTTTTGGGTGGTGCTCTTGTGAACACAACTACTCTCTTCTCTTCTGGCAAACAAACTCGGTTTTCCCCAACTTCTTCTATCTTTTCAACATCAACCTTAACATCTTTTAACATATTCTCCAAACGCTCCAAGGAATCACCCGAATCCTTGAACATTTCTTCCAAATTTCTCAAGTACTCCGATACTTCGCTTAAACTCTCCATTTCACTAAAGCAATTATCAACTATAACATAACCACAATCACAAACATCCAAACCATTAGCATTAGGGTTAGTCATAATCGAAACATACTTAAAATAGAATCGAATCAAGTAAACAAACAAGTTCAAACACTCAAAACATTAAAACAACTAAGAATTAAAAAAAAAATTAAAAACTTTAACAAGGCATCCATCCGATCGGTTTTACACTCCATCCGATCGGATGGACAAATCGTAAAAATCCAAAGTTACCCAACCGAATCGGATACGGGCAACATCCGATTGGTTGGATCAAATATTTTTTTTTTACAACTAACACTAAATAAAAATTTTAATATAAAATCTAATGCAGAAAATAATTATCTAAAAATGAAAAATGAAACATAAATAACTTTTAATTAACATTTAACTAATAAATATTATTAACTAAGCAAATTAAATGAAACTCTTAAACTACTTAACCATTAATCATAAAATTAACTACATTAACTAAATTTAATAAAAACATTAAAGACTTTAAAACTAATCTAATGATCACCTTTAACTATCTAATTAAACAAATACTTAATTATATCTATTACTATCATTAATCTAACATTAATGAATCATTAAAAACTGAAATAAACAAAAACAATAAAAATCTAAAATTTTTTACCGTGGCTTCCAACCGATCGGATGGATAACCATCCGATTCGGTTGGAACCAAAACCAACTTTTTTTTTACTTTTTCTTTAAACACGAATTTCTAATATCAAAAACTAATTAAACTACCAAATTCAAACAATTTCAATCAAATCCCCGGCAGCGGCGCCAAAAACTTGATGTGTCGTGTTCGTGTGCAAGTTTTAAAAATTTATAAACACGATTTATCCTAATCTCTAATTAACATATACGAGCAAGTATACTCGTCCGTGATAGTAAAGGTGGGTAAGTCGAGATCGTCCCAAGGGATTTGGTATTTGTATTTGGTAAAACAAGTTTTAACAAAAAGGTTGTCAACCCAATTTGGTGGAAATTCTCAAAGTAAATTCAATCAAATAAAACATATACTTGTGTGAAATTCTATAACTAATTGCATAGATTATTCTAACAAGTTGGGTGTAACTTGTAATGATGCACAATTTCATATGCATGATTAACAATCAATGGTTTATGTCATGAAAAATCATTTCTAAGAATTCAATCTCCTAGTTAACTCCTTTCAGCCTTTTTAACTATTATGACAATTCTTTTAAGCACTAGTTATTTGAAAAGCAATTCTTATCTTAATTGTTCCTACGAATCCTTTCGGCCCTTTTATTCGTGATAAAATCGGTTCAAATCCATTTTAATAAGTAAATATGGTGCTTGTCACACACCATATCCCATACTAATTCGTGCACTAAATTTTTGGAATAAAAACATAAAGAAAATCCTTTCGGCCTTTTTATCCTTTGAAAAAAAATTTATCAACTAATTAAGCAAGATTACATGTTATTCCAAAAAACACATAAAATAAGGATTGGTTTCATGCATCACTATGAAATAAGAATACTCCAACACTTAGTCATATCATAACACACAAGTATACCAACAATTACTCCATAACAATCATTATAAAACACAAGTAACAAAACATACTTTCATTAAACATAAAGTAATGGTAGTTCATGGTAAATAAACAAGATATACCTAGTTTAGATTACAAGAACTAGATTTGTGGCACTATAGCAACCACACTCCTCCAATCGCCTAACAAGACACGTAAACAACTCCACACTCGAACCACACTCTTGAGACTTTAACTCAAAGTTCCTGGACATTTTTACAGCACTTCTAAGCTTTCGGGCAATGATAATAAGATAGCAAGGACTTGGTGTAATCCTTTACTAATTTTTGGGGTGTCACACTTAGTAATCTAGCCTAGGGTCCTATAAATAAGTGAAAGAACCCTTCGCTATCAAGTAAAAACGTCACTTAGTGAGTTAATAAGCTTGAAATGATAAGCCACCATGATTATGGGGCTTAAATCCGTCATTAAATGAACTTTTGTATCAACAGTTAAGTCCAACCGATCGGTATTAGCTCCAACCGATCAGTTGGATTTCTCAGTAAACTCCACTTTCTCCCATCCGAATCGGATGCCGGCTCCATCCAATCGGATGGAGTCTTCTGGCACTCACAACTTTGACTTTTCTTGGTCTTTTCTTGTTGCATGCATTGTGCTTCGTTGTGGCACTGATTTCTTCTATAGAACTTGATATTTTCTTGATATATGAACCTAGAAATCTTGACACTTTCAATTCCTTGCGTCCTTGTGTGGTTTCTCACTTGTTTCCTTCTCGGGAATCATCAAATGTGCGTAATCACTTCAATTCTTTGTCTTTTCTTCATCTTTTCCTGTACTTGGCTACATTCACTTGCATATACACTTTTTCCATGATTAAGTAACAAATATATACAAATATAACCAAATATAGTGCACAAAACTAATGATAACATAACTAAAAACATGTTCATTTTGAACGTTATCAAAAAACGAGTTTTTCTTATTTCGATAGATTATAGTCTTACAAAGGCACCCAGTTTAAACATTAAATAGTTTGAAATCCTTCCCAAGAGAACTGTTGCATATAGAAATGAGGTACACATCAAAATCCTAATTTGACACGATTTAGGGGATATCCTTTTTATTTCATCTGAAATAACTCATCTACGAGTCCAGAGACAGAAGCTTTATTTAGATATCACCAGAGTCGAAATTTGGCCATATTATTATTATTAAAGCAGTATTAGCCCTCGGCCCTTCAAATAACTGAAACAACGGGAGCGAACCGTCAGGAAACAGTAGTCTTATTTCGACCTTGGGAAATTTCCTCCACCTTTTTGAAGTCTGAGTCAACGGGAGCGAACCTTCAGGAAACAGAAAACTTTTATAGCTTTGGATTAATATTATTATTACCTCCACCCTTTAAACAACCGAGTCAATGGGAGCAAACCGTCAGGAAACAGTAGTCTTATTTCGGCTTTGGTTTATTACTCATTTATTAGGGGGCCAAATCCCGACCCCTGCGTTCTTTCAACATCCGAAACAATAGTAGCTAACTATCAGGAATCAGTTGTACTATTTCCCCGCAACACTGACAGTACCCTGATGTGTACCCAACTTCCATAAGCAGGAATTCTCTAAAAAAAATGAGTAAAAACTAAGAATTGTAAAAACCGTGCATCTTTATTTATTGAAAACTTTATTTTTGGTGTTATTAAGCTGGTGGGAGCAAAAAGCCACAATTAACCGCTATGAGCTCTAAAGAGATCTAACTATTCCACGCTTAGCATCTAACTTATATTCAGCTCTACATTTTTCATTCTTTGCAAAAATTTTAAGTCTTGCAAACGCTCAATCTCGAAAGCTAAGGGAAAAGCTAGTGTGCAATACTTAGTCAAATCAGAATCTCCCTTGTTCTAGCCTACGGGCCTACTTATTAACACATATATAATTTTTTTTAATCATTTTTCATTTTTTTTTTCACAAAATTTCAAAGAAATATATAGGTTAAAACGAGGTTGCGTGGGACATAGACAAAGCAAGGTTTTGAAATTTTTTGAAAATTTCAATAGAAATCCACCCTACACTTAGAACTCAACATTGGCCTCAATGTTAAAAAATGTCGGGTGTTACCCCCACACTTAGGAACGAAAAAGGCAAATGCTTAAAATTCAAAGTGTGAAAGGGGAAAACTATATCAAGTTTAGCACATATGATAAAGGATTTCCCCAAATATAACAATGAATATGATCAGAGACCGAGTGTTGGAGGGTTTGAAAACAAGCACGGAGGTCTTCACGATCATAGAGAATCCTGCAAGCAAAAACAGAAACCCACAAAACACAACAAGGAGAGAAGCACTCCCCCACACTAATCCGAATACCACATCACACTTATTCAAAATCAAAAAGAAAAATAAAATAAAATAAAGATAGATAGATAGAAAGCAAGGGTTGCCTCCCGAGAAGCGCTTGTTTTTTTTCGAGTCTCTAGCTTGACTCAAGTGTTATTTAGGTTTATTCATGAAGTCAGACCCAACATTTAGAATTAAGTTCGGAAGAAAATAGCGATACACACTTACCAAAAGTATGTATGCCACAGGAAGGGATGATGGTATTTTAACATATCGAGGAGAGAATTGAACCATCACCCATTTAGTCTCACCCGACTGTGTCAGGGAGAGAAAGGGGTCAAATCTTTCCACATCCACCAAGCAGATATTTGTTGGTTTAGATATGGGAAGTAGTGTGAGAAGAGAATTAACGATAGTTTTGTCGAGTGTATCGACAATTTTAGACCTTTCCTCACACATCTCCTCGTACTGACATAGAAAGATTGGATTTTTGAAGTTCAAAGCATAGTCAGAATCGAACTCAAGAGAGGATTATCGAATGAAGCCAAAAAATCCTTCTCAGATACCCTTAGGATTGGAACAAGGTCATCAATATTCTTAAGAGGATTGAATTCGACTTCCTTACACCCATTAAAAAGGTATCTGAAGACTCCTCAATGATTGAAATTATCTCTGAATTCTCTCTAGGAGGGAGATCTTTTTCAAAATCATCGTTTAATAATTTTTTCAAGAAAAAGAATATCTCCCTCTGAATCATAAACTCCATTGTCAATTTTAGGTGAAATCGACTCATCTAGAGCAAGAAGGTGTCGGTCTCGTCCTAGAGAAAATCATTATCCACAAAGGGGGTAAGAGATGGGGAGAGAGATGCGACAACATGATCAGAAGAAGGAGTGGGACTGCCACTCAAAGGATGAATTGATCTCTGAACGTTTTCTTCTTCTAAAGGTTCATCCTCATCACTCTCGTCAGAGTAAAATAAGTCAACGGGAGGATCTTGTTTTGGAAGTCTAAGAATCAACTCCTGAAGATGGTTCATTTCAGCTTGTACTATTTCAATTTTAGTTTGAAAGTTCATGTTGAATTGATCTGGAGCAATAATCATTTTAGTAATCAATTCAGCTCTATTTAACTCGCTCTGAGGAAGTGGCTGAGGTGATGTGTATTGTGAAGGGAGTGTATAACATAAAGATGTGTCAAAACCGGATGATGTCTGATCGTTATAAGGGGTCTGCTCATAAAGCATGTCCCCCGTTTGACAATCAAACTCCGGATGAGGACACCGTCTACAAAATTCACACATGTATGTCTCCGTCTGATGTTGTGGGGGTTGGTTGAATAAGTCGGGTGTTTCATTGTAGAAATAGGGATTTTGGTCATAGACAAACCCGTTTCCTGAATCTACAATGCTACAACCAGGGCAATTTCCACCATTTTGCGGTCCCCCACACCACGCACAACCATATAGGTAAGACGAAGACATAGAGTAGAATTAAACGGTTATAGAGGATAAAGAAGGAGAATTAAACGGTTTAGAGGATGAAGAAGGATTATTTATTTATTTTTTCCTTTTTTTTGTTTTGTTATTTATTTTTTAAATTTTTTTTTATAATTTTAGAAAAAGGAAGATATTTTTGAAAATTTTTAGAAAAGAAAAATATTTTTGGATTTTTGAGAATTTTTTATTTTTTTGGATTTTTTGGATTTTAAGAAAATAAACTTTGGAAAGAAAGGATCTTCAAGGCACCAATGCCAACACACAACGCAAAAATCTTAACAAATCTCCCAGGCAGCGGCGCCAAAAACTGATTCGTTGGTTAGTACATGACAGTTTTAAATTTATAAGTCTTCCCGTTAGAACCAATATTCACTTGAGGACAAGTGATAAATTGATCTTTCGAGGTCGTTTTCCAAAAGAGATTTGAATTGAAAATCACGTTTATGTCTTTTGTTTGATGCTTGATTATCGAATATTTTTTTTGTTGATTTTTAAGATTTTAAACCTAAATTAAATTAATAAAGAAAACTACAAGTAAAACAAATATAAGGCAATCTAAACAAAAATGAAAAAATGATATGCTTGTCAAGTGAGGTGAAAAGATCATTAAGTGTGAATTATCGTTTTAAGTAGTGAATTAATACCCGTTTTAAAAACCATTTCCTCACAACATTGGTTTACTTTGAAAACAATCTTTAATCCTGGTAATAATCACTAGATTTAAATGATTGATTATCGTAACGGCTTTTGCCCGTTAAAACAATCAAGTAAATAAATTTAAAATAAATCCGGAAATTATTAACTAACAGTCTTCAATACCCGTTTAAAATACTGTTTTCTCACCACGTTGGTTTATTTTGAAAACAATTATTTATCTAGGTAAAATTACCAGACTTAATCAATTATCCCAACGGCTTTTGTCCGTCAAGATAACCAAAATCAATCTAAGTAACCGAAGATTATTAATCAACAATTTCTAAGTTTTCACACTTTATTTCTCAAATCACCAACACTTAACAAGCATGTATAAAATCTACTTCATAATGCAAAATAAAACTAAACTAATCATAAGACTAAAAAACATGGCAATAACAATAAACATAATAAAAATAAAGAGATAAAAATGATAGAGATAACCAAATGAGATGAAAAATATATAGATGACGAGATGAGACCCATTCCATAAGCTCCAAAACTTCATCCATAAGCTTATCCATTAAACCACTAGTTACCTCTTAATCACCGATAATCATTTACTGATTATCATCTAGTTGGTACTATCTTTTAGATTAAAAAAAAAAAAAAAAAAAGATTCAAAAAGAACAAATATGAGTCACTCACAAAAATTTTAGCTACGATTGTCACATGAATTGTGGAGACGTTTAAAACATAAAGATGAAAAATAATGAACTAATTATACTAGAAGAAGGGTACTCGCGCGTTGCGGCGGCGGGTACCCTGAAATAGAATTTTTCGGTGAATCATGTATTTTAGTTTATTATGTTCTTTTTGACAATAAATTTACGGATATCAAGAATTTCGTTTAGCTCGTGCCCGTTCGGGCTCGAGCCCGTTTGGCCCGTGCCCGTTCGGGCTCGAGCCCGTTTGGCCCGTGCCCGTTCGGGCTCAAGCCCATTTCTCCCGTTGCCCGTTCGGGCTTGAATATTTGTATAATGTGCTTTATTATTTGTATTAGTGACATTTAATGCAGGAATTGTGTTTATGTTGGTTGTACAATATGTTTGATAATTTGTATTTCTTATGTAAGCGGTGTTTTAATAACTGCATTAATTGTATTTATTGACCCGTTAATTAATTGTATTTAATGTACATATTGATTTATTTATTGTATTTAATGTTAGTATTTCTATTTTAATTAATTGTACTTTGAGCTTAAGAACTTGTAAATGTTAGAAAATGTGTTTTAATTACTTGTACTTTTAGCTTTATAACTTGGATTACTTACCTTTAAAAGTTTCCATTATTAGTAGGCCTTAATGCTTTATAATATAGTAAGATATAAAATGAAACAAATGAAATGAGATTTAGCTAAATTAAACTAGTGTAAATTTTTTACAAATACGGAGTAAGATTTAGCAAACAAACAAATGATTATAAAATTAATTTAGTTATGAATGGAACATTTAAAGATAATAACTGCAAAATTTAAATGGTGTTTTCTTTGTTAACTACTTTCACCGACCCCAAGGAGGGGGTGGTGTCGGTTGCTTGTCTCCCTTGAAATGACTGCGGCCCTCCACTTAAATAAGAAATCATGTACTCCTTAACCTAAGCTAGTTGTGTAACAACCCGTAATTTTTCACGTCAACATTTTTTTTTAAACTCTAATTTATCATTTTGAAATTTTACAAGAAAACTTTTTACGTATAACTATTCGGTTAAATAAACATAAAACTAGGAACAACCCTCTTGAGCAGTATGAATTTAGACTATATCTAGTCTACGACATCCCAATACCTTGCTCCTACTTCGGTTCGCAATTCTAATCCCTGAGACAAATTCCTTTTCTTTATTTACTTACGATTGTTAATTTAACAAACGCGATTCACAATTTAAATTTATTACCAAAGTTCCAAAAATATTTCCTTACGCCTGATGTAATTTCTTTATTCTTTACGTTTAATTTCGTATAACTTACGTTAATCACCAAACCGATAACCAATACCTATTTCTAATACCCAATACATACACTTTTGTACAAAATCTAATATATTAATCCCAATATTACCTAAGTGCCCCCCCCCCCCCCTTGTTACCATAATAATCAGTAGACAAGAATTCCACTCACAATTAATATTAGACATTGACCCTAAAACAAGGAGTTGTAGTCCAAGAAGAAATTGGTGGCTTGACCACCAGTTTGTCCCCCCCCCCCCTCCTAGCCCCCAATCGGCCCAGCCATGATCACCTAGCAAATGATATTTTCTTGACTCACTATTGCTAGTTTGAAATCCCTCTAGTATATATATGTCCATGTATGTATCTAGTAGCTAGTTAGAAGAAAAAAAAAATATATCACTACTCACTTACTCATACAAGTCAACACGCCAAGGAAGCAAGGCAAGAAGAGAACTTGATTTGGCTAATTCAAGTATCATTAGGACATACTTGTAAGGGTTTAGAAGCACTAATCTTGGGTTAATCAAGTAAATTACCTCCTCATCACACTAATCTCCCTATGTAAGTAACACTTTATCTTGATAAATCTCACACTCTTTATATCATGAGATCTAGTTTCAAGTTACATATACCTATTTATCACTTTGTACATGTTAATAAAACCTTATAACCACAATAATCTTTTAACAAATGGCTATGTCTTGAACAAATTTTTATCATGAACAAACTGATTGGTTATAAATCTCAACAAGAAAGTGGAGATAAAAACACCATATATATACATGAATTAGTGAGCTTGTGGTCATAACTAGTCTTGATGGTTATTTAAATTCGTGAGAAATTGAACCTTTAGATATTGCTAAGGTTTATTGTTAAATCACTATTGATATGTTGAGAAATTGGTGTAAGAGCTATGAATAGTTTTGGAGTTGTTGTTAAGCGGTTTTGGATAACTAGAAAGCTAGAAAACGTGTTTTTACGCTTTTAGAAGAGAGGCTGTCCCATTCGACCTTCCACAAAAAACTCATTAGTTTGGTGACAAGTTTAGACTAGAAATATAGAAATTAGACTTTATAACGAAAACGTAGCAGCTTGAATGAGTTAAAACGGACTTATAACGAAGAAGATACGTTAGTTTTAAGTTGTGCGACGAAAATGAAATTTCTAAAAATATAGATGTTGGTGGGAATTTAGAAGAGGTAAAAACTGAAGTTATAAGTTAACTAGACTAGCCAAGGCACTAAAAACATGTTATTATACTTAAACACGAACCCGGGGATATATAAAACTTAAGAATCAGAGCTAAGACGAGTGAGTTATGGCCTAGTGAAGTTACGATGAAATATAAACTTTTGACAGCTTTTATTTTGCTATTAGAAAGATGATAGAAATATTTAAGGTGGATTTTGGACACTTTAGAGTGTATTTTGGCTAAAAAGACGTAAACAAAAATGGTAGAACATTACGTACACTTGTTAGGCGCGTTAGAGTTTTTCAAAAATACTTATTAACGAGACGACTATAGTTTAATCATGAGATTAACAATATACGTTCTCTAAAAAGGGTAATTTTGCTTAATAAATGGACACATTGACGCAACTATATTTTTGTCCATAAATATTGCAACAAACATGTACAAGTGATATAATAGCATATGAACTTGCATGCACAACCTTTCTTTCAAACCTAAGACATATGAATCATTTAGGTTGCGGTTAGAGTGTTCGTACCTCGATTTTTGTGCAATTTCCTATTGTTATCATATCGGTTGTTCCAGGTGACTTCATGACCCCTATTTTACTTGTTTTGAAATACTTTTGGGGGAGAATACATGCTCGTTTTTGTCTAAATTCAATACTTGTTTTACATGAATGTGCTACTTGTTTACTCGAATTTGTTGTTACTCGAATGCGTTATATATTCCCGTGTTACATACTTAATTCTTGTTTTGACGCAAGCACTTTGAACGATTATTCATACATGACCGAATGGACTGGTCACATAACCGAATGAACTGGTCACATGACCGAATGAACTGGTCACATGACCGAATGAACTGGTCACATGACCAAATGAACTGGTCAAACCAACTTTAAATCTTGTGGTCCATATATTACTTTTTGTTTACTTAAACCTATGAACTCATCAACCTCGTGTTTACACGTTTTTGCATGTATTTTCAGGTTCCTAAAGTGTCAGCTCACCTTTGGCGGCTTTTGGCGTGGCATGGCATGGTTATAGGATCAAGATACTCTGATATTCATTTGGGGACCGCTTTAATTCTTTTATGGGCCTGTATTTTCCGCATTTCATTGAACGATGTAAAACAAAATACTTTTGATTATGAAAATTTCTTTTAAACGGATACGGTAAATCCATTTTCTTTACTCTGTGTTGTGGTACCAATTAAGTAGCACCCCAGCGACATCATCTTCCGCTGCGACCCAATTTTGGGTGTGTTACAAATTGGTATCAGAGCCTCGGTTATAGAGAACTGGGTATTTTTAAAACCTATACTATAACTACTTTTACAAAAACTTAACCCTATGACCGCCACGTGCCTGCCTGCCAAGCTAATGCCTTACTTGTGATTTGTTGCTGACATATTTCATGAGATTTGTGTCTTATTATCAGATCAAATATACCCACTTATTTTCGTTGATTACTATATAAGTATGCTTACGTATCGTACATGTCATAGCGTTACGCCTTTTCTTTACGTAATCTCATCATTCGACCTCGAGTTTGGTCACTTGCCTTAGTCTTTCAAAAACGGCTTCTAAATGTGAGGGACATTTTATTAGTATAACTGAGCTGAGTATTTCAAAATTCATTGAACCTCGGTGGAATATAGACTGATCACCTATATTCGATCAGGGACAGTGGGGCATAGCCTGATCACCTATGTCCGACTCGGAGGTGAATTTTGCAATACTGGGAGTAGTTATAATAGAATTATGTCCAGATTGATTCTCTAGCATATTTCTAAGGGTTTCAAAATTTCTGTGTGTATATACAATCGTTGCATGAACAGTCACATCTACATCCAACACATTAACACCGCAATACTTTCTCGTCACAGTACTGTTCTTTTAAATGGACACTCGTACTTTTTAAAGGTCCTTTAAATATTTCCAAGATATCTTGATTAATACAAATGATCTCTGAAAATTTTCACAATCATACGAAATATCGTTTTACGTGACCTTAAAACCCGTTACAGTCTACCAATTTCCCGATTACCTTACTAACCATTTCTGAATTCTAGTTTGAACACTCGTCCCATAATTTAGAACATCTACATCACCTTGTGAACAACCACCTATGAGCACGCCAGCTAATCATAACACGACCTCAAGCTTTCATTTTATGACCAGCCACTTTAGAGCACCTGATTTTAGGAAACGTCTTTATTACGTCTCACTTTTCTTTTCTTGTTTTGAAGAGAATGCCACCGAAGAAACAAAGCATGAGTGCAGCTGCTATCGATAGACTCATTGCTCAGCAAGGCACTGCACAAATTGCCACTGCTATGGCTGAATACGAGACCCTCCGCAACAGTAGTAATGGCAGGGAAGCCAGTGGAATGGAAACCAGGGTTGAACCTGTGGCTCGTGGTTGTACTTACAAGGAATTTATGTATTGCCAGCCTCAGCATTTCAGTGGCGATGAAGGGGCTGTCGGCTCAGTTAGATGGATAGAGAAGCTGGAGTCAGTCTTCCGCATGTGTAAGTGTGCAGAGAATTGTAAGGTCAAGTATGCGACAAGCACATTGCTGGGTGGTGCCTTGACTTGGTGGAATACTTATGCTCAGTCAGTGGGACTGGACACTGCTTTCGAAATACCTTAGGCTGATTTCAAGGACATGGTGATAGCCGAATACTGTCCGAGAAATGAGGTTCAGAAGATGGAAATTGAATTTTGGAACTTGGTTGTGAAAGGAGTTGACATTGCATCTTATACTAAGCGATACCATGAACTGGCAACTCTTTGCCCGAAAATGGTTTCTACTACCCGTAAGAGGATTGAAAGATACATCTGGGAACTTTTGCCCAGTATCCAGGGAAATGTTACCTCGTCAAAACCCAACACTCTCGAAGAGACAATTCGAATGTCTCACAGTTTGATGGACCAATTTGTTCAAGCAAGGAATGCTCGAGAAGATAACAACAACAACCACGGCAACAACGACAACAAGAGGAAAAGGGATGACAACCAAGGAAACGATCAAGTTCGGCCGCCACACAAACAAAAGGAAGAGGTTACGGCTTACGTTGCTAGACCAAGTGAAAAGAAAGGATATACAGGGACTTTACCCAAGTGCAATAAGTGTTGATTTCACCACAATGGACCTTGCCCCGCTCAATGTAGGAACTGCCAAAAGGTCGGACACAAAGCCAAGGATTGCAAGGCACCCACCCTCATAATAGATCGAAAAGTCATGATAACATGCCATGAGTGTGGAGTAGTTGGACATTTCAGGAGTGAATGCCCAGAGCTGAGGAACCAGAATGGAGGAGGAGCTCGTTGAGGAGCGTACGCGCTAGGAGAAGGAGAAGCTCGTCAGGACATCAACGACATCACAGACAATGACAATATTTAAGAAAAGAACTCCTGCTTTAATAATAAACCGAAGCCTAAACTCTCTAGTGTTGTATTTCTCTTGCGTTTCACGTTAAGTTCTATCGTATAAGTTTCATGTACTATTACGAATTTCTATCTAATGAATGGTTTATCTTTTATCGCCGCAATACAACAAGCCTCGTCCATTACACTCTCTATTTCACTACCTTTAACTCAACCTTGTCTTGAAAAGCTAGTCCCATTTCATATCACGTTTCAAGCCAACAAAGTCGAATTCCTATCGTTAAGGTTCGCTGGAATTCTCAAAGAAATCCTGAGATCACTTAAAGCGAGAACATACGTAGGTAGAACGAACGAGCTGAATTCAGGGACTGAATTCCATTAACGGGTGGAGACTGTAACAACCCATAATTTTCCACGTCAACATTTCTTTTCAAACTCTAATTTACCACTTTGAAATTTTACAAGAACACTTTTTACGTATAACTATTTGGTTAAATAAACATAAAACTAGGAACAACCCTCTTGAGCACTATGAATTTAGACTATATCTAGTCTACGACATCCCAATACCTTGCTCCTACTCGGGTTCGCAATTTTAATCCCTGAGACAAATTCCTTTTCTTTATTTACATACGATTGTTAATTTAACAAATGCGATTCATAATTTAAATTTAACACCCGATATATCCAATACTTCAAACAATTATTTTTAACGCATTTTAATACTTCCTAAATTATTACCAAAGTTCCAAAAATATTTCCTTACGCCTAATGTAATTTCATTATTCCTTACGTTTAATTTCGTATAACTTACGTTAATCACAAAACCGATAACCAATACCTATTTCTAATACTCAATACATACAAGTTATATACTTTTGTACAAAATCAAATCTATTACTCCCAATATTACCTAAGTGCCCCCCCCCCCCCCCCCTGTTACCATAATAATCACTAGACAAGAATTCCACTCACAATTAATATTAGACATTGACCCCAAAACAAGGAGTTGTAGTCCAAGAACAAATTGGTGGCTTGACCACCAATTTGTCCCCCCTCATAGCCCCCAATCGGCCCAACCATGATCACCTAGCCAATGATATTTTCTTGACTCACTATTGCTAGTTTGAAAGCCCTCTAGTATATATATGTCCATGTATGTATCTAGTAGCTAGTTAGAAGAAAAAAAATATATATATCACTACTCACTTACTCATACAAGTCGACACACCAAGGAAGCAAGGGAAGAAGAGAACTTGATTTGGCTAATTCAAGTATCATTAGGACATACTTGTAAGGGTTTAGAAGCACTAATCTCCCTAAGTAAATAACACTTTATCTTGATAAATTTCACACTTTTCATATCATGAGATCTAGTTTCAAGTTACATATACATATTTATCACTTTGTACTTGTTAATAACACCTTATAACCACAATAATCTTTTAACTAATGGCTATGTCTTTAACAAATTTTTATCATGAACAAACTAATTGGTTATAAATCTCAACAAGAAAGTGGAGATAAAAACACCATATATATACATGAACTAGTGAGCTTGTGATCATAACTAGTCTTGATGGTTATTTAAATTCATGAGAAATTGAACCTTTAGATATTGCTAAGGTTTATTGTTAAATCACTATTGATATGTTGAGAAATTGGTAGAAGAGCTAGGATTAGTTTTGGAGTTATTGTTAAGCGGTTTTGGATAACTAGAAAGCTAGAAAACGTGTTTTGACGCTTTTAGAAGAGAGGCTGTCCCATTTGACCTTCCACAGAAAACTCAGTAGCTTGGTGACAAGTTTAGGCTAGAAATATAGAAAATAGACTTTATAACAAAAATGTAGCCGCTTGAATGAGTTAAAACGGACTTATAACGAAGAAGATACGTTAGTTTTAGGTTGTGCGACGAAAATGAATTTTCTGAAAATATAGATGCTGTTGGGAATTTAGAAGAGGTAAAAACTGATGTTAAAAGTTAACTAGACTAGCCGAGACACTAAAAACATGTTAGTATACTTAAACATGAACCCGGGGATATATAAAACTTAAGAATCGGAGCTAAGACGAGTGAGCTATGGCCTAGTGAAGTTACGACGAAATATAAACTTTTGACAGCTTTTATTTTGCTATTATAAAGCTGATAGAAATATTTAAGGTGGATTTTGGACACTTTAGAGTGTATTTTGGCTAAAATGACGTAAACAAAAATGGTAGAACATTACGTATACTTGTTAGGCACGTTAGAGGTTTTCAAAAATACTTATTAACGAGACGACTATAGTTTAATCACGAGATTAACAAGATACGTTCTCTAAAAAGGGTCATTTTGCTTAATAAATGGACACATTGATGCAACTATATTTTTGTCGATAAATATTGCAACAAACATGTACAAGTGATATAATAGCATATGAACTTGCATGCACAACCTTTCTTTCAAACCTAAGACATATGAATCATTTAGGTTGCGGTTAGAGTGTCCGTACCTCGATTTTTGTGCACTTTCCTTTTGTTATCATATCGGTTGTTCCAGGTGAGTTCATGACCCCTATTTTACTTGTTTTGAAATACTTTTGGGGGAGAATACATGCTCGTTTTTGTCTAAATTCAATACTTGTTTTACATGAATATGCTACTTGTTTACTCAAACCATTACTTGCTTTACTTATGAATTTGTTGTTACTCGAATGCGTTATATATTCACATAACCGTGTTACCTGGTCAAACCAACTTTAAATCTTGTGGTCCATATATTACTTTTTGTTTACTTAAACCTATGAACTCACCAACCTCGTGTTGACACATTTTAGCATGTATTTTCAGGTTCTTAAAGTGTCAGCTCACCTTTGGCGGCTTTTGGCATGGCATGGCATGGTTATAGGATCAAGATACTCTGATATTCATTTGGGGACCGCTTTAATTCTTTTATGGGCCTGTATTTTCCGCATTTCATTGAACGATGTAAAACAAAATAATTTTGATTATGAATTTTTTTTAAACGGATACGGTAAATCCGTTCTCTTTACTCTGTGTTGTGGTACCAATTTAATAGCACCCCAGCGACATCATCTTCCGCTGTGTCCCGATTTTGGTTGTGTTAAAAGTTGGCACTCATTTGGACATGGGTTACCAAGTTAATGGGTTATGGATGGGCTGAATTAAGGCTTGGATCGGTTGGACAAGAAAGCAGTTTAATAAAGCTCAGAGTTGAGTTTGCTAGGTCGACCCTTTGGTTTTTCTTTTTCTTCGTGCTTCAATAATCTTTGTCAAATGCTCAAAATCTCGTACTTTTGCTCCAATGTCTTTGTCTCGTGCCGTTGGACTTATAATTTCGTGCTCTTTCCAATGGATTGCTCGGGTAATTACCGTTTTTGCTATGTTTTCAAACCCTTGTACCTACAAGACATAATAACAAAAACCAAACATATTTGCAATATAATTTCATATATTTTACAGTTATTAGTCCGTTTTAGTCTATTTTCTGGTATAAAAATGATGTGTAATTAGTCACACATCAGTGGCTATGCTGGAAGAGCTTCTACAATTCAAGTTACAAGAAGTTTGGACTTTGGTGGAGTTACCTAATGGAAAAAGAGCTATAGGTACTAAATGGGATTTCAGTTTAAAAAGGATGAAAGGGGATTTGTGATAAGAAATAAAGCAAGATTGGTTGCTCAATGGTACACAGAAGAAGAAGGGATTGACTATGATGAAGTCTTTGCCCGTGTTGCAAGAATGGAATCAATTAGGCTATTCTTAGCTTATGCCTCATTTAGAGATTTTGTGGTGTATCAAATAGATATAAAAAGTGCTTTTCTCTATGAGAAGATTGAAGAAGAGGTGTATGTATGCCAACCAGTAGGATTTGAAGATCCAGACTTTCCTGATAGAGTATGCAAGGTTGAAAAAGCACTGTATGGACTACATCAAGAGGAAAAATTGACAAGACCTTATTCATCAAAAGGCACAAAGGTGATATTTTGCTGGTCCAAGTGTATGTGGATGATATCATCTTTAGTTCATCAAAGAAGGAGCTATGCATTGAATTTGAGAAGTTGATGCATGAGAAATTTCAAATGAGTTCTATGGGAGAACTATTATTCTTTTTGGGATTACAAGTGAAGCAGAAGTAGGATGCCATATTTATTAGTCAAGATAAATATGTTGCTGAAATTTTAAAGAAATTTGGGTTTACAGAAGTCAAGACCGCAAGCACACCAATTGAAACTGGAAAGCCTCTGCTCAAGGATGAAGATGGTGAATAAGTTGATGTTCATATGTATAGGTCAATGATTGGTTCATTGATATACCTTACATCTTCAAGACCTGATATTATGTTTGCAGTATGTGCATGTGCTAGATACCAAGTTAATCCAAAAGCTTTACATCTTCAGGCTGTGAAAATGATTTTTAGGTACTTAAAAGGTCAACCAAAATTGGGCCTTTCGTTTCCAAAAGATTATCCTTTTGATTTGGTAGCATACACTGATAGTGATTATGCTGGAGCAAGCTTGAAAAAGAAGTCTGCAACAGGAGGTTGTCAGTTCCTTGGATGTAGATTTATATCATGGCAGTGCAAGAAACAGACAGTGGTTGCAAATTCCACAACAAAGGCTGAATATGTGGCTGTTTCAAGTTGTTGTGGACAAGTGCTTTGGATTCAGAATCAACTACTTGATTATGGGTATAATTTTATGCATACCAAGATCTTTATTGACAATAACAGTACTATTTGCATAATTAAAAATCCTGTTTTTCATTAAAAAAACAAAGCATATAGAGATCAGACTTCATTTTATTAGAGATTGCAATAAAAAGAAATTGATTCAAATGGTTAAAATCCATACTGACAAGAATGTTGCAGATTTGCTTACAAAAGCTTTTGATGTATGTAGGGTTCAATATTTTATTGCTAGTATTGGAATGTTAAATCTTTAACGTCTTTGATCTCTTTATATTTTTGTAGAGTTTTATATCAATAAGTACTGTTATTCATGTTATTAAAAGTTTCTGTTGTTAAGTATAATTAGTACTACTGTATGGAAAACTAGAAGGGGGTTGAATAGTTTTACCATTTTTAAATTTTATTTGCTTTGAATACTTAGTGTGATTTCAACTAATGCAAATAACAAACAACAAATAACATGCAAGGAAAGAAAGAAATGATCAAACCACAACATGATTGTTTATAGTGGTTCGGTCTACAAGGACTCTCTTCCTTGCCCTACTCCACTTCCCGAGTCTCTAACTCGAGAGTTTTTCTTCACTAAGAAACAAGCTCCCTTCTCGGCGGAGAAAACCTTTACATACGTCGCTTACACTTTTTCCGGTACAAAGCTAAATACCGAGTTCTTTTACAAGGGTACAATCACTCCCGTTACTTTATGTATTTTGAGGACTAAAATACTAACCGATCACTACAAAGGTTTTATGATTGTTAGGTACAAACAATGATGTGTGAATAACAACAATTCACACAGTGACTAACTGACAAGTCTTGCAACGCTTTGTTGAAGCTTGTGATGCTTTGGTCTTCTTGCTACAAAGAAGCTCAATGAAATATGAAATATGAATGAGTTAGATATGAATGAAAGAATGTATAATGTTGTTTATGCTTATGAGTGATGAGAAAACATGAATGTGTGGCTTGCTATTTATAAGCCAACTGCCTCAACAAGCCACGGATGGGACAGATCCAAAATGAGATCCATCCTTGTACCTGTTTGGTTCCGTGGGAACCTGGCAGAGTATCTTCCCAAATCTTCACCAAATCTAACCAAGATATTTTCATATCTTTTCATTAAGGATCCAAACAAGATATTCATATGATCTTTAAAATCTCCTAAAGATTTCAAAGTGATGCATGCCATGATGTCATAATACATTTCCAAATGAAGATTAAAATGTATATGAATGTAAGCTTGAAAAATATATATGAAAGTGAATATGTAACATGTATATACTAGTTAGATGATGTTATGTGTTTATGAAAGACTTGTGACTATATATGTAAAAGACTTAACTATATTTATGTTTTGCTAAAAATAAAGTTTATAATTGTCATTAAAAAAATATAGCAAAGATCGTAAAATATAAATAACGTTTTTTAGACGATATTTGTGTTAACAATCTCCCCCTTTTTGTTGAGGACAAAACATAAAGTTTACTTTTAAGCAATGATATAAATAAAGTGCAAGTCTTTAAAAATATAGATTGAACTAGTATTATGCAACTTTTAAAATCAATTTAGGCATTTTAAATTGTATAAAATGTGTGATGTTTGAGTTTAATATTATCTCCCACTTTTTGTCGAAACAAAAAAACGAAGAAAAGCGTAGCGAAATGTAGTGCAAGCCTTTGGTCAATACTCCCCCTAGTTAAGGTGTCAAGTATAATGATGCATGGATTTTGAGTGCTTAATTAGCTGCCCCTTGGTCAATACTCCCCCTACTTAGGGTGCCAAGTATAAATAAGTGCTACAAAACAAAGGTTAGTGATAAATAAGAAGTCACAACCAATCATGTACAATAAGAAGTCACAACCAACCATGTACAATAAGAAGTCACACAAACATCAACAAACATCATTCATTAGAAAATATTTTGTGACAAAAGTCACAAAATTGGGCTTTAATGTAGATGCTCTAAAAGAAAATAAATAGAAAAATAACTTAGAAAGAAAAGTCCTAGAATAAAAATCCTAAAAAAATAACTTAGAAAAGAAAAAAAATCCTACGATTTGGAGGTCCTAATGTGAGCATTTATTGAGGAGGGTGAGAAAGAGCGTTAAGGTGCTCGAGGATGTGGTTTAAAATGAACCTCATCTCGTTTTGGAGCTCATGAACCAATATGTTGGTTCTTTGAGTAAGATGAGCGGTTCGTTCACACATGGGGCAACCATGGCGAGGGAAGTTTGGTGGTAGGGTAGGTTCGTTTGTTGGTGGTGGTGGTGGTGGAACATATGTTGATTGGTGGTTGGGATTTGGTGGAGATATGATGGATGAAAGCAAGGTGGTTTGTAGTTGCATGGTTTCATGGAGTTGAGAATCCACCATGTTGGAAAAGGCATAGAGGTGGTCAAGTTCCTCATTGATTTGATCTTGAGTTTTTGGAGGATCAATCCACATGGACTCGTCAATGCCTGTAAGTGTTGAGGTTGGTGAGAAGGGTTGAGGTTGAGGTTGTTGAGTTGGTGGAGCATGGTCTCCATAGAGTGGGCCATGGATTTTCCTATAAATAGGGTGGAAGAGTAATGGTTGTTGTTGTTGAGAGGATCTAAACACACTCCTTGTGTTGAAGATACTTTGAGTTAATATCAACTAGTATGCGGAAACTACTAGCTAATACTTAGAAGATTATCTGTGTTTGTGTTGTATGAAATAGTATATGATGGAACAGTAAAGTATGAACACAGTAATAAACCAAACGCTTCAATATTATTGATTATAATACGAGTGATCTAAGATTATCACTAAGGTTTAACAACCTTGAAGCTTTCACAAAGATACGTATTACTTCTGTATCAAAAACCTAACCTAGGACCTCTTTTTATAGCACAAGAAGTCCTGTACAAGTAAACTACAATGTTTGTATAATTCTAACTTAATAAGATATACATCAAATCTTTTCTATATATATCTTCACACGTCTTTATCCCTGTCTTCATAATCTTATAATCAGTACTAACTATCTTGTGCTAACAGTACTAACTAGGTTAGTATTGCTAGTGTTAATCTCCAGCAGTTGTAACTTTATACCTGGCAGTACTAACTGTTTGTTTAATTTCCAACAATAATCCTCACCTAAACTTATGATTTCTCTGCAAATCAGTAAGTTTCTTAATTAAACTTCAACTCTGTAGATGATGGCGGGGATTCTTTCAAAAACTTATCTTTTCTTCCTCAGAAATCATATATTCTCTGATTTTGAATCACTTCAGTATTTTCTTCACATTTAAGCTTTGGAGAAATCATAACAGCAAGCACTCCAGCACTTAACTTCATCAGTATCAATCATTCTTTAAATTTGCTCTGTATGAATCTTGGCCTTTTCCTCTTCTTCAAACTTTTAAGCTAAATGTGCATTCTTCATCAAGAGTTATGTTATCCTCCCCTGAGTCTCATACTCATCTTGAACCAACTGAACATCAAGATCTTGATCCAACTGAGCAAACTGAGCAATTTTCCTCCCCTGTTTGGAAGACTCCTCATCATCACATGAGCTCAGCCTCCAATGTGGTCACCCGTTCAGACTATTTGGTACAAGTTTCCATTAATTCTTTTAGTTTCAAACTACCCTCATCACTTCCAGGTGTGTTACCTCCTAGGAGAGGTGAATCATGGAGCATGATGTCAAACCTAGTTTAAACTAGCAGTACAAACTATTCATCAAAAATTTTCAAAGAGCAGTATAAACTTTTTATCAAAAATTTTCAAAGAGTAGTATAAACTCAATTTGGATTTGAAAACATTACTGCCCATTCATAGTTTTTAGCAAACTATCAGCTATCAACGGATTTGATGTGTCTTTACAAAGAGCTGTTTGCTTTGGAATAACCAACTCTTTACTGTGGAGTATGGTGAGTTGAAAACCATATAGTTTTTGGTAAACTATCAACCATAAACGGATTTGAGAAGTCTTTACCAAAAACCGTTTGCTCTGGACTAGTTGGTTCTTGATGTGGGTTAGACATGGTGAACCAATTACCATTTGTTGTGTGACAAGATGACACACTTCAAGCTCCAAATCACCATAGTATCCAAAGCATAACACAGTCAAATCACAATCCACCTCAGAGTGCTTTCTCAACCTATAAATGTTAGTCCAAAACCAAAGAAAACACAAGACAAAGTATTTTCTATGTGACAGTTATCAAAATTGACTAACATGTGTATATAAGCAGTACCAAAATTGTACAAACAATACAAACTATACATAGCAGTTTTATCTGACACAACTAGCAGTACAAAATCCTTTTTATAGCAAAAACATTTAGACATTGAACTTTTAAGGGTTAAGCATTCCAATACCGGTAACCAAGTACTGAAACCTTCCCACATCAAAACATTTAATTAATAAGTCAGCAAAATTGTCATCTGTATGAATTTTGACAACTTGAACTAACTTCTTCTCATTACAGTCTCTTATAAAGTGATGTCTAATTTCAATGTGTTTAGTTTTAGAATGTTGAACTGGAATTTTAATTATACACATTGTACTGCTATTGTCTATTAAAATTATTGTGTTCAAGAAATTATACCCATAATCAAGTAATCGATTCTGAATCCAAATAACATGAGCACAACAACTAGCAGCAGCCACGTATTCAGCTTCAGTTGTAGAAGTGGCCACCATAGTTTGCTTTTTGCACTGCCATGAGATAAGTCTGCATCCTAGAAACTGACAACCACCAGTTGTTGACTTCCTATCCATACTAGCACCAACATAACCACCGTCTGAGTATGCCACCAAATCAAATAGAGACTCTTTAGGATACCACAGACCTAAGTTAGGTTGACCTTTAAGATACCTAAAGATTCTCTTCACTGTTGTCAAATGGGACACCTTGAAAGTGACTTGAAATCTTGCACAAGCACATACTGCAAACATAATATCAGGTTTGGATGATGTGAGATATATCAAAGACCCAATCATAGACCTGTATGTGTATACATCCACAGCTTCACCACTTTGATCTTTCAAAAGCAAATGTGTCTCCTTATCAGGAGGTGTACTAGCAACTTTAGCATCTGTAACTGAAACTTCCTCAATATTTCAACTACATATTTATCTTGGCTGATAAATATTCCTACTGGTTTCTTCTGCACTTGTAGTCCCAAAAAGAAAGTAAGTTCACCCGTAGAACTCATCTGGAACTGATCCTTCATCAACTTTTCAAACTCTTTGCACATCTCCTTCTTGGTAGAGCCAAAGATGATATCATCCACATATACTTGAACCAATCAGATATCACCCTTTTTCTTTTTGATAAAAAGAATCTGATCAATCTTGCCCCTATGGAACCCATTCTTTAATACATAAGTAGCTAAAGTTCCATACCAAGCTCTTGGAGCTTGATGCAAGCCATAGAGAGCTTTCACCACCTTGTATACATTGTCAAGATGATCAGGGTCAATGAAACATGGAGGTTGAGAAACATATACCTCCTCATCAATAGTACCATATAGAAAAGCACTCTTCACATCCATCTGGTAGACCATGAAACCCATGAATGAAGCATAAGCTAGAAAAAGCCTTATTGCCTCAATCATTGCAACAGGTGCAAAAACTGGCAGTGTGTTAAAATTTAACACTGAGTGACCATTGGTAATGCTCTTAAATTTGGTTAACTACGAAATAAGGAAATTAGAAGTGTACGTGAGACCATGGTTGTCAGGATCCCGATCCTGATCTTAGGATTTACGATTTTAAAATACTGCAAAGCAAAAACGATCCGGGTCTTACAAAGGATCTTTGAAAGCTTAAAATCTTATAGGATCCCGATCTTTACCATAGGATCTTAAGAACTAATACGATACGATATTACTTTTCTCGAACCACAAACCAAAAAAGTATGGAATGTATTTTGTAGAATTAAAAAAAAAACAACATGTTTATACTCTTTAAAATTTCATAATCATAATTTAAGACATCATTTCTATGAAATATTTACATAATTTGTGTTTATGATATATATTAATTTATAGATTTGTATAATATTACAAAAACTATTAACAAAATGACATTATGGTAGGATCTTAAGATCCCGATCCGATCTTAATTACAAGCTCGATCTTGCAAAGATGAAATCGATCCTAAGTATTTGGATTTATTTGACTATTCGAGACATGCTACCCATAGACTAACATATTTGGATTTATTGGACTATTCGTTTGGTTATTGTTTTAGTTGTGGATTGGTTTAGCTTTAAGGGTTTAGGGTTTAGGGTTTAGGGTTTAGGGTTTGTATAAATACTCGTTGTATTATACGCAATGTTTTTTTTTCTTTTTTTTTTTCATTTTTGCCCCTTGTCCTTTTTTTTTTTTAATTTGCCTCTTTGATATGTTATGTAATGTTTTATAAAAAATTGTAACGTTTTCTAAAGTATCAAATAGAAATACATTAAACATCAAATAGAAATAATACATTAAACGTCAAATAGAAATTACATTAAACTATGATACGGAAATTAAAACCAAACTACAAATGAAAATACGATAAGGAAATTAAAAAAAAAACTACGAATGAAACTACGATACAAATTAATTGAAGGTATCATCTGATTCTGGGTAACCATCTTCAGTCGAAGAGGAATTAGGTGAGAACCAACCTATTTCCTAGTTTTTCCTATGTTGTTCTTCGTCTCTGGCTTGCTGCTCCAAACGAGCAACTTCCTCTTCTCGTTCACGTTGTTCCATTTCTAGGAAGACTTCCATATCTTGCTCTATTTGTCTGAGTTGTTCCTCTGTTAAACCAAACGGATTTTGGCCTTGGTCGACAACCGGTGGATTGTACACCGGTTCATTTTCTGGTGGATTGTTCACCGGTTCATTTTCCAGTTGGAAAACCGGAAAGATATGTTCAGGTGGAGTATGGAATTCTTCATGTGATGGAATTGGAAATTGTTGCGAAAATTCTTGGTGAGGTGGACATGGAAATTGTTGTGAGAAATCTTTTTTGAAAGACATTTGCAGTTTGGGGAATGATAAATTTGGATCTTGAATATCTATAGCAGTCTGAATGTGTTTGTGTGTGAGATGTGTTTGATAAGTATGGGTATTTATAGGCTAGAAATCCACACGTTTTTTAAAATGAGTTTGAATTTGAAACGGATATAAATATATCCCGCCCAAGATTATTTTATTTTCAATTTATAAATTGAATTGATAAATTATAAATATATCCCGCCCTTTGTTTAATTTGAATTTGAAATTTGAAATTTTAAATATCCCGCTCGTTATTAATATGTTGTACTGTTACTTTACGTTTGAATTTGAATAATACTCGTACGGTTACTTTTACTTTCAATCTGATTTTTAAAATAGCCTCCAACGGCTAGTTTAACGGCTAGTTTCCACTATCAAAGCCACTTTCACAACACTTCGTTTTCTCACACAACTTCTTATAAAACACTCTCACAAGTATCACTAATTTTAACACAAACACTGTGGCTAACGAATTAACCAGCAGAGGTGCAAAAGGCTATCCTCACCCGATTACGCAATGAAAAAGAAAAAGAACTCAAATTGATTAACAATTTGCTAGGTGAGATAACTCGTATTATGTTACAGATGCATAATCATGCTCCAGAGGTCAAAAGGTTGAGTGAGTTGCCTCAAGACCATCCAGCTATCAGGGTCGGTCTAGAAACTCTATTAAGAAAAGATGAAGTAGATCTACAACTTCATGTCGCCTTGAAGATGGTTAGGGAATAGGTGTTACAAGTGTGGGAGGAGAAGTCGGATCTTATCGACAATTACAAATCTATATAAAATTTCGTATCGTATTGTAATGTTATGTTTTTTTAATTTCGTTGTATTTATTTATTTATTTATTAAATCTGAGTTATTGTTGGGAGTGGTTAGAGTATTTTCTTTTGTTTTGTCGGTGGATTTTAGCGTGACTTAATTTTAATACCGCCAATTTTGTCCATATAATATTCAACTACGAAAAACTGATACCCGCGGGGAAACCCGAAAAACCAATGGATAATATTAATCGGGTATCCGGTGGGATATGGGGTGGGTACGGGTATATTATAAACGGGTTCGGGTATGGGTACACTAAAACCCGCCCCGAACCCGAACCGTTGCCATCCCTAGTTACCGGCTATAGCTGGATTTCACCGCCACGTCAGCACCATTAGCCTTTTTGTTTTTGTTTTTGTTTTGTTTTTTTTTTTTTTCCCTTCTTTTACAACTCTTGCCACGTCAGCTATAGTTAAACCTTACCAAACCGCAAATTCAATATTCAACCAGCAATTAATCCATTTACCCGATCATTTGTAAGCACACACAATAATCAATAAACCCTAATCAACACACACATTCTTCTGGCAAACACAAGCACGCAAACAATGAATCCAAATAACAACAAAGGTATGCTTTTTTACTGTTTTCACATATCAGTTGATGATTGATTGTACAATAATTAGTATCAGGCTTTTGATCTATAAATGGTGATGTTAGTGGTTGTTACCGATCGATTCTATGGTAAAATGGGGTTGTTTTGTATTTTATAATGGTTGTTATGCTATGTCTAATGTATGCTCTGTTTTTTTTTGTTTTCCATACTCTGATTTTCGTATACATAATGGTTGTTATGCTATGTCTAATTAAGTGTTTTGTGTTTGAGTATTTTTTGTTGCCTGTTTGTGAGTACACTGAGAGGTCTAAATCAATGAGAGCATTGGAATGTGCCTAGTTTGTGATTGACCAGTAATGAGAGTACCTAGCAGACTTCTTTGTGTTTGGCCTCCAATGAGAGGTCCAAATGCAACCTATTAGAGTACACTGAGAGACTACAAATACAGTCTTTTGAACTGTTTGTGAGTACCCTGAGAGGTCCAATGTTTGTGAGTACACTGAGAGGTCTAATTCAGACTTCAATTGCAGCCTAGTTGGCCACCAATGAGACTTGAAATGCAGCCTAGTTTGTGCAACATTGCTTCATTGTTTGGGATACCACAAAAGAGGAACAAAATATGAGAACACAATGGATTCTTCTGCAATGGTAAAACATCAAAAGGTTTTTCTTTGATTGTGATATAGTTTAACATTTGAATCAATAAAACTGATCTAACAATTGTTATTTGTAGATGTCATACAAATTTCTTCTGATTCAAGCAATTCAGAATCAAATGACTGTGCTCTCAACATCCTTCCTAGCCTCCTTGCTTGGTATTATCCAGAGCAATATTCTAATGCAAGTACTGATACTTGGGAAGTGGAACCTATCCAAGCCATTGAACCTCCATAGGAACTCCCATCTCAAGCTCCTATCCTGGCTCTCCCTGTGCAAGTTCAAATACCAGTTGAAAAGGCACACAAAAAGAAATTTACTCAGGATATTGTCTTGGGAATGCCGTGTAAGAAGAATCCTATAGGTTTTGGAGCACCTTCTAGCAGCCATGGGAAATTCAAAACTAAGATGGTTTAGGGGTTTAGGATATACATTAACAGCTTTTGTGTTTTGTAAATGGTATTTGGTTCAATTCTGACATTTAATTTGGATACTGATTTTCCCTTATGTATGTTCTCTATTATGTTTTAAATATTCTCCTTTCTGTATTCCCCAACAACTTGCTAGTTTTTGTTTTCAATATATTACTTACTTAATAAAAAGTCTTCAATGTTCAAAAAAAAAAAAAATGTAGCAATTTGTGTTTCGTGAATGTAATTAGTAAGGGTACAATAACTGGTAATTATGTAAGTATTTTGGTTTGTAAAATGGGTAGCTGTTTGTACTGTTGATGTGATGGTTGCATAGTGTGGTACATTTGCGAGTATTAAGATAATAATATATTTTGAGCCAAAATTTTGATTTATTCAAGTTTATGCTTTAATTAACATGTTCAAGGGCAAAATTTTCAAATAATTCAATTGTTAATTTCAAATTAAAACTTGGAGACAAATTTTTGGATCGAAATTTTTTGAATCACCTAATTACAAGTGCAGTTACCAAGAATAACGATTCATATTCTTGGTATACCCTCTTTTCTCTCCTTAAAAAAAAGACTGCAAAGAAAACACAAAAATCAAATCTTCTATCACTGTTATTCTCCAAGCTAAGCCATAATCAATTTCTTTTACCCTTTGTTGCTTAAGAGTGATGGATATTGAACCCATTGTTGATAATCAAATTTTGCTTCCTTCTGATGATGTTGTATGATGAAGCGAAAAGTGTACCGCTTTTAGGGGGTCATTTAAGCCCTAAATCGTATTTATTTGATCAAATATTACCCTAAATCGTTCCTTTTGTCATTTTAGGTACTTTGGAGAAGAAATCTGGAAAAGGAAGCATTTTGGACGTTTTTGGGGCATAAAAGTGAAGAAAACGACAAAGTCTCAAAATTATGCTGGAAAGTACCTTTGACGGCGTCAGGGATTGCCCTTGACGGCGTCATGGCTTGGTAAAAAAGGTGGACATGAAAATTACTCATGATAAGCCAGAGAATTTTACAATGGAAAGTCTGACGGCGTCACCCTTTGAAGTGATCAAGGCCATCACGGTTTAACTTAAAGAGGGACGGCGTCAAGCCATATTCTGACGGCGTCAAGCTTTGATAAGCCAGAGCGGATTTTGGAGGTCTAAAGAGGGACGGTGTCAAGAAGGCCATCCGGGAACCCTAGACACGGCGAGGTAACGGCGTCAAGTCCTATAACGTGACGCCGTCAGCCCTTAAACTCTATATATAGTTTTGCAATTTTTTGTCATTTAGGGTGCAACTTTGTGAGGAGAAACCCTAAAGACGAATTTCTGCCATTTTTAAGGGTTTTCATACCCTTGGATCTCCCATGTTTAATTGAAGATAAGTTATCACTTAATCAATCAATATGTCTATGTGTTGTTTGATTATATCTTGTTCTTGTCTTTTGATTAACATGCTAGGCTAGATTTATCTTGTGTTTGCTTAGATCTAATGAAACCTAACTAGTGATTATTGGTTATTAGTGTGTTATTAATTGTATTGGATGATTGTTTATCGATGTTAGGCTTAAGAAAACTGGCTAACTTCCTATTCGGTAACTTGCTTGAACGTCTTAAGAAACATGAACCAATGCGTACTAAGGTTTTTATGGTTGTATTTAATGCATGAGCGAATTCTAGTGATCCCATGTTAGGAGCTTCCTAGCCGGCTCGACATAGGAGTGAAGTAGGAGCTTGTAGAGTTGGGGAAGTACGTACGCCACCCCACGATTGGTATTAAGGAATACACCCGTCATCCACGCAATTAATACACACTAATCAACCGGTAAAAGATAGTTAGGGAGTAAGGAAATCTAAGTAAACACATTTCTCTCCACATAAGTTTCACAACCTTTTCATTTTCAGTTATTTTATTTTATTTGCATTTGTAGTTATTTGGGTTAGTTGACTAGCAACTAATTCCGCCCACTCCTTCAAAACCCGAGATTTTACTTGCTTTCATAAAAAATATAAAAATACAAAAAGAATCTTCTCTCACCCTTAGACCTATTAGAGTAGTTTTTCAATCCTAACGACACTATTCCCTGTGGAGAACGATCAATCCCCCGTACTTACCACTACACTATACTACATCGGTCAGGTACACTGCCTGGTGGGGTTGTAAGCCTCTTGAGATCCCTCGAGAGGTAAAACCTGTTGTAAGGTCGCAAAACCACGCATCAAGTTTTTGGCGCCGCTGCCGGGGAATAGTTATTGTTTAGGTTGAATTTTTATTTTATTAGGTCTACTCACTAGATTCCTTTCTAGTGAGATTTTTATTTTTCTTTTTATTAGATTTCTTTAGTCTATCTTTTTCTTTGTGCCCTTTGTTTGTAAAACCATTTTCATTTGTCACCATGGCGGATGAAATTCCATTTAGATCATTAACAATAGAGGAACAATTACTTTACACGGATAGATTTGCTTCCTGTTGTTCCAATGAATTTTTAAGTGATCTTAGATATATACAAGAGGAGATGGGTGTAAAGTTTGATAGGTTTGATGAATTATGTGCATGTGCGGCTTCTATTAAACAATCATTGTTAGGATCAACTCCTTTTAGTGAAACCCTTTGGAAAAAATTTGAGGAAAGCTTCCTAACCGTGAACCATAAGTTGAATGAATTGATGGGTTTATATACATCACAACTTGAGGAAACAAATGAGGAGGATTTATCCGACTATAGGTACCATGAGCAAGAAGACCTAGTTTTTAAGAACATAGACCTTGAATTGGACCAAGATTGTGAGATGGTTAGTGTTGAACTACCTAGTTGCATGAGTGGGATAGATTTCACCAAAACATATGACACGCATGAGGAATCCTTTAGGCAATTGGAACATAGTAATCAAGTTGAATATTACTATGAATCGGACCTAGAATTTCAAATGGCTAGAGAAGGATTTGAGATACTTAGGAATGTGTTTGGGTTAGATCCTACCAAAACACATGATGAACATATAGGTGATTTAGATACTATGGAGAATGAGGTTAGAAATGCAAGACCACTAAATACCCCACAAATCCTACCATCATTTGAGGCACACACACCGCCCGTGACTTACCCGGAAGAAGTAGAAGAGACTATAGGAACCCCAATAGAGGTAGAGCCCTTGGACCAAACAAAACTAGAAGAAATAGGTTTGAATACTTGTAGTCATAACCTTTCTTTTAGTTCTATGGAAGTTCCTAGTTTTGATGAACCAGAGCCTAAACCAAAATCGTTACCTAATCTTCCATCCTTAGATGTGAACTTAGGAATTGAATTAGGTCCCGACCCACCCATCAAACCATATAGTCCGGGTAGTTTTATGTTGAAGGTAGTAGACTCTAAGCCTTGTAGAGAGGAAGCTGACATAGGAGTGAACCATAACCTTTCATACTTACATCACCCATTCATGATTGATCACAAGAAACATTATGGGTTTAAACCGGGTTTATTAGGTCAAGTTGGATTCCCAACTAGGAATCTCTCGAAGTTGATAGAAGATGATCCCTTTTTAGGAGAAAATCTTAATCCGCCCACTAACCCAATTGAATTAGGTAAGGTTATGATGATAGGATCCCGCACCTTTGAGCATATAATTCACCCGTCACTCTTTCCTCACGTGGCATATTTCCACCCTAAGGGTGTGTATCGCTACTTTCACCCATACTTAACCCTAAGTGTAGGGAAAACCTCCCCTATTTCCGTTAAATAAGGGTAGAGTCAGGCTCGTGACTCGAACAAAAACAAGCGCTTCTTGGGAGGCAACCCAAGCTTTATTTGCTTTGTGTGTTTATTTATTTGTTTGTTTGATTTTATTTGCTTCCGTATGTATGTTTAATTTTTATTATTATTGATTCATGTTCAAAACTAAATTGTGAAAATGCTTTATCTTGTTTTTAACTTCGTCTTAACTACATATAAAGGTATTTTGCAAAAGTTAAGTGTAAGGGAAATCCAAATCGGTTTATTAGAACAAATGAACATGAATCATAACAATAATAAATTAACATACATATTAGTATTTGTTTGAGTCAAATGCTTGTATCGAGTCATAATGATGTTTTGCAGGATTTCCAGGAAGTAAGGTATAGGTTTTTCCAGAAATTTTCCGGAAACTTGACATGAGAATTCTGTCAGATCATTTCTGACGGCGTCAGGCATTACAACCTGACGGCGTCAGGTTTTAATCTTCTGAAATTTTTGAAAGTTTTGTTTTCATAAAAAGTTTTTATTAAATCTCTAACTTATAATCTCCAGGAATCTGCAAAATTATCATTCCACAAGCATTATATCCTTATATATAGAATTTATCCCGCCGATGTTATGCAGGTTTTCGTGTTTGTTTTCTCAGGTTTAACAGGTTATTTTGGACAAGGAGATGTATGTGGAATCAAGCTTTTGGCGATGCTTTAGTCTTGGAGCTTCTACATTCTCTTGGAAGAAGATCTAACCATGTTGCCACATTAACCACCGAGCGAATCAGGCGAGTATTTGATTTCATTCTTTTACCTTTTTACTTTTACATATTGTTATTTGAACATTGGGGACAATGTTCATCTTAAGTGTAAGGGGGGGGGGGGTAAAATACGATACTTTAGAGAATGCTATTACGCTTGATTTTTGTTTGTTTAATGGTAGATGTGTAATAAAACTGAGATAAATATCTGTTAGGGCAATTTTAGTGCCAAATTTAAAATTTTTTACAACATATAGGAGTGAAACTTTGATCTTAATGAGCATCTCATGGATAGGAGTTATACGACTAGCACAAAAACCGTACCACTAAAAAATTTTCCACCCCCCAAATATGTGAGGTTCACCCCTAGAATTGGTAGGAAAAGCATTTATGCTATGATGTGTGTACCGGTAGCACTTAGATTCTAGAACTTGCGTTAGGACCATTCCGAGGCCACAAGTGAGAATACATTCGTGTAGTTAGATTTACTACATGATAAGAGGCATTAGGATTAACCCATTGTTTTACACCTGTGTTTTTTGTTATAATTACTTTGGCTACATTGGTCAAGTAATTCTCCCACACCCTTTGCGTTGTACTCATTTTTAGTACACGATACCCCTAGTACACCCCTCAGAGCCTATCTTTTCGTTTCGACCTTTAAGCATTTTACTTAAAGGAAGAATTTGTTTACACCCCACTAAAATATACACCCAAATCGCCTTAGCCTACCTTGTATGCACTCATTTTTAGTGCATTATTGTGACAACATTTGTTTAAACCCCAAGTTAATTATCTAATTGATTACATGGTTGCTAAGTCGAGTCATATCCTTGTACATATTGTTTTGGGACGATTGGGACTCATGGGTAAAGTACTAGTGTAATGGAGTAATGGGGAAGAACATCATTTATTACCCCCATATGTGCTAAATATTTTAAAAGTACTCCAAGTGTTTCGATTATCTTAATTCGAGTCATTAGAATAGTTATTTGTAAAGTTATGTAAAAGTTCAAGTGTAAGGGGAATGCAACGCCCCTATGATGTATTATTTTGGATGGTAGGGCAAGAGTGTATGATTAAAAAAAAAAAAAAAAAAAAAAAAAAAAAAAAAAAAAAATCAAGAAAAAAAAATGAGAAAAAGAAAAATAGAAAAAAAAACATACGGACTACCATCCCGTTTCATTTTATGTTTGTCTTATGTTTTTGTTATTTTGTTTTTAGCTTAAGTCGAGTCTAGTCTTGGCTTAGCAACGCCATATTGTACATGTAATTAATCAAGATCTTTAACTCGCCACCAGTAAAATATCCCTTATCCAACAAAACCGTGTTTATAATATCCCTACACCTCACGTTATAACCCATTTAAAAGCCCTCTTTGATAGTTTATCTTAGGTGCTTACTCCTAGTGGAGGAGGTTTTCGATCCTTTCCCAAGCCTATGGTAATCTATTTGCTATGACAGGTAGTGAGAGATATTATCCGTTTTCATTTATGAGATTTATTTTGATGACACCTGAGAGATGTGAGTATCTAAACACTACTTGTGAGGTGCTAGTATGTAATCTCCGTGCTTATTATGATTAAAGTGGAACGACTGTTTGTTGTAATTACTTTTATATTAGCATTAAATGACCCCTAACTTGTATTTTGATTAGAATAAAAGCGCATTTGCTTGAGGACAAGCAAATCTCAAGTGTAAGGGTATTTGATGAAGCGAAAAGTGTACCGCTTTTAGGGGGTCATTTAAGCCCTAAATCGTATTTATTTGATCAAATATTGCCCTAAATCGTTCCTTTTGTCATTTTAGGTACTTTGGAGAAGAAATCTGGAAAAGGAAGCATTTTGGACGTTTTTGGAGCATAAAAGTGAAGAAAACGACAAAGTCTCAAAATTATGCTGGAAAGTACCTTTGACGGCGTCAGGGATTGCCCTTGACGGCGTCATGGCTTGGCAAAAAAGGTGGATATGAAAATTACTCATGATAAGCCAGAGAATTTTACAATGGAAAGTCTGACGGCGTCACCCTTTGAAGTGATCAAGGCCATCACGGTTTAACTTAAAGAGGGACGGCGTCAGCCATATTCTGACGGCGTCAAGCTTTGATAAGCCAGAGCGGATTTTGGAGGTCTAAAGAGGGACGGCGTCAAGAAGGCCATCCGGGAACCCTAGACACGGCGAGGTGACGGCGTCAAGTCCTATAACGTGACGCCGTCAGCCCTTAAACTCTATATATAGTTTTGCACTTTTTTGTCATTTAGGGTGCAACTTTGTGAGGAGAAACCCTAAAGACGAATTTCTGCCATTTTTAAGGGTTTTCCTACCCTTGGATCTCCCATGTTTAATTGAAGATAAGTTATCACTTAATCAATCAATATGTCTATGTGTTGTTTGATTATATCTTGTTCTTGTCTTTTGATTAACATGCTAGGCTAGATTTATCTTGTGTTTGCTTAGATCTAATGAAACCTAACTATTGATTATTAGTTATTAGTGTATAATTAATTGTATTGGATGATTGTTTATCGATGTTAGGCTTAAGAAAACTGGCTAACTTCCTATTCGGTAACTTGCTTGAACGTCTTAAGAAACATGAACCAATGCGTACTAAGGTTTTTATGGTTGTATTTAATGCATGAGCGAATTCTAGTGATCCCATGTTAGGAGCTTCCTAGCCGGCTCGACATAGGAGTGAAGTAGGAGCTTGTAGAGTTGGGGAAGTACGTACGCCACCCCACGATTGGTATTAAGGAATACACCCGTCATCCACGCAATTAATACACACTAATCAACCGGTAAAAGATAGTTAGGGAGTAAGGAAATCTAAGTAAACACATTTCTCTCCACATAAGTTTCACAACCTTTTCATTTTCAGTTATTTTATTTTTATTTGCATTTGTAGTTATTTGGGTTAGTTGACTAGCAACTAATCCCGCCCACTCCTTCAAAACCCGAGATTTTACTTGCTTTCATAAAAAATATAAAAATACAAAAAGAATCTTCTCTCACCCTTAGACCTATTAGAGTAGTTTTTCAATCCTAACGACACTATTCCCTGTGGAGAACGATCAATCCCCCGTACTTACCACTACACTATACTACATCGGTCAGGTACACTTCCTGGTGGGGTTGTAAGCCTCTTGCGATCCCTCGAGAGGTAAAACCTGTTGTAAGGTCGCAAAACCACGCGTCATTGTACTTGATGATAACGTCTTAGAATATGAATCCGAACAGTATTATGATGATGAAGATATAGATGCGACTGGAACCAACCAACCATTGACGATACTAGCTAAGAGGGGCTCAACCAGGCTAATAAAGTTTCGCCCGAAGTATGATAGACCTGGTATAATAAAGCTCAAGGTAACCTTCGATGCATTCGGTAGGGTATCAGGGGAACCCAGATCAGTGTTTGTGAATTTTTTAGGAGATGTGGTTCGTGAGCAGATAGGTGTGAAGATTCTTTCCTGGAAGAAGGTGAATAAAGAATCAAGAGATAAACTATGGGATGAAATCACGGTACATATATACTATTTTGTAACCCAGTACTACATAAGTTTATATATGCAGTTACATTATGTCCAACTAATTAACAACATTGTGTTAATCTTTGAAGAAATTTTTTGATGTTGACGTGACATATAGAAAATTGATAATGACTCATCTTGGTCAACTGCTAAGGAATTACATAATGAAGCTCAAACGCAACTACATTTTGCCCAACCTAAATACACCTTCCAAACTGACTGAAGTCCCGGGCTTGTATAGTACAATTATGGAATCAACAGACTGGGTCGAGTATGTAAACAACACGACCACCGATGCATACAAGATTTTAATTAGTCATCTTTATTTAAGTCTATATGTCATTTTATAATTTTCAGTTCGCAGCATTACCGCATCTAAACGCCTTATGGTTTTGTGTTTTTAGGAGAAATCTGATAAAGCTAAAATGGCGCGTTCCCAAAATATTTATCAGCATAAAGTGGGAAGAGGTGGATATGTTTATGTCAAAGAGAAAATGGTAAGATTACATAATGTTTATTTTACAAATTGAGAGACGATCAATATGAGAAATGAATTTATTTACATTGCCCAATTTGCACATTTGCATTAATACCCTCATATTTTCGATTATCTTGGTTTAACTGTACATGTGTAAGCATCCATATATTTTCGTTTATGTTGGTTTAACTTTACCAGTGTATGCATTTGATGTTTATTAGATCCAAAATAAAGAGATTGAAGCGGATGAAGAACCCCCGCGTGATGTAATGTGGTTGAACGGAAGGGTAAACAAAGACGGAGAATACCCAGATGATGATATTAGATCAAAGGGAGATTAACTTGTAAGTTTGACTGCAAATTCTATTATTATGCTTATATAGCAGCAGCATTAACTGTGTACTAGCAGTAGTAACTTGTATACCAGCAGTATTAACTGCGTACTAACAGGAGTAACTATGTACTAGCAGTAGTATATTTTTCATTGAATTTCATGAGCAGCACTAACTCCAGCTGAGCAGCATTGACACAAATATGAGAAGCAGTTACTCTAACAGCATCAAGAAGACTTTTAATCCCAACATTTCATATATTTTTTGTGCAGAAAGAAGCTGATGACAAGATCAAGGAAGGAACCTTGAGTGTTGATGATGGCACTGATGCCATGACAGTTGTATTTGGTAAGTAAAAGGGCGGTTATGCCAGAGGAGTGGGAGGTGAAGTAACATACAAAAAGTATTTTGGCCTTCCTCGAAGAAAACAAGAAGCCGATGAAAAACTTGCATTACTTCAAACTTAACTGGATAATAAGAGACGCGAGCGTGAAGAAAAAGATAAATTGGTCAAGAAATTGTCCACAGAGATGATCGAAAAAGATGTGCAGGTCAAGAAATTATCCGGTGAGGTGGATCAGACAAATAAAATGCTTGCTCTACTGATGACACAGTTGAATAAACAAGGGATCAATATAACTTTTCCATCCGATCCATTGCCAATAGCCTCAGTTGCAAGCCATTTTTTATGTTGTTAATAATTTCATTTTCTAGTGCTAATGATACCAGGCATTGAATATAAACTGATGAGTCAATGTATTTCTTAATTTATATTGCAGGTGACTCCAATGGCCATTGACAATATAGAGAGCAGCGCTAATGAGGTGGATGACACTCAGACATGTGATGTTGTAAGTGCTAAAGATGCGGGAATTCAGGAGAAGTCCAATGGCCTTGAAACTTCTGAAAAGGTAACGGAAACAATGGTAAGTAATAAAACATCCACCTTTGATTTTTGAATTTTACATACATGATCGACTAATGTACCGTGTTTTATATATAAGTATAGGAACCTGCTAAAACTGTCAGGCCTAAGCATAAGCCTAAGTAACGAAGAAACGGGTCTCCAGATTCCCAATCGCAACAAAATGTGTCGTCTCTAACACAAGCACTGCCAACAGTATGTATTTCAACATGTTTCTTGTTACTCTTTTGTTTAAATAATGTAACGTGTTTTATATATACATATAGGAACTTGCTAAAACTGTCGGACCCAAGACAAAGCCTAAGAAGCGACAAAACGGGTCTCCGGATTCCCAATCGCAACAAAATGTGTCTCCAACACAAGCACTGCTAACAGTATGTATTTCAACATGTTTCTTGTTATTCTACATGCAAAAATTCTTTTTTTGTAGACATTTAAGTGCAAACTATGGAGCGTAAAGAAAACAAATATCATTGCTTTGGGTACGGTATACCAGGCTAATGGAAAGCAAATGCTGCATAACCGACCAGTCCTAAATGATTGCTACAGAGTGTCAATTGATTCATCGTTAGTTGATGCAGCATGCATACCGGACGTAGCAAATAATGGGTTAAAAACAGTTAAGGAGTGCGTAAGTGGTTTCGTTGCATGGCCAAAGGATCAAGTTATTCTTGAAGAGGAGGTACATACATGTGTTTTTTCAACCTACATATATATAATTCTTCATATTTAATTCAATGTTTGATAGAAGCGTCTTTTGTTTACTACAGGTTACACCAACAAACCCTGTGACTAAATGTGTACCACCGGTACCATCGAAGAAACAATATATATCGGTTAACGACTTAAGGCAACACGCTGCTAAGCCGGTGAAGATTCAAAAGTATTTAGATTAGGGTACTTGAGAATTTGATTAATTAAGTACGACATTACAAATTTACAATTGTATATTCTGTTCAGTTATATACATTCGAGTTTAATTCAATTTGAAATTTCTTGTGGTTTCTAATAATGTTTTAGCAGTAGTAACTCTGCTTCAGCAGGAATAACTTAGTACTAGCAGTAACAACTCTGCTCCAACAGTAGTAACTTAGTAATACCAGTAGTAACCCTGTGACTAAAAGATGCAGTCACATAATATGGTCACGCTTATCAACATTATTGGTTACTCTTTGTTTAATTCGATGTGTGACTAAATATTACAAAAGGCCACACAAAATAAAATTCATGTGACCATTGGATGAACAATAGTCACGCAAAATACACATTTCTTCACTTTAAACAGCATATGGTCACATTTATTAACACTTTTGGCCACTTTATGTTTAATTGTATGTGACTAAATACCCAAAACAAACATGCTTTGTGTGACTAAATATTACAAAAGGCCACACAAACTAAAAATTCATGTGACCATTGGATGATCAATAGTCACACAAAATACACATTTCTTCACTTTAAACAGCATATGGTCACACTTATTAACACTTTTGGCCACTATTTTTTAAATTGTATGTGACTAACTCCAAAAAAATAACACACGTTGTGTGACTAAATCATCACAAACGTCACATTTATTATATATTCATGTGGCCATAGGATGGGAAATAGTCACACATACTGATAAATCCAACAAAACTTGTGCCTAATTCGTCACACATATTCGGGTTTTGGTCACTCTTTTTCAATGAAAACGGCCACAAACTAAACAATGTGACCATATGCTACCTACAGTGGCGCGACTTTTCATCACACACACCAAAAAAAATGTGTGTGACTATATGCATATAGTCACACATTTTTGGTGTGACGAAAGCGACTTTCTGTACTAGTGTATGACCCAAGATTCATCTTTTATAGCCTCATTTATATTTTTGGGTTCAATGGTTGATATGAAAGAAAAGAAATTACCTTGATTTTGGACTTTTGATCTTAAGGTTCTTTCATTAATTTCTCCTATGAAATTATCTAATGGATGACTTTTAGATTCTTTAGCATTGACTATTTCTTTCTTTAATAGTTCATCTTCCTTGTCATTATCTAGACTCTCTTGGTTTTCAACCATTTGACTTTCAACTAAGTCATCATCTACCAAAGGTGATGTCTTAGAGGGAGGTGGACTTTCGTCAAATGTTACGTTCAACGATTCCTCGACTCTTAAGGTTTCTTTATTTAAAACAATATAAGCTTTGCTATTTTGAAAATATTCAAGGAATACACCTTCATAATACTTTGGGTCAAATTTGGTGAGATAATTCTTAGTGTTTAGAATAAAGCACTTGCTTCTAAAAACTCTAAAGTAGCCTAATGTAGGCTTTTTGCCTCTATACAGTTCATATGGAGTTTTATTCAAAAATGGTCCTATTAGAACTCTATTTAAAATATAGGTAGATGTGTCATTAAGCATTGTTCTACTCATTTCTTGGAGTGTTCGGTTTTTATGTTCTACTACACCGTTTGATGGAGGAGTACGAGGAGCTGAAAAATTATGTGTTATGCCATTAGCATCACAAAAAGCTCCAAATTGTGTTTCATTATCAAATTCATGGCCATGATCCGTTCTAATTGACACAATGCTACTTCCTAGTTGATTTTGAATTTTCTTACTAAGAATTTCAAATTAATCAAAAGCTTCATTTTTACTTTTCAAAAATTTTGTCCAAGTGTATCTTGAATAATCATCTACTATGACCAAAGTGTAGAAGTTGCCTCCATAACTTTGTATAGCGGATGGACCAAATAAATCCATATGCAAAAGTTCTAGACACCTAGATGTAGACACCATATTTTTAGCCTTATGGCTATTATGAACTTGTTTCCCAATTTTGCAAGCATCACAAAAGTATTGGTCATATTTCAACTTGGGTAAGTTCCTAACGAGTTCTATGGATGATAGAGATTGAATGAATCTCATATTGGCATGGCCTAAGCGTCTATGCCAAAGAGTTGAGGTATCATCTAGAGAGGTGAGGCAAAGTTTATCTTTAGATGTTTTATCTATTTCCATAACATATACGTTATTTTTCAAAACTCCTTTAGCTATGGTTATACTGTCTTTTAGTATTTTACTTCCGTTTTCACTATAGAGGACATCATAATTTTTACGGCATAGTTGGCTAATGCTAAGCAAGTTAAATCCTAGGTTATCAACATAAGCAACATCATCAATAGAGAGAGAGAGAGAGAGAGAGAGAGAGAGAGAGTCATGAGAGATAGTATCTTTTCTGACGATTTGGTTTTTTAACTTGCTACCAAAAGTAACATTACCTCCGTCATATTCTTGGTAGGTTGACAAGAGGCTCTTGTTTCCCGTCATATACCTTGAACAACCGCTATCTTTTATCCACTCATCTTGTTCCAAACCGACTTTCAAACACACCTAAGTTATAGAAAAACTCAAGCATTTGGTCCCTAATATCTCATGGGTCCATTTTGGTTAAACATCCCATTAACTTGATTCATGTATGGGAATGGTCGATATGGGTTCCATGGCATGTAGTTGGGACTTTGATAATGCCTAGGAAAGTTTTGTTTCCGACCATTTTGATAATTTGGTTGTGTGTTGTAGTTGCTTTTTGGAAAGGGGCATTTGGGAATAGTCGTCTTAGGTCTTTGTTGGATAGTTTTAGCTCTAAATTCATTCTTAGTAATTCCTACTCCTATAGTAACAGCTTTTTTTTGTTTATTTTTAGTTGTACTAGTGTTAGGTTTCTTTTTGTCTTTAACGAACTTTGTACGAGCCGATATACAAGATTTTTGTTCTGCTACAGTTCCCACAGATCCTTTCTCAACCACTGGCGTAACCAAGGATTTGGTTCCGTCTGATCCGTGGGTTTCTGAGACTGTTGGAACAGTTTCTTGTACTTTTTCAACTTTTTTCTTTAGACTACTAAAATCTCCTAATTTCATAAAACCTAGTCCAGTTTTATCATTTGGTAATTTTTGGATTTTCATTATTTCATCTACACAACTAATATTTTTATCAAATCTTTTGAGTTTAGAGTTTTATTTGATAAGTGCGTCCTGTGTGATTTTAAGTTTCTCTAATCCATGTCTAAGCTCTTGACATGATACATATACCTCGTCAATAGCTTTACTCCTTTCTAATCGTTTAGCTTTTTCTTTTAACTCATAAACTTCATTTTCTAAAAATTCCTTTTTAGTTTTCAAAAATTTGTTTTTGTTTATGATTTTAAGCTAAGTTCACATAGTTTATTGTATTCTTTTTGCAAGGCGTCATCATCAATAGAATAATAGGATGGGTCAGAGTGTACTTCGTTTGCGTCTTGAGCCATGAGAGCAACTTCGTCATTCTTAGGCTCTTCGTCATCATCTTCACTGTCACTCCAGGCACCATTTACAAAAGCTCTTTGAGTTTTGTTCTTGGGTGGCTTGGGACAATCTCCTATTAGATTACTTGTATCTTCGCATCTAAAACATTTTCTTTCCCCTTTTTCTTTATTGTCATCACGATCCTTCCGAAAGGATTTCTTTTCTTTTTGAGGTTGCCTTACTCACTTTCCTCGTCTTCTAAAGAACTTCTTGAATTTTCTTATGGCCATGGCATATTCTTCATCTTCACTACCCGAACTAGACTCGTCATTATCACTATGTGGAAAACAAGAAGGGGGGGGGGGTTGAATAGTTTTACCAGTTTTTAAGTTGTTTCAAAACTTTACTTTTTGAAAAACTTTGATTCGAATCTTATGTGTAATCAATCAACACCAATATGAACACTAAACTATACTATCTAATATAAATAATGAATGTAAAGAAAAGGGATGGAAATACCAAACCGGGACAAAGAGATTTATAGTGGTTCGGTCATGAAGCTCTTCTTTGCCATACTCCACTCTCCGAGTACCACACTCGAGAGTTTCAAGCACTATGTCAACAAACCTCCCTTCAGGCGGAGAAAACCGAACACCGTCGCTTATCCTAATTTTCGACACTAAGCTAGATGTCGAGTACTAATCTTAGCTAGTACCAATCTACCACGATCCACACGATCCTTTCTACTTCACACAATCAACACACTTGACTCGATATACCCGATCTACCCTTGATCCACTTAATCAACACACAAACCCACAAGCTACAAGAGATCTTCAAGATCTCGACAAGATCACAATGATCAACTCTCACTTGACTCAATCTACCCTATCTACCCTTGATCAACTTGATCAACTCACTAGCTCACAAGCTACAAGAGATCTTCAAGATCTCAACAAGATCACAATGATCTACTCTAACAAACTCTCAAAAGAAAAAGAAAACTAAACTAAATGATAAAGAAGAAAAGATGTGGTGAGAGTATTGAACTCAGAATGATATGTGTGAAAGAGGATACCCATAAACTGTGAAGAAAGCTGGTATTTATAGGAAAAAAAAATCTAGCCGTTATGAGGACACGGTACCACTAAATTTAGTGGTACCGTGCCAGAAAAAAATGCTCCTCTTTTTGTCTTTAGTGGTGAAAGTTTATTTGGTGAAGTTAGGAGCTGATTTTGGGGGGAAAATAGCTGTTATGATACTTAAACTTATTTTTTCAATAAAACATTTCTTAATAATTCAAAAATAACTTGTAAAGTGTATTTTTGAAAAAATGTTTTGTCACATTAAGAATGTGACGTTTTAAACACAAATTCACTTCTTTGATTATTTGTCAAGTTGTAAATTTGTTTGCTCATACCTAGAGTGATTTGCGTAGAAATGAGATCTTTCGACTAAAAACTTGTTTACGTTAATTTTAACGTAAAGTGTTTTCACATTTTGTCATCCTCAAAACGTGAAGTTATCGAAAGATATGAATAACGTTTTTAGAACATTATTTGCATCAACAATATCCTCCTTTTTGAGGATGACAAAACCTAAACTCATTTTAAATTAAAATTAATTTTAACAAGTTTTTAATGAGTTTATATCCCATTTCTCCCCCTTTTTGTCGAAGCAAAAAGGTTGCTAAGGCTCCCCCTTGATGTATACTCCCCTTCGTTTGGAGGACACCAAGGAATCGAGCAATGGTTCTTGCTAGAAAACAAAGTTAGAAGACAAATATACAATATCTAACATGTAGTAATCAAGACAAATATCCAACCACAAACAAAAAATTGGCTATGTAGCCAAACAAAAAAAAATATAACAACCACATAACATGCCCATCTATTCAGTAAAAGAAATGTCATACATAAGTATGACTACAACATAAAAAGAAAAAAGAATCTACAAGAAGCACATAGAGATCTTTAGTTATATGAGGCCCTAAGATTTGCTTCAATGACAAAAGGGATCCTAAGTTTTTATTTTGGAAACTAAACATGAAAATGTTTAGTTGTTTGGGCTATTGGTTGGTGCAGGAGGTGGTATGATGGGTCCTTGTGGTGGTTTAAGGAGGTGTTCAAGGTAGGAGAATTTAAAGTTTAACTCATCCCTAAGGTTGAAGATGAGGTTTCGGTTGTGATGACAACATGCACAATTTGGGCTATGTGGCTCCAAAGGATAAAAAATGGGATGACCCATTAGTGGTTGTGGTGATAGAGTGGCGGAAGATGATGACGTGTTGTACCCAAGCTCAAAAGGAGTTTGTTGACATAAATAAATGCCTAAAAACATTATCAATATTTATTCATATCTCTATGTTTTGATGATCACAAAATGTAAACTCATTAAAACATAAACTTATAAATTAAACAAGTACTTAGTTGTAAATATTCACTTCTACAACTAAAATCACTTAAGGTATGAATGAACTAATGCTTAATGCATTATATGATCAAAGGAACATTTCCTTACAAAATAGATTTTTTATAAAACATCAAAAACATTTTATATATTTTTGAAAAACATTTTTGGTATTAAATAAAAATGTTTAATCTTTTATAAAAATATGAATTCAAATTTTTAACCAAAATCAGTTAAAATGTTCCAGAAAAACCTTCCCCACAAAAGGACAAAATTGGCCAACGTTCAGTAGGGGCGGCCCCCTTAATTTTGCTAGGCGGCCCCCTTAAAATTAAGGGGACTTCCCCCTATTTAAGGGGACCGCCCCCGCTCCAGTAGGCTCCAGCTGTCCAGTTTTTCTCCCTATAAATACCTGCCTTCCCCTGGATTTTTACTCACCTTTTGCACACAAAAACTTTCTATTTTAAATCCTTGTATATACATTTCAAAATCCTTTGATCATATCTTATTAAGCATTGGTTTCTAAGTGATCCAAGCTTCCTACATTCAAGTGCAAAAGAAGAATACTCCTTCAACATCTAGAGAAGAAGTATTGCAACTTAGCTATCTAAGTTGTGTGTGTCATCATTCATTTGTATATAAGTTGTATATTTGTTAGATAGTTGTGTGTATAATTATTTGGGATAGGTTAGTGTGTAAGTAGTGAAGTTGTGTAGTTAAGGTGTGTAAGTAGTGAAGGTGTGAAGAAATAGAAGTGTACATAGGTTGTGCTAAGTTGTGAAGAAGGTGTGAAGCCGTAGTATATAAGTTGTGAAGAAGTTGTGAATAAGTCGTGAAGTAGTCTTGAAGAAGTAGTCGTGAGGAAGTAGTCGTGAAGAAGAAGTCGTGAAGTAGTCGTGAAGAAGAATTCGTGAAGAAGAAGTTGTGAAGAAGGTGTGATTAAGTTGTGTACAAGTTGTGAGATTGGTTCTAGCTACGATTAGAACCCGACATCTAGCTTTGTTTCGTTAAGCCGGTGTAAGGTTTTCTCCGCCATATGGGAGCTTGTTGACATAGTGAAGAAAACTCTCAAGTTAGGTGCTCGGGGAGTGGAGGAGGGCAAGGAAGGTGACCTTGTAGCCGAACCACTATAAATCTCTTGTGTCTCGGTTAGATCTTTCCACCTCTATCTTTCATTTGATTTACTTTACTTTACTTGCATTACTTACTTATATTTATCGATACTTGTTCATATTGTTTAAGAATTGAAGTCACATAATATCGAATCGAAGTTTTTAAAAGTAAACAAAAGTTTTCAAAATAAAATTTAAAAAGACGTAAAACTATTCAACCCCCTTCTAGTTTTCCACAGAGTTGTTGGTGATAGGGTGAATGTGAGTGCTAATGGTTGAAGAGGACTAGGTGAAGGAAAAGGTGTGGTAGTCCTGATGGTGGAAGAGTATGATGAGGTTGGCCTAGTTAAAGTGGCTTTTGATGGAGCCAAAGGTGTAGAAATTGATGCGGTTGAATTGGTTAAGGGTACTGGTGTGTGAATGTCTTCATCATCATCCAATGTAAGATCAATGAGAAGTATCTCATTGGGTGGTTTTATGTTTAGCCTAGGTTTCTTTGCTTTGTGAGAGGTGGTAGCCATGGTAGAAGACATGGTGAGTGTATGATGAATGTGGAATGGTGAGGAAGATCAATGCATGATAAGGGCTTAAATAGCCAATTCAAAGCATGCAAGGATAGGTAGGATGGTGAGTTTAGGGAATTAGGAATGTTGGAATCAGCATAAGTTTGCAGATTCTAATGAAAAGAATGTCAAAAAGTGGAAGCAAATAGTTAAAAACGTCTACCCTGGGGACGGTACCACTAAATTTAGTGGTGACATGCCCTATTTAGTAGAGCCATGGCCTGCAGTTGACATTTCTACCAGTTCTACAGGATTTAGGCTACCTAAATGGGTAATCCTAGGGGTACTATTTGCAGCAAATCCTATTGCCTCAATTCACTAAAGAATAATCACATAGTTTTCCTAACACTATCAACAACTAGTAACAAACAAAAACATGTGATTATCTAGAATTAGGCTACTATTAAGCATGCATCATATCAAGTAATTTGATCATCTAGTGCATGCAAGAAAAATATAAAATAAAAGTTATGAACTAGATAAAGCTCGAGCATTAAGCTTCATTAATTAACCAAAGTAACCCATGCCAAGTTAGAAATACTAAGTTAACTCAAACTTGTTAATGTTATATGGCCATTGCCAAGACCCCATTAGTAATAGTTTAATACTACTTTAGTTAGTAATACTAATTAAGTTAGTATTGTCTAATCTCTTGACTTCCCCAACTTCTTAATCTTGTTCCCGATCCCCTTGAGTGCTTTTCCAATAGACTTGAACCCCCCGATCGTTTGCTCATGCATGGACACTTTTCGGTTGTACATTGTTGTTTGCCTTCTCATCACCACACTCAAATTGGTGTTGTTATAAGGAAGGTCGGTTGTTTGTGTGAATGATGATGTGTCAAGGTTATGAAAGAAAGTGTCATTAGAAGGAGTACGAGCACGAGAAGTTCCTTCTTCATTCACTTCATCATCATCCTCATCCATAGGGTGAGATGACGATCCATGACCGAAGGAGGAAGAAGAGAAAGTAGCATCGAAGGTGGATTTACGACCACGTTTAGTGCGGCGTTGTGGTCCACCAAGAAGTTTCATAACGGGATCAACAAGAAAATAGTCGACGCTATTAAGATGTGGGTAATTTGCCATAACCCAACGGAAGAGACGAGTAGGCAATATACCATATGGCATGAGCTTATCGGCCCGAATGTGAATGTTTGCAATTCTTTTTGCCATGTAGTATGCGAGGTTGTATGGCTCCTCGTTACTAAGGAAATAGAGCATATGGGCAAGACTTGCCGGAACATGATCCCAGTTGCCCGCAAGGCACAAAACATTTTTACGCAAAAGGAGTTCCCAACTTTTGAGTTCGGGAAGGATTTCTTTGAGATAGATGCGCTTGGGGTCGAGGTAAACCATGGAACCATCACGTTTTTTGTGCGTGTTGGCGACTCGAGGGATTTGGACATGTTGCTTTATGCTTTGAAGGTCGGGGATTTCGGTAAGATAAGGATCTTCACTTTCAAGGTGATAGTGAAGTGACTCTAAAGAATGGTCTTCTGTGTAGGCACGTTGACCATGGGAAGGAACACCTAGAATGTCCCCGAGTTCGGTGATGTATAAAATGATATGTTCATTTTGAATCCAAAAATCAAGAAAGACATTACCTTCAAGGTCATTGAAGGTACGAACACGACTGTAGAATTCGAGGATAAAACAAGGACAAATTTGATCATTTATTTTATATAAACAATCAAATTGGATCGCGGGAAAGCATGCTTGGATGCCATTCAAAGGAACAAAATAAGCATCGACTACACGACCTTCGTGTATATATCAATGTTGGACTCTAAGGAGATAAGCTTTTTGCTCATCGGAAATGTTTGGGTTATCGATGAGATAAGGAAAGTAAGATTTGGTATCTTGACAATCGGTACATGGCATTGTTACCTACAAAAATATAAGTTTGTATATGTTAACTTGTTGCATTTTGATGATCACATTTCTAGTGTGTGTGTGCCTAAATGCAAACAATGTCGAAGAATACACATTAGTTATGTAATTCGATCAATATTTGTGAGATCATGTATGCATGCAAAAACGTTTCTAGTTTGCATCAACAATGCACGAAAAATGTTTCATGATCCTATATGTGTGAAATTTTTTGAAAAACCGTGGAATTGGGGTGTTTGGCAAAGGCGAAAATTCGGCGCCAAAATTCTTAAAGTTGAAAAGCTTGAATGTTGATGACTCCTAATCTAATTTCAAGTGTCCTAGACATGATTCCACTAAAAATATTTAATCTTAATCTGATATAAATAGTAAAATTCGATTTTATGCATAAGAACAAACCCTAGACTCAAATTAGAAAGAGATTAAAGTTAATTGACTTACAATTGATGTTGTAGTGATTAAGATTCTTTAAATGCTATGCCTCGATCTTGATTGTCAAGAGTGTAATTGGATTTGGGAGTGATATACGGTTTTGACAGCAAAAGAGAATAAGGTATTTAGTTTTGAATGAATGTGCAGAGGGAAAGAGGGAAGAAAACGGGTTTATCAGACACACGGTACCACGGTACCACTAATGTTTAGTGGTGCTGTGCCACTTTAGTGGAGCCGTGCATGTCTGAGACTCTTTTTGTTCCATTTTGAATTTTGACGAATTAATCTTATTAATTAGTAATACTTTTTGACGTGAGGGAAGAGTTTATACCTAATAAACTATTTTAACGAAAACGATTAGGAGAGATGACAAGAAATGACCTTAGTATTTCTGAGGAAATGCATAAGTAGTCATTGGAGGAATACGAGGGATGACTTTAATATTTCCAGTGAAATATTTAGAAAGTCATGAGACGAGACCGAAGAGATGATTTCAATATTTCCAGTGAAATATTTAAGTAATCATACGAGGAACGTGAAGGATAACTTAATATTTCCAGTGAAATATCTAAAAGTCGTGAGATGAGACATAAAGAATGACATCAATATTTCCAATGAAATATTTAAGTAGTCATGAGAGCAATAAAAAGGATGACTCGAAAAGTCATGAGGCGAGACGTAAGAAATGACTTCAATATTTCCAGTGAAATATTCGAGTGGTCATAAGAAGGATGTGAGGAATGACTTAATATTTCAAGTGAAATATTTAGCAAGTCAGGAGATGAGACGTAAGGGATGACTTTAATATTTCCAGTGAAATATTTAAGTAGTCATAAGGAGGATGTGAGGAACGACTTAAAAAATCTTGAGGCGAGACGTAAGAAATGACTTCAATATTTCTAGTGAAATATTTAGAAAGTCATGAGACGAGATATGAGAGATGACTTGAATATTTCCAGTGAATTATTCAAATAGTCATAAGAGGGATGTGAAGGACGTATTTGAACACATGGGAATTATAAAATTCACGAAATGTGTTCCATCATTCCAAGATCTAGACGAAGGTAGTTAGAGGATTCTCGTTTGAGAAGTTTGGTTGGGATATCAACGATGTTGTCCTTTGAGGGAAACTTTTCTAAGAAAATGATTCCTCTTTGGACATTATCGCGATGGTGGAGATGACGTACTTCGATGTGCTTCGTACATGAGCAATCCACGGGGTTCTTGGTCAAGTTAATTTGCACCCCGGTTGTCGCACTTCATAGGAATGTCGTTGAGATGGTTGTTGCAGTCGATTAGAGCTTGTTTCATCCATAATGCTTGTTGTCATGCCTTTCTGGCGCTTACGTATTCGGCTTCGGTCGTGGAGATAGCAAGAGTCATTTGTTTCTTGGAGAACCAAGAAGTTAGACAATAACCCATAAAGGTACAAACATCACTCTTACTTTTTCAATCAACATTATCTCCCGCATTATCAGAGTTGGTATAGACAATAGTTTCTACACCAATCCCCTTGAGATATTACAATCCCAAGTGTATAGTGCCTTTAATGCATCGAAAGATACACTTAACCACTTTAAGATAAGAAGTTTTGGGATCTTTCTTACAAGCGAGCACAAGGAGAGGCACTAGACATGATATCGGGCCTACTTGCCGTTAGGTAAAATAAATTACCTATCATGCCCCTAACCTAGTACAATCCGCGCACTCACCTTCATCGACTCTTGTGAGATTCGTTTTCGCGGACATGAGCATTTATACCGATTAAGATTGTTCTAAGCTAAATTTCTTATACATACATACACACACACACACACACATATACATATATATATATGTATATGTGTATATATATATATGTATATATATATGTATATGTATATATATATATATATATGTATATATATATATATATATATATATATATATATATATATATATATATATATATATATATATATATATATATATATATATATATATATATATATATATATATACACTTTAGTATACTTAGATTTAAGAAGATACTATCTTCAAGTAATATTATATGAGGGCTAGGACAGAAACTTAATTCACTCATCATGCTCATCTTCAAACTTGTCACGCATGATCTTTGAGTGATCATTGTACATTTCTGGACAAGTTGAGTTTGATATAATTGTCTTCGACAAATATTTGAGTCATGATGGGATGTGAATTTTGTTTCTTTGTGAAAAGCATGTTGTCAACCATTTTCATGGTATATTCATGTTTATGTAAGTGTGCCTTTAATATGTCTTACCAAGCTTAAGAGGCTTGTTTAAGAACATAAAATGCTTTCTTGAGTTTATAAACATGATATGGTTTTTATAGATCAACAAATCCTGGAGGTTGTATTACATAAACCTCCTTGATGACAAAACCATTTGGGGGTGCACTTTTCACGTCCATTATGTTAATGCTTACTAAGTTAGATTCTAAGAACACTATATGCTAGACATGTCTACTAAAAAGGGGTTTTTAAGAAAGCGTACCTTAGCCTGAGGTGTTGCCCTTAAAGCTAGAAGACTAGACTATCTTTGTTAAAAGCTAAGCAAGATGAGACAAGACTTGACTTTACGTCACAAGATTAGTGCAATCACTAATCATACTCCATTCGTCGGACTTCAAGTTGATTCACAGCTATATCTATCTAGCAAGACAGAAGCTCAAACATTTGGTCCCCAATATCTCATGGGTCCAAAGTTGTTAGTATTAAAAATCCCATGCATTTGGGGCATTTGGTTGGGATGTTGGAATAGAGGACACATTTCCCATGGTAAGTAACTTTGGGGTTGACAGTTATTCCAAGTTACTAGAAAGTTACTTAGATAACTTTGTCTTCTAAAGTTACCTCTCGATAGAGGAGTTCTTGACCGAGGTTTGGGAACATTTGTTCTTCTAGGTGAAAGAGTCTTTGATCTAATATCAGGTTTTACAAAACCAAGTCCGGGAGTTGACAAGGGTTTGTAAAAACCTTTGACTTCCTTTTTACTAGCAATAGGTACTTCTACATTATTAATAACTATTTTTTAAAATTGACCCAGATCTGACTTTAGCACCAGACGGTACCACGGTACCATTAATTTTAGTGGTGCCGTCTATACCTTTAGTGGTGCCGTCGTCTGATATTTTAGATTCTCCAGGCTTTACAAATTTTACTTGTTTAGTATCACTTGTAGAACCTTGGTTTGGGTCAAATCCTAAGCCTACATCGGGATGTTCACTAATGATCCTTAATGCATTTTCTTTGAGTTTTTCATTTTCTACTCGAAGACTTATGCATGACCTACAACCTACATCTATTTCTTTATTTGTCTCAAGTCTTTTTACTTGATCCTTTAGTTCTAAAACTTGCACTTCGAGTTCATGCAATTTTAATTTTAATGTTTCATTTCTACCTAAAATTTTAGAACTTACTTCACATAGCTTATTATATTCATCATATAGTATGTTATCATCTATTGACGAATTATCATTACTATAGTAAGAAGAGTCGGAATGTACCTCATTTGAAGCCTGAGCCATTAGACATGTTTCGTCGTTGGGCTTCTTCTCTTCTTCTTCACCGCTATCACTCCAAGAGCCTCTAATGAAAGCTCTTTGGTTATTGGTTTTCGGTGGTTTAGGACATTCTCCTATGAGGTGATTAGAATCTCCGCATCTAAAACATCTCCTATCACTCTTTCCTTTCTTCTCATCTCGGTTCTTTTGTGACGACTTCTTATCATCACGAGGTTGCCTAACAAACCTACCTCTTCTCCTAAAGAACTTTTTAAAGTCTATAACAGCTAACGCATACTCTTCATCTTCACTATCGGAATCCTAACATTCCTCATCAGTAGACTCCTTTTTGGCTTTCAATGCTAGAGATCTAACTCTCTCGCTTTTGCCTTTGACTATATAGGAGTCTTTCTTGATTATCATTTCATGAACTTTCAAGTTTCCTATAAGTTCATCAAGTGATAATGTCGCCAAGTTCTTTGACTCTTCAATGGCGGTGACCTTTGCTCTCCTTTTGGGAAGTAGAGCCCTAAGAAACTTCCTAACATAGTTCTTGCTAGAATAACCTTCATCAAGAGCTTTAAGACTAGTAATAAAAGTATTGAATCTAGCGAAAGCATTATCAATAGTTTCATCTTCCGGAATGGAAAATTGTTCATATTGTTGCACAAGAAGATCTATATTGTTCTCTTTGACTTGATTATTACCTTGGTGAGTGACTAACAAAGTTTTCCTAATATCTTTTGCCGTATTAAACATGAAAATTCTTTCCAATTCTTTTTTCGGCAAAGCATTATAAATCATCATTTTAGCCTCATTATGTTTGGCTAATTTTCTTTTAAGTTCATCACTTTGTTTACTATAAGGAACTATTTCATCCCTTTTAGTTTCCGGATTCTTTTGAATCGGTTGAAAGTCACCCTCGGTAATAATATACCAAAGATCAATGTCTTTTGATTTCACATATGTTTCAAATCTTGTTTTCCAATATATAAAACAATCGGTTTCGAAAAGTGGTGGTCCTTGCATAGATTGCCCTTTTTGATATTTGTCGGAATCCATTGATCGATTCAAGTTTTAAAATACAATATATTTTAAAATCTTGACTTACGTGACTCTGATACCAATTGTAGAAAACAAGAAGGGGGGGTTGAATAGTTTTACCAGTTTTTCAGTTGTTTCAAGACTTTACTTTTAGAAAAACTTTGATTCGAATCTTATATATAATCAATCAACACCAATATGAACACTAAACTGTACTATCTAATGTAAATAATGAATGTAAAGAAAATGGATGGAAACATCAAACCGGGACAAAGAGATTTATAGTGGTTCGGTCACGAAGCTCTTCCTCGCCCTACTCTACTCCCCGACTACCACACTCGAGAGTTTCAAGCACTATGTCAACAAACCTCCCTTCAGGCGAAGAAAACCGTACAATGTCGCTTATCCTAATATCCGACACTAAGCTAGTTGTCGAGTACTAATCTTAGCTAGTACCAATCTACCACGATCCACATGATCCTTTCTACTTCACACAATCAACACACTTGACTCGATCTACCCGATCTACCCTTGATCCACTTAATCAACACACAAGCGCACAAGCAACAAGAGATCTTCAAGATCACGACAAGATCACAATGATCAACTCTCACTTGACTCAATCTACCCTATCTACCCTTGATCAACTCACTAGCTCACAAGCTACAAGAGATCTTTAAGATCTCAACAAGATCACAATGATCTACTCTCACAAACTCTCAAAAGAAAAATGAACTTGATGTATGAAAGGATACAACAAGTATGTAACAAGTGTTACAAGTGCACTAACTATTACTGCAATACTTTGTATCTTCTTTGATACCTTGTGTTCTTCTCTTGCACTAGTAGAGGAATGAATGTGATCACTTGGTTGGATGATTGGATCACTATTTAAACAAAAGAAAACTAAACTAAATGATCAAGAAGATAAGATGTGGTGAGAGTATTGAACTCAGAATGATATGTGTGAAAAGGATACCCAAAAACTGTGAAGAGGGCTGGTATTTATAGGTAGAAAAAATGTAGCCATTATGAGGACACGGTACCACAAAATTTAGTGGTACCATGGTACCGTGCCAGAGAAAAATGCTACTCTTTTTGTCTTCGGAGGTGAAAGTTTATTTGGGGAAGTTTGGAGCTGATTTTGGGTGTAACAATAACTGTTATGATATTTAAACTTAATTTTCCAATATAACATTTCTTAATAATTCAAAAATAACTTGTAAAGTGTATTTGATGTGTCGTACGTCGTGCAAGTTTTAAAAATTTATAAACAAAATTTATCCAATTCTCTAATCAACACATACGAGCAAGTATACTCGTCCGTGGTAGTAAAGGTGGGTAAGTTGAGATGGTCCCAAGGGAATTGTTGTTTGGGTTTGGTAGTATAGGTTTTAACAAAAAGGGTTGTCAATCCAATTTGGTACAAATTCTAAGGTAAGTGAAAATCAATCAATCAAAAACAAATATACTTGTGTGTAATTCCATGACTAATTGTATAGAGTAATCTACCAAGTTGGGTGTAACTTGTAATGATGCACAACTTAAATTGAGTGATTCACAATCAATGGATTTTATCATGAGAAATCATCTTCTAAGAATTCAATCTCTAGTTAATTCCTTTCGGCCTTTGTTAACTAGTACGATAATTCTATTAAACTCTTTGTTGTTTGAAAAGCATTTCTTATCTTAGGAATAACTATGAATCCTTTCGGACTTTTCTCTTGATGAAATCGTTTCCATATCTATTTTAATGAGTTAATATGGTGCTTGTCACACACCATAGTCCATACTAAATCGTGCACTAACTTTTTGGAATAAAAACATAAAGAAAATCCTTTCGGCCTTTGTTAATCTTTAGAACTGTTTTTACCAACCAATTAAGCAAAATTAGATTGTATTTCAACAAACTCATAAAACAAGACATGTTTTCATGCATCACTATGAAATAAGAATACTCCAACAGTTGTCACATCATACACACAAGTATAACCAAAATCACTCCATAACAATTATAATCAAACACAAGTAGCAAACCATACTTTCATTCATCTTAAAGTAAAAGTAGTTCATAATAACTCAAATAATTAATACCTAGTTTTGGAATTACATGAACTAGAATTATGGAACTATAGCGACCACACTCCTCCGATCGCCTATGACCACACGTAAACAACTCAACACTCGAACACAACTCTTGAGACTCAAACTCAAGGTTCCCTGGACATTTTCACAGCAACTACAAGCTTTCGGGCAACGATAATAAGTTTAGCAAGACTTGGTGTAAGCCTTCACTAAGTTTTGGGGTGTCACACCTTGTAAACTAGCCAAGGGTTCTTTAAATAAGTGAAAGAACTCCTCCTCTCCAAGTAAAAACGTCCCTAATGATTTAATAGGCAGGAAATGATAAGCCACCATGATTTTGGGGCTTAAATTCGTCATTAAATGCGCTTTTGTAACAACAGCTTCCTCCAACCGATCGGTACTGTGATCCAACTGATTGATTGGATCTCTTGGTAAATTTTTCTTCTCCCATCCGAATCGGATGCGGGCACCATCCGATCTAATGGACCATTCTGCCGCACACAACTTTTGGTTTTTTCTTTCTTTTCTCGTTACGTGCTTGATCCTTTGTTGTACCACTAATTTCTTTCATAGAACTCGATCTTTTCTTGTACTTGAACATAGAGATCTTGACATTATTGAATCTTTGAGTTCTTGTGTGGTTTCTCTTTCGTTTTCCTCTCATGAATCTTCCAATGTGCATTATCACTTCATTTCTTCATATTTTTATCATATTTTCCTGTACTTGGCTATATTTACTTGCATATACACTTTTTCACAATTTAGTAACAAATATACACAAATATAACCATATATGATGCACAAAACTAACGATAACGAGACTAAAAACATGTTCAATTTGAGTTTTATCATATTCCCCCACACTTGAGTTTTGCTCGCCCTCGAGCAAGTCTAGCTTTTAGAAAAATCTGATATCAATGGCATCTTCATTATGGTTCTAAAAAATCCAACAACTATCCCAATGGAACAATTGTTATTTTCACTTTAACTGCGAAAAATTCTTCAAACAATAACAAGTTAATTTAAGCTTGATAACATAACTAAGCACCTCACAAAGGAATTTTAAATTCACTCAACACTCAAGGGTAAATTCAATGGTACATCACTCAATTGCTCAGACATGATTCACGTTTCTTATCATCAGCTTGTACGAGTATCAAAACAACAAAATAAAACATCAAAGAGGTCTTTTATTCGGGTTTAGGGTTAAGGGTTATGGTCACCTGGGTAATGTGTAAATATTTCATACAAGAACATAATAGCTCGCTAACAACGAATTCTTGACTAGCTAAGCAACGGATGGTCACTAGATTATACCTTGGTTCGCTAACAACGTTATTTACATAACGAATGGTCACCAAAACATGCACTAGCTCGCTAGCAACGTTTTTCAACTATTCAAAAACCCGGATGGTCACTAGAACATCCGTGCACTACATATCTAAACAAAGCCATCACTTAATCTGGATGCACGAAAGCTAACTACGAATCAAGTAATTGGTAAAGGTAAGGATAAGACATGGGAATTATTTGTGATTGGTTTCTACAAAATAAATAAATAACTAAGAATCAAGTCCAAATTCCGTTCCCAACTCTTTATACCTCAAATGATCACTCTACCAAACTTCTTCGATTATTACTATTCCGCATCTCATACTAACTCCTTTCTTCCTTCATAGCTCATTGACTATTTTATTTTCATTCATTCATACATTCATAGCTCATTGGCTATTCCCTTTTTTCACTCTTTTTTTTCCCACACTTTGGATGAGCACACGCTACAAAAAAATACAAATAAGAGTAGCGACCTCCTTCTTCATTGAAACAACACATACATATATCAAAGTGTGGTCAACATGTAATCATAAAAAAAAAATAGTTTTGAACTTCGCTTGAACTTGATTCGGGTAAGGCTAAAGTGTAAGGTGTAAAATCTTTTTGTATTTTTCTGTATTTAATCAAAAGAAAAAGATAGGCTCAGAAGGTGTAACTAAGGGTATCTAGCGTAAAAGATTAATGCTAATAAATGGGTTCCAAATACTAAGATAACTAACCAATGTGGTTAGCAAAAATATTTTTTTTTGTAAACGGAAGGCCATTTGGTGTAAATCCTAATTTGCCTCTTATCATTTGAATTATTTTGTTACCCGAAAGTAATTTTAACCGTAATGCATAACACGTACAAGTTCTAGAATCAACATAATCACCGGCACACTCACAACGAAATATAGAGCATAAGAAATGCTTTATACAAAAAGGCTTAAATCCTCACAATTTAAAGTGGGTTATAACATGTACTAGCAATAGTTATCAATAGCTCTCCTTACTTGATTAAATTCCAAAAAATTTCTCAATTACCCTCATTTTTATCAATGAATCAATCTATATAACAAAGAAAATAACTAGAATATCAAGGGCGAACCTAACTCTAGTCACTCGAATCCCAAAATTCTACTAGAAACTTAAAAATTAAAAATTAAACCAATTTTTCCTATTTTCTTCCCTCCCCCACACTTAAGTTTTGCATTGTCCTCAATGTAATAAAATGATCTTAAAAGTAAAGGAAATGGGAAAAATTTAGTTAAAAAAATAAAAATAAAACTATTACCCGGAAAAGAAATCGCATAGGCATATTTGATCACAAGTAAGCACATGAGTTCTTCTAACTCCAAATATTGATCAACACTAAGCTTTCGTGAATTCTTCCCCTACAAAAACTTCGAAAACTATACGCGAAACAAACAAAACAAAATACTATAACAAACAAAAGTAGTTCAAAACAAACATTAAATTATAAAATCCTAATAAAGTTAAGTTAAAGTAGTGGAAATAGAAATTATTCAACCAACATTGTTTTTAAAACATAAAAATAAATCAACCATATCTTCGATGATCATCAATCATCGGCATCCATGTGTTCATCGCCATGAACCCTCTCATCTTCACTCTCGTCATCGTCCTCATAGTTCTCTTCATCATCAAAAACTGTATACTTTGGTCTCTTCACTCCAATACCTGACGAAGAACCTCCTACATCGTAACTCGAACCTCCAACTGTAGGAACTCTACCATAAACTGGCACTGGGTTGGAGAATGGTGCATACCCGGGATACGGATAAGGATATTGTCCAGGATATGGGTCATACTGAATTGGGTATGGTGGAACATTTGGTGGGTTGTAGGGAGGTACCTCATAATTAGCATCACGAGCCACATGTTGGATCATCGGCATAGAATAATCATAGTTGTAATTTTGCCTCATCATCATAGAATCTCTCCACACTTCCCTACACTCTATCTCATTCAATTCACGGTTCCAATCTCCCCATCCCGAGTCAAAATTACCCGGGGCATGAACTTTCCTAATTGATGGTGGTGGTTGATACGGTTGTTGTTGATAAGTTTGTTGCGATGCTCCATGAGGTGCGACCATCGCTGGTTCTGTCCAAGCTCCCAACATCCTTGTTTTCCTATCCAATGCTCTACCGAAACTTTTATCATCCCACGTCTCACTCTCCTTCATTTCCGAACATTTCTCCAATTCTTCATTCACAAAATAACCCAAATTTCTTGCCAACATAGTCACATAGTGACCTCCACAAATCACACTATTATCTTTTATCCCTGGTGCTCTTCTTGAAAGATACTCGGCTATTATCCAAGCTACGTTCCCATTCTTATCTTCCTCCAACAATTTCATTAGCCACAAATCCGGTTGATTGCACTTATCCCTGCTACCTGTTCTGTGCAAAACCCCCCAAGCAATCAATTTTTGTAAAATATTCATGATAGGATTCCTTAGCTTGGACGAGTTTCTTCTACTACAACCTGGATCTCCTAATCTATTCCAATAATCTGCTAGACCTTCATAATCATTATGCTTCCTTACCAACCTCACAAAATGTGGTGGAAACAAACGATGCTTAATTTCATCTTGATCGTATAGACCAAGTGTAACAGAAAATTCCAGCAGAGTATAAACATGCTCCCTACCACAAAGCCTAAACCAGATACATTTATCATTCACTACATCCACAATTTTTCTTTTAAAATAAAACGTGGAGAAAAACTCCAAACACCATTCTCGGTTAACATTCTCATAAATACTAAACGCTCTTTCCCATAAAAAAATCTTCAAAACTATCACCATCTCCCTCATACACATACGACATTCTCATCATTTTTCTCAACTCCATCTCACACTCATATTCTGCAAACAAATTCCAATCAACTAACCTTTAGCAATTTCTCTCCCTTGTAGCTTCAAAAGACGCTCCCGAAAAGCGTGCTTTTCTTCCTTCCTAAGGTTGCCAAACTTCAAGTTTTCATTACGCTCCTGGTTGAGAGTATATTTGACCTTGCTCTTAGCATTCCTTTGCACATACTTTGTTGCAATTGGATTCATTCCACCATGTGATGAACTTGAGCCACCTGCAAGATAACTCTGTAGAAAACACAAACATAGTATAAGAGCATAAGAAACTAGATTACATGATTTAGAAGTCACGAAACTTGAAATTTTCATTTTTCATTTACCGAGAGCTCCATCCGATCGGTACTCCTCCAACCGAATCGGATGGAGTAAATTTCCTAGCCCAACCGATCGGTACTGACCCGCAACCGAATCGGTTGGGACCTATTGTCTCAAAAACTTTTTTTTTATCCAACTTTCAGTCAATTCTATCAAATTCCACTCTTTCCTATCATGCATTTGATCAATCATAATGGTTTCTACATATCCCACTCATCTCCAAAACATATTCATAACATATTCTCATGATTCCTCGATCTTCCTAGAACATATGAACACTATTAAATCAAAACTCCTCAATTTATGTTCTAATCAACAATGCATCATCCTAACATCACTAATCAACAACTAAATAACACCTGGGAATCATCAATTGCTATCTAAATCAATTCAAAGTTTTGACCCCTTTTAATCCGAAAATTCAATCAATTAATTCTTCCTCAAAACTTAATCAATCTATCTAATTCTTTTTGCAATGAATTCCTCAATCATTTACCCATCTATTCCAGAAAAATTACATCTTAATTCGAACTATATCAAAAATACCCAAATTTTGACCTAATTCAAGAAATCCAAATTAAAACCTAATTAATACAAATTGATGATGTTACTTACTTGTTTAGGTGCCATAGATGATCCTTCAACACTCCTGCAACACTTAATAGACTCCTAATGGTCGAATTTTTGAACCCCAAGTTTGGTGGATTGAGTGTGTGTGTGTTTGAGATTTTTGAAATCTTGAGTATATATATTTCACTCCATCCGATCAGTATTTGATCCAACCGATTCGGATTGAATTTTTGCAAAAACTTCACTTTTCCACTTGACAACACTTGATGGTTCTTGTGAGCTCAAATGAAAATCATTTTACTCTTCAAAAATACTTTTCTTTTTGTATAAATACTCCACCACACTAGTCTACCAACTTGTTTTTCAAGTCTATTTCTACTAGCTCTAAACAAAACTAACTCTAAAAACTCATAACATAACTTTATAAACTTAAAACTTAATTAAACCAAGACAATCAAAAGGTCTTAACTTAAACTCAAACTTAAATGCAAACATTAAACTACTAGAAATGCATAAAAATTAAAATTAGGAAACAAACAAAACACTAGCACAAGCTTTGTGCTTTTATTTTTCAAACTCTTGTCTTTCATCCTTCAAAGTACTCATGCCTCAAGATATCTTCATTTTGAAACTTCCCCGACAACTTTCGGTTAGTCATTTGCGTTTTAAACTTCCTTGTAAAGTTCCTTCCAACTGGACAAACTATATCTAACTTCACATGCCATTCTCCGTCTTCTTTTTCCTTCTTGTAAACACTAGCTCCTTCGGGACCCCATTCCAAATTCTTTAGTTGGACTGGTAAAGATCCAAGAAAATCTGTCCATTTGTTAAACAGAAAAATATTCTTAAATGGGTTATAGAAAGCCTCCATCGCTAGAGCTCTTTCCATCTCATCTTCAATATCAAAGTAACTTGGGACAACCGGCCCATATTTAGGTTTCCCTTCTTCATCTCTACCTACTTCAAAACAACCCAAATGTTCTTCTTCTTCATCTTCATGCACTTCCTTAACAATCTTGCCTCTTGGTTAAGGATAATACGTATGCTTCAAGATTCCATCACTAATAGTCATAGTATCTCTACCCATATCTATAATAGCTACACAAGTTCTCAAAAACATTCTCCCTAACAACAATGGTAACTCACTATCCACCGGAATATTAAGCATAAGAAAATCCGCCAAGAAAGCTTGATATCCTACTTGGACTCTAACATTCTTTACTTCTCCCATCGCTTTTTCTCGTGAATTATCAGCCATAGTAAGATTATATTGATTTGGTTAAGGATTACCAAGTCCTAATCTCTTATACAATGGATATGGCATTACATTCACACTCGCTCCTGTATCAGCCAATGCATACATCACATCTATTCCATTCACTTTAATTGGTAACACAAAATTTCCCGGATCGCTCTCCTTTTTAGGCAACCCATTCTCAACTATCCTTTCTCTTGCAACCTCATCAAAATTCTTATCCTTTAACATAGCCCTTGCCATCATAACTGCATCCAACTTCTTACGATAAGTCATGTAATTATTCAACACATCAATAACCGGCTTTTCCTCCATAAGCTCCTTAAACTTCATTTCCAAATTTTCCAAAATCGCTTCCTTTTGCTCTTCGGTTAATGGTTTAACTGTTTGTGGTGTTTTGGGTGGTGAACTAGACGAAGAACTTTCATTCTTAGGTGTGGAGGGTTGGGTAAGTTTGTTAAGTGGTGTTTTCTTTCTATTCGCTTTTCCCATTTTAACAATCTCTCCCTTTCCTACCTTTTCTTCTATCATATCGTCAACATCAATCCTCATCTCTCCCAACGGAAAATCAATCCTACATTTAGTCTTAACCATGAAATCTCTACCAAACACAACTTCCGGTTCATCAGCATTCCCATATTCCAAAACAACAAAATCAACTTTGAACACATGACCATTAATATTAACATTCACCTCTCTCACTATCTTTCTTCCATAATCCTCATAATCAAGTCTAACAAAACCAAGCTTACCAAGCATATCTTCCGTAATGTAGTTGTCACCATATTCCATATTAAGCTGAGCATCCTAAGCTTTTATACCTTCCACACCACAAGGTGTAGCATACCTCATGAACGGTGCATCAAATTCTTTAGGTGGTGCTCGTGTAAACACAACAACTCTTTTCTCCTTAGGTAAACAAACACTACTTTCTCCAACTTCTTCTTTCCTTTCAAAATCAACCTTAGCTTCTTCCAAAATATTTTCCAAACTCTCCAATGAATCTCCCGAATCTTTCAGCATCTCTTCCAAATTTCTCAAGTATTCCGACACATTGCTTAAACTCTCCATTCTACTTAAACACTAACTATAACATAACCACAAAAACAAAAGAAATCCAAACTATTAGCGTGAGGGTTAGTTATAATCGAAACATATTTAAAATATAAAACCAAAGATAGCAAACAAACAACTTCGAACTCTTAAAACATAAAAACAACCAAAAATTAAAAATTTCAAAAAATTTTACCGACGCATCCATCCGATCGGTATTAGCCCCCATCCGATCGGATGGTTGAATCTTTAAAAATCAAATTTACCCAACCGAATCGGATGCGGGCAACATCCGATCGATTAGATAGAAATTTTTCTAAAAAAAAAACTCTTTTTTTTTAATTTTTTATTTTTTGAAAACTAAATTAAAACTTCTTAATATGAAAACTAATAACTAATATTAAACTAATTAAGAAAATGAAACATAACACATAACTCACAACTTAATTACCATTAAACTAACAACTAATTATTAACTCAAATAATCATTCAACTAATTAATTAAAATAATTAATAAAAAAAAAACTCTTAAACTACTAATCATTAAACTTAACATTAACTATATTAACTACATTTAATAAAACATTAAACACATTTAAACTCTCCTAATTACTCAAATTAATCATCCTAATTAATATATCAATTAAACAAGTTAAACATAACATTAATTAAACATAAAATCTGAAAAATAACACTTGATCCTAAAATTTTTTATCGAGGGCTCCAACAGATCGGATGGGAATCCATCCGATTCGGTTGGTCCCGAACCAAACCTTTTACTCTTCTTTTTTTACTACAAAACTTATAAACTAGCAAACCAAACTACCAAGTAAATTAACCAATTCCCCGGCAACGGCGCCAAAAAAAACTTGATGTGTCGTGTGTCGTGCAAGTTTTAACAATTTATAAACACAATTTATCCAATTCTCTAACCAACACATACGAGCAAGTATACTCGTCCGTGGTAGTAAAGGTGGGTAAGTTGAGATCGTCCCAAGGGAATTGTTGTTTGGGTTTGGTAGTATAGGTTTTAACAAAAAGGGTTGTCAATCCAATTTGGTACAAATTCTATGGTAAGTAAAAATCAATCAATCAAAAACAAATACACTTGTGTGTAATTCCATGACTAATTGTATAGAGTAATCTACCAAGTTGGGTGTAACTTGTAATGATGCACAACTTAAATTGAGTGATTCACAATCAATGGTTTTTATCATGAGAAATCATCTTCTAAGAATTCAATCTCCTAGTTAATTCCTTTCGGCCTTTGTTAACTAGTACGATAATTCTATTAAACTCTTTGTTGTTTGAAAAGCATTTCTTATCTTAGGAATTCCTACGAATCCTTTCGGCCTTTTCTCATGATGAAATAGTTTCCAAATCTATTTTAATGAGTTAATATGGTGCTTGTCACACACCATAGTCCATAATAATTCTTGCACTAACTTTTTGGAATAAAAACATGAAGAAAATCCTTTCGGCCTTTGTTAATCTTTAGAACTATTTTTACCAACCAATTCAGCAAGATTAGATTGTATTTCAACAAACTCATAAAACAAGACATGTTTTCATGCATCACTATGAAATAAAAATACTTCAACAGTTGTCACATCATACACACAAGTATAACCAAAATCACTCCATAACAATTATAATTAAACACATGTAGCAAACCATACTTTCATTCATATTAAAGTAAAACTAGTTCATAATAACTCAAACAAGTAATACCTAGTTTTGGAATTACAAGAACTAGAATTGTGGAATTATAGCAACCACACTCCTCCGATCTCCTATGATCACACGTAAACAACTCCACACTCGAACACAACTCTTGAGACTCGAACTCAAGATTCCCTGGACGTTTTCACAGCACCTACAAGCTTTCGAGCAATGATAATAAGTTTGGCAAGACTTGGTGTAAGCCTTCACTAAGTTTTGGGGTGTCACACCTTGTAAACTAGCCAAGGGTTCTTTAAATAAGTGAAAGAACTCCTCCTCTCCAAGTAAAGACATCCCTAATGATTCAATAGGCAGGAAATGATAAGCCACCATGATTATGGGGCTTAAATTCGTCATTAAATGCGCTTTTGTAACAACAGCTTCCTCTAACCGATCGGTATTGTGATCCAACCGATCGGTTGGATCTCTCGGTAAATTGTTCTTCTCCCATCTGAATCGGATGCGGGCACTATCCGATCGGATGGGCCATTCTGCCACACAACTTTTGGTTTTTTCTTTCTTTTCTGGTTACGTGCTTGATCCTTTGTTGTACCACTAATTTCTTTCATAGAACTCAATCTTTTCTTGTACTCGAACATAGAGATCTTGACATTATTGAATCTTTGAGTTCTTGTTTGGTTTCTCTTTGGTTTTCCTCTCATGAATCTTCCAATGTGCGTTATCACTTCATTTCTTCATCTTTTAATCATCTTTTCCTGTACTTGGCTATATTTACTTGGATATACATTTTTTCACAATTTAGTAACAAATATACACAAATATAACCACATATGATGCACAAAACTAACGATAACGAGACTAAAAACATGTTCAATTTGAGCGTTATCAGTATTTTTGAAAAAAAAAGTTTGTCACATTAAAAATGTGAAGGTTGTAACACAAATTCACTTCTTTGATCATTTGTCAAGTTGTAAATTTGTTTGTTCATACCTAGAGTTATTTGCGTAGAAATGGGATCTTTCGACTAAAAACTTGTTTACGTTAATTTTAACGTAAAGTGTTTTCACATTTTGTCATCCTCAAAACGTGAAGTTATCGAAAGATATAAATAACGTTTTTAGAACGTTATTTGCAACAACACACTTGACTCTACTCTAGCTTTTAAGGCAATGGCTTTGACTTTTTCCTTTTTACCCTTAACTATTTCCGAATCTTTTTCCATTACCATTTCATGAACTATGAGATTTCCGATTAGTTCGTCAAGTGACATGCTTGATAGATCTTTGGATTCTTCAATGGCCGTCAATTTTGCTCTCCACTTTGGATGGAGTGCTCTAAGGAATTTCCTAACAAAGTTCTTATTACAAAAAGATTCATCAAGTGCTTTAAGAGAAGTAATGATCGTATTAAACCTATCAAATGCACTATCAATGGTCTCATCTTCAGGGATAACAAATTGTTCATATTGTTGAACAAGAAGATCAATTTTGTTATCCTTGACTTGTGAGTTTCCTTGATGAGTGATTATTAAAGATTGCCAAATTTCGTTTGCGGTTTCGCATATAAAGACTCTTTCATACTCTTTTCTAGGTAGAGCATTGTAAAACATCATTTTTGCCTCATTATTTTTAGCAATCAACTTCTTTTGCTCATCACTATGACGAGCAAGTGAAGTATCCTCATCCCGACCACTTGAGATATCTTTTATTATAGCTTTATGATCACCTTCTATAATAATATACCATAGATCTATGTCTTTTTATTTCACATAAGTTTCAAAGCGGTTTTTCCAATATATAAAAGCATTTGGTTCAAATAGTGGTGGTCTTTGCATTGATTGCCTTTCTTTGAGGTTTTCAAAATCCATGGATCGTTTCAAGTTTTAAAATACAATATATTTTAAGAATCTTGAGTAACGTAGCTCTTGATGCCAATTGTGGAAAAATAGAAGTGGGGTTGAATAGTTTTACCATTTTTTAAATTTATTTGCTTTGAATACTTAGTGTGATTTCAACTGATGCAAATAACAAAAAATAAATAACATGCAAGTAAAGAAAGAAACGATCAAACCACAACACGATTGTTTATAGTGGTTCGGTCTACAAGGACTCTCTTCCTTGCCCTATGTCACAACCCGTAATTTCAGGTCCTTTTTCAAGCTTCAAAATTTCACTATTTATCTCGGGAAATTACTATTCAAAGATTACTATTCATCATTTTCAGAGTCAGTTTGAGATTCTGAGAAGTCGTCAAAATTTTTACTATTCATGAAACACAATTTATTCGTGGAGGAAAATCACTATTCATAGGCATCATTCATCATGTCGTAAACTTGGTTTACGGGTATTCAAATTCGCGTAACCAGTTAGGTTTAGCTGCGTATTCATGCATCATCAGTAAAGACACACATCATACAGACTAGAGTAGTCTGCATATCATCAGTAACATCATTATCATATCAGTTCATGCATGAGTTTGTGTGATTTTCATTAACGTATGCTTAATTGTTTAATTAAAGTTACCACTCAGTCATTTCGACAAAATTATACCCAATACTCCCGACTATTATCCTAATATATTTTCATGCTAATTTTAATGATATAAAAATTATATTATTACCTTACCCGGTGTTTTTAAACCAAGTGCTACATTTTCCGTTAGAAGCTTATAACTCCGTCGGTTTGCGATATTTCAACCCGATAAATATTTTAACACCCGATTCTTGTCAGGAATATGAAATTACAATTTTTACAACTTCGTCGTATTTTATTTCAACTCGTCACGATTTATTTTTAGTTAACCCGGTACCCGATAACACCTAATGTATACACAAAACTAACTAATACTTGCATATTAGTACAAAAGCTTTAATTAAATCAACTCATCTCTTCTCTTTTTGCCCATGTGCCGCCCCTCCCTATGGCCTAATACACCAAAATTCATTAATGAATTAGTACCCATTTAATTTCCATTCTATTGCACTAACACATACATGTAGCAATTTCACTAGCAAAATAAGATCATTTCTCTCCTTCTTTCTCTCCATACTCCACGGCAAGAACAAGAACAACAAGGATCATCCATAATTTTTTCAAGATCAAGTGTTATGCAAGTCTCATTTACCTCCCTTGTTAGAGTTTTGAAATAAAAACTCCAAGGTTTTTATCCTTTTTCATCCAAACTCATATAATCTTCAAGTAAGTTCAAGAACATCTTTTTGATCATGTTATACTTTCATTTGATCCATATGATTATGTATTTTCAAGTGTTGTTAGTTAAAAATGCAACTTACTTATGTTAAACATACCACTTTATTCATCTTTCTTCCTAAACACTAGATCTATAATTTTTATTAACCATCTCATGAAACCCACCAAGGTTGGTGATGTTTAGGACCCCATGACACACTAAGAAGGTGTATGGTAGGATTGGAGTGTTTGTGGTGTTGTTTGGAAGTAGCTTGATCAAGTATTGAACTAGAAAAATGTGTTTTTAACAAATATAAAAACCTACTCTCCAAAATCGTGAAATCTGGAAAACTCAGTAACTCAGGGGATATTTTGGCCTTCATATTCAGAAAATACTTTCAAAAACGAAACCGTGGCCGCAAGAATCACTAAAAACCGACTTATAACGAAGGAGATATGAATTTTCGAAGTTTGACGACGAAAACTAAATTTCTGAAAATAGCTTGCTGTTTTTCCGAACTTCAAGGGACAAAACGAGGCGTTAGACGTGATCAAGAGGAGCCGACCTACTGAGATCATGTTAGCTCATGTTTATACGAAGCCGCGGATATAAAGAACGTAGAAAACGAGCTTATAACGACCGAGATATACACGTTTGAATCCGACGAACTCTATTTATTTTTGACAGCCACTATTAGAAAAGTGTTTCTAAGTATAAAAACAGTTTTTGCACTACGTCACATTGAGAGCCTATCTTCTCATGGATTGTGACGCTTATGATCAAAATGAAAAACATATGAAATCAAGACAAAGATATGAGGTTTCTAAAAACGCCAAGCTTATTCACTAACACTTAACGTACACCATTTCGCGACTAGTTTTGCGAGGCCATTTGGGCACATTTGCAAGTTGTAAAAAATAGTAAATTGCGACGAAAATATTATATTTACCGATAGAACACCAAACAAGGATCGTGGAGTACTGTTTCAACATATTTGCACGAAAAGTAGTTTATAACTTAACGAGACGTCAAAAATGTATTTTTCGACGATAAACGTTATTTTCAAAACTAACGAGTGGTATCGTTAACATACGTATTTGCATGTGTAGCATCATTTCATTGCTTACATTAAATCCTATCATTCATATTAGGTTGCGGTTAGAGATCGTGCCTCATTTCAGTGTATCCATTTTTGTCATCGTAGCTATTGCACCAGGTGAGTTTCGTAGCCCCTCCTTTTACTTGTTTTGTAACTGTTTTAGGGGAGAATACATGCTCGTTTTTCATTAAACTCTATGCTCGTTTTACATTTAAACTCCATGCTTGTTTTGCTTGAGACGTGAGTTGTCTTTCAAACATTATTGATTGGTTAAAATACTTGAGTCGTTGCTCGGAAGTATTTTGTGTTTACATTGTTCACCCTTGATCATTTCGTTATGGACACTAGTACATTAAGCTATTTCATATTGCCTATGTCATGGACTGTTAATTTCGTATTATTTTAGTTATATGACAACATTGTCAGATATATATATGTGGCGACATTGTCATGGCGACAATGTCAGAATTGTTTATATGGCGCCATTGTCAAAATTTATCTTATGACGACATTGTCATGGCGACATTGTCAGATTTATTTATATGGCGACATTGTCAGATTTATTTATATGGCGACATTGTCAGATTTAGTTACATGGAGACATTGTCAGATTTAGTTACATGGAGACACTGTCAGAATTGTTTATATGGCGCCATTGTCAAAATTTATCTTATGACGACATTGTCATGGCGACATTGTCAGATTTATTTATATGGCGACATTCTCAGATTTATTTATATGGCGACATTGTCAGATTTAGTTACATGGAGACATTATCACACTTACCTTTATATAGCGACATTGTCACACTTAACATTACATTTTGTGGTCCATAAATCATTTGACGTTCACTTAAACCAAATCATATTTGGCAGTGGGTTTTAAACACACATGTTGCAAGTCTTGTATGGACGGGGCTTGGAACTGGGTGTATTTATAACGCCTTTGCTGGGAAATCATTTTCAAATGCTTTACATTTTACACTAAACTCTATGAACTCACCAACCTCGTGTTGACACTTTTAGCATGTATTTTCAGGTATTAAACAATAGCACGCTACAGGAGGCTTTTGGCATGGCATGGCATGGTCATAGGAGACTCTGATATTCATTTGGGGACTGTTTTAATTGTTTTAAGGGCCTATTTCCGCACTACTTTTATCAATGTAAATTCAACACTTTTGTTAAACAATTTTAATCTAAATGATTGAGGTGAAAACCGTTCTCTGCACTTGTGTTGTGATACCAATTGAGTTGCACCCCAGTGGCATGTATGCTTCCACTGGACCCGATTTATGGGGGTGTGACAGATTGGTATCAGAGCCTTGGCTATAGAGAACTGGGTGATTTTAAAACCTAGACTATAGCTACATTTACAAAAACTTAACCCTATGACCGCCGCGTGCCTGCCTGCCAAGCTGATGCCTCATTTGTTGTTTGTTGCTGATATATTTAATAAGATTTGTGTCTTATTTTCAAATCATTTATACTTGCTTATTCTCATTGATTACTATAGTTGTCTTCCATATAAGCATGCTCACATATCATACACGTCGCAGCGTTACGCTTTTTCCTTGCATAGTTTCATCATTCGACCTCGAGTTTGGTCACTTGCTGTAGTCTTTCAGAACGTCTTTTCAAATGTGAAAGACATAGTATTAGTATAACTGAGCTGAGTATTTCAAAATTCATTGAACCTCAGGGGAATATAGACTGGTCATCTACATTCGACCCGGGACAGTGGGACATAGGCTGACCACCTATGCCCGACTCAGAGATGAATTTTGCAATACTAAGGACAGATATAATAGAATTATGTCCGAGTTGCATTCCTACTCGATTTCTAAAGGTTTCAAAATTCATGTGTGTGTACCCAATCGTTGCAAGAGCCTTCACATCTAGATCACCTCATAAACCGCCGCCTAGAAGTATGTCAGCAAATCATAACTCAACTTCAAGCTTTCATTTTATGGCAAAACACTTAGAGCACCTACTTTTCAGAAACGTCTTATTTACGTATCACTCTTCTTTTCTTGTTTTGAAGAACCATGCCACCCAAAAGAAGTACTCCTACTTTGACACCCGCCCAGATCAGAAAGCTGGTTGCCGGCAGTATAGAGGAAGCACTGGTAACTGAAAGAGTTGCCGTAGCTGCAGCTGCTGCTGAAGGCGCTTCACGGGCAGAAACCACAAAAGCTGCAGGAACAACTACTAATGGAACTAATGGACGTAAATGTACATACAAGGACTTCAAGAGTGGAGATCCTCCAAATTTCAAGGGCACTCAAGGAGCCACCGCTATGATTCGTTGGTTTGAAAAGACAGAATCTATATTTCTTTTATGCAATTGTCCAGAGGAGGACAAGGTAAAGTTTGCTACCAGTACACTCGTTGGGGAAGCTATGTCATGGTGGAATTCGTATATAAAACCCAGGGGAATGGAAAATGCTCACAAACTTATGTGGGATGAATTCAAGAAGTTGTTCACTAAGAAGTTCTGTCCACGCACTGAAATAAAGAAGTTGGAAGCAGAGTTTTATGAGCTAGTAACAGCAGGTGATGATATCGAGGCATATATCAGGAGGTTTCAGGAGTTGGCGGTGCTATGTCCAACTATGGTTCTCGATAATGAGAAGCTGCTAGAAAATTTCATTGGTGGACTACCTCACAGCATCTGCGGAGATGTGATTTCTTTTGACCCACAAACTCTAGACGAAGCTATCAGGATATCTCAAAAGCTTATGGCTCAGGTGATAAAGAATGGAACCATTGTCAACAACAATGATCATAACAACAACAACAACAGCAACAACTCCAACAACTACCAAAACAACAACAACAAGAGGAGTTGGGACAACAATCAGAGTGGCGATGCTACTCAACCACAACCAAAGAGGCAAGAAGTCGCCAAGGCCTATGCTGCAGGTTCAGCTGGAAAGAAAGGTTACCAAGGTACCCTACCCAAATGCAACAAGTGTCAAAATCATCATAACCATGGACATTGTCTTAACCCATGTGGCAATTGTAAGAAGATTGGTCATGCGACTAGGGAATGCCAGTTTCCAATCATTGCAGGAAAGCAGAAACCTCCAGTGACATGTTTTGGCTGTGGAGAGATAGGAAATTACAGGAATGAATGTCCAAAACAAGGAAATCATGGGAACAGGAACCAAGGCGGAATAGCTCGTGGTAGAGCCTGGGTCATCAGAGGAGGGAATTGTCAGCATATCAACGACGTGGAGGACGACAACAATGTTCAAGAACCAAGAACTTCTGCCTTAAAAATAAACGAAAACCTAAACTCTCTAGTGTTGTATTTCTTTTGTGTTTCACTTTAAGTTATATCCTATGAACTTCATGTACTATTACGAATCCCTATCTAATGGATGTTTTATCTTTTATCACCGCAATGTTACTCCAATATCCAAATCTCTTCACCGAGTCCACTTCAGAGGTCAACATTAACTGAATTCAGGGACTGAATTCCTTTAACAGGTGAAGTCTGTCACAACCCGTAATTTCAGGTCCTTTTTCAAGCTTCAAAATTTCACTATTCATCTCGGGAAATTACTATTCACATATTACTATTCATCATTTCACTATTCATCATTTTCGGAGTCAGTTTGAGATTCTTAGAAGTCGTCAAAAATTTTACTATTCATGAAACACTATTTATTCCTGGAGGAAAATCACTATTCATGGGCATCATTCATCATGTCGTAAACTTGGTTTACGGGTATTCAAATTCGCGTAACCAGTTAGGTTTAGCTGCGTATTCATGCATCATCAGTAAAGGCACACATCATACAGACTAGAGTAGTCTGCATATCACCAGTAACATCATTATCATATCAGTTCATGCATGAGTTTGTGTGATTTTCATTAACGTATGCTTAATTGTTTAATTAACGTTACCACTCAGTCATTTCTACTAACATTATACCCAATACTCTCGACTATTATCCTAATATATTTTCATGCTAATTTTAATGATATAAAAATTATATTATTACTTTACCCGGTGTTTTTAAACCAAGTGCTACATTTTCCGTTAGAAGCTTATAACTCCGTCGGTTTGCGATATTTCAACCCGATAAATATTTTAACACCCGATTCTTGTCAGGAATATGAAATTACAATTTTTACAACTTCGTCGTATTTTATTTCAACTCGTCACGATTTATTTTTAGTTAACCCGGTACCCGATAACACCTAATGTATACACAAAACTAACTAATACTTGCATATTAGTACAAAAGCTTTAATTAAATCAACTCATCTCTTCTCTTTTTGCCCATGTGCCGCCCCTCCCTATGGCCTAATACACCAAAATTCATTAATGAATTAGTACCCATTTAATTTCCATTCTATTGCACTAACACATACATGTAGCAATTTCACTAGCAAAATAAGATCATTTCTCTCCTTCTTTCTCTCCATACTCCACGGAAAGAACAAGAACAACAAGGATCATCCATAATTTTTTCAAGATCAAGTGTTATGCAAGTCTCATTTACCTCCCTTGTTAGAGTTTTGAAATAAAAACTCCAAGGTTTTTATCCTTTTTCATCCAAACTCATATAATCTTCAAGTAAGTTCAAGAACATCTTTTTGATCATGTTATACTTTCATTTGATCCATATGATTATGTATTTTCAAGTGTTGTTAGTTAAAAATGCAACTTACTTATGTTAAACATACCACTTTATTCATCTTTCTTCCTAAACACTAGATCTATAATTTTTATTAACCATCTCATGAAACCCACCAAGGTTGGTGATGTTTAGGACCCCATGACACACTAAGAAGGTGTATGGTAGGATTGGAGTGTTTGTGGTGTTGTTTGGAAGTAGCTTGATCAAGTATTGAACTAGAAAAATGTGTTTTTAACAAATATAAAAACCTACTCTCCAAAATCATGAATTCTGGAAAACTCAGTAACTCAGGGGATATTTTGGCCTTCATATTCAGAAAATACTTTCAAAAACGAAACCGTGGCCGCAAGAATCACTAAAAACCGACTTATAACGAAGGTGATATGAATTTTCGAAGTTTGACGACGAAAACTAAATTTCTGAAAATAGCTTGCTGTTTTTCCGAACTTCAAGGGACAAAACGAGGCGTTAGACGTGATCTAGAGGAGCCGACCTACTGAGATCATGTTAGCTCATGTTTATACGAAGCTGCGGATATAAAGAACGTAGAAAACGAGCTTATAACAACCGAGATATACACGTTTGAATCCGACGAACTCTATTTATTTTTGACAGCTACTATTAGAAAAGTGTTTCTAAGTATAAAAACAGTTTTTGCACTACGTCACATTGAGAGCCTATCTTCTCATGGATTGTGACGCGTATGATTAAAATGACAAACATATGAATTCAAGACAATGATATGAGGTTTCTAAAAACGCCAAGCTTATTCACTAACACTTAACGTACACCATTTCGCGACTAGTTTTGCGAGGCCATTTGGGCACATTTGCAAGTTGTGAAAAATAGTAAATTGCGACGAAAACATTATATTTACCGATAGAACACCAAACAAGGATCGTGGAGTACCGTTTCAACATATTTGCACGAAAAGTAGTTTATAACTTAACGAGACGTCAAAAATGTTTTTTTCGAAGATAAACGTTATTTTCAAAACTAACGAGTGGTATCGTTAACATACGTATTTGCATGTGTAGCATCATTTCATTGCTTACATTAAATTCTATCATTCATATTAGGTTGCGGTTAGAGATCGTGCCTCATTTCAGTGTATCCATTTTTGTCATCGTAGCTATTGCACCAGGTGAGTTTAATAGCCCCTCCTTTTACTTGTTTTGTAACTGTTTTGGGGGAGAATACATGCTCGTTTTTCATTAAACTCTATGCTCGTTTTCCATTTAAACTCCATGCTTGTTTTGCTTGAGACGTGAGTTGTCTTTCAAACATTATTGATTGGTTAAAATACTTGAGTCGTTGCTCGGAAGTATTTTGTGTTTACATTGTTCACCCTTGATCATTTCGTTATGGACACTAGTACATTAAGCTATTTTATATTTCCTATGTCATGGACTGTTAATTTCATATTATTTTAGTTATATGACAACATTGTCAGATATATATATGTGGCGACATTGTCATGGCGACACTGTCAGAATTGTTTATATGGCGCCATTGTCAAAATTTATCTTATGACGACATTGTCATGGCGACATTTGTCTGATTTATTTATATGGCGACATTGTCAGATTTATTTATATGGCGACATTGTCAGATTTAGTTACATGGAGACATTATCACACTTACCTTTATATAGCAACATTGTCACACTTAACATTACATTTTGTGGTCCATAAATCATTTGACGTTCACTTAAACCAAATCATATTTGGCAGTGGGTTGTAAACACACAGGTTGCAAGTCTTGTATGGGCGGGGCTTGGAACTGGGTGGATTTATAACGCCTTTGCTGGGAAATCATTTTCAAATGCTTTACATTTTACACTAAACTCTATGAACTCACCAACCTCGTGTTGACACTTTTAGCATGTATTTTCAGGTATTAAGCAATAGCACGCTATAGGAGGCTTTTTGCAGGGAATGGCATGGTCATAGGAGACTCTAATATTCATTTGGGGACCGTTTTAATTGTTTTAAGGGCCTATTTCCGCACTACTTTTATCAATGTAAATTCAACACTTTTGTTAAACAATTTTAATCTAAATGATTGAGGTGAAAACCGTTCTCTGCACTTGTGTTGTGATACCAATTGAGTTTCACCCCAGTGGCATGTATGCTTCCGCTAGACCCGATTTCTGGGGGTGTGACACCCTACTCCACTCCCCGAGTCTCTAACTCGAGAGTTTTTCTTCACTAAGAAACAAGCTCCCTTCTTGGCGGAGAAAACCATTACAAACGTCGCTTACACTTTTTTCGGTACAAAGCTAAATACCAAGTTCTTTTACAAGGGTACAACCACGCTCGTTACTTTATGTATTTTGAGGACTAAAATATTAACTGATCACTACAAAGGTTTTATGATTGTTTAGTACAAACAATGATGTGTGAATAACAACAATTTACACAGTGACTAACTAACAAGTCTTGCAACGCTTTGTTGAAGCTTGTGTTGTTTTGATCTTCTTGGTACAAAGAAGCTCAATGAAATACGAAATATGAAATATGAATGAGTTAGATATGAATGAAAGAATGTATAATGTTGTTTATGCTTATGACTTATGAGAAAACATGAATGTGTGGCTTGCTATTTATAGGCCAACTGCCTCAACAAGCCACAGATGAGACGGATCCAAAATGAGGGATCCGTCCTTGTACCTGTTTGGTTCCGTGGGAACCTGACAGAGTATCTTCCCAAATCTTCACCAAACCTAACCAAGATATTTTCATATCTTTTCATTAAGTAAGGATCTAAACAAGATATTCATATGATCTTCAAAATCTCCTAAAGATTTCAAAGTGATGCATGCCATGATGTCATAATACATTTCCAAATTTAGATTAAAATGTATATGAATGTAAGCTTGTAAAATGTATATGAAAGTGAATATGTAACATGTATATACTAGTTAGATGATGTTATGTGTTTAGGAAACACTTGTGACTATATATGTAAAAGACTTAACTATATTTATGTTTTGCTTAAAATAAAGTTTATAATTGTCGTTAACAAAATATTGTAAAGATCGTAAAATGTAAATAACGTTTTTTAGACGATATTTGTATTAACATGCTGGTTATACTTAAAATGGCTAAGTTACTGCTGTTGGTTATACTTAAAACTATTAGGTATAATTGACATTATGATCATTGTGAAATTGTTATGGTTTGTGTTTTCTTGGTTTTTGGACTAACATTTTGCAGGATAAGCAAAGAAAAGTGTTAGATTGATAATAGACAAGTGTTTGGAATGGAATTGAAGTTAATGCTGGTAACACAAAGTTAATGCTGCAAGGCATAACTTACTACTGTTGGGGTTACTACTACTGGGTTGTTCTGGGTACTGCTTTATAAATACTTCGATTATGGGTCTAGATCATTCAATAATTCATTTAATCAATTTTATTCGTCATAATGCTCTCTCATAAAAAACCCTAACTCAATTTTATCATCTAATCGCAAAACCCAACACAATCTTTAAATCAAACACAATGGCAACTCTCAAATTTGCTAATTTACACAACATGGTTGCGTTCTTATCCAAACCCACTGAAAGTGAAGGGTTTTAGGAAATAGTGGATTTTCTGAATATATACTTTATAAGGTACGCTCTAACGGTCAATCCTACTATATATATTTCTTGCATTGAACAGTTTTGGTCTTTTTCTATGGTCAAAACTATCAATAAGGAAGTACAGATACATGCCGTAGTAGATGGCAAGGATATAATCATTACTGAATCATTTGTTAGAGGAGATCTTCTACTAGCAGATGAGGAAGGAATTGATTGTCTTCAAAATTCTACTATTTTTGAACAACTTACATTGATGGGGTATGAGAAACCTTTTGATAAACTGACTTTTTATAAAGCATTATTCTCCCATCAATGGAAATTCCTAATTCATACTATTTTGCAGTGTTTAAGTCCTAAGACTACTGCATGGAATGAGTTTAGCAGCACTATGGCATCTGCCATTATATGCTTGCCTACAAACCAAAAGTTTAATTTTTCCAAATTGATTTTTGATAGTATGGTTAGAAACTTGGATAATTTGTCTGGCAAAATTTTAATTTATCCAAGGTTTTTATAAATTTTTGTAGACAAATATTTTGTTGAAAAACCAACTCATAAAAGAATATATGTTACCCCTTCTCACACAAAAAAGATTTTTGCAAATATGAGAAGGGTAGGCAAAGGTTTTTCAGGTAATGTAACACCTTTGTTTCCAACAATGGTGGTATAAAACCAACCACAAATGGGTGAAGGTTCAGTCATTCCTACTGATTCCCAACACACACACCCCATTTTGCAATCAACCACTCAACCCCAAAAGACACACAAACCTAGGAAGCCTAAGAGAAAGGGCACTGAGATACCTAAGTCTAGTGCTCCTATTGATCTTGTTGCAGATGAGGTTGTCCATAAGGAGAGGGGTGAAAGATTGGTGAGGATTGTCACTACTGCTTCTAACTTAGAAGCAAAGCAGATCAGTGGTAACATAAATAAGACTCAATCCAAGGCAACATCTAATGAATCTAGTTCCCAAGGAACTAGTTCAGGTGATGGTCCCAGGTGCCAAGAAACCATGGGGGATACTATTGCTCAAACTAGGTTTGAGAATGCATCTAAACTATCCAATGATTCACCACTCGGAAGAGGTAACACACTTCGAAGTGATGAGGATAGACTGAAACTAAATGAATTGATGGAACAATGTACCTCTCTATAAAACAAGGTTCTTGATTTGAAGAAGACAGTGACCTCTCAACAACATGAAATCACACATTTGAAGTAGAGCGTCAAGAAACTTGAGCACAAGAAGAGATCAATAACTCGTGGGCTGAAGTGATTATACAGAGTTGGTGCTACTGCTAGGGTGGACTCCTCTGATGATGAAGAGGTTTTGGGTGAGGATGCCTCCAAACAGGGGAGAAATGATGTCATAGATGCAGGGGAGGATGAGGAAGTGATGGATGTAGGGAATGATGTTATTGTTGAAGATGAAGAAACTGTTGTTGAAGAAGTTGTTGATGTGGTTAATACTGCTAAGTTAATTGTTGATGTTGTCCAAGTTAGTGCTGCTAGTGAAAAAGTTAGTACAACTAGCGCTGCAACATCTGTTACTGCTGCTACACCAACTACTGATGATGAAATTATAATGGCCCAAGCTCTTCATTATTTAAGAAGCACAAAACCCAAGGAGAAAGGGGTTGTTATCAGAGAGCGAAGTCAATCTAAAACAACAATCACTTCACAACAAACACAGGGCAAGGGCAAAGGGATATTTATTGCAAGTGAAAGACTTGCAAGAAGAAGCCAACAGACTAAAAGCTTGATGAAGAAAGATCAACTCAGGCTTGATTAAGAAGAAGCCAAAAGAATACAAGCTGAGTTTGATGAGGAAGAAACACTTGCAAGTGAAAGAGCTCAAAAAGAAGAAGAAGCCAATATTGCCTTAATAAACACATGGGGTGACATACATGCAAAGATAGATGCTGATCATCTATTAGTTAACCAAATGCAAGCAAAAGAAAGAGAGGAGTTGTCTGAGGCTGAACAGGTAAAGTTATTTGTTGAATTCTTAGAGAAGAGGAGAAAACACTTTGCAGCCAAGAGGGCAAAGGAGAAAAGAAACAAACCACCAACATAAGCTCAACAAAGAAAGATCATGTATACTTACCTCAAGAGCATGGAAGAGTACAGGCTCAATGCTTTGAAGAAAAAGAGTTTTGAATCCATTCAAGTGATGTTTGAAAGAGCATGCAAGAGGGTAAACACATTTATTGATCAAGAAACAGAGTTGGTGGAAGAAAAAGAAAAGAGAGCAGGGACTGAGCTAGAGCAAGAGGTCCAAAAAAGCAAAAGGTGGAAGATGATAAAGAAATAGCAAAGCTTAAACAGTTGATGGTAATTATTCATGATGAAGAAGAACCAACAATTGATGCTATTCCTTTAGCTTCTAAGCCTCCAAAGATTGTTGACTAGAAGATATATACAGAAAACAAGAAAATCTACTAGAAAATCACAAGAGCTAATGGAAGTTCACAGCTGTATAGTATCTTTAGTCACATGCTTAAGAGTTTTAACAAAGAAGATTTGGAAGATCTCTGGAAACTAGTCAAAGCTAAGTATAGGTCAACAAGGCCAACAAATGATCATGACTATGTGTTGTGGGGTGATCTAAAGACTATGTTTGAACCACAAGTAGAGGATGAAATATGGAGAAGACAACATGGATATAAAGTTTTGGAATGGAAGCTATATGACGCATGTGGAGTTCATTCCCTGATGATGCAGTCTATGGTGGTCTACATGTTGGTGGAGAAGACATATCCCCTCACATTGTCTACAATTGATATGATGCTGAAGAAGAAGCTTCAAGTTGATTATTTCACTGAAATGGCCTATCAGCTTCTTAAGAGATTGGAGAAACAACTTAACAAGAAGTGAAGTGTTTGGAAGCATCCTCCTGGTGTTTATTGAGCTTTGAATGAAGAAACTTAATGATTTTGGAGAAGAATATCAATTTTAGGGGATGATTGTTGGGATTAAAAGCCTTCTTGTTGTTACTGCTGCTCATGTTTGATTACTGCTGCTCTTATGGATTTAATGCTGCTCTTGAACTTCAATGAAAATGTGCTAAGTGTTTAAAACTACTGTTATAAAAGTTAAGACTGCTCTTACCAAGTTACAACTGCTCAAGAACTTCATGGAATATACGCTAAGTAGTTATTGCTGCTCAGACAAATTTAAGACTGCTCAGTCAAAGTTACTAGTACTAGTGTAAATGTTACAACTGTTATCATAAGTTAGTATTGTTAGACGTTTTGGTTAGTAATGCTTATTAGATATGTATTAGATAAGTATAGAAAAGATTTGATATACTTAGGAAAGTATTGTAATCCGTGTAGGACTCCTTGGTGTATAAAAGGAGGTCCTAGGGCATAGAGTTATACACATGAATTACATAGAATACACAGTCGTATAATTCTTACAGCTTCAAGGTTTTGTAACCCTAATACTGTTAGAGTATTCGTATTATTCTTAATAATATTGGAGCTTGATTGTTTGTTTGTTTACTGTTTCATTAAACAATTCATCTTAAATATTAAAGGTTTGATTCCGTATAATCTTTAATACACTCAAACACAGTTTCTACCATAGTTGTGTTAGATTTATCTAATATAACTAAACCTTAAATAAGCTTAAGGAATTCGATCTAAGTTCAACTGGGAGTCAACAACTTCTTTGTCTCTATCACCAAATGGGCCTTTGGACTATACTCCTTCTACTCCACTACCATCTCTAATCATGGGGTTTCCTCTTCCCTATAACTTTGTGAACAACCACACCAAGGGTTGTGCGTGTTGGTTTCATAACTTCAACCTCATTTCTTCTCTAAGAGGTGAACTCCACTACATGTTTGGCCACATTGAGTATCTTCTCTCTCAACCCATTATGCAACCAACTCCTCTTGCCACCATGCCACCTTCTGCTCCACCATCGTATTCTCCACCTTCTAACTAAACATCTCTACATGTTTAGTTAAAAATAATCAATGATTATCTTTTGGGCCAAGCATGTTCTAGGAACTTAGATTTCTCTAGGAATAGCTTGTAGTTTTTCTTGACTTGGATACATTGTATCATGTATGCCTTTATCTCTCTATCTTGTATGGCTTCTATGTATGATCTCATGCTTTGATTAATGAAATTTAACTCTTATGTGATGTGATACTTGTGCTAATTCATAATATTAACTGGGGTTAACATGAAATCTAGGATTTTATGTTGTAATAAATGTTTTCATAATATAAGAAATCAACTATCTTTAAAATGGGTAACGCTTATTTTTTGCCTAAAACACGCCCACTGGCGGCGGTCCCTTATACAGGGACGGTCTCCCATATTTATGGGACCGTCGGTGTATATTAAGGACCGTCCCCAGTCATTATTAAAATTCTGATTTCTCTTCTCTGCATAATTTGAATTATCTGATTCTTCCTTAATCTATCTGACTTCACCTTCCTCTCATCATTTCTTTTTCTCCTATCTCCTTCTATCTATCATAATTCTCTTCTCATCCCCTCTAATTCTCATATAAATATGTGTATGTGCATTGTGTTCTAACTTGTTTTTGTAGCACAACACCATAGCTCGATTCCCCCGTGCCTTCATCTAGGGGGAGCACTGAACAAGGGGCAGCATTAGTACCATCGATTTCTTTCCTCTCTACATATCGACGAAGCCTTTTTGATTCTACAAAAAAGGGGAGAAGTAAACGAAAACTCACTAAAAACTTATTAACATATAGTTTTACCTAAAATGAGTTTATATTTTGTAATCATCAAAAAGGGGGAGATTGTTAATACAAATAATGTCAAAAATGTTATTTTCATTATTCGGTCTCTCTACGTTTTGGTAATCACAAAATATAAAATCACGTTACGTAAAACTAAACTTGATAAGTTTTTAATCGAGAAAAACCGTTTTAACAACGTACCGAATACAACATCACTTCAGGTATGAACAAACATAATACCGACATTAGTAAAGTGATCAAAGAATTTATTTTTCTCAAAACTTCACATTTTTATGTGACAAAACATTTTTACAAAAGTATTTTTGTAATTAAAAATAAATGTTTTATTAAAGAAAATAAATTTGAATTTCAAATCTCCCAACGGCTATATTTCCCGCCTAAACAAGATAAGTTTTTCACCAGATAAACTTTCACCACATCAGGACAAAATTAGGAGCATATGTTGGGACGGTCCCGTAAACATGGTGAAGGTCCCTTATAAATATTGGATTGTCCAGTGTTTAAAGGACCGTCCCCCTGCTCCTCCTGGTGCCTATAAATACTACACTGTTTCTCTCAGAAAAATAAGCCTCTTTGCACAAAAAACATTCTGTTTTTTCTTCCTCTCTTCTTTGATCACTATAATGTGTTGATATGTGTTTATAAGTGACACCCGTTACCCTCTATATCAAAGTGCAAGAGAAGAACACTCGTATTAGTCAATGAAGTGTTATAGTCATCAGACACACGTAACTTTTGTTACGATTCTCTTCTTCCCCCAAACTCTCTTCTTTGTGTATATTGTAAATTTGTATATCCGACTTGTGTGTGAGTCATGATTAGGTGTGTTAGGATAAATACGGACAAAGTGTAAGTCAGTGAAGTGGTGTATCTAGATTAGGAATTTGTGTTAGTTCTTGTGTCGGTGTGTGAAGACTCGGACTTGGTGTAAGTCCGTGTGTGAAGACTTGGACTTGGTGTGAGTCTGTGAATTGAAGACTTGGTACGAGTGAAGGTTCGTGAAGACTTGGATTGGCTGAAGATCCAAGTGTACTAGGTGTATGTCCGTGCAGCCACGTGGGATTTTATGTAGATTGGTTCTAGCTATGATTAGAACTCGACATTCCGCTTAGTGTCGTTAAATTTGGTGTAAGCTTTGGTGTACGGTTTGCTCCGCCTAAAGGGAGTGTGTTGACAAAGTGATTGCGAACTCTCGAGTGTGGTACTCGAGGAGTGAAGTCGGGCGAAGAGTGAGCTTCTTGTTGAACCACTATAAATCTCCGGGTCTCGGTTTGATTGTTTTCTTCCTTATCTCTTGTCTTCACTTTATTTACTTTACGCATTGTTATCGTGTTCATAGATATCACATAACTTTGAATCAAACGGATTTTTGAAAAGGAACAAAAAGAAACTAAAAGTTTTTAAAACGTAATTAAAATGGTAAAAAAATTCAACACCCCCCCCCCTTCTAGTTTCTACAAAGGGTTTGGTGACTTTTGGAATGTCTGGGTTTAGATAGTTGTAATACAAATAATGTCAAAAACGTTATTTGCATTATTCTAGTTTCTAGAAAGTTGTAATCCTCCTGCATAGGTTTTTACCTGGCATGAACTGATTTTGATGATCACTGATTTTTCCATGGATGCATACGTTTCCATGCATTCAAAATCCCTTGCCATTTCATTCCACATTGTAAACCTTGCGCTATTGACACTGTTAAAGAAACAGATTTTTAGTATAGGTTATTGTATAAACTGACTTGTACAAACTAAAATGGTACCACTTAGATGCAAATAACCACCTAATTATTACCTGAGAATCTAAGCCCAAAAAAGTCATTCATACCCTAAAGGATAAAAGTGAAAAAAAGCCACGACACCATGGAAGGAACCAAAGAGATTGCTCGTTATGCCCAACCTAAGGGAAGTCAGAGACCTGTAACAACAATTGCTCTTCTTCCTCCCAACTGATGTAATATGCATGAATGATTGGTTTGGGTTAATTGTAAACTCATCATATTCTAGATTGCAAAATCAATTTTATTCTCTAATCAGTAGCAGTTATGAAAACAACAATCATGGCACTTACAAAAATAGGCGCACCAAAAAACATTTAAGTACAAAGGATGTGAGTGAATCCCACATCTCAGCCCGTTACATAGGCGGGAAAACAAGCGCGCTAATTGTTCTTCCAACCAAACCTATCATAATAATGGCAAACCAAACTTATGAAAAACTACTCAAGTATGACTACGAACCTTTATATCATAAGCGTCACAAATAGCTAATTGCTCTTCAGTCCAATCTCTGCATTCATCATCATCATATGGGTTATCATCATAATTATATTTCCAACGCTCGTATAGGCTCTTCCTCCTGATTCCACCTCCACTCTTGGATGCCATGAAACCTGTAGTTTCGTCAAACATCTCCTCCACTTCACTATCATTATCCTCATCAACCACATAACTAATATTATTCTTTCCAATATTCGAACCAACTACATTGGACAGGGTAGGAGTCAGTTGCTCGTTTGCCAATTGTACCTCATTCAAAAGTGTAACATCATTAGGTGTGCTCGTCAAGGTCTGAATAGCTTCGCATCATCCTTCTGCCCGTCGTCCACAATAATTTAAGCCCTCATGGAATTACCCCATTTGCACCTAACACATAATCATTTTCAACTGACCTAAGTGCATTAAAGGGGTTCGAACAACTTGCCTCTTGTCTAACTGTTTCAGTATTGTTCTTCGTACCGCTTGTAGTAGCACCATTCTTCTTAGAAACATGTTTATATACTTGTTTAGTCGACTTAAACTGAAATTTAGAACCCATATTAAAGCCACCAACCGGTTTATTTCCTCCCATTCCTGTATTACTTCGATTTATCTTCGTACTGCCAGATTGCACCTCCCCACCCGATTTATCTTCGTACTGCCAGATTGCACCTCCCCACTATTCATAGGTTTAGTAGGAACCATTTTAGGGCACTGTTGAGAGTTATATCCAAAAATCTTGCAATTGGCACATCGTGGAGGAGATTTTTTTTTAATGTTTAATTTTCATGAAAAAGGAATTGTACAAAATTGGGGAGGATTGTTGAAAATTTAGTGCAATTGAGGGTTTTAGGTCACACATGGTAATGGGCTTGGAAGCACGAAGTGTACTCCCATCAGGTCATTGAACCTTCCTGACTCTGATAGTGGTAAAGTGGAATTCATGTAGCTGATGAAGTTCAGTGAGTATACTCTTCAGGGAGTAAAACTCTGAACTGTTTTCATCAAGTTGATGAGTTCAGCTTCGTACTCTTCACTGAGTAGACGTTGAAGGATCTCATCAGGGAGTAATCTCAACAGAGGGTTCGTCTTTTAGTAAGTGAATCTCTCCGGAAGAACACTCAGGGAGCTACCCTTTTAGGGGCAAGCTCATCAGCAAGTAGCCAAGCTGAACTTAATTCAAACTAACTTGTAACGGTTTTGACCTATTCAAGGGTAATTTTATCTGCAACTTAATGACCACGTTTAATGGTCGTGTAACCACTATTTCCTATAATGAAAGAATATTATGATGTAATTAATGATGCGATTACTTATTATGATTTCATTATTGGGTTTTGAGTTTTCCTATAAAAAAGTACACACATCTACATGGAATGGACACAGAAAAACCTAAACACTTAGAAGCGAAAAGGGTTATTGATTTGTGCCTAAAAAAAAAATATTACACTTAGTCTTATACAAAAGAGATATTCATGATAATCAGGCATTAGTGTCGAATAGTTTCTTTTAAAAAGTGATAACACGATTCTAAGAGATATCCCGTTACATTGATTATTTTAACCATACTGACAAACACTAACAAATAGTCTTGTAATATATGAGGTGGGTTGCGTCCTGCTGAATAATTTGTGTACGCTTCGCAGAATGTCGTAGTTTAGAAACTGTTAGGTGTAAACGAAGCCTGTTTGAAATCACATGACCCTCACTTTGCAATTGGATCGTAGCATCTTCATTGCCGTTCCTTTTGAAATCGGGTGTGCTGGAAAATGAACGAGACCGGTGTCATGGTAATCACAATGAGACGGCAGTGAAGATGGTTCAATTTGCGGTACGAATATAGGAGTGCATGATGAGATATGGCCGAATATGTGAAGATGGGAATGCAGTAGGCTATCAAATAAAATTTTAAATAAATGTACAGTTGGTATGGAAGGGTATAACGTGATTCAACGTACTAAATGAAAAACATGTCATAAAATTAAGTTAAGTTGAAAATTAGGAGCATCTTGGTTCATTGACATTCAATTTTTCCTAAAAGTAGAGCATATAGTTGCGGTGACAAATGATCACCGGTTAACAATATAACGCTTACGTTATTGTCAACTATCTCTTCTTCAAAATGAAATAAAAAGTCGAACACAAACCATTATCCTTTCTATGTACAAAATGATGAACGTTATTTCCACTTATTTCAGAATCCTGTTCATAAACAAAGGGGTTTAGAATTACCACTTATTTCAGAATCTTGTTCATAAAGAAAAGGATTAGAATTCCACTTATTTCAGAATCTTCCAAAATACAAAATCTGAAAATGTCTCCCTTTAGTTGAACCATGTGCTTTAGCATCCCATCATTCTGTCCATCTTTTGAGTTAAAAAGCAATGAAGATACTACCATCTTTTTTTAGAACCAAAAGTCTCGAAAACTTGTTTAAGTTAAAAGTTATATTCAAGTGAAGGTGGACCAATACAACTGGCCACTTTATACAAATACCATGGGGCGAGAATCAACCCTTGTTTTTACTTGCTGACATACCATTTTTATTCTTAAGATTTTATTCCCTATTGACTTCACGTTTACAAGATTGATGTTGCATATATGATTTTATAAAGGAGAAAAACCCTAGCTATTGACTTTGGAAAAGATATGATCGTATGAGAGTATGCTCGCTTGATTTTGGTTAATTGCTTTGTGCATGGAATCTCTGTGAATTACTAGCAAAACCCTAGTATGGAATATTTTCTTTATTATCTAGACCTTTCTTTCCTCTTTGTGCTTTTAATTTATGCGGAGTATATGATTATATCCATCTGCAAAATTCTGCATAATCTTCATCAATTCCTGTGCATCGTATCTCTTGGCCTCTATTAGACAAACCCCCCTATGATGTCCCATCCGGGTGGGTTTTGTCATTTTATTCTTTTTCTCTCCCTTTGACTGATAGTGTATCACAGTTTTTGTCAGTTTCTGTTTCGTATTTCTGACAGTTTTAAGCGTTTGACTTATTAAACTTTATATTTTCTGTTCCGTATTTTCAGGTTTATAGTTTTTTGATATAAACAAAATTATAAAAGTAAAAAAAAATAATAAAAAAAATAAAAAAAATGAAAAAAACGGGGGGGGGGGGGGGGGGATAAGCTGGGCCCTCTTTCTCTCTTAAAAATTACTATATACATGTGTGATATTCATTAGCACCCACAGTCATCGACCGTCTCTATAATTGGTTAGTCTCGTGAAATAATCTCGTTTGTTTTGGTGGCATCAAACATGTATCAAAAAATAAAAAATAGAAAAAAATTAAATAAATAAATAAATAAAAAGTAAAATAAATAAAAATAAGTCGAGCTACAAGAAATATTCCCGCTGCAACCATCATAGCATGAAAAAAGCGGAATTCATCAAAAGTATATATAAGTGTCATCTCAAATGAAATGTATATATAAATCAAATGAAATATTCCTGCTGCAACCATCATGAAAAAAGCGGAATTCATCAAAAGTATACATACGATTTTCAAAATTACAAATCAAATGTAATTTTTTTGTGCTCAAATTTCAACACTTGCATGAAAAAAAACTCAAAAAGGAAATTCATCAAAAGTATATATAAGTGTCATCTCAAATGAAATTTAATTTTTCACCAAAGGTGTGAATTGGCGGGAACACTTGACCCTGGATGTCTTTTGGCATCAACCATTGTCCACCCTACAAGGAATAGCTCCAGCAACTCTTCTGGCCCAGTGAAGCACCAACTGGAGTGAGCAAGAACTGAGACTCGAACCCTTGACATTTTATTCACAAAATTTTCCCAATAGGCTTATGGGTTTTCGGAAGTGGGTACCAAGTTGTACTAATACATAAAAGGTAACACTTAAATTTGCGTAACTAAAATTAGAAGGTGAAAATAGATCTCTACTATGGGCCTGTTTGGTATGGGCCTGTTTGGTATGGGCTGTTTGGTATGGGATTTTTAGAGAGCTATTAGATTTTTGTTACAAAAATAATCTTATCTAAATTAAGTAGCTCCGTTTGGATACATTAACTTCAAGCTTTTATTTCAAACAAATAGCTCTTGAATGAAAAGCTGATTTATATAGTTTTTTAAAAATCTTGGATCTTTAAAACTTTTAAAATAAGAAAGGTCAAATTTTATGAACTTACTTATTATATGTTGACAATTCCATTTATCATGTTTTTTCTTTTTATAAATTAACTATTTCATTTCGTTCAAAAAAATAATAATAAACTATTTCAAATAACCACAACCTTTCATTTCTTTCAATAAAAGAATTGAAAATCTAAAACAAAAAGCAATACATGACTTGACAATTTTTATTGCAATGAAAACTGAAAATTTTAAACAAGAAATAATAGAGACAGAAAAAATTTGAAAATTGTAATATTGATTATTTTATATTATATGAGTTAACGTAAAGTTTCACAACTATAATTATTTGTCGTTATAAATTTTCGTCGTAATAATTTAATATGTTATTTGTAAAGTCGTCTGTTAATACAAATAAACCTTAAAAACGTTTATTTATATTTTACGATATTCTAATGTTTTGTCGATAACAAACATAAAATCATTTTAACGAGATATATAAAATACGTAACGCTTTGAGCCAAAAGTTTACTAACTCAACGCTTTGAGCCAAAAGTTTACTAACTCATTTCATTAAACAAATAAATCTTAAACATATTTAGTTAACTAGTTTACATAAAACCAAAACCATTTTATAAAAACACTTAAGTAACTTAGTTACGTACATTTTATAAAATACATGTTACTTGTAAAAATAAACTAGGAAAGACTTGGACGATCCATGACCCAAAACCAAGTCCATAACCCATAACCCATGGAGCTTGATCCATAACCCATGACCCATTGCATGAAATCATGCATGACACCAAAATGGGTAAAACCCATGATCCATGACCCAAAGTCCATAACCCATAAACCAAAGTCCATAACCCATGACACAAGATTTCCTTGACATCATGCATGACATCACATGAACCATGGATCATAACCCATAACCAAAAACCCAGAAATGTAACCCAAAATCCGAACTGTTGATACCAGATAGCCGGATCCCTGGGTTTACACTAGCCGGATCCCTGTGGGAACCGTGCTCAGTTTTGCCTATAAATAGTAAGCCATTTCTCTCTTATTCCTCACCCCTTTAGACATATCTTCTCTCTATGTTCTAAACACTCTAACCTCATATCCAAGGATCTTTCTATGTAGTCTTTCTTTGTGATTCTCGAGGTTCCTTCTAAAAGGCGAGATCACAACCTCTCGGAGACTTGCAAGCTCGTGACATGAGTAGCCAAGATTCTTCTTCTCTTCAAGATCACATAAGTGCATCTTGTTCTTTCTTCTTCTCAAGGGTGTTGTAGATTTGTTGAGTCATTAGGTGTAAAAAGGACGTTGGTTCCTTTAGTTGTGTTGTGCTAGAATTGTTGATCGGGTAGTGGTTCCTCCTTTGTAATGGAACCCGGTATCCAGCCTTGTACTGGATATAGTGTAGGCGACGAAGGTTTGGCTCTATCTCGTGGAAGAGCTCGGTATTTAGCTTTGTACCAGATAAAGTGTAAGCGACGTTGTGAAGGCTTCTCCGCCGGTGAAAGGAGTAAGTCTTGTGTAGTGTTTACGGAACTCTTGAGTTAGGTACTCGAGGAGTAGAATAGGGCAAGGAATGTGTCCTTGTAGCCGAACCACTATAAATACTTGTGTTGTGGTTGTGTCTCTCTATCTCTCTCTTGTAGTTTAGTTTTATATGCTTTTCTACTATCAATATCCAACACGCCAAAACTAGATTTACATAAGTCGATCTATAAGTTTTAAAATGAAGGTTTAATCGGTAAAACTATTCAACCCCCCCTTCCAGTTTTCTACAATTGGCATTAGAGCTTCGTTACCATGTTTTTTAGAGTATATTGTACTTTAAAAACTTGAAACGATCTGTGTATGTTTGAAAAATACAACGAAGGAAAATCTTTTGTAAAAATTGACTTCTAACTCATTTTTACAAAAATAATAACATTTTTTATACTTGGATATTGATAAAGTTGTTATAACATTTAAATGTTTCTAACATACCTCCTTTTAGAAATCTTCATGTTTGTAAGCTCTTTAAAAGCTCATGAAGTATTGCTCATCTAGGAGTGCTCTCACTCTCAAAGATAATATGGGAAAGGTATGTTTATTTTTCCTTTCTAGGTATTACTTATCTACGATTGAAAAGTGTTGATTTATTTGGTGCACACTTATTTGATATGCTTGTATCTACATGATTTATCTTTCACAATCCTTTTGAACACTTATTTTCTTCAAAAAGAGTCATATAAACACAAAAATCTTTTTAATCTAAATCACAAAACTCAAAAGTCTCTCTTAAATCAAAAGGAATAGTATTCCGTCTAAACTCCTTTCTCTTCACTCGATCCTCAAACTAGGTTTGAGAGTGTGTCTAAAAAATCCAATGATTCACCACCCGGGAGAGGTAACACAATCTGAAGTGATGAGGATAGTATTAAACTTAATGAATTGATGGAACAATGTACCACTTTACAGAAGGAGGTTCTTGCCTTAAAGAAGCTTACATCCTCTCAACAAAAGGAGATCACAAGTTTGAAAAAGAGGGTAAAGCAGCTTGAAAATGGAAAAAGGTCAAGAACACATATCCTAAAAAGATTGTATAAAGTTGGTGCTACAACAAGGGTGGAATCCTCTGGTGAAGAAGAAAGTTTGGGTGAGGATGCATCCAAATAGGGGAGAGGGGAGGATGAGGAGATGGTGGATGAAGGGAATGAATTTGTTGATGAAGATGTGAATGATGGTGATAATGTTGTTGAAGATACTGTTGCTCAAGTTAGTGCTGTTAGTGAGAAGGTTAGTGCTGTTACAACTGTTGTTGCTGCTACAACTGTTAGTGTTGCTCAAGTTACTACTGTTGATGAACTCACTATAGCTCAAGCACTTAAAGCTTTGAAGAGCACAAAACCCAAGGAGAAAGGGATTGTCTATAAAGAGCCAGCTGCAACTGCAACAACAACAAAATCTTTACAACAACCATTGGGTAAGGGAATATTAGTAGAACCTGTGAGTAAGAAAGATCAACTCAGGCTTGATGAAGAAGCTGCTTTGAAATTACATGCTGAGTATGATGAGGAAGAAAGGATAGCAGCAGAGAAAGAAAGACTTGCAGCAGAAAAAGAAGAAGCCAACATTGCCTTGATGAACACATGGGATGATGTACAGGCAAAGGTTGAGGCTGATTATTTATTGGCTCAAAGACTGCAAGAAGAAGAGAGAGAACAATTGTCTGATGGTGAACAAGCTAAGTTGTTTGTGGAATTCTTAGAGAAAAGAAGGAAGCACTTTGTAGCAAAGAGGGCAGAGGAGAAAAGAAATAGGCCACCAACAAAAGCTCAACAAAGGAAAATAATGTGTACCTACCTGTAGAACATGGAAGGATGGAAGATTAACAAGCTGAATTGTTTTGACTTTGAGACTATCCAAAACAAGTTTGACAGGGCAATGAAAAGGGTAAATAAATTTATTGACCAAGACACAGATTTGGTGGAAGGCAGTGCAAAGAGAGCAGGAGCAGAACTAGAGAAATAGATGATAAAGAAGCAAAAAGTGGATAATAGTCAAGACAAAGATACAGCAGAGCTTAAACAGTTCATGGTAGTCATTCCTAATGATGAAGAAATATCAATTGATGTTGTACCTTTGGCTACTAAGCCTCCAGGGATTGTTGACTGGAAGATATACACAGAGGGCAAGAAAATGTACTGGGAGATCATAAGAGCAGATGGGAAATCTTAGTTGTTTACAATCTTCAGTCAGATGCTCAGGAGTTTTGACAAAGAAGACTTGGAAACTCTGTGGAAACTGGTTAAAGCCAAGTATGGTTCAACAAGGCCATTGAAGAAGCCAGTTTTCAGACTATGACTATGTGTTGTGGGGTGATTTGAAGAATATGTTTGAACCACATGTAGAAGATGAAGTATGGAAAAAACAACATGGATATAAGGTATTGAGCTGTACGCTTTATGACTCATGTAGAGTTCATGCCTTGATGATGCAGTCTTCAATGATCTACATGTTGGTGGAAAAGAAGTATCCCCTCACTAAGTCTACACTTACAATGATGTTGGAGAATAAGCTTGAACTTGAATATGACAGTGAAATGTCTTATGAGCTTCTTTGAACAAGAAGTGAAGTGTTTGGAAGCATCCTCTTGGTTATTACTAAGCTTTGAATGAAGAAACTTGATGATTTTGAAGAAGAGTATCAAGTTTAGGGGAGGATTGTTAGGATTAAAAGCCTTCTTGTTATTACTGCTACTCATATTAGTATTACTGCTGCTCTTACGAAGTTACAACTGCTCATGAACTTCAAAGAAAATATACCAAGTTTTTACAACTGCTGGTGTAAGAGTTAAGACTGCTAGTACAAGTTAATGCTACTGAAGAACTTCATTTGAATATACGCTAAGTGGTTACTGCTGCTAGTATAAAGTTACTACTGCTGGTTCAAAGTTAATGTTGTTCAGAGTTAAGACTGCTGGTGTCAAAGTTACAACTGTTAGGCTTAAGTTGTTGCTATTAGATGTTTTTGTTAGTACTGCTTATGAGATATGTTTGAGATAACTTTTGATACAAGATATGTATTGGATAAGTATGGAATAGATTTGATATACTTAGGAAAGTATTGTAAGCCGTTTAGGACTCCTTGGTGTATAAAAGGAGGTCCTAGGGCATAGAGTTAGATATACACAACACACAAAATTCTTATAGCTTCAAGATTTTGTAACCCTAATACTGTGAAGTGTATTCATATTATTCATTAATAATATTGAGGATCGTTTGTTTGTTTGTTAAACTGTTTGTTCATCGTGTTAGTGTTTCATCAGCAAATTCTTCTTAATATTAAAGATTAGATTCCGCATAATCTTTAATATACTCAAACACAGTTTCTACCATAGTTGTGTTAGATTTATCTAATATAAATAAACCTTATACAAGCTAAGGAATTCGATCAAGTGCTCAACTAGGATCAACAATATCAATGTAAGGAAAAGGTTCCCTACTTCTTGGTCATACTTATGACAGTCATCTATTCTTGTCTCAAAACTTCTTCACGACAAATAAATTCTCTTTCATTTACCTTTCGTACAACTTCATTGTCTAGAACATCTAAGGAATCTCTCTCGAGTAAACAATATTTTTAAACACACAAGGTGTTTCTTAAATAAACCGGACTAATAATGATGAAACTTGAGTTATCGCAAACCATTTAACTTGTGGAATCTTATGTGACATTAAGAGATTGACCTTACATGTTATAATGCGTTAAATACATCCTTGCGTCGAGATTAGCAAAATCAATGGTGTGCTAAGATATTCAAATAAATCAAAAACTTCTTCTACGTCTGCTGTAATGCCGCATCCCTTGATCTTAAGGGGCCGGATCCCTTTCTCAAAGGATCCGGTGGAACCGACAGTACAGAAAAACATATTATATCACAGCCCCTCATTCTTCCTATCCACCCATCCAAAATAAACATAAACATACTGCTCTCTTAGGATTCAATCTTCCCTCAGCTCAATCCTTCAATCATCTTTGTAAGTGATTATCCTATTCTACATTTAACTCTATCATGTATCTTCATAAATTAATTCGAGTAGATATAGGTTAATCATCCCTAAAGATCCATGTTCATTAGGTATGATATCTACATTAAAACATCGTACAGGAAAATTAGCATTTTTAATATAAGTTAAAACTTTATACTAAATCACTTGATTGATTGTAATAAAAAAGAACAACTTTTCTTGGATTAATTTGATCCGTCATAATGTTTAATCAACTTGTATAGGTCTCAATATGCCACACATTTATGATTTCGATCATCATCTAACCAACGCCTATATTCCAAAAATTTTGTTAGAACCTTACACTCCTAGGGAGTTCATTAATGAATTCGAAAACCTTGAGTCACGTTATATTCATGAAGGTCGGGTCTTGGATCGTCCTATAAATTTTTAGAGAGAAATTAAAAGAAGTTTTCGAGCTATTAACTTTGAGTGTCTACTTACAATTTACAAACAAATTTGTCCACATGTCATTTTAGAATTCTTCCGCGACATTAGTCTCGTACGCAACGCAGATCGATCCCTCTCACTCTGGTTTTGTATTCAAAACTATAAGTTCTTCATAACTCTCGAGCAGGTCGCTCAAATTCTTTGGATTCTAAATCTCGGGCAATTGGGCTATATGGAAGAATTCTCTCTTAACTCTATGAGTCAAGAAGAAGACGGTCCATATTACAAATTCGCCCCACCTGCCGAAGAATTAATCAATGTTCTCTGTAGCTCACCACGTGTCAAAGATCCTGAAAAAATTCGTATGCTCGAACTCCGTCACTGCCTTTAACCCATGGCAGTTATTCTACGTGAAAATGTCTTAAGTCTATTAAGAGATCGTAAGTATTGCCAGCCTGTTGTGCTCACATGCTTTATTGCATTGAACTTCAACAACCATACAATCTTGTCTATTTCTTCGCTAATCGAATCGTAAATCTCAAGGATAGTCCAAACAAACTTATTCCTTACGGGATGTTTCTAACTCGTCTCTTTTGTCATTTCATGAGCACTTACCCATCTCTTCTAAATCCACAATACTGTCTTGTCGACAAGGTAATGGAACCCTTGAATGAAACACACTTAACATCTTTTCTTGTCCCCTAAATCATCTATCAATCCTACCCTCCTCAAAAGAAGATGAATGGAGCAACTCAAGATTGAAGAGAGTCTAAAGGAAAGTTGTGATTTAAAGAAACATGGTTGTTATTTTAAAATTATCTACGTGTAAGAACCTTGTTAATTAAATTGTTATGGTCATGTTTTCTATGTCTTTTACTATGTATCATATTTGATCAAATATTGTACTTAACTTATTCTGTGTGATTCTTACATGCTCCTCTTGCTGTATCTGACATGTATCTATGTATAAGTGATGCTTGAATTGTTAGATATTTTATTCGACCTGTGAGCAATATTCTACGAGCCTACTGTGTAGTAATTAGTCTCAGAAGCCGGATCCCTTAGTTATAACTCGTCGGATCCCTTTTGAAAAGGAACCGGCAGATCCGGCCAAACAGAGGAAATTTTGTACCACATCTCATCACCCTCAATCTTCCAAACCTTATTACACTAGTTATCCATCTCCTATTAGTCACATTTGAGCTGATCTTGAGGTTAGTAGCTCTTTTGATCTCTTAGGAAAAACTTATGTTTCTTCCGAGATATTTATGATTTATCATCTCCAAGATAATCAACATTTTCCTGTTCCACTTCTTGCATCACCTTTCTCTGAACATAATTCACTTACCTACATAATAAATAAATTTTTCACAAATTTATTTCCACCATCTCTTCCTCAAAATACTCTAAAACCAACATTTTAATTGTTATAATTTTTAAAGAATTTTTAAAATTTTCATATCACCTTTCCCTGAATCCTACAAACACTTAACACTTAGTGATATAATTATCTTAACCCATATTCACTCATTGGCCTCCTTTAGATTTCTCTCTTCTCTCTAAAGACCATTAATGGCAATCTCTCATCATTAGTCTTAAACCACTCAGGATTTTCTCATTTAAGTCATCCTCTCACACTCAGTACACCAGGAAACATAGGGCTGCTATAGCTAGATCATAATCATATTTCCCTCTCATCTGATCTATTAGCTGGATCCCTCAGCTAAAGCTAGCCGGATCCCTGTTGAAAAGGATCCACTGGATCCGGGCAAACAGAAATAGGTTTAATCACTTATAGCCTTCCAAAACTCAACTTTATCCATTCAAACACTCCACATTGCCTTTAATAAATCTCCTAGAAGATTGTATCACTGTAGTTTGTAACAATTCACATTTCAGGTTAATTTCTATTCCCGAAATTTTTACTATTCATTCACGAAATTTTTATTTCATATTCTCGTAAGATAAATTATTTCCATGACAAAATAAAAGTTTGACGCTCATCGGATCATTTTTGTAAAAGTTATTAAGAATCTATACGTTTGGTTTAAACGCCGTTTAAACATCCTGCGCATAACGAAACCCAGCTGTGCCAATTTTCCTCGCATCAGAATAATGTTTAGTACACTCTCAATCAATTAGGGAATTTTTGATAATTAAGTTAAAATGTTACCAAATAGACCATGTGTCTTACAGAACTAAACTTGCGTTTTAAACACTTTTACTTATCCGCAACCTTAGCCTTTACCTGCACCATATTTTCTAAGGCATTTAGAAGCTTTTATATTATTGGAAAATTCAACATATTTTCCCTCCTCCTTTGCCCAAAAATCATTCCTTGATTTTTAGGCTTACGGTTTTAGGTCTAAAGAACATTTAACACCAAACGACACTAGACTGAGCCCAGTCTAGACATAATAGGCCATTTTAATTCATTATCGTCATATTAGAAAAGTTACAATTTACTTTTCTCAGTTTTACGCAACTTTCGTACGTTTTACGTATTACGCGTTTTAGACCCGCGTTTTAAGTTTTAATAGGGTTTAAGCAACCCGATTGAACTTACCACTCATTTTATATTTTATTACGGAGTATAATGATAAGTTAAATCATTCCTATAAGTTTCGTATTATTGCGATACCCGGTTTTACGTTTCGTGACCTAATAACTTATGGTTAACGATTAGTGGAACCAAAACTCACTCCGTAAAAGCAAGATAATGCAAGAAACTTATCAAGTTTCTCATGAAAGCTTCATGAAGCTTATCAAGGAAGGAACCAATGGCACGTGGCTTGATCCTAGCCATTGATTCCTAAGATCATTACCAGTGTAAAATTTTATTTACAAAACTATCCTAAATTTTTCCTATAAGTACTAACCTAAACTAACACTAATTCTTGCACCCTCCTTTCTTATAAACCTAAAGTCCTAAACTCTAAAGGAAATTCTATTAGATTTGGTAAGAACACTCTTGTGTTCTTGAGAAGAAACTAGCATTTGATCTTATTTTCTCCGAGTTTTCAAGAAAGAGTCGTTATAATCTTCAAATAACTTCAAGTCTCAAAAAAAACTTTGTTATTATCTTCAAATAGCTTTGGGTTTCCATGAAGGCGTTGTTATAATCTTCAAATAGCCTCGGGTTTACAAAGATTACAAATTCTACGTCGAAGCTCCGCTTACATTCCCTTTTGTTGGGAATAAAATGATCAAAGTCAAAGAGCCTGCCAAAGATGTTGAAGAGCCTGCTAGTTGATTTTGAAGTGTATAAAGATGTTCTACCAGTACCTTCTGGGTAGAAGGTACTGCTGGTTGTTGAAGGGCCTGCCAAGCTTATGTCAAGTCGATTAGATATTTTGTAATAGATATTTAGTTGAATTATTAGTCTTTGTACAAAGTTATACGTTATGTAGAAGTAGTGTAGTCCTCTGTGGTTCACAGAAGAATATGGCAGAGTTGTACATTGGTAGTTGTATTTAATTGTAGGCGCCAATATAGTCAAAGTATAGTTTTATATTCAACCACTTGACACTCTTGTAATAAGATATCCTTATCTTATAAAAGGATATCTTAGTCACCACTTCATGCATGCATCTTACACAACCAATAACCAAAAACCAAACTATCTCTCAAGTAACTTAGTTACTTCAAATCAAAAATCCTTTTACAATCTTAAGATTCAAGATTACTTTGTAATCCCGGTGATATTTAGATCATCCGTATTATTTCATCAATAATATTGAATCGTTTTGTGTTAAACCAAAGTTGTGTTCTTTGTTCATTGCATTCTCACGTTTACTTAAACTCACCACCTTGTGTTCTTTTAAGTGTGTTGTAGTAGATTCCGCATGCTAAACACATTCAATACATAAATATCTCAAACAAACAGAACAAAACCGTTCCACAAGTGGTATCAGAGCTAGGCTTGATATTTACTAATTTAAAAGAACAATGGATGTTGAACATATTCAAACAAATGTTGCAGCTAAACTTCCATTACTTAAGCAAAATGAGTTTGAAATGTGGAGACTAAGGGTTGAACAATACTTTCAAGTGCAAGACTATGCACTTTGGGAGATCATTGAACAAGGCAATTCATTTAAACCCCAAATCACCACTACAACAGTAAATGATGCTCTTGTAACAAGAATACAAGACCAACCATCAAATGCAGATGAAAAAGTTCAGAAGAGAAATGATCTAAAAGCAAGGAGTATGTTACTGATGACTATTCCAAATGATCAACTTCTGATCTTTAACAAATACAAAGATGCCAAAACCCTTTTTGAAGCAATTGTGGCTAGGTTTGGTGGTAATGATGCTACCAAGAAAACACAGAAAACACTTCTCAAAGAACAATTTGAGAACTTCACAGCCACAACCAATGAGTCTTTGGACAGTATGTTCAATAGACTTCAGAAGCTTGCAAGTCAGTTAGCCATCCATGAAGTGATGATAACTCAAGAAGACCTAAACTCTAAATTTCTTAGGAGTTTACCTTCAGAATGGTCTATGCATGTTATTGTCTGGAAGAACAAGTCAGATATTGACCAGATGAGTCTCAATGATCTCTACAACAATTTCAAAATTGTAGAACATGAAGTAAAGAAGACTACTGGGTCAAGTTCAGGAAATATGGCTTTTGTTTCATCCCCAAGCATCTCAAAGGTTGATAATGAAGAAAAAGGTGGCAGAGAAGAAGGTACTGCCAGTACAACCTTTGGTACTACTAGTACTTCAAGTAGTACCAAATCCATTTTAGATGAAACAATTGGGTGTGCTTTTCTTACATCTCAACACAATGGGTCCATATTAACTTTTGAAGACCTTCAAGAGATTCATCTTGATGATCTTGAAGTGATGGACATAAAGTGGCAACTCTCACTTTTAAGCATTAGAGCTAAGAAGTTGTTGATGAGGACTGGCAAGAAGATAATGATAAATGGAAATGAGCCTGCTGGCTATGATAAGTCAAAAGTGGAGTGTTACAACTGCCACATGATGGGTCACTACTCTAGAGAGTGTAGAAGACCTAAGAAGCAGGATGACAAGGGTAGAGGGTTTGACAACAGGAAGAAAGGAAGCTTTGAAAGCAAGAGTAAGGTTGTTGAAGTTGCTGAGCCAAAAGCAATGGTTGCTATAGATGGCATGGGTTTTGATTGGAGTTTCATGGGTGAAGATGAGTCAACTTCTGATGAATTGGCTTTGATGGCATTCTCCACTCCTGAGGTACAAACTATCAAATGTTCTAGCAATTGTGAATTTATTAAAGAATTAGAAATTATAAGAAAATCTTATGATACAGAAATTTTAGAACACAGAAAAACCCAACAAACCTTATTTAACCATCAATGTGGTATGGCCAAACTAGAAAAACAAATCATTCACTATAGAGAAAATGAACTCACATTTTCTGATGCTAAAGCTGCTCTTAATAGACAAATATTTTTGAAAGATTCAGAAATAGAAATGGTAAGGAATGAGTGTACTAAAGTTACATTGGCTAGAGATAATATTCAACTGACTGTTACTAAATTGGAAAATGCTTCTGAGTGTACTAGGAGCATAGTAGAGAATCAGATGAATAAGAGAATAAAATCAGGGATAGGATACAATGAATGTCCACCTCCTTATAGAGGAATCCCTTGTCCTCCAGGATCAAATCTTGCTGAATCAGGTGTGCATGAAGTCATGAACAAACCATTGGCTAAATCTGTAGTGATAAGTGAACCTTCTGAGAGAGCTAAGAATGCCCCACTCTTTAAGGTGCTCACTGATAAGAGACCAGATGTCCTAATTATTGAAGATTGGGTATCTGATGATGATGAAGTTGAAACTATTCCTATCAAAGGAATCAAAGTAGGACCAAACAGTCCTAAGAAAGTAGAAGTTAAAGCTAAGGCTAAAACTGTTTTGAAAACAGTTGAAAGTTGTAAAAATTGTAATAACAAACCTAGGGGAAGCCAAAGAAATTGGAACAACCTTAAGTCACAACAACTAGGTGATGACTTTGTTATGTTCAATAAGGCTTGTTATTATTGTGGTAGCTTTAATCATCTTCATGCTTATTGTAATAAATAGGTTTCTGGGAGTAAATCAAAGTCTAAAACAAATGTTACTCACCCCAGAAAAAGTTTTGTTAAGTCTAACACCTCAAATGTTAAACATACTGTTAGACAAAATAAGCCTGTTATTGCAAAACCAACTGATAAGGGTACAAGAAACACTTTCAAATGTATACCAAAAGTTGTGAATAGTCCTATTCAAAAGAAATCTGTGGTCAAAACACAAATTTGGAAACCAAAAACCAAAGGTCCTGCTAAACCAAAAGGTCCTGCTAGACCAAATGGTACTGCCAAGATTGGTATTACCAAAATTGGTACTGATAGACCAAAGACCACACAATGGATTAAAAGGGAAAGTGCTGTTAAGTCCTCAGCATGTTGGATTTGGAAACCAATCCAATCAAAAGGTGCATCAACAATCCTGAAAAGGTTTGATTTCATTGATGCAAGAGGCAAACCCAAGTCTGTCATGGCTTGGGTACCCCAAGGAAACTAATATGTTTATTCATGTGCAGGAAAATTCAACTGATATTGAAGATCAAGGATATGTTGATAGTGGATGTTCAAGGCACATGACAGGCAACATGTCATTCCTCTCAGACTTCAAAACTTTTGATGGAGGATATGTTACCTTTGGGGGAGGAATAAAAGGAAAGATCACTGGTAAAGGTACTATCAAAACCAGTAAACTAGATTTTGAAAATGTGTATTTTGTGAAAGAACTTCAGTTTAATCTTCTTAGTGTCTCACAAATGTGTGACAAAAAGAACAATGTTCTCTTTACTGACAATGAATGTATGGTTCTTTCTTCTGATTTTAAGATGCCTGATGAGAGTCAGATCCTTCTTAAAATTCCAAAAAGGAACAATATGTACAGTGTCAATTTAAAGAACATTGACCCTAAGGAGAGTCTAACTTGTTTGATAGCAAAGGCCTCATTGGATGAATCTATGCTTTGGCATAGAAGGCTTGGTCATGTAAACTTTAAAACAATCAACACTATTGCAAAATATGATTTAGTAAGAGGTTTACCCAAAAAGATTTTCCAAAACGACCAAACTTGTGTTGACTGTCTAAAAGGCAAACAACATAGAGCTTCTTGTAAGCCCAAGACCCAAAACTCTATTTCTCAGGCTTTACATATGCTTCATATGGATCTCTTTGGTCCTACTAATGTGTGCAGCTTGAATGGAAAAAGATATTGTCTGGTTGTTACTGATGACTATAGCAGATTTTCATGGGTTTTCTTCTTAAGATCTAAACATGAAACTAGTGAGATACTTAAAACCTATATCACTGAGGTAGAAAACCAATCTGATAAGAAGGTCAAGGTCATCAGGTGTGACAATGGGACAGAGTTCAAGAATAGAGTAATGGATGACTTTTGCAAGGAAAAAGGCATAAAAAGAGAGTTTAGTGTAGCTAGAACTCCTCAGCAAAATGGAGTAGCAGAAAGGAAGAATAGAACACTTATAGAGACTGCTAGAACTATGTTAGTAGACTCTAAGTTACCTATTTCATTTTGGGCTGAAGCAGTTGGTACTGCTTGTTATGTGCAAAACAGGGTTCTTGTGACAAAGCCACATAGAAAAACACATTATGAACTTTTCTTTGGTAGAAAACCATCTTTAAGTTTTATGAGACCTTTTGGTTGTCATGTCACTATTCTCAATACCAAAGATCATTTAGGCAAATTTGATGGAAAAGCAGATGTTGGCTATTTGATAGGGTATTCCTTGCAGAGTAAGGACTATAGAGTGTTTAACACTTGCACTAGGCTAGTAGAAGAGAATCTTCACATAGAGTTTCAAGAGAAACTAACAAATGTGAAAGGAGTTGGACCAGATTGGATGTTTGATGTTGATAGGCTTTCAGAATCTATGAATTATGTGCCTGTTACAGGTACAAATACTAATGATGATGCAGGTTTTGAAGACAATGTTGAAACTCCTAAAGATCAAGATTACATCTGGATGCCAATTTGGAAAAGTATGGATCTATCTTCAAGTCAAGAAGGACCTTCAAACACAACAAATGAAGGCAATGAAGATGATCAAGGAACTAAGAATCAAGAGAATCAAGAAGGTGGTGCTAATGACAATGGTACTGCTAGTTCTTCAGATGGTCCTGCTAGTTCAAGTATTGATACTGCTGAGCCATTGAATGTTCAAAGAGATGATTCTTTCCAAGAAGAAGTGGGGATTAGCAATCTTCCATCTACATATGAAGTTCCTAAAACACCAAACACTAGAATCCTCAAAGATCACTCAACTGATGATGTGATTGGAAGCATAAATTCTGGTGTTAGAACAAGATCTCAAGTTGGTTTATCTCAAGTCTTATCTTCAGATGAAGAAGGGTTTATCTCCTCTATTTATGAAGAAAAGAATAATGATACTTCCAATATATGCCTGTTTTCATGTTTTCTATCTCAGGCTGAACCCAAAAACATAAACAAAGCTTTAGATGATGCAAGTTGGGTGGAAGCAATGCAAGAAGAGCTTCTCCAATTCAAGATTCAGAAGGTTTGGATATTAGTTGATTTGCCCAGAGGTCATAGGGCAATTGGAACCAAATGGGTGTTCAGAAACAAGAAAGATGAAAGGGGTATAGTGATCAGAAACAAGGCTAGATTGGTAGCACAAGGATATACTCAAGAAGAAGGGGTAGATTATGAAGAAGTGTTTGCTCCAGTTGCAAGACTTGAAGCAATTAGGCTTTTCTTGGCCTATGCTTCATTCATAGGCTTCACTGTCTATCAAATGGATGTTAAGAGTGCATTTTTATATGGTGAAATTGAAGAACCAGTATATGTATCTCAACCTCCAGGCTTCATTGATGCAGAGTATCCAGACAAAGTTTACAAGGTTACCAAGGCTTTGTATGGCCTACACCAAGCTCCTAGGGCATGGTATGAAACATTGGCTTGTTTTCTACTAGAAAGTGGATTCCAAAGAGGCAGGATTGATCCAACTTTGTTCATCAAAAGAACAAAGAAAGACATCTTGCTAGTGCAGGTTTATGTTGATGACATAATCTTTGGATCAACAAACCAAGACTTGTGTGTACAATTTGAAAAACTTATGCACAGTAAGTTTGAAATGAGTTCCATGGGGGAACTTACTTTCTTTTTGGGTCTCCAAGTGAAACAATCCAAAGAAGGCACATTTATCAGCCAAGATAAGTATGTAGCAGAGATCCTAAGGAAATTTAATTTTACTGATTCTAAAGTTGCAAGTACACCAATGGATCCAGACAAAGGGCTACTCAAGGATGCTGAAGGAGAAGATATGGATTTGCACAATTATAGATCTATGATTGGGTCCTTGATGTATCTTACATAATCAAGACCAGATATCATGTTCTCAGTATGTGTATGTGCAAGGTTTCAAATACATCCCAAGATCTCTCATCTCACAGCAGTCAAAAGAATCTTTAGATATCTTAAGGGTCAACCTAGGTTGGGTCTTTGGTATCCAAGGGAATCATCTTTTGAATTGGTGGCTTATTCGGATAGTGACTATGCTGGTGCAACTCTAGACAGAAAATCCACAACTGGTGGATGTCAATTTGTTGGTTGCAGACTAATCTCTTGGCAATGCAAGAAACAAACAATGGTGGCCAATTCTACAATTGAAGCAGAATATGTTGCTGGTGCAAGTTGTTGTGGGCAAGTTCTTTGGATCCAAAATCAAATGCTTGACTATGGGTACAATTTTCTTAACACCATTATTTATATTGACAATAGCAGTACTATTTGTATCATTAAAAACCCAGTTCAACACTCAAAAACAAAACATATTGAAATCAGACACCATTTCATAAGGGATTGCAATGAGAAGAGGTTAATTCAGGTAGTTAAAATTGATTCTGAAAAGAATTATGCAGACCTTCTCACCAAAGCTTTTGATTTAGGTAGATTCAAATATCTTGTAGGAGGTATTGGAATGATAAATCTTTGAAAATCATATGTTTGGTTCATAAAATTAACTGGTATTGGATTTTAAACATGGTAGTGCTAGTTAGTCAAAAGGTCCTGTTAATTCATAATTGGTCCTGCTGATATAAAATTGCTATGTTTTGTTCATATAAAGGCTTGAATGTTTAAAATGCTTTAGATCAAGTGCTTTGCACTTTGTTCTTTTGGTTTGCAACTAACACATTTCAGGTTGATAACAAAGCAAGAGTTCTTCCAAACAGAAAGGAGCAACAAAAGTTATATTCATTTCAGGAGAGATAACAATCTCAGGGGAGGAATTGATAGCCCAGAATGGAAGAAAAACCAATTAATGAAAGGAAAGACAAGAGCATACAAGATGATGCAGAGTTGAAAAAGAAAGAGTTAAATCACATATCTAGAAGGGATGAAGCATTTCTCAAGGAGAAAGTTCTATCTAGATAAACCTAAGGAAAGTTTCAACTCAAAGGCATGACATTAGATGATTTCAATTGTTGAACCAATCATCCAAGATACACAGCATCATAGCCTTTTTAAATTTCCTCCATCCAAGGAAATTGCACCATCTTTGGGCCATTATGGCTTTTGGTATTCCACTCACCAAGTTTTTACAAACTAAAGAGTTGGCTAGTCCATAAGCAAACGGCTTTTGGTAAAGACAAATCAAATCCGTTGATGGTTGATAGTTTACCAAAAACTATATGGTTGTTAACTAACCATACTTAATTGTAAATAGTTAGCTAGTCCTTAAGCAAACGGCTTTTGGTAAAGACAAATCAAATCCGTTGATGGTTGATAGTTTACCAAAAACTATATGGTTGTTAACTAACCATACTTAATTGTAAATAGTTAGCTAGTCCTTAAGCAAACGGCTTTTGGTAAAGACAACTCAAATCCGTTGATAGCTGGTAGTTTGCTAAAAACTATAAGGGATTTTTATAAAACTTTCAAAGGTACTGGTAGTTCAAAATTGGTACTGCTAGTATAAAAAGGTACTGCTATATAGCCGTTGAGCCTGTCAGAAAAAGTTTTAGCCATTAGGCCTGGTAGTTAAAATTAGCCGTTGGGGTAGTTATGTAAATTACTGATGATTATATTATATTATATTTCACATATAAAAGATCTTTTTAACCGCCTATACATTTACTTATTATAATCTTTCTTATTGTCGGTTAAAAGTAATTCTCTCATATCTTCTTTCATCAGTCATTATCATAATTCACATACACCTTTCATCTTCTACCATTACTACCAACAAATCCCACCATCATTTTCAAAATTTTCATTATGGCTTCCACAGTTGTTCTAGATTTTGTCCAACGTCACAATCAGTTAGCATTTTTGGAGAAGTCAGAGGATAATGCCTCATTTCATCAAGTAGTGGACTTTTTAAACAACTCCTACATCAGGTTTGCTTTGCTAGTCAATCCCACTATTTATGAAAATCAAATTTTACAATTTTGGCAATCTGCTAAAATTAAAACTTCTGAAAATGGGGAACAAAGAATTAAGGCCAAAGTGGATGGTAAACATTTGACTCTTACTGAGTCATCCATAAGAAGGCATCTTCATTTGGATGATTCTGATGGTATTAGTAAGTTACCAGATACTGAAATTTTTGAAAATTTACAAAGAATGGGGTATCATGCTGAGTCTAACAAACTCACTTTTCTGAAAAAGCATCTTACTCCACAATGGAGATTTTTGATTCACACAATCCTTCACTGTTTGAGCCAGAAGAAAACCTCTTGGGAGCAATTTAGTGGAAACATGGCTTCTGCTCTCATTTGCTTAGCTACAAACAGAAAATACAATTTTTCTAAATATATTTTTGAAGGGTTGATAAACAATGTGAAAAGTAAAACAAAGTTTTTGATGTATCCAAGATTTATTGGATGCATCATTGCAAAATTGAAACATTTGTTACTTCCCACAGACTCAATTTATGATACACCAAAACTTTCTCACAAAGTATTTTCAAATATGAGAATTGGTTTTAGAGGGGAAGAAATACCACTTTTTGATGAAATGTTACCACAACATCCAGAAGAACCAACACCATCAGCTGAAACACAATCATCTAGTTCTTCACATGGTTACATTTCACCAACACATCAAACAACACCAATACCATCTCCAGTACCATCACCAACATCATCACATCATGTATCACAACACCAATCACCTCAGACAATGCAAGAACTGAAAGACAAGGTGAAGTTCTTAGAAAATGCTCTTAAAAGTCAAAGCAAGAAGTTTTCTGAGATCAACATCAAATTGGTCAAGAGGGTAAAGAAATTGGAGGGTGAAGTGAAGAAGTTGAAGGGTAAAAGATCTGCAAAGACTGTTTTATCTAGTTCTTCGAAGTCAGATGATGATAGGATAGGTCACTCTTCCAAAAAGGGGAGGAAGGATAGTTCTGAAGATGAGGAAGAGGCTCAATTTGAATTCCATGATGGAACTCAAGTTTATGATGAAGAGCCTGTTGGAGCAGGGCAAGAGCCTGCTAGGCCAGAAGAAGAGCCTGCTAGGATAGAAAGGCTATTGGCTATGGGGTATAAAGGGTCTGCTGAGAAAGTGTACAAAAGAAAGAGGGTTTTAGTTGCTGATGAGCAATCCTCTGCTCCATCACAAGATCAAACTCCAAAGGATAAGGGCAAAAGTATTCTGATTGAAGATGAGCCAAAATCCAAGAAGTTGAAAAGAACTCAGCAAATTCAGATGGCTTTAGGAGAAGAAGAGGCCGAAAGAGTTCATGAAGAAGAGCTAAGAGCTATTGAAGCTTCAAGAATGCTTCAAGTAATGACAGAGCAGAAAGATGCTGAAGATGCTGCTCAGACTCTTCTTGACACTCAAATTGCTCAAGAGACCTTTGATGCACAGATGCTATGGATTATCAATAATGATCCAATTGTGAAAGGTCAAGCAGCAAATATAGTAAATGACAAGACACTCAATTCTGATGAGAAAACAAAAGCACTTGAATCTTTCATCAACAAGAAGTATAAAGAAGCAGCTTTGGCTGACATTTTTGAGAAGATGAAGGAAAGTCAGAAGAGAGGTTTTAAGGTTGGACAATCTCAGAAAGATCAGGTGATTTTTATGAAAAGGTTTTTGAAAGGTCAGGCAAATTGGACTGACTATCAACTAAAGAAGAAATCTGCTGATGAAATCTTCTTCCTGTATCTACAAGCCTACAAGAGTCTTTACTATAAAGTTCCATTTGATGTACACCCCTCAATGAAGAAGAAGGATGCTCAGAAGAAAGAAGTAGCAAAATTGGACTCAGAGCAAGTAAGTAAAATGTTGATTACTTTGCCTACTATCATACATGCTGATCCAATTAGCTGTAGAAGACCTATTATTGATTAGGAGATCAACCATGATAGATTAGGAAAATCATGGAAAATAACAAGGGTTGGGGGTCAGTTTGCTATCTTCAAGAATTTTGAAAATTTAGTTAGAGCATGTGACAGAGCAGACTTGGAAGAATTGTGGAATCTAGTGCAGATTAGACTAGACACAACTTCTAGTACAGATGCTAAGGAACAAGAACTTTGGGTAGAATTCAATAGGATGTTTGATCCTGATCCCAAAGATGTTCATTGGAAATTTCCCTATTATGATCCTTCAACAACTTGGGAATTTCTAAGCCATAGCAACATTCATCACCTTTTCACACAGAGTGGGATAGAACTCTTTATGTTGGCTGAGAAAGAGTATCCACTAAGTTATGAAGTGCTTAAAACCATGATCTCCAAGAGATTAAGGTGTGACAAAGATGATGAGAACTCAGAAATTGTTCAGAGTTTGCTAAGCAGCATATCTGAGCAATATGAAAGAAAAAGGAAGAACAGAGAGTGAAGGTTTTTGGAAGAGTTCTCTCAAATCCTCAAGGTATGTATTTTATTCATCAGAAACTTGTGTATTTTAATGGAAATAACAAGTTTAGGGGAGGATTGTTGGGAATAAAATGATCAAAGTCAAAGAGCCTGCCAAAGATGTTGAAGAGCCTGCTAGTTGATTTTGAAGTGTATAAAGATGTTCTACCAGTACCTTCTGGGTAGAAGGTACTGCTGGTTGATGAAGGGCCTGCCAAGCTTATGTCAAGTCGATTAGATATTTTGTAATAGATATTTAGTTGAATTATTAGTCTTTGTACAAAGTTATACGTTATGTAGAAGTAGTGTAGTCCTCTGTGGTTCACAGAAGAATATGGCAGAGTTGTACATTGGTAGTTGTATTTAATTGTAGGCGCCAATATAGTCAAAGTATAGTTTTATATTCAACCACTTGACACTCTTGTAATAAGATATCCTTATCTTATAAAAGGATATCTTAGTCACCACTTCATGCATGCATCTTACACAACCAATAACCAAAAACCAAACTATCTCTCAAGTAACTTAGTTACTTCAAATCAAAAATCCTTTTACAATCTTAAGATTCAAGATTACTTTATAATCCCGGTGATATTTAGATCATCTGTATTATTTCATCAATAATATTGAATCGTTTTGTGTTAAACCAAAGTTGTGTTCTTTGTTCATTGCATTCTCACGTTTACTTAAACTCACCACCTTGTGTTCTTTTAAGTGTGTTGTAGTAGATTCCGCATGCTAAACACATTCAATACATAAATATCTCAAACAAACAGAACAAAACCGTTCCACACCTTTTTCTATAATACTCAAGCATTCTATATTAAGGTAAGTATTTATATACTTTAAATACTTATAAACTTTGTTAGTTTATTTATTGTATTTATAAACTCTTAATATGTCATATAATCAAGTAAGCAAAATATATGTTTCACATATTAAATACTATGTTAGTAGGGAGCTTCATGTGAGGGGTTTCATTTGGGTAACGGATTGACGAGTTGCTGGATTTACGAATTAAAGTGTCCTAGCTCCTCGTACGTTTACTACATGACTTCAGAATTATGATGGCCCGAACGGTAGTACGAGATATATAAACTATATATGGCATGTTTAAATATTCACTTCATTGTTTTAGAACCTAAGACACGATATCGTATTTCTAGGTTGCTCGTAGAGATTCTCCTGGCTTATCCAGCGATTTCATTATATCCTTAACATCATGTACTCTGAGGTGAGTTTGTAGCCCCAGTTTTACTTTACTATTTATTAAACTCTTTGGGGGAGATACATGCTCAACTACTTTTAATTTCAAACATGATTATTTGCAAACTGTATGTTTTATCTGAACCGAATGTTTATTTATGCTAGATAACATTGTTGTCATACTTAGAGTTTCTATGTAACACCCCAACCCGATAAGGATAGAAGTATTACGTTATGGTGACATATCAAAGCAAACACAAGCATATGACTAAATAATACAAAATGAATTTCAAATGTTACAAAGGAAGAATTGAAGATACAAGGTTACAAAGGGAACAATAATAAATTCTAAGTTCTACAATTTGTAAACGTTCTAGTCATCTCTAATCCAGAATAGCTAGTAAGGTCTTCTAAGTCCAAAGTACTCTCCACTCATAACCCAGCTTCCAAACTAAAACCTGCCGCAGGAAAAGAAATGCGGCTGAGCTTAAAAAGCCCAGTGAACAGATATATATAACATAACATAATGGTAAATAAGCATAAGCAACGAAGGAATAAGAATACAAAACGAAAAGCATAATCATGAAAGTCATACGAATTTTAAAGAGAACTAAGAATCAAGAATGCATGAGAACTGAATAGAGAATGAACCAAGAGAATAATGAAATAAGGGAAAAGTTATATAAGGATGTGCCATAAGAACTCCATACATAATCCGTTAAATCATACTAAAGCATAACAAGTATACGAAGAGGGGAGACCTCCAAGTACTAAAAGTGTGAGAATGAGTGTAAGGCACACACCACCTGGTCACCATACATACACATACATAAACCTAGGATGCATCCGTATGCTCCCTAACAAAATATGAATGCCAGTACTAGACTGGTTACACATATATAAAGTTGGCCTATTGTGTACACAAAATCATAACATAAGGGGGAATGCCATAGATCTATCACACCTCTACAGGAGTGTCATGCCTAAGGTGCCATCAAAGACATGGTCATGGTACCTCCACAACTAGGTAAGCTCAGGCACAGATCTATCATAGCATACAACAATAACAAACTAGCATGGCAAGAGAAACGAGATAGTAACTCAAATAGCATGGCGAAACATAAGCATAGCATAGCAGAGACATTTAAACAAATGTCAGAATGAATCAATGAGAATGACAATCATGCAATGAGAGTCATGAGTCAAATAACGGAATCATATCAGGCATAGGATCTCAAAGGTTCATAATCAAAGGTTCGAAATCAAATGGTTCATAGCAAGGTTCAATTCATAGGTTTCTATCAAATGTTCATTTAAAGAAATCTTTTAATAATGGTTTTCATAAAAATGATCTTTAAAAATAAACGGTTTTCATAAAGGTAGCCTTTAAAATAGTTTTCATAAAAGTTAGCAAGATTCTATATAAAAATGATAGCGCATCATGCTCATAACATCGTTTTAAAAAAATAGTTTTTCTCAAAACATTTCCATGATACAATTAAGAAAGGTTTTCACATCGAGTTACAATATCAAATGAACCTTCGAAGTATCAAGTGATTTCGAATACTAATATCACAGGGTAACGAACGAATTATATCAAGTATTATATCACAAGGATCATAATGAACGAATGTCAAATGGATCATGAAGAATGAATCAAAGTATAAGGGAACATAGCAATGGCTTAGGGAATCCTAATGAATCAAGATCAAGAAAGTATTGAGAATGAAAGAACCCTTACTGAAAAAGGGTAGAATATCTGTACTTTAGACCGCAAGTGAAAACACAACTAGAAACATAAAGATCGGAAGCAAACTCCATCTTCAGCGAATCTACACGAATTCATGATTGCCTTATTAATAAATTATTTTAAATTGGGTTACTCATTTTAGTCGGCTTTCCATTTTTAGTAACATCCTATTTTTATCACGTTTTCTGATTTAATAACATTTAGGGTTAAAAATGCCATTTAGATAATTTTAGCCTTAATATAATGAATATTTTAGCTTAGGATTTATATGACACCTTTAGAAATTTTAGGGTTTAATGTGTCAATGTTACAAAGCTTGAGGTCCAAAAGTAAATTATCAGTTACATAATAAGTTTTCTTATATTATTACAACTCTCATTTTACTTAACCACTCATGCTGTACAAAAACAATTCCAAATTACTACTTATTTTATTGATTCGAAAAGGCAAACCACAAGAGGAACTACCATCTATGCATCTCTTCTTCTCCTCGTATGTAACACATATTGAAACGAACATTGCCTACAAGACAGCCCTATAATCACCTTTACTTACTCGACAACAACTCATATGAATCTTCTCAAATCATGCCACATGACACACATATTGGACAAGCCTTCTTCTTTCTTTATAAAGGTACATGCGTATAAAGGTACATGAGATATAAGTGTGCATGAAAACGGGCTCAAGCATGAAGACAGACCCTCGAAACAGCTCGCGAGAAGTCATAAGCCATTTAGATGCGTTATGAAACCGAAGAAATAAACATGTGATACCCTTTTTTTCCCAGCCCATCGACACAGCCAATATACTCATGAAATCACAGTTCTTTCGACACATACTAGTCACCCCACGACACACAACAGCCCGCATAGTGCCCCTTAACACAGCCACACGACACTTTTAACGGTCACATAAAATCATGAGTTTTCACTCTACTCGACACCCTCTTTTTATACAGCATGGGGTTCGGAAAAAAAAAATGGCAAAACAAGCAGGTATTTTCTTTCTTTTATTTCTGTTCGTAATGGGTCAGTTTCATCAAGTTTTAGTCGTGTATTTTTGGTCACATTCATGCGTACTATAGGGTCGACTATCAAGACACACATAGGTTCCCATACTAGACTTTTCGATTGTTAGTTTATGTATCAACTTCCATAATTTCATGTGACTTTAACATCGTATATATGCTGTATATTTAACTGATCTATATAGCTTCATGAGACCTTTTATATGTTTACAAAGAGATCAACGAAAGGAAAGAAGCAAGGTTTGATACTATACTCTCGTAGCGTGATCGAAAGAGAGAACAAACGACCAAAGAACCACGAGCACAAGACCCTCGAATCTGCTACAAAACCACGACCACAACCTCGTCGAATCTAAGCCAAAACCACTCCCCTCGAACCAGCAGTACACCTCGTTTAGACAACCAAGTAGCAACCAAAAAAAATCTCCTCTTTGCTGCCTTTGAATCGCACAGTAGGGAAGGAAGAAAAGATGTAGCCGCCAATGATTGTGTGAAATTGTGTTTAGGGTTTTGTTTAAAAGTCTTGTGTGATATGAAAAATAAAAGAGGTACATGTATACTGTATAAAGAAAAATGTGTGAGAGATATTTCAAATAGGGAAGGTTGCAGATTTTGTGGGATGTGATGGACAGAATAATGTGTGCAAGATTCGGTCATAAAACAGACGTGTGAAGTCACATAAGTTCACTGAAGAGACATGTGAGTCTTTAATATTTTAATCAATTTAAGATGTACATATACATATATAATTCATGCGTACATGTGCTTACGTATGTACATTTTTAGTGCTAAAAATTACATTTTACATGTGGCTTTCTAAATTTAGAATGATTGTTTTTTGGGATTTGATTTGGGGACAAATTAAATTATAATGCAAAGTCTTATATTAACTTAACTTGTTAGATAAATTAGCTTTTAATTATCTTAGGTTAAGTACAAATGATGTTACTTATAAAATTTTATAAGTTCTTAAAAGTTCAAAATTAGAGGGTATTTTGGTCATTTCGGATTGTGGTAATTTTGGGGTTTTACAATTCTTCCCCTCTAAAAGAAAATTTTCGTCCTCGAAAATTGAAGTGAAACGAAACGGAAGCACAAAGGACCAGGAACGAAAATGCGAATGACTTGTTTCTCATGACTCTATCTTGTTGATCAAAATAGCTTCGGTTTCTTCAGAAAGGACATACCATACTGAATCCAGATCAAAGAATAATATACCAAACGTAATAGATGATAATCGTATTCTCTTGGGAGAGATACAGGAAATACGTAGGATTTGACGGATATGCCGTCCATAGAATTTGATTAGACAAATCAGATGAGAACGTACAGAAAATAGATTGTCGATTACATCAACCGGCAGAAAGCTCTACAACAGTACATAAGATTCTTATTGGAAGTGCAGAGGTCAGCAAAACGCGTTTCGAGAATCCAAACGTATCAAATCGTATAACGGTGAAGGCAGATTACGCGTATAGGTAGAATGAACCTAAAGTCTCACTAACGCAGATAATCTCAAACAGCTATCAGAAATTCTAAGGCTCTAAGGCACTTCTCGAAATATCCTATGATCACAATAAGTGCACGTTATATGATGTAAGTATTATCACGTTGATCAGGCGTCATAATACTAGCATCATATAAATATGCCCTCATGATGGTCATACTTTATCTCAAGTCGCGAACAAAACAACCTATCTTAATCCACCTTGTCCTTCTATAGTCTTAGAGGTCATCAAAATCAACTTAGCCAATATAAGTGGTTGCTTCAACATTCGCCCATTCATGCACATAAATCTCAAAGTTCCTTCCATAATTCGTCAAAATTCTCATACCACACTCGTTATTCAACAAACGCAGAGTGAACACAGAACGGAATTACTAACAGAGAACCTAAATCATTCAAAGGACTTCATTATCAGGTAACAGAAACATAAGTAGGTTGAGAGGAAGTGAATTACGTAATCAACGGCTTCATCCTTCATAGAATCAACTCTCCCAAACACAAATGTTCGCTTCAAAATTCGTGCATTCAAATACATGATTTCAAATCTATTCCAATTCCAAGTAGTCTGTCTACGTCCGTCCGTATGATCATAGGGTGGAAAGGAATTATAAACTTGAGTCTGGTCCCTCAAGCCTTCGGCACTTCTTCTGGACACTGAGGTGTGGTAATGTGAGTTTCTTCTTATACGCTTCTTTCATGGTAATGCCTGTCACGAACATCTTCTACTAATCTTCTACAAGGTTTCTAACTCTGACAACGGTCTTCGATCTCGGTCCTTTCTGTGGAAGACTCTGTCATCGCAAGATACCTGGTAGTGCTGTCTGCAACTATCTCCGAACGCCAATCAAACCTATTCCCCAAGAACACAGGGGTCATTCTACTCAATACGAAAATGATCTATATATTTCTCTTTCGTCTCGGAGCACAAACACACTGTCATATTATGACAATGATCCAAAGACTAGCGAAAAACATGATTCTATTAGCCAATACAATTGGCATCCTTTGAAACTCATAATGATCACAACGAGTACGAAGGCCGCTTCAGGGATCGTCTTCATATCTACTTCACATCACCAATCTTCCTCTTCACGAATAAAACTGAATTGCTTCGCAGGGGTTACTCTCAGTTAGTCAACTCCCTTCTTAGAAGTTTTTGTGGCTGTTTCTTCTGTCCTTCAAACCTAAATTAGACCATCTGATACAGAGTTTTGAAAGATAGGCCAATCGATTATTGATACGCGGAAATGGATAATTATTTCAGATAGTGATATGGTTAAGTTTCACGATAGTCGATACACCGCCGCATACTTCTCTCTTTCTTCTTCATGAGCCAACAGGAAAATCCCAGGATAAAAACTAGGGTGAAGAAAATCATATTTCGTCAGTTCCTTTAATCTCTCAACTTCTATGGTATCATGGTTTCGTCAACTGAGATCAATCCAATGCTAACTCCACTTTCCAAGCAGGAGGGAATTCCAAGAGGTTCATCAGAAAACACCAGAAAATTTGTACGAAAAAAACTTCCAATTCCAGAACTTTCTAAGGGTGGATACTGATTGTACAATAAATTGCACTACCAGGCCTTCGATGGTGATCAAAGGAATAATGGGGTGTTGAGATTGCGCCAAGCATGTTCTTAACTTGTAATAAGAAATACTAATACACTACGTTAAGTGATTGCACAGGGGTTGGACCTTGCGAACCACCTCCGGCGTGCGAGTAAGTATGTGTGATATGATAAGTAGGTTGTAACTAGCGAGGGTGAAGTTAACTTACATCGTTTTCGCCCGATTAAGCTATTTATAGGTGAGAAATAGGACTTAGTGGGCGGTTTGCACATGTTTCGGAGATCATGGGGGCGTCCCATGATTTATGGTAACCGCTAGGGCTTTGTAGCCTACGATCTCTGTTTTGGCGGGAAGCCTAAAGGAAGAGGAGACGTGGGTATGACCAGGTCATGGTAGTCCTCCGTTGTAGTCCCTTCGAGAGGGATACCCCGAAGGGCTTAGGGCTTCGATTGGTGGATTCCCACATGGTAACCAGTTCGCAGGCGAATGGTTTTACGCCAATGAAACGTGTTAGGAGATTAACCAGGGCCTCCGAAGGGAGAGCTTTCTACAGGCTCGAAGGGGAGTCCTTCGTGTTGGAATATGTGAACTATATATAAAATCATAAACACATATAATCATCAAGAACACGCAGCGGAATAGATCTACAAGAACATGTAATTAATTAAACATAAATAGATACGTACCTTAATGATTCCTAGCAAGAACAAGGAATCACGTGCTCCAAGAACAATATAAACCCTAATAGGGTTTTGGGATGGATCGACAGGGGTAAGTAACACTTCCAAGATCACAAGCTAAAGTAAGCTTGTCACTCGTTCCTGTACACACGTATTAGTAGCGTTTCAATGTGAAAAGCTAGGTTCATGTATCACAAATAAAACATCACAACAACTAGGGTTTGATGTTCTTGACAATACATGGTCAAATCCGCAAGAGATACATAACAGTACGTTGAAGATAAGGAGTAAACTAATTCATGTATAGATATATATACATGAAAAGTACACGTCCCATCTACACATGCACATGCATGGTGTATTTAATATCTCCTTTATTGTTTGTGTCAGTGCGTAGGAAAAGGGTAGGAAAAAGGGTACCGATTGTAAAAGCAATCGGTTAAGGGATTTGTTATTCAGTCAATCGAATCCCATAAAACAAGAGGAAAGGTTGCTTTTATAGCAATAAAACTTGTTTTTTAAGTTTTATTTTTCACCTCCTCATGTTTCATAAATTGACACTTAACCCCCTTTCATTTTCCTAGTTCGACCATGTGAATATTTGTGATTTAATAATTAATCATAAATAATTATATTAATTATTAATACATTGACACTCATACGTAATGTGTGCAATCCCGAAGTCTCGTGTTCGAAACCGGACATACAAATATTAATAAATAATCCATAAACTCTAACAGCTCCCACTTGGATATTTATTAATATAGTAATGACATGGGTCAGCCTAGCTTAACCTTCCCAATGCCCCCAGCTCGATCCGAGTTGTGGTTCTCCTGGTAAAAACCACGTGTGATGAAATTAATCATCATACTTATCCTTTTGTTACTAATACCGCGTTAATTTGGATATGGATCTTGGTCATTCCATAATTAACATTAGTTTCTCGTTTATACGTAATTGAACAAGATTACCAAAACATCTGAACGTCTTCCAGATAGACTTTGGGCGTGGCCACGCAAACATCTTGTCAATCCTACGAGTGGCCAAGCAGTATTAAACTTCAACACAAAGTTGAAGGAACAAATCCTTTGTTGACTGCGAGCATAACCCTCGAACTTCGCATCATTTCCGAAAATAGCCCTTATAACTACCTTTTACGGTTAGCGTTAGACCACCTTACAGAAAATAAGCTACATCCTCGGCAATTATCTGTCATCTCAAGTCTGAGGATAAATATTCATGATATACTTGATGACGACGATCCATAAAGTATAATCATGTGGTTGGGATAAGTCCTATATTCAATTTATCCAATATTGAATATCATGTGACATTGGTGTCTCAACCTACAGTCCATTCTACCAATCCTCACATTTGCCTTAGTTCAATAATATTCCCATATTATTAATTGACAACGGACTATTTAGAATAAAATATAATAATTTTACTCATGGATTTAAACATGCAAATATAGGACACAAATATTAATAATGAGAATAAACGCTATCCGCACTTTATTCCATTAAAATAATAATTGTTTACACGTCCCTTATCCAAATACTAACCAGATCAAGCATGATAATTCCCATTAATGAATATGCCACAAGTCATGACCACCATACTTGTTGACAAGGCATAAATCAATTAATTTGATCTATCGGAATTTTGAGAATACTTATTTCAATAATGAAATTCTTGTATGTGTGCATTCATCTATCTAGATATTGCCACATACTTCATAAAATGCGTGACATCCTCATGCACGAATTTATGACAATTAAACTACCAAAACTTTGTAGTTAAAGTATTCTAATTCTTTATGTATAATGCAACTATGCTCATAATGAACATAACTAGTATGCATGGTCTCCTAATAAGAATGAGCTCCCACCATGACTAGTATTGAGTGTCATCTCAATCTTACTAGCATCATTGTATCAAACAACAATATGCTCTTTTAAAAGTTCCGTAAACTTTAATATCCATCGTGTAATGTTTTGATATCTTCAAATCCTTCAAGATTTGAGCACAATATCAATCAAGCAATAACTTGCCATATGGTTCACATTTAGAATTTTGGAGCAAGTCCAGGCTGAGGATGTAAATTCTAAACCATATCCATTACACTTAACTATCTAATAATTTATAATTAGATATTAATGTTGTCAATCATCTTGCATCCAAGCATGACACAACAAGCAACATGATGTACATGAAAAATCCTTGTTTCAAACTTAGATTTGTTCATGTCATATCTTTCCAAAGATATGTTTCTATCTAGTTCTTCTAATAGAATATCATGTTCTTTTAGAATTAGTTATTTTACCGCTTATGTTTATAATCAAATAAACATATATTTCAAGGTTTTATTTTCTATATGAAGTTTCATTCCAAACTAAAACTTAACATATAAATGTTAATGGAATGTTACTTCTTATATGTTATACAACATATATGAAATAAGAAAATAAATACATCACTCCCACTAGCTTTCAGGAATATTAAGAAATATCTTATTTTAATTATAAATCAAACAAGATTTAATAACTAAAAATAAGTATATCTTTTAGATGCATGCATTAATCCATTTTCAAATGATTTTGCACTTTTGTATACTATTAAAGATTATTTGAATTCAAACACTCCTTTCAATTACTTTTCGTCCTCGCTCAAGTAATTATCCAAGAAAGAGTTTTGATATTCCATTATTAACTTCATATAAATGAAACTAATAATGACAATCATAATCTTTATATATTTAATGTGCTTAGAAAGAATCTCAATCACATTTAATTGCTTAATTGCGATTGATAATCTTTTCACATATTAAATATGTATACAAATATTGTCCATATGATTTCTACACAAGAATTTTAAATCACTAGGATTTTCATTTCCTTTGTAGAAATTCATTTTCATTCTATAGTGTTACTATAGAGTTTAAGATTAACTACGTTTCCAAACTAGTTATCTTTTGGACTGCATCTTGTTATTCATAGTATGAGTAATTTACCAAATAACATTTGTAATTTATTAACAGGCATATCACGATCCTGTAACTCATAACCCTCAACATATTCTACAAATATTTGAGATATCCTTGCGGATCTATGAATTGAGAATTCCATCATCTTTGAGATTTAACACTAACATGTTAAATCCTCATTATGATTTTGCTAGGGTATTTAGAAGATTATGTATCTTGTAATTTTATCTCATCAAGATAAAACTCCCACTCGCCTTTTGGAATTTATAGAATATCTATAAATTCTTTGGCCAATAGAGCAACACAAAACTTGTTCTCTTTTTGGGATTTTACAAATACATATTGACAGTTCCTAACATTAATTTGTTAATAACCTACCCAACAAGTAGTTTAACAAATTCTGAACTTCAATTTTAAGACTTAATGTGATTCAACACATTCCATAATTAATGGTGTCTTATTAATCTTCTAGGTTGGAGTCAAATTGAGTATATCCAATTCATACTCAATTTTCTAACCTTGATATCTTTAGGAAGATTAGAAGATATAATTATCTTTAATCAAACAATTTTTCAAGAGTTTGATTTTCCTAACTGAACATACCATAAATACTATGTATTTCATTAGGATTAATATTGTAAGTCAATCTTACAATATCTTAAAGATAAATATATATTTCATTTTTGCTCACTTATTTACCAACTAAATTACTTTAATGGTACAATAGATTTTCCAAGCCAATTGCATACTTTATAACATAAGTGCCTTATGGTCCAAGCCACTTAATATCTATGTCTTACCAAAAAAACATAAACTGTTATAATCCCAATCTACGTTATAAGTCATTAATCAACTCCATGACTTCTTGTATATGTCTTAATTAAAAGACATATCAAGTTAACGTATTACTTTATTTATAAGTCTTATAGCAATAAAAGACTTCATATTTATATCTTTATACTAAAATATAAATATGCATAACTAAAGTAATTATGAACACCAGAACTTGGTTTCAATAGATATTTCAAGTTAATTTATTTACTTCATATATTTATGTCATTCCATGAATACATAAACATTCAAATTATGAAGTAGTATAAGATTACTTCATTTATTTATGTCATTACAACAATACATAAATATTCACATTAGAAGTAGTCTTATTATCATATTGACACTTGTTCTAATAATTATCTAATTTTAGAAACTTGTAAATTAACATAGTTTCATTTCATCAATCAAGGCTGATAATGATGAAAGTATGTAATTTACCTTGTTATTAATATCTAGTAATGAAAGTAGATATTAACTTCAAGTGTTCCATAAATTAGAATATGCATAAAACACATTAGAACATTGATCTCTTACCTTACAGTCAAGAGAACCCTTTAAATCATATTCCTTTATGTTGTTGCTTGCACACAATAAGATTTCTCCCACTTGTGCATGGAACAACATTACGTATCGAATAAACAACACGTCAATAGTTTGCTTATTTGATCAATATGATTGTGTCATAGATATAAGTAGATATAGAATCACCTCGTCTAGTAAGAAAACGTACACGACTATCCTTAATACCACAAGTGTCTATAATTGGAAAGTATTTTATCTCAAGAAATTCTAGAGATAATCCGGGTAACTACCAAGACTTGTAGCTCCCACTGAATTTAAGATCACTGCATGAACTCATTATTCAGTAATTTCAGCACTATGCTCCCACTGGCTTTGACAACATTGTAAGTGTTGCATTACCAGTAAAAGCAAATAGCGTGCTGTTAACTTTCCTACACCTTTGATGAATCCCTTTCGTAACATTACTAAGGTACTTCAAAAATGTATTCTACTTTGTGAATGATGGAATATCCATCAATGCAATCAACTTGAAGGAATTGGGTATGCAATTTCTTTCTTAGTTAGGTCTACCGTGCCCATCATGGTATGTAGCACCTTTAAATGGTTGAAGCATGATTAACTAGATCAAGCATTCTAGTTTGCCTTTTACCACTTTTGCGGTAATTAGTCTAATTTCTAATTTAATAACTCCTAACCATGCAATTTCTTTAAGAAATTCGCCATGAGTTATTTCTTAGAATTTAGACAATTCTAATTTATCCTATTATACCTTTTTCACTCATGAAAAGGAATAGGATTAAGTCTCACTCTTCACACAGAAAGTAGACTAGGTTCATTCTTTTCAGCAAAAATTGACTCTCTCCAAAACCCCTACGGGTGTAGATCAGTTTACTACTAAAAGAATATCCCATGTTTACGGTTTTAACGTTGCATTAAATACATTAAAAGAATGTTCAAAATTCAATTTAGTATTTTTGATAATAACTTTTCAAGAAAATTAAACACCCACGGTAAAATAAAATTTCACCATTTAGTTTTCATTGAAAATTAGGATCCAAATTGACGTCGTTTCATCACATCAGCTTTGGCTGCTAGCAATGAAAGTACTCAATAAGGTAGAGCTGCACTCAATTGCCAATATTCAATTGCAATTCCTAGAATCATGGGACTTACATTATATTGCCAACATCAGTTGCAAAATGTAAGCATGTTTCATCCCCAAATCTTTATGCCTTGACGCCGTCCCATCACATTCAGCTTTGGCTGCTAGTGATGAAAGTGCCCAATTAAGTTCACCAACTTAAGAAACTGTAAATTGACGTCGTTTCATTGCATTCAGCTTTGGCTGCTAGCAACGAAAGTACTCAATTTACCCTTTAGACCGCACCCTTTGAACATCAACATTCAGCTTTGGCTGCTAGTGATGTAGGATGAAACCTTAGGTGTTCCTTTTTGTAGTTGGTTGGCATATTACTTAAATTTAAGGGTATTTAAAATTTTGATGTATGTTATCAAAAAATATGTACAAAGATGACATGCATTCATCTTTGTATCATATGTTTTCTACAAAAACCAGTTTACTCATTCGTAAGCTCAAATCATCAAAGTTTTTAATTGAGGCGTTGAGCAAATTACAACATTGCCTTAAGATGCTTCGTACTTTTTCATGGTGTACTTGGTAAGTCTATTATTGACGCACAGGCGAGCGGAGGGACGACAGCCGCCGAAGCTGGTTAAAACCGTGCCCCTCTAAGGTCACAATTTAATGTGAACCAACCTTAAACCCACTTTATAGTTTGTCAATAATAGGTCCGCCGCTTCGACCACTTTTGTACAGTCGCATCAATCAACTAAAACTTATGATTTTCTTGCTTAAAACAATTTATGTAGTAAATTATTAATTGCTAGTCTCGCCTGGGAGCAAATTACCGTGCGAAGCGAACCACTGTCGGCACATAAGACTTGGCAATTAAATGGTTTACTACAAAGGTTTCATAGTTATTAGGTTCATTTATTTTTATTTTGAAAAATTACCCTCTTTGTTGTTACAATCCATCATAATTAAACACACAAAGAACAAGTAATTCAAAAAATAAATAAACACATAATAACACATATATGATCATTAACAATATCATATAGCCACATGCAAACCTTTTTCAATAAATCCTATTAATAATTCTATGTGTAATTTAAATGTATGTAATTAACAAAACTCCCATTGGTTTTCGAGCTCATTGTGCCCAATGGACCACAGACGCCAAATAATTTGGCCGCGTAAGTTTTAGTTAATTAAATACCATATTGCACATAACTTATTAATTAATATATATTGAGGTCTTCCTCAATTTAAGATTTATTTAAATCATGTAGCAAACAATTCAATACAAAATCATACAAATCACACCATGACAAAATATGCAAGATTTTGTCATGGATACCATATTGATCACATAATCATGTAGCACATATTATTATGTCAATATCCATTGTACTTATCTAATTAATTAGTGACATCACATACGGTATTCACTAATTAATCCCTAAAAAATTTTCATGCAATCCTAGGGTTTCTATCAGATTAACAAATCAACCATAAAACCCTAAATAATCATGTGGGTGTCGACCCACTTTAAACCAATTAGGGTTTTTAAATCAAAACCCTAAAATTAAATTGCATGTATCTACATCAAGATTCAATTTTTAGGTTTTAAGTAATTAATTACAAGTTCTTAAACCTGGCTCATGATGCCACTGTTGGAATATGTGAACTATATATAAAATCATAAACACATATAATCATCAAGAACACGCAGCGGAATAGATCTACAAGAACATGTAATTAATTAAACATAAATAGATACGTACCTTAATGATTCCTAGCAAGAACAAGGAATCACGTGCTCCAAGAACAATATAAACCCTAATAGGGTTTTGGGATGGATCGACAGGGGTAAGTAACACTTCCAAGATCACAAGCTAAAGTAAGCTTGTCACTCGTTCCTGTACACACGTATTAGTAGCGTTTCAATGTGAAAAGCTAGGTTCATGTATCACAAATAAAACATCACAACAACTAGGGTTTGATGTTCTTGACAATACATGGTCAAATCCGCAAGAGATACATAACAGTACGTTGAAGATAAGGAGTAAACTAATTCATGTATAGATATATATACATGAAAAGTACACGTCCCATCTACACATGCACATGCATGGTGTATTTAATATCTCCTTTATTGTTTGTGTCAGTGCGTAGGAAAAGGGTAGGAAAAAGGGTACCGATTGTAAAAGCAATCGGTTAAGGGATTTGTTATTCAGTCAATCGAATCCCATAAAACAAGAGGAAAGGTTGCTTTTATAGCAATAAAACTTGTTTTTTAAGTTTTATTTTTCACCTCCTCATGTTTCATAAATCGACACTTAACCCCCTTTCATTTTCCTAGTTCGACCATGTGAATATTTGTGATTTAATAATTAATCATAAATAATTATATTAATTATTAATACATTGACACTCATACGTAATGTGTGCAATCCCGAAGTCTCGTGTTCGAAACCGGACATACAAATATTAATAAATAATCCATAAACTCTAACACTTCGACCCATTCGGAGGGTACATCATCAAGCCCCCCAGTCGAAAGTGATATATACGTACAATGATAAATTGCATTCGACTCAAAAAACCAGCTACACTTTATCCCGTTCGTCGCAAATTTGAACGTAATGAAGATAAGTGCTTAAACAAACTTTGCGCAATAAATGCGGCTAATAAATCTTCAACTACCACTCTATACTACAGCAACGAAGATATTAGTAAACATCTTTTCAAAAATTAAAAAATTAGGCTCCATGTATATCTCGGATTATAACTGCACGTGGATGGCTAGGATGAAACTACAAAGGATATTCATAAACCCTTCATAATTCCAACCCTAGATCATATTTTCTTTTGCGCCCAAAATACACGTACACGACCCTGTGCTTTGTGCTTCAGTTGAGCTTAAAGGTAAGTTTCCTTCTCCGATCTTTGTCCTTTTTCGCTCATAGTCTCTAGTTCAAGATGAGTATGGCGGCGAAAAGAACTATTAGGGAGCAAAAATCTACTCTATCAGAGCAGGCTCTAATAGAATTTCTTAAAATATATCCCATACCTAAAGAGTTTAAATTTATGGTTCCCAATCAAAACCAAAATGTTTTTTATGCTTGAGTTTCTACAATATTATCCGAATCTAACTTTAGGATTCCGATCCACCCCTTAATCCTGGAGTTTCTACAATATTATCAAGTACATATGTCCAGGCTGAACCCTTTTGGCTTAGCCAAGTTGACTATTTACAACGTTGTATGTAAAGCTTATTGGTATGAGCCAACACTGAATGTGCTTAGAGGCTTTATAAACCTTTGTCCTGGTGGTGATTGGTTAACATTGGCCAAAAGAAGTGAGCTCGATGTGCCTTGCTTAATAACTAAACCTTTTGCCAACAAAAGAAAATGGAAATGTCTGTTTTTCTATGTGCAAGATACGATAATACCTCCTAATTATCCAGCGTTGCTAGATAAAGACAATCGTTTTGATGAGAAACACTTTGATGACCCTTTGCCGCACTTCGTAAGAAGCTATCCCCTCTATCAACGTCTTGAACGTCACCCATTTGATGTGCAAACGTTTCCTGAGCCAATACTGTTTCTGGCGGGCATTATAGATCATTGGGAAGGCTCTCCCTTGGAACTTGAGATAATCTGCAATGGGAAAAGTATGTATGTACCTATTCAAATAAAGTAAATGACTTATCTGATGGTATTTATCTCATTTCTTTTTCCTCTAGGGATGGCATTCAGGAACTTCGTTGTAGCCCGTGGTACTAGAGAGCTTAGTTTTGTCCCCAAAGAGCCTAATAATGTGAACCATGAAGTAGGTTCTCCATCAACATCAATTAATAATGACGAGACTCCGCATTTTGTGGAGACTGTAGCAGATTCCGATGATCCCCTTATCAAGGAATTTCAAACAAGGCTCATGAGGTCCTCCGGTCTTTTAGATAAAAAGAAAAGTAAGAATGCAAAGGCTGCTATGTCTGTAAGGACTCCTCCGAAGAGGAAATTATCCCTTGCTACTCCTCTGAAAAGAATAATGAAGCAGAAAGGCTCTCATTCTAAAGCCTTTATACCTACTCCTCTGACGATTCCTGAAGATGATACTCATAGTAAGTTATAATGCATACGTAATAAATGTCCTTCCTTATATAACTTGTGCTTCTGTCTTTCGCAGGTCTTCCCAATGTTAATGAACTACCCAATTCGACTGCATGTCGCCATTTGGTCGAAAAATTGACACCTGCTAAATGGAGGGGAATCTTGGATAACATGTCTATGGAAGAGCTTTGCAATTTTCATTCCAAAAGTTATGCTAGGCAGGCTGTTTTGGATAATCATCTTAATTATAGGACAAAGGAATTGGTGCAAACGGTGTTGAATGTGAGAGTGAAGATGGATGCTATCTTAGCCAAAGAAAAAGCTAGAGATCATGAATATGATAAATTAGAGGCTAAGTGCAAAGAAGTGTTGGAGAACTTTGAGAAGAATCCTTTTGTACAAGATATGCGAGCCAAGATTGACAGACTCGAGGAGCAATTGATGGAATCCCAAGCAAGGTGTGATAGGTTGAAGGTTGAGGAGTCTAAGGTGTCTGATGAAGCGAAAAGTGTACCGCTTTTAAGGGGTCATTTAAGCCCTAAATCGTATTTATTTGATCAAATATTGCCCTAAATCGTTCCTTTTGTCATTTTAGGTACTTTTGAGGAGAAATCTGGAAAAGGAGGCATTTTGGACGTTTTTGGAGCATAAAAGTGAAGAAAATGACAAAGTCTCAAAATCGGCTAAAAGTTACCTTTGACGGCGTCAGGATCCTCTCCAGACGGCGTCACGGCTTGGCAATAAAATGGTGGATGTGAAAATTACTCATGATAAGCCAGTGAAATTTGCATGAAATTCTGACGGCGTCACGCTTTAATATGATCAAGGTCGTCACGGCTTAATTTAGAGAGGGACGGCGTCACCCCTAATTCTGACGGCGTCAACCCCTGATAAGCCAGAACAAATTTTGGAGAGCTAAAAAGGGACGGCGTCAAGAAGGTCATCCGGGAACCCTAAAAGCGGCGAGGTGACGGCGTCACACTCCATAACGTGACGCCGTCAGATCTGAATGTCTATATATAGTTTTGCAATTTTTTGTCATTAGTGTGGAACTTATTGGGGAACTTTGTGTGTGAAAACCCTAGGACGAATTTGGCAGCTCTTTCAAGGCTTTTTGCCTTGAGATCTTCCATGTTACATTGAAGATAAGTTATCAATTAATCATTCAATATGTCTATGTGTTGTTTGATTCTATCTTGTTCTTGTCTTTTGTTTAACATGCTAGGCTAGATTTATCTTGTGTTTGCTTAGATCTAATGAAACCTAGCTATTGATTATTGGTTATTAGTGTGTTGTTAGTTGTATTGGATGATTGTTCATCTATGTTAGGCTTAAGAAAACTGGCTAACTTCCTATTCGGTAACTTGCTTGAACGTCTTAAGAAACATGAACCAATGCGTACTAAAGGTTTTTATGGTTGTATTTAATGCACAAGCGAATTCTAGTGATCCCATGTTAGGAGCTTCCTAGCCGACTCGACATAGGAGTGAAGTAGGAGCTTGTAGAGTTGGGGAAGTACGTACGCCACCCCACGAATGGTATTAAGGAATACACCCGTCATCCACGCAACTAATACACACTAATCAACCGGTAAAAGATAGTTAGGGAGTAAGGAAATCTAAGTAAACACATTTTCCTCCACATAAGTTTTCACCAACCTTTTCATTTTCTGTTATTTTATTTTATTTGCATTTGTAGTAACTTGGGTTAGTTGACTAGCAACTAATTCCGCCCACTCTTTCAAACCTGAGATTTTACTTGCTTTCATAAAAAATATAAAAACAAAAAATGAATCTTCTCTCACCCTTAGACCTATTAGAGTAATTTTTCATACCTAACGAACACTATTCCCTGTGGAGAACGATCAATCCCCCGTACTTACCACTACACTATACTACATCGGTCAGGTACACTGCCTGGTGGGGTTGTAAGCCTCTTGAGATCCCTCGAGAGGTAAAACCTGTTGTAAGGTTGCAAAACCACGCATCAAGTTTTTGGCGCCGCTGCCGGGGAATAGTTATTGTTTAGGTTGAATTTTTATTTCTATTAGGTCTACTCACTAGATTCCTTTCTAGTGAGATTTTTATTTTTTTTTTTTCTAGGATTTTCTTTAGTCTATCTACTTTCTTTGTGTGTTTGTTCGTAATTGGTTCGTCACTATGGATAGGGAGATTAAGACATTCAATGAGCTTAATGAGTTAATTGATAGAGAGAAGAGACTCGCCCGCCATATCACGAGTAGTGAGATTGAGCTTAGAGATGACTTAAGGTTAGTTCACAATTCCTCACCAATTCTAGAAGGATTAAGTCACCATAAGTTTATCTTTAAATGTCCTTGCCCCGCTAAAAATCGTAAGTACCCATGGATTAGAAAGGGGGGTTATTTTAATGTGAAGGTTCCATGCATGATTGGTCACATGTTTAGGGAGCATACCTATATTGATCTCAAGGCACCAATGAATTTCATGTCTAGGCTTTACTATAATTGGATCATGAGCAATGAGCTGAACCCTAGACAAGACCCGTATGACCCCAATCAGATGTGCAATTTTGTAGGTATAGCAAGTGGTTTACACGTCTTTATTGGAGATTTCGTTTACCAATGTGATTTTGTGATCCTAGAAGATATAAGGGGGATTATAGACCCGTATTTAGGCGAGATAGTTTTAGGAAAACCCTTCATAAGAACGTCCCAAGCAATTTATGATAAGGATGAAGGTAGTGTTACATTCTCCAGCGAAATAGGATGCATCAAGTACCTGATGCACCATAATGTGTCTCGTTTCTCTAAGTTCGAACCAAAATTTAAGGGCATTAAGGGCTTTGATGTCGATAATATCCCAGCACTCGAGGTTGATAACGATAACCAAGGAAGGGCTAGAGTTAAGTATTCGATGTGTTTGGCCTTAGGTCCGGAATACAAGTGGGATGAAAGAGTGATACAAAGCTTTAAAACCACATTTTTTATGCGGAACGGAAAAACGTAGAACCCGTGACTTTGAGTCTAGCTACAAGACTCGTTAATAAAGAAAAGCGCTTCTTGGGAGGCAACCCAAGCTTTATTTGTTTTGTGTGTTTATTTGTTTGTTTGTTTGATTTTATTTGTTTCCGTATGTGTGTTTAATTTTTATTATTATTGATTCATGTTCAAAAGTAAATTGTGAAAATGCTTTATGTTGTTTTTAACTTCGTCTTAACTACATATAAAGGTATTTTGCAAAAGTTAAGTGTAAAGAAAATCTAAATCGGTTTAGTAGAACACAAATGAACATGAATCGTAATAATATTAAATGAACATACATATTAGTATTTGTTCGCGTCAAATGCTTGTATCGAGTCATAATGATGTTTTGCAGGATTTCCAGGAAGTAAGGTATAGGTTTTTCCAAAATTTTTCCGGAAACGTAACATGAGAATTCTGTCAGATCATATCTGACGGCGTCAGGAGTTACAACTTGACGGCGTCAGGTTTTATTTTCTGAAAATTTTTGAAAGTTTTGTTTTCATAAAAAGTTTTTATTAAATCTATAACTTATAAACTCCAGGAATCTGCAAAATTATCATTCCACAAGCATTATATCCTTATATATAGAGTTTATCCCGCCGATGTTATGCAGGTTTTCGTGTTTGTTTTCTCAGGTTTAACAGGTTATTTTGGACAAGGAAATGTACGTGGAATCAAGCTTTTGGCGATGCACTAGTCATGAAGCTTTTACATTCTCTTTGGAAGAAGATCTAACCGTGTTACTTCATTATCCACCGAGCGAATTAGGGGAGTATTTGATTTCATTCTTTTACTTTATGCTTTTACATCTTGTTATTTGAACATTGGGGACAATGTTCATCTTAAGTGTAAGGGGGGGTAAAAGTACGATTAGAGAATGCTCTTACGCTTGATTTTTTGTTTGTTTAATAGTAGATGTGTAATAAAACTGAGATAAATACCTGTTAGGGCAATTTTAGTGCCAAATTTAAATTTTTTTACAACATATAGGAGTGAAACTTTGATTTTAATAAGCGTCTCACGGATAGGAGTTATATGACTAGCACAAAAACCGTACCACTAAAAAATTTTCCACCCCCAAATATGTGAGGTTCGCCCCTAGAATTGGTAGGAAGAGCATTTATGCTATGATGTGTGTGCCGGTAGCACTTAGATTCTAGAACTTGCGTTAGGACCATTCCAAGGCCACAAGTGAGACTACATTCGTGTAGTTAGATTTACTTCATGATAAGAGGCATTAGGATTAACCCATTGTTTTACACCTGTGTTTTTGTTATAATTACATTGGCTACATTGGTCAAGTAAGTCTCCCACACCCTTTGCGTTGTACTCATTTTTAGTACACGATACCCCTAGTACACCCCTCAGAGCCTATCTTTTCGTTTCGACCTTTAAGCATTTTACTTAAAGGAAGAATGTGTTACACCCCACTAAAATGTACACCCAAATCGCCTTAGCCTACCTTGTATGCACTCATTTTTAGTGCATTATTGTTACAACATTTGTTTAAACCCAAGTTAATTATCTAATTGATTACATGGTTGCTAAGTCGAGTCATATCCTTGTACATATTGTTTTGGGACGATCGGGACTCATGGGTAAAGTACTAGTGTAATGGAGTAATGGGGAAGAACATCATTTATTACCCCCATATGTGCTAAATATTTTAAAAGTACTCCAAGTGTTTTGATTATCTTAATTCGAGTCATTAGAATAAATTTTTGTAAAGTTATGTAAAAATTCAAGTGTAAGGGGAATGCAATGCCCCTTTGATGTATTATTTTGGATGGTAGGGCAAAAGTGTATGCACAAAAAAAAAAAAAAAAAAAAAAAAAAAAAAAAAAATCAAGAAAAATACAAAAAAATGAGAAAAAGAAAAATAGAAAAAACATACGGACTACCATCCCGTTTCATTTTATGTTTGTTTTATGTTTTTGTTATTTTGTTTTTAGCTTAAGATCGAGTCGAGTCTTGGCTTAGCAACATTGTATAGTACATGTAATTGATCAAGATCTTTAACTCGCCACCAGTAAAATATCCTTTATCCAACAAAACCGTGTTTTCCTTTTCCCTACACCTAACGTTATAACCCATGTAAAAGCCCTCTTTGATAGTTTATCTTAGGTGCTTACGCCTAGTGGAGGAGGTTTTTGATCCTTTCCCAAGCCTATGGTAATCTATTTGCTATGACAGGTAGTGAGAGATATTATCCGTTTTCATTTATGAGATTTATTTTGATGACACCTGAGAGATGTGAGTATCTAAACACTACTTGTGAGGTGCTAGTTTGTAATCTCCGTGCTTATTATGATTAAAGTGGAACGATTATTTGTTGTAATTACTTTTATGTTAGCATTAAATGACCCCTAACTTGTATTTTGATTAGAATAAAAGCGCATTTGCTTGAGGACAAGCAAATCTCAAGTGTAAGGGTATTTGATGAAGCGAAAAGTGTACCGCTTTTAAGGGGTCATTTAAGCCCTAAATCGTATTTATTTGATCAAATATTGCCCTAAATCGTTCCTTTTGTCATTTTAGGTACTTTTGAGGAGAAATCTGGAAAAGGAGGCATTTTGGACGTTTTTGGAGCATAAAAGTGAAGAAAACGACAAAGTCTCAAAATCGGCTAAAAGTTACCTTTGACGGCGTCAGGATCCTCTCCAGACGGCGTCACGGCTTGGCAATAAAATGGTGGATGTGAAAATTACTCATGATAAGCCAGTGAAATTTGCATGAAATTCTGACGGCGTCACGCTTTAATATGATCAAGGTCGTCACGGCTTAATTTAGAGAGGGACGGCGTCACCCCTAATTCTGACGGCGTTCAACCCCCTGATAAGCCAGAACGGATTTTGGAGAGCTAAAGAGGGACGGCGTCAAGAAGGTCATCCGGGAACCCTAAAAGCGGCGAGGTGACGGCGTCACACTCCATAACGTGACGCCATCAGATCTGAAAGTCTATATATAGTTTTGCAATTTTTTGTCATTAGTGTGGAACTTATTGGGGAACTTTGTGTGTGAAAACCCTAGGACGAATTTGGCAGCTCTTTCAAGGCTTTTTGCCTTGAGATCTTCCATGTTACATTGAAGATAAGTTATCAATTAATCATTCAATATGTCTATGTGTTGTTTGATTCTATCTTGTTCTTGTCTTTTGTTTAACATGCTAGGCTAGATTTATCTTGTGTTTGCTTAGATCTAATGAAACCTAGCTATTGATTATTGGTTATTAGTGTGTTGTTAGTTGTATTGGATGATTGTTCATCTATGTTAGGCTTAAGAAAACTGGCTAACTTCCCATTCGGTAACTTGCTTGAACGTCTTAAGAAACATGAACCAATGCGTACTAAAGGTTTTTATGGTTGTATTTAATGCACAAGCGAATTCTAGTGATCCCATGTTAGGAGCTTCCTAGCCGGCTCGACATAGGAGTGAAGTAGGAGCTTGTAGAGTTGGGGAAGTACGTACGCCACCCCACGAATGGTATTAAGGAATACACCCGTCATCCACGCAACTAATACACACTAATCAACCGGTAAAAGATAGTTAGGGAGTAAGGAAATCTAAGTAAACACATTTTCCTCCACATAAGTTTTCACCAACCTTTTCATTTTCTGTTATTTTATTTTATTTGCATTTGTAGTAACTTGGGTTAGTTGACTAGCAACTAATTCCGCCCACTCTTTCAAACCCGAGATTTTACTTGCTTTCATAAAAAATATAAAAAAAAAAAAAGAATCTTCTCTCACCCTTAGACCTATTAGAGTAATTTTTCATACCTAACGAACACTATTCCCTGTGGAGAACGATCAATCCCCCGTACTTACCACTACACTATACTACATCGGTCAGGTACACTGCCTGGTGGGGTTGTAAGCCTCTTGAGATCCCTCGAGAGGTAAAACCTGTTGTAAGGTTGCAAAACCACGCATCAGTGTCCATTTATAGAGCCCAAATGGAAATGCTCGAATCCAAATGTACAAGTCTGGAAGCCGAAAGGTCTAGGCTGATTGAGCAGGAGGTCAAGCTTTGCGAGGAAACCGATAGTCTGAAATTCCAGCGTCAAAACTTCAATAAAGACCGAGCTGATGTAGTTTTGAAGGTTGTTCCTCATGTGGCAATGGAATTGTATCGTAGTGAAGAGGTGGGGGAAGTTATTGGGAAACTAGTGAAGGCAGCCATCTTTTATGGTACCTGTACTTCTTTGGAAGAAATTGCTCAGACAAAGAAGCCTGTGGTTTTGTCGGAGGTACCATACTATCGCTCTGATTCTGAGCAAGAATTTAATGAGGCTGGCGATGCGTTTACGTCAACAGAGTACCCTTTCCTAGCCGAGGTAACCAAAGATCCGTTGGCTCCCATAGAAGAACTTTTGGCGAAGAAGCCAATGAAGGTCCACCCTCCGTCTTCAACAAAGAAATCTGCTTCTGTTCTGCCTTGAAAGGATCTCTATGCATAATGCCCCAACGTGTTTAATGTTCATTTGTTTAAGACAATTTATCTTTGTTATTGTATGGGCTTTGACCCATGCGTTAGATGATTGTTTAAACTGTTTTTGCTTTGACCATTGTTGGTCTTATCAATGTTAAGTAGGGATAATAATCCGCTATGAATGTCATGCTTTTCTTCTCGTACGCTTATTATAAACGTACATATACAACCTAAGGTTATAACCTTATTGTGTGTATTTTGAACCAAGATTTTCCGCAATCGTATAATTTGACTGCGACAGAGGGTTGCGACCCACTCCGTCTTTATCCTGAAGATACGAAGGGCTTAGAATACCCTAAGACTATATATTAAAAGTTAATGTGAATTGCTTTGGATGTCATTTGTATACAAGACATGTGTCTTGCTTCATCCTTCGACATTGAAACTTGTAAAGTACTTGGCTGAGCAAATCTTTGTTGTAAAGAACGAAACAAGAGATTTTGAGGGAAATAATTTATATCATTAAGTGGGTAGGGAGGATTACATCATTCTAAAAAATGAACACTAAGACGCCTACCATTAATGTTTTTTTTCCAAATGAGAAGAATGCGTTACATGAAATTGAAAAACAAACTGAGTGTTCTTAAAAGTGGTAAGTCTTATATGTAAAACTTACGAAGGTTGGTACCGTTCCAAGTCCTCTCCACGACCTCTCCCTTCATCGTTGCTAGCTTGTATGCTCCATTTCCGTAGGCCTCGGATACCACGTAGGTTCCTTCCCATGTGGGTCCTAGTTTCCCATCATATTCGGCTTTCTTGAGCTGTTTAAACGAAGTACATATTCACCTGGCTTGAATATGGAGGGTCGGACTCCGTTGTTGTAGTACTTTTCAAACTTCTGTTTGTGAATAGCCTCCCTGATCGAAGCTATTTCTCTTCTTTCTTCAAGGAGGTCAAGGTTTTCACGAAGCCTTTCGTCATTTGTTTTCTCTTTAAAGTTCACAATGCATTCTGTTTCGATGCTGATTTTGGAGGGTATGACAGCTTTCGTTTCATAGACCAGGCTAAAAGGAGTTTTCTCATGGCTTGACTTGGGGTGTGTCCTATGTGCCCATAGAACTTGGGGTAACTCATCTACCTACCCATGATGACTTCGTCCGAGTCACTTTTCGATACCATCGATGATGTCCCTGTTCGTGACTTCAACTTGTCCGTTGCCCTGGGGATGGTATACGGAAGTGAACGATTGCTTGATTTTTAGGCCTTCACAAAAATTTAGGAATACTCCTTCAGCGAATTGCTTCCCGTTGTTGGAGATGATAATGTGTGGAACACCAAATCGGCATATTATGTGTTCCCATACGAACTTCTCCATATGCCTTCCTGTTACCGACGCTAAAGGTTTGGCCTCGACCCACTTGGTGAAGTAGTCTATGGCTACGACCAAGAACTTTACCCCTCCCGGAGCTACTGGTAGGGGTCCGACTATATCGATTCCCCATTGACAGAAGGGCCATGCTGAGGTGACAGATGTCATGTCTTGCTTAGGCATTCTTGGAACTTTGGAGTGGATCTGACAAGCTTCGCATTTTTGTATTATCTCTATTGCGTCTCTATGCATAGATGGCCAATAATACCCTAGCATCATTACTTTTGAAACAACGGAGCGAGGGCCTGCATGCAACCCGCAAGATCCTTTGTGAATCTCATAGATGATGTTCGAAGCCTGTTTTGGTCCCACACAACGAAGCCATGGAGATAGGAAGGATCTCCTATAAAGGTTATCCCCGATGAGCCTATATTGGGGTGCTTTGATCCTTACCTTTCGAGCAAGCTTAGGATCTTCCGACAGAATACCACTGATCAAATACTCCCTAATCGGAGTCATCCAATTGGTGCCTTCCTCGAATATGATGTCAGAAACTTCGCCTTGTTTAATTGACCTATCAGTCAATACTTCTACCAAAACTTCCTTCGTTAAATGAGCAAATGCCATTGAAGCCAACTTGCTTAAGGCATCTGCTTTCTTGTTTTGATTTCTGCGAACATGTGCTATATCATATGTTTTGAAGCCTTGAAGGAGTTCTTTAGCTTTTTCCAAATATTGCTTGATGGTGGGCTGCCTTGCTTCGTAGGAGCCTTTAATTTGGTTGGCGACTAACTACGAGTCTACAAAAACGGAGAGGTTACGAACCTCCATGTCCTTTGCAAGTCGAAGACCGGCTAACAAAGCTTCATACTCGGCTTCATTGTTGGTAGCTTCGAACTCAAAACGCAATGCATAAGTGTATTCCTTTCCTTCCGGACTAACTAGCATTAAACCTGCTCCTGAACCATCAGAACTTGATGCTCCGTCTGTGTACAATTTCCACCCCTCCTTCGTCTTTTGGGGCTTCTCCTTAGGAATTTCTTTATCTTGGCTAGGTCGGAGGGTGTTTCAGCGAGAAAGTCTGCAAGTATCTGACCTTTGACGGAGTTTCGACCCTTGTACTCTATCTCATGTTCTCCCAATTCGATAGCCCATTTAGCTACCCTTCCTGATTTCTCAGGCTTTGACAGTATCTGCCTAATAGGCTTGTCAGTCAATACCGTGATGGGATGAGCTTGAAAGTATCTTCGAAGGCGTCTTGCAGCATAAACCAAGGCTAGGATTAGCTTTTCCAACTCCGGATAGTTTAATTCAGCTCCTTGCAGGACCCTGCTAACGAAGTATATAGGGACTTGTTTCTTCTCCCTTTCGGCTAGGAGCACCGCACTGATGCTTTCGAATGATGCTGCAATGTACATGAACTACACTTCGCCTTTGATTGAGGCCGTAAGTGTTGGTAAGATTTCCATAAATTCCTTTAGCTTTTCGAAGGCTGCTTCCGCCTTACAACTCCATTGGAAAGTCTTTTTATCTGTATATCCCTTGAGTATTTTGAAGAATGGTAGAGACCGATCTGCCCCTTTCGACAGGAACCTGCTAACTGCTGCAAGCTTCCCGTTGAGGCTTTGAACTTCTTTTAGTTACTTCGGAGCTTGAAGGTCAGTTATGGCTTTTACCTTTGAAGGGTTGGCTTTAATCCCTTGTTTAGTGATCAGGTACCCCAAGAATTGTCCTTCCTCCATGCCGAAGGAACACTTATTAGGGTTAAGCTTCATATTGATTGCCCGTAATTGATCGAAGGTCTCTTGGATATCGGAGAGGAGGTCCTCTTCGGTTCTGCTTTTTATTACCATGTCATCAACGTAGGCCTCCAAGTTCCTCCCGATTTGCTTGTGGAAGGCTTTATCTACTAACCGTTGGTAAGTTGCCCTTGCGTTCTTCAGACCGAACGGCATTTTCTTGTAGCAATAGACACCCTTTCCTGTGTAGAAGGCTATCTTTTCTTCATCTTCCTCCGCCATTTGTATTTGGTGATACCCTTTGTAGGCATCCAGAAAACATTTCAGATGGAACCCTGAGAGAGATTCGACCTTCCAATCGATTTCTGGTAGAGGGTAGCAGTCCTTCGGGAAAGCTTTAATGATGTCGGTGAAGTCCACGCACATACGCCACCCTCCGTCACTTTTCCTTACCATTACTGGGTTGGCAACCCAAGTTTGGTATTTCACTTCCCTGAGAATTCCTGCTCGCACAAGCTCATCCACCTGTTTGCAAGCAGCTGCATTTCTTTCTGGTGCCAGGCTTCGTCGCTTCTGCTTAATTGATTCAATGTGCTTGAACTCGTTAAGCTTATGTTCTGTGTCGAAGGGCTTGCCATCGATCATAAGAGTCCTGGGAACTCCTGTCGTGTCTGAATATGTCCATGCGAACACATCTTTGTTGGCTTTGAGTAGATTCTCCAGGTCTGCTTTGAAGTTAGCAGGGAGTTGCTTTCCGATTACCACCGCTTGCTCTGGATAGAGCTCATTTATCACAATACGTTCTTTGGCATCCATACAACTAAGGATAGCCTTCGGAGGCTCCTCAGGAGTTTCTCTAATCTTTTTGCCACTGTCTCCCACTTGCCCTTGACCGTAACAAGAGAACACGGTTCCTATCCTATAAGGTGTATGGAAATTTACCGCTGCATGTATAGTGGAAACTACGATACCCATCTTTTGCATGGCGGTCCTTCCTATCAGCAAGTTGTAAGGAGAGTTGGACCTTACAATAGCGAACATGAGGGTTTCTGTCCTTGCAAGCTTGCCTTCTCCAATTGTTATTTCCAATGGAACTTCTCCCAGAGGCCACGAATACTCACCAGAAAATCCCACCAAAGGTATCTTCGAATTAACCCGCTGCGACCTGGTCGAAGGCTTGAGCTTGAAAAAACAATGCTTATAAATGATTTCGAAGGAGCTTCCACAGTCCATATAGGCTCTATTCACTTCTCGGTTGGAAATGAGGACTTTGATGACTACTGGATCATTTGAAGGAACTTGGCCCGTGAGAGGAGGAAAAGTTACTTCCCCTATTGCATTACCCTCCTGCTCTGTTACCTTTCTTTTCAAGCTGGCTTGGCCCCAACGAACCATGAGTATCGTGGCTTCGAGAGGAGTAGTATCTTTAGCCAATTGAGTGTCGGTCATCTTTTCCTTTCCCTTCTTTATACCCTTCACCAAGTGTGCCAATTGCCCGAACTTCACAGCTTCTTCTATCTGTTTCTTTAACTCTCTACAACTGTTCGTATCATGACCATAATCTTCATGAAAGTGACAATACTTGCTGGTATCCCTGTTTTTTCCTTTACTTGTCATACGAGGGGGTGCTTCGAAGGCCTTAACAGCCCTCTCCGTAGCAAGTATTTCCTTTGGAGACTTGGTTAGACTGCTTAACAAACCGAGGTTGGGACCTTTGTTGTACGGAGCAAACCTGTCTCTGTTCTTGTTCTTGTTCTTTGACCCTTCCCATGAAGAATGCTTCGAAAACTAGTTGTTGCTGTCTCTGTCTATCGGAGCCCCATTAGTGGATACCTCTTTCGCTTCGATCAAAGTATACGTCTTTTCCATTAACCCTTTGTAAGTTTTAGGAAGGTCAGTGGACAAGAATTCCACCAAGCTCTGATTTTGAAGACCATATACGAAACCCGAAATACGCTGATCTTCATGAAGACCCAAAATCTGCAAAGTATCATCTGTGTACCTAGTAACGAAGGCCCTTGTGCTTTCGTTTTCCTTTTGTTTGATGTTGTGCACCGTTAAATGAGTCCTAGTGAACTTCTTTTGCTGACTGAAGTGTGACCGGAACTTAGCCTTAAGATCATAAAGATTGACGATGCTACCGGGATTTTGCCCATTCCACCAAATACGAGCAGAATTACGTTGGGTGTATGTAAACATATGAAAGGCCACCGGCATAACCCATTTTTGCATTTTGATAGCCCCTTCAAAGAAGTGTAAGAAATTGTCTGGATCCCCCTTCCCATCATAAGTCTTAATGTGCGAAGGCATTTTCAACCCATCAGGCAATGGGTAATCTTCTATCCACTAATCAAAAGGCGTAGCTGAACCCATAGGGTCTGAGTATAGACAATTGTAAGGTGGTGCATACATGGGAACAGTATTATAGGGATTGTTGTTTGGGGGCATTCCCATAGGAGTTTGACTTGGGTAGGACTGATAAGGTGTATTCATGGAAAACGGATAACCGTTTCCCATGGCATATGGAGGGTACGCCATAGGATGCCCGAAGGGTATGCTCCCATAAGTTTGAGGGAGGCTTGGGTTATTAGGTTGTCCATTTACTGGAGGATATAAATTATGAGGATAAGACTGAGTTTGGAACGAGGGGTACATACCATTGGGAGGAAGATTTCCTCCCATATTAATTGTAGGCGGATTGCCTTCTACGCCTGATGCATGAGAAGGCTGCAACGGAACCCCAGATTCAGTCCTTCCAAGACGGGCTGCTAGCAATGGAGGCAAAGTCACCCCCACTTCTTCCCTTCGTTGGCTCCTACCGTTAGAGCCTTCGGTAACCGCCCCTTCTCTCCTTGTCGGAGCCCTCTCGAGAACTCCTTCGAAACCAACGGACCTTCTGCTTAGCCTTCGACTGACTGGAGACCCAATCCTTAAGGCCGATAGAGTTGCTCCTTGGGTCGGAGGCCTAGGTTCCGTCTCCATTTCTTCATCATACTCATCACTTGAGTATTCCAACTCCCTTCGCATCTCAGCATTCCTGACTTGCCTCTTACGAGCCCTTAGGAAGGATTCCAACACTTCGTGGTTGGCTTCGACAAAGGTTGGGATAATAATGGGCTCCGGATTGGCTGATGCCGAAGCATGATGGTTGGGTGTTGTTTCTGGGTGAGAACGTGTTGTGAACATGGAGGCGGTTATTGGGGGAAGGTTGTTAGAGTCGTTGATTGGTGTTGGTGCTAAGGTAGAGAAACCCGGTGGGGGAGTATCTTCTCTTCCTTGATCCATGCCGGATATATAGTGAAAGTAGTTGGTTGGTTATAAGCTTGGAAATAACGAGACGAATTGTAGCGGTCCCACGGATGGCACCACGGATTGTACAATAAATTGCACTAGTAGGCCTTCGATGGTGATCAAAGGAATAATGGGGTGTTGAGATTGCGCCAAGCTTGTTCTTAACCTGCAATAAGAAATACCAAGACACTACGTTAAGTGATTGCGCAGGGGTTGGACCCTGCGAACCACCTCCGGCGTGCGAGTAAGTATGTGTGATATGATAAGTAGGTTGTAACTAGCGATACCCATCTTTTGCATGGCGGTCCTTCCTATCAGCAAGTTGTAAGGAGAGTTGGACTTACAATAGCGAACATGAGGGTTTCTGTCCTTGCGAGCTTGCCATCTCCAATTGTTATTTCCAACGGAACTTCTCCCAGAGGCCACGAATGCTCACCAGAAAATCCCACCAAAGGTATCTTCGAATCAACCCGCTGCGACCTGATCGAAGGCTTGAGCTTGAGAAAACAATGCTCATAAATGATTTCGCAGGAGCTTCCACAGTCCATATAGGCTCTATTCACATCTCGGTTGGAAATGAGGACTTTGATGACTACTGGATCATTTGAAGGAACTTGGCCCGTGAGAGGAGGAAAAGTTACTTCCCCTATTGCATTACCCTCCTGCTCCATTACCTTTCTTTTCAAGCTGGCTTGACCCCAACGAACCATGAGTATCGTGGCTTCGAGAGGAGTAGTATCTTTAGCCAATTGAGTGTCGGTCATCTTTTCCTTTCCCTTCTTTATACCCTTCACCAAGTGTGCCAATTGCCCGGACTTCACAGCTTCTTCTATCTGTGTAACACCCCAACCCGACAAGGGTAAAGATGTCACACTAATGGTTTCATATCAGATCAGAACAAAGCATTCATTTACAGTAATACAAGGGTTACAAATGAAATACTGTATACACAGGGTTACAAAGGGAAATTTTAATAACTACTAAGTCTAAATATAATGCCTTCTAATCATTGCTAATCCACAATAGCTATCAAAGTCTTCTAAGTCCGAGGTTCTCTCCACTCATAACCCAGCTTCCATCTAAAAACCTGCCGCACACGAAAAGAAAACGTGCGGCTGAGCTTAAAAAGCCCAGTGAACAGATATAAAATAAACGGAAACAAAAGCAAACGGAAATGAACAGATACATCATAATGAATGAGATATAGGAAAAGGTATAAAGAGTAAAGGTTTAGGACAGTAATCCACCACGAGCCCAGAATCATATCATATCATATCATATCTTCATAATCATATAGAGGGGAGACCTCTCAGATAATCAGATAATATGAGGGGTGTCCTCATTCTTCAAACCAAATAATATGAGGGGTGTCCTCATTCTTCAAATGGAGTAGCTAGCTCCCAAATTTTGTGAAAGACGTGGATTGCACCCATCATCAGTCACCAAATCAAATCATATCATATCATATACAGAACAAATCTAGGATGCATCCATACGCCCCCCAAACAAATCATATTGGCCATAACAAATCATAGTGAGCTCATATCAAATCAAAATGGGGACGGTGTGGTTAATCACTCTGACCACACAAGAGTCATGCCATTGGTGCATCAATGACACGGCCATGTTACCTTCATGGCTAGGAAACATATTTGGCTCGGGTATCAAACTGGGGTCAAAGGTCAAAGGTTCATATCAAAGCAAAGGTTCATATCAAATGTATCATATCAAAGGTTCATATATCAAAGGTTCATATCATAGGTTCAAATCAGAAATCAAGAGGTCGAAGGCACCTTATTAAAAAGGGCAGAATATCTGTACCTTATACTGCACGTGCAACCACAACAGAAAACATAAAGATCGGAAATGAACTCCATCTTCAGCGAATCTACACAAATTAATGATCGTCTTATTATTTATACGCTCGTTTTAAATCAGATTACTCATTTTAGTTTTCTTTCTAGTTTTAGTAACTTTCCCAATATAGTAGGTTTCCCGAAATGGTAATTTAATACTTTAAGGCTATATTTGACAATTAATTAATATTTAAAGGTTAAAATGACCAATATAATGGTTTAGGGTTAATCTTGTTAATTTAGTAAGGTTTAGGGTCATAAACGTAAATTATCAAAATTAAATATTAAGAATGTCAAATAAAATTAATTTAAAGTTTATTTTAATAATTTAATATTAAGATAATAATTTTGGACCCCGTCATTATAATTTTATGTAATTTATTAATGTACCCACGATCTTAATATTTATGCCACGACGACCCAAAGTTTTTATTATTCCGAAACAAAGCGTACAACTGAACCTGCATGTATTCCTATCCTTCAATGTGTTTTACTATAACAGATTTCATTAGCCCATGTACATTCTTCAAGTTTTACTCTTGTTTAATATTCAAGTTATATATGCATTTCTATCCCCACGTGATCCCATGTATACACCCATATTCGAATACTTTACATGGAGTCTACAATATCATCTAATACCATTTTCAAAATGATTAACCATGCATGCTCCAACCCTTTCCAGATTCATTCTCGCAAACGCATGCACATGTTTCTCTTCTATTTAAATGACCCTTACATCACACAAAACTTTCCCATGCATATGTAGTAGGATGTTTACGTGACATGTTTTATGATTCTTTGCATCTTTCTATTAACTAACGAAAATAAGGGTGATCAAGTAGGACATGGCCAAGTTTTACATTCGTATATACATAGCTAGAAGGAAAAACGAGTCATCGCGAACCGGATTTAACCCACGAACCCTCGCGAGACAACACAAGTATTATCGAGGCACAAAACAATCCGCGACACCCTTTTAAATTTATTATTAGCGAATCAAAACAAGGCCGAAAGCTTGCATTCATGGATCTCCTTTTTGCTCGAAAAGATTTATTCTCAAAACAGTTTATGCGTCATACATATATGTGTAGGTCAAAGACTCGAATAAAACTGATTTCAAAATAACAGATTATAGGTCGATTTGTTTAGCTCTTCCATTCGTTATTTTATGTGACTAATTTTATGATTTCATGTGATGTGTTTTACGTATAACCTTTTTAATCGTCAAGCCAATTCTTAAGCAAACCAAAGCATGAAAACTAATCGTGTAAGGAAGGACAAAATAAAGATGAATGAACAAGGGGATACGAATTACCCTTGTGGTCGTTTGGCAGAATGACGAGGGCACAAGGACACGAAACAGCAACAACCCCAAGTGACCAGAAACCCTTCTCGAATCCCACTTAAGCCACGATCAAAACACCACCAAGGAAGTCACAAACGAACCTCCTGTACCACCCTTATACCACTCTTGTACGCGAGAATGAGAGGAAGAAAACAACCAGGCGCCTCCTTTTTTTGTTTTAGGGTTTTGTGTGAGAAATTAGTTAGGTGAGAAGAATCCGTATATTTGTGTAGGAGATATGGGAGGAGCGTGTTTTAAATGTTGGAAAGAATCAATTATCCGTGATATAAGGGGTTGCATGTTTGACAAATTCGGTTCCAACTCCAGTATCTTAAATGGGCTTTGTTTTTGTTATCTTTTAATTTGTTTAGACCCAAAGTTATGTTACAAAGTTATGTTAAGGAAAAAAAAAATCGGCCCAAGAGGTTATGCATCACCTGTGACATGATCTTAGGTAACTTGTATCTTTTAAATGTTAAGTGTTTTGATAGTTAAGTTATAGATTCATATCATGTTCTTATAAGTTCAAGATTGGAGGGGTAATATGGGGATTTCAAATGTTTAAGATTTTGGGGTTTTACAACTCTTCCCGTCTAAAAAGAAAATTTTCGTCCCCGAAAATTGAATAGGGAAAACGAAACAGAAACACTACTGACCGTGAACGTAAAAGTGGATGAAAAGTTTCTCATGACTCAATCTTGTCGATCAAAAATAGCTTCGGTTTCTTCAGAAAAAAAAAATTATATCCTACAAATTCCAAATCAAAGAATAGTATACCAACGAAACAGATGATAATCGTATCCCCTCAGAAGAGATACTAGGAAAACGTAGGATTTGATGGATATTCGTCCGCGAAATTTGAAATAGACAAATCAGATGAGAACGTATCGAATTGCAGCAAACATGAGAGTGATGTATATGTTTAACTCTTTAGATTCTCAAATAGTCTCGTCTCCAATATAACCTTTCAAAGGTATACACATAAACAAACAGGTCTTGTTCCTCAAATCCAAAATCTCATATCGTAACTCATAGCAGATCATAATGGAATAGATTCAACGAATGTGAAACGTACATATAGCAAAACATAGGTGTACTCCTTCCATATTAACAGATAAAATCTATAAATCTATACTGACAGAAACAGATTGTTTGATAACATCAAACGGTAGAAAGCTCTACAACAGAACCTAAGATTGTTATCAGAAGCAGAGAGGTAAACAAACGCGTGTCGAGTATTCCAACGTATCAAGTCGTATAACGATGAAAGTAGATTAAGTGTATAGGTAGAATGAACCTACAGTCTCACTAATCACAGATAACCTCAATCAGATATTAGAAATTCTAAGACTTCTAAGGTACTCCTCGAAATATCCTATGATCACAATAAGTGCACGTTATATGATGTAAGTATTATCACGTTGGCCAGACGTCATAATACTGGCATCATATAAATATGCCCTCATGATGGTCATACTTTACCTCAAGTCGTAATCAAAACCACCTATCTTAATCCACCTAGTACTTCTACAGTTTCGAGGTCAACAAAATCGAATGCCATAGTCAAGAGGGAAAAAAAACAAAACTATTCGCAAGAGTATCAAAATCCCATATTGTTTAGCAAAAGTGAGGTACGTCGTTACAAGCATCATATCTTCCACAATTCGCCAAAATCTCTCAAAACAAAGTCATCACCGAACATACGAACGCGAAGCTAAAATGCTTCTAGGGGACTTAAATCATAAGAGGATCTTATTACTATATAACGAAACTTAATAGGGTCAACGGAACTGGAAGTTAGTTGCCAAGAACTTCGGCCTTCATAGAATCAATTCTTCCAAACATAAAGGGGGTGTTTCAAAAATCCGTTCATCCAATCTCTTCAAGTCCGGTTAATCTGTCTTCATTTTTCCATCAATCAGGAAGTGAAACCCAAAATCGGGAACTCATGTCTGATTCATCAAGCCTCCTGCAGTTCTTCTTGGAATGTGATGAAGTAATGTGAATTCCTGGCATGCTCTTTAAATTCCTTCATCACCCAGTCTGCTTCCGCTCTCAATTCATCTTAGTACAACCAAGATGAATAGGGAAGTTAGACTGCATGTCTTCATCGGCTCCAGGTTCGCCGTCTTGACTAGATTTTCTTCTTCTGCATCGCCAACTCTTCTGTCTTGTAGGGAACGTCTTCACTCTTCAGGGTAGCCACCATTGTTATCAACTCCAGGTTATGCAATGAAGTAATTCTCCTAGTTGTCCTAATGTATACGAAAAACCTTCTGTGCTGTAAGGGAATATAACCGAGTCTCCTTCTAATTTATCCCAAAGATTATTCCGCCTGAAGGTATGGCAGCTAATTTCTAATTCAGCTTCTCCTAAACTCCATTCTCAACACAGCTGTTTCCATCTGTTCACGAAATTTCTCTATGGCATCATAAGTTGCAAACATCTTCCAGAATTCTTCTACAGAGTTTAAGAGGTTTCAGTTCTCCATTCTATTATTGGTCTTGACCACATGGTGATAGTTTTCAAAATTTGCGGAACTTAAAGAGATATCCTCCATTAAGAACAAACATCAATCTCTCAGAAGGCACCAATGATCGACGAACTTCTTAACAAAGTGCAAAGATGATTTTCATGCTATTCCTCGTCTCCGAATGTACTATTAAGTCATACAATGGCCATTTGTCCAAGTACTTCACGAGAAAACATTATTTATCAAATTCACCAAACAGTCAGAGCTTTAGCTAATACCATTAGCGTCACTAACTGTCATAGCAGTCGTTACGAATACGGAAGGCGATTCCAAGAATACTCTCAATTCATACTTCCATCAGAAGGAAACTTTGCGCTCTGAAATTGAACAGGTACACAGTCGCTTCAGGGTGGAGAAATGATGGTTCCTAATAGCAGTACGATTCAGCTTCCAGTAATCAGTACATATCTCCAATCACTATCCTTTTTTTTTATCGAGAACGAAACTTAAAACACTCCCAGAAAATACACTTAGGTAAACTCACTTCCTGGTCTTCGGTTGCTGCTCTTCCTGGTTTCTCAAATCAACTGGTATGATCCCGGACACATCTGAAAGACATCTTCGCTTGGTGGCTAGACAATCTCTCGGTATTATGTCAAATCCTACTTCACACTCCGGTGGAAAACTTGGTGGTTCAACCAGGAATCAAATTCAAGAGATTCAGGGTGCCAAATAACGTTCAATACAAAGCTCATGTTCAGAAAACTCAAGGTGCCAAAAGCTTCTAAGATGAGGTTCATTCATTGGTGTACAAAATAGGTTCAAGGAAAACTTCATAATCGCGAAAGTAATCACTCGTGTCTCCAGAGTAATAGTGATAGCAAAAGGGTTTAACAATCTGTAAACGTGGTAAGGAGTCCAAAATTATTACCAACGTCAAAGGTGAGACATAGAAGGGTAGTTGTCAATATTTGACTGATCATTCAACAAAGTCCTCATCAGAATAAAATCGAAGTTACCTATCCAAAGAAAGACGAATCAGCATAGTAAAACTTATCGTTCAAAAGTGAGAGGGAATACATTCTTATACTCGTGGTTAAACACCACGAGACTTCTCGTAGGGACGGGGATGGATGAAACGAACTCAAATAGTGTTGGAAGATTTACAGACATTTACCAAAGCAAAAAGACAAATAACAAAACATATCCAGTACGTCCTCGCCATAGAGGTTCTCGGAATGTCCGAAAAGGTGTCAAAGTGATTAACAAAAGAATCAGAGTGAAACGCGGGTCTTTATCAAAAGATTAACAGAAGGAATCTGAAGATAAGGATCAAACAGTGCCGGGCAATCATTATGCAATTTCAATGCCTTCACGATTTAGGTCAGGTTCAAATCTTAGGTGGTGCAGAGCATAAGATGTCACTTTCCAAAAGTGGTATCAAAGGATCTAACCAAAAGCAAAGCATAATCAGAGTGATGCGGAAGCAAAAATACTTAAACAAATGCCTTAAAGTCTACCCATTCCTCGCTGGTCAAAACTTAGGTTCCTAAGGGGAAATCCTAAAGCAATTTTCAAAGGTTGACTTACGAGCGCCTACAGGGAAAACTTAGTGGTCCTAACTTACACAGGCCAAGGGTAAATGTATTACGAATCGCAACCTGTCTCTGATACCATAATTGTAACACCCCAACCCGACAAGGGTAAAGATGTCACACTAATGGTTTCATATCAGATCAGAACAAAGCATTCATTTACAGTAATACAAGGGTTACAAATGAAATACTGAATACACAAGGTTACAAAGGGAAATTTCAATAACTACTAAGTCTAAATATAATGCCTTCTAATCATTGCTAATCCATAATAGCTATCAAAGTCTTCTAAGTCCGAGGTTCTCTCCACTCATAACCCAGCTTCCATCTAAAAACCTGCCGCACACGAAAAGAAAACGTGCGGCTGAGCTTAAAAAGCCCAGTGAACAGATATAAAATAAACGGAAACAAAAGCAAACAGAAATGAACAGATACATCATAATGAATGAGATATAGGAAAAGGTATAAAGAGTAAAGGTTTAGGACAGTAATCCACCACGAGCCCAGAATCATATCATATCATATCATATCTTCATAATCATATAGAGGGGAGACCTCTCAGATAATCAGATAATATGAGGGGTGTCCTCATTCTTCAAACCAAATAATATGAGGGGTGTCCTCATTCTTCAAATGGAGTAGCTAGCTCCCAAATTTTGTGAAAGACGTGGATTGCACCCATCATCAGTCACCAAATCAAATCATATCATATCATATACAGAACAAATCTAGGATGCATCCATACGCCCCCCAAACAAATCATATTGGCCATAACAAATCATAGTGAGCTCATATCAAATCAAAATGGGGACGGTGTGGTTAATCACTCTGACCACACAAGAGTCATGCCATTGGTGCATCAATGACACGGCCATGTTACCTTCATGGCTAGGAAACATATTTGGCTCGGGTATCAAACTGGGGTCAAAGGTCAAAGGTTCATATCAAAGCAAAGGTTCATATCAAATGTATCATATCAAAGGTTCATATATCAAAGGTTCATATCATAGGTTCAAATCAGAAATCAAGAGGTCGAAGGCACCTTATTAAAAAGGGCAGAATATCTGTACCTTATACTGCACGTGCAACCACAACAGAAAACATAAAGATCAGAAATGAACTCCATCTTCAGCGAATCTACACAAATTAATGATCGTCTTATTATTTATACGCTCGTTTTAAATCAGATTACTCATTTTAGTTTTCTTTCCAGTTTTAGTAACTTTCCCAATATAGCAGGTTTCCCGAAATGGTAATTTAATACTTTAAGGCTATATTTGACAATTAATTAATATTTAAAGGTTAAAATGACCAATATAATGGTTTAGGGTTAATCTTGTTAATTTAGTAAGGTTTAGGGTCATAAACGTAAATTATCAAAATTAAATATTAAGAATGTCAAATAAAATTAATTTAAAGTTTATTTTAATAATTTAATATTAAGATAATAATTTTGGACCCCGTCATTATAATTTTATGTAATTTATTAATGTACCCACGATCTTAATATTTATGCCACGACGACCCAAAGTTTTTATTATTCCGAAACAAAGCGTACAACTGAACCTGCATGTATTCCTATCCTTCAATGTGTTTTACTATAACAGATTTCATTAGCCCATGTACATTCTTCAAGTTTTACTCTTGTTTAATATTCAAGTTATATATGCATTTCTATCCCCACGTGATCCGATGTATACACCCATATTCGAATACTTTACATGGAGTCTACAATATCATCTAATACCATTTTCAAAATGATTAACCATGCATGCTCCAACCCTTTCCAGATTCATTCTCGCAAACGCATGCACATGTTTCTCTTCTATTTAAATGACCCTTACATCACACAAAATTTCCCATGCATATGTAGTAGGATGTTTACGTGACATGTTTTATGATTCTTTGCATCTTTCTATTAACTAACGAAAATAAGGGTGATCAAGTAGGACATGGCCAAGTTTTACATTCGTATATACATAGCTAGAAGGACAAACGAGTCATCGCGAACCGGATTTAACCCACGAACCCTCGCGAGACAACACAAGTATTATCGAGGCACAAAACAATCCGCAACACCCTTTTAAATTTATTATTAGCGAATCAAAACAAGGCCGAAAGCTTGCATTCATGGATCTCCTTTTTGCTCGAAAAGATTTATTCTCAAAACAGTTTATGCGTCATACATATATGTGTAGGTCAAAGACTCGAATAAAACTGATTTCAAAATAACAGATTATAGGTCGATTTGTTTAGCTCTTCCATTCGTTATTTTATGTGACTAATTTTATGATTTCATGTGATGTGTTTTACGTATAACCTTTTTAATCGTCAAGCCAATTCTTAAGCAAACCAAAGCATGAAAACTAATCGTGTAAGGAAGGACAAAATAAAGATGAATGAACAAGGGGATACGAATTACCCTTGTGGTCGTTTGGCAGAATGACGAGGGCACAAGGACACGAAACAGCAACAACCCCAAGTGACCAGAAACCCTTCTCGAATCCCACTTAAGCCACGATCAAAACACCACCAAGGAAGTCACAAACGAACCTCCTGTACCACCCTTATACCACTCTTGTACGCGAGAATGAGAGGAAGAAAACAACCAGGCGCCTCCTTTTTTTGTTTTAGGGTTTTGTGTGAGAAATTAGTTAGGTGAGAAGAATCCGTATATTTGTGTAGGAGATATGGGAGGAGCGTGTTTTAAATGTTGGAAAGAATCAATTATCCGTGATATAAGGGGTTGCATGTTTGACAAATTCGGTTCCAACTCCAGTATCTTAAATGGGCTTTGTTTTTGTTATCTTTTAATTTGTTTAGACCCAAAGTTATGTTACAAAGTTATGTTAAGGAAAATAAAAATCGGCCCAAGAGGTTATGTATCACCTATGACATGATCTTAGGTAACTTGTATCTTTTAAATGTTAAGTGTTTTGATAGTTAAGTTATAGATTCATATCATGTTCTTATAAGTTCAAGATTGGAGGGGTAATATGGGGATTTCAAACGTTTAAGATTTTGGGGTTTTACATTCTGTTTCTTTAACTCTCTACAACTGTTCGTATCATCACCATAATCTTCATGAAAGTGACAATACTTGCTGGTATCCCTATTTTTGCCCTTACTTGTCATACGAGGGGGTACTTCGAAGGCCTTAGCAGCCCTCTCCGTAGCAAGTATTTCCTTTGGAGACTTGGTTAGACTGCTTAACAAACCGTGGTTGGGACCTTTGTTGTACGGAGCAAACCTGTCTCTATTATTGTTCTTGTTCTTTGACCCTTCCCACGAAGAATGTTTCGAAAACTAGTTGTTGTTGTCTCTGTCTATCCAAGCCCCATTAGTGGATACCTCTTTCGCTTCGATCCAAGTATACGTCTTTTCCATTAACCCTTTGTAAGTTGTCGGAAGGTCAGTGGACAGGAATTCCACCAAGCTCCGATTTCGAAGACCATATACGAAACCCGAAATACGTTGATCTTCATGAAGACCCAAAATCTACAAAGTATCATCGGTGTACCTAGTAACGAAGGCCCTTGTGCTTTCATTTTCCTTTTGTTTGATGTTGTGCACCGTTATATGAGTCCTAGTGAACTTCTTTTGCTGACTGAAGTGTGATCGGAACTTAGCCTTAAGTTCACCAAGATTGACGATGCTACCGGGCTTTTGCCCATTCCACCAAATACGACCAGAATCCCGTAGGGTGTATGTAAACATATGACAGGCCACCGGCATAACCCATTTTTGCATTTTCATAGCCCCTTCAAACAAGTGTAAGAAATTGTCAGGATCCCCCTTCCCATCATAAGTCCCAATGTACGAAGGCATTTTCAACCCATCAGGCAATGGGTAATCTTCTATCCACCTAACGAAAGGTGTAGCTGAACCCATAGGGTCTGAGTATAGACAATTGTAAGGTGGTGTATACATGGGAACAGTATTACAGGGATTGTTGTTTGGGGGCATTCCCATAGGAGTTTGACTTCGGTAGGACTGATAAGGTGTATTCATGGCAAACGGATAACCGTTTCCCATGGCATATGGAGGGTACGCCATAGGATGCCCGAAGGGTATGCTCCCATAAGTTTGAGGGAGGCTTGGGTTATTAGGCTGTCCATTTACTGGAGGATATAAATTTTGAGGATAAGACTGAGTTTGGAACGAGGGGTACATACCATTGGGAGGAAGATTTCCTCCCATATTAATTGTAGGCGGATTGCCTTCTACGCCTGATGTGTGAGAAGGCTGCAACGGAACCCCAGCTTTAGTCCTTCCAAGACGGGCTGCTAGCAATGGAGGCAAAGTCACCCCCACTTCTTCTCTTCGTTGGCTCCTACCGTTAGAGCCTTCGGTAACCGCCCCTTCTCTCCTTGTCGGAGCCCTCTCGGGAACTCCTTCGAAACCAATGGACCTTATGCTTAGCCTTCGACTGACTGGAGACCCAATCCTTAAGGCCGATAGAGTTGCTCCTTGGGTCGGAGGCCTAGGTTCCATCTCCATTTCTTCATCATACTCATCACTTGAGTATTCCAACTCCCTTCGCATCTCAGCACTCCTGACTTGCCTCTTACGAGCCCTTAGGAAGGATTCCAACACTTTGTGGTTGGCTTCGACAAAGGCTGGGATAATAATGGGCTCCGGATTGGTTGATGTCGAAGCGTGATGGTTGGGTGTTATTTCTGGGTGAGAACGTGTTGTGAACGTGGAGGCGGTTATTGGGGGAAGGTTGTTAGAGTGGTTGATTGGTATTGGTGTTATGGTAGAGAAACCCGGTGGGGGAGTATCTTCTCTTCCTTGATCCAAGCCGGATATATAGTGAAAGTAGTTGGTTGGTTATAAGCTTGGAAATAACGAGACCAATTGTAGCGGTCCCACGGATGGCGCCACTGATTGTACAATAAATTGCACTACCAGGCCTTCGATGATGATCAAAAGAATAATGGGGTGTTTAGATTGCGCCAAGCTTGTTCTTAACCTGCAATAAGAAATACCAAGACACTACGTTAAGTGATTGCGCAGGGGTTGGACCCTGCGAACCACCTCCGGTGTGCGAGAAAGTATGTGTGATATGATAAGTAGGTTGTAACTAGCGAGGGTGAAGTTAACTTACATCGTTTTGGCCTGACTAAGCTATTTATAGGAGAGGAATAGGACTTAGTGGGCGGTTTGCACATGTTTCGGAGATCATGGGGGCATCCCATGATTTGTGGTAACCGCTAGGGCTTTGTAGCCCACGATCTCTGTTTTGGCGGGAAGCCTAAAGGAAGAGGAGACGTGGGTATGACCAAGTCATGGTAGTCATCCGTTGTAGTCCCTTCGAGAGGGATACCCCGATGGGCTTAGGGCTTCGATTGGCGGATTCTCACATGGTAACCAGTTCGCAGGCGAATGGTTTTACGCCAATGAAACGTGTTAGGAGATTAACCTGGGCCTCCGAAGTGATGGCTTTCTACAGGCTCGAAGGGGAGTCCTTCGACCCGTTCGGAGGGTACATAATCAGATACTAATAGGTGTCAGGAGGAATTTGACAATCAAATGAGATCGGAGTATGTGTTTTCATAGCAACAATAATCTTAACAGATTTAAGTGGTTGAGAGTCATCATAACAAAAGTAGGGTGAAGCAGATTGTTAAAGGTCACATTTCAGATATGGTAGCCTATGGTAGCTTTACGAAGAGCCATCCAATCTATAACCAAAAGACCTCAAAGTCAATTATATCAAATGTAAACAGATCCGTAGAACGGATATGGTCGTTAACTAGACAGATAGTTCATATATCAGAGTCAAGTGCATGGTTCATCAAAGTGTGGAGATAGATAGATGAACAGTTCACGGTGTTGGAATTTTGTTTAGCTTTTTAGTATAAGTGGCAGGTAGGGTGTGCATCATCGGTAATACGAACATCGTATAACTTGTCAAAAGAGAGATGTATGGAATAACAGTTTTCAGCATCATCATGCTCAGTTAACAAATCCATATTGAGATTATATTTTCGTCATATCCTTCCCGGGAACTGGTTGGTAGACAAGGTTCATCATTAAAAGGGAGGGAACAAAACTTCCTATATCCGTGGTTAATAGTTACCAGAGTTCTCATAGGAGTAGTAATGGATTATGCAGAGTTGAGTAGTATCGGATGATACATTTATATCTAGTACGGGTAATGAATTCATATAATGTGTCAAACACATTAGGGTTAAATGACCTTCAGGATGGTCGGAAAGGTATCAAACTGTTTATCAAACAGATCGGAGGTAGAGATCAAAATCAGGAAGTGAAACTTAAATGGTGCAAGGTATCCATGTAGTTCTCGAGGAATTCCAAACTTACTTGGTTACTAAGCTTAAGTTGCAAAACTTTCTAGCTTCTGAAACAAATGTTCTTATAAGGCTTAGCTAAAGGCAAAGGCACGAATCAGAGTGATGCAGAAGCAATGCTACTTACATAGATTTCCTAGTCTACCCATTCCTCACCGGTAATAACTTAAGTTCCTATGGGGAAATCCTAAAGCAAATTTTCAAAGGTTGTCTTATGAGCGCCTACAGTGGAAACTTAATGGTCCAAACTTCATAGGTCAAGGGTAAATGTATTACAAGTCGCAGCCTGTCTCTCTGATACCATAATTGTAACACCCCAACCCGATAAGGATAGAAGTATTACGTTATGGTGACATATCAAAGCAAACACAAGCATATGACTAAATAATACAAAATGAATTTCAAAGGTTACAAAGGAAGAATTGAAGATACAAGGTTACAAAGGGAACAATAATAAATTCTAAGTTCTACAATTTGTAAACGTTCTAGTCATCTCTAATCCAGAATAGCTAGTAAGGTCTTCTAAGTCCAAAGTACTCTCCACTCATAACCCAGCTTCCAAACTAAAACCTGCCGCAGGAAAAGAAATGCGGCTGAGCTTAAAAAGCCCAGTGAAAAGATATATATAACATAACATAATGGTAAATAAGCATAAGAAACGAAGGAATAAGAATACAAAACGAAAAGCATAATCATGAAAGTCATACGAATTTTAAAGAGAACTAAGAATCAAGAATGCATGAGAACTGAATAGAGAATGAACCAAGAGAATAATGAAATTAGGGAAAAGTTCATATAAGGATGTGCCATAAGAACTCCATACATAATCCATCAAATCATACTAAAGCATAACAAGTATACGAAGAGGGGAGACCTCTAAATACTAAAAGTGTGAGAAGGAGTGTAAGGCACACACCACCTGGTCACCATACATATACATACATAAACCAAGGATGCATTCGTACGCTCCCTAACAAAATATGAATGCCAGTACTAGACTGGTCACACATATATAAAGTTGGCCAATAGTGTACACAAAATCATAACATAAGGGGGAACGCCGTAGATCTATCACACCTCTACGGGAGTGTCATGCCTAAGGTGCCATCAAAGACATGGTCATGGTACCTCCACAACTAGGTAAGCTCAGGCACAGATCTATCATAGCATACAACAATAACAAACTAGCATGGCAAGAGAAACGAGATAGTAACTCAAATAGCATGGCAAAACATAAGCATAGCAAAGCAGAGACATTTAAACAAATGTCAGAATGAATCAATGAGAATGAAAATCATGCAATGAGAGTCATGAGTCAAATAAGGGAATCATATGAGGCATAGGATCTCAAAGGTTCATAATCAAAGGTTCGAAATCAAATGGTTCATAGCAAGGTTCAATTCATAGGTTTATATCAAATGTTCATTTAAAGAAATCTTTTAATAATGGTTTTCATAAAAATGATCTTTAAAAAGAAACGGTTTTCATAAAGGTAGTCTTTAAAATAGTTTTCATAAAAGTTAGCAAGATTCTATATAAAAATGATAGCGCATCATGCTCATAACATCGTTTTAATAAAAAATAGTTTTTCTCAAAACATTTCCATTATATAATTAAGAAAGGTTTTCACATCCATTTACAATATCAAATGAACCTTCGAAGTATCAAGTGATTTCGAATACTAATATCACAGGGTAACGAATGAATTATATCAAGTATTATATCACAAGGATCATAATGAACGAATGTCAAATGGATCATGAAGAGCGAATCAACGTATAAGGGAACATAGCAATGGCTTAGGGAATCCTAATGAATCAAGATCAAGAAAATCATGAGAATGAAAGCACCCTTACTGAAAAAGGGTAGAATATCTGTACCTTAGACCGTAAGTGAAAACACAACTAGAAACATAAAGATCCGAAGCAAACTCCATCTTCAGCGAATCTACACGAATTCATGATTGCCTTATTAATAAATTATTTTAAATCGGGTTACTCATTTAATTCGGCTTTCCATTTTTAGTAACTTCCTATTTTTATCACGTTTTCTGATTTAATAACATTTAGGGTTAAAAATGCAATTTAGATAATTTTAGCCTTAATATAATGAATATTTTAGCTTAGGGTTTATATGATACCTTTAGAAATTTTAGGGTTTAATGTGTCAATGTTACAAAGCTTGAGGTCCAAAAGTAAATTATCAATTACATAATAAGTTTTCTTATATTATTACAACTCTCATTTTACTTAACCACTCATGCTGTACAAAAACAATTCCAAATTACTACTTATTTTATTGATTCAAAAAGGCAAACCACAAGAGGAACTACCATGTATGCATCTCTTCTTCTCCTCGTATGTAAAACATATCAAAACGAACATTGCCTACAAGACAGCCCTATAATCACCTTTACTTACTCGACAACAACTCATATGAATCTTCTGAAATCATGCCACACGACACACATATTGGACAAGCCTTCTTCTTTCTTTATAAAGGTACATGCGTATAAAGGTACATGAGATATAAGTGTGCATGAAAACAGGCTCAAGCATGAAGACAGACCCTCGAAACAGCTCGCGAGAAGTCATAAGCCACGACACAATATAAACCCGCGACACCCTCTTTATGTTCATTTAGATGCATTATGAAACTGAAGAAATAAACATGTGATACCCTTTTTTTCCCAGCCCATCGACACAGCCAATATACTCATGAAATCACAGTTCTTTTGACGCATACTAGACACCCTACGATACACAACAACCCGTATAGTGCCCCATAACACAGCCACACGATACTTTTATTGGTCAAATAAAATCATGAGTTTTCACTCTACTCGACACCCTCTTTTTATACAGCATGGGGTTCGGAAAAAAATGGCAAAACAAGCAGGTATTTTCTTTCTTTTATTTCTGTTCGTAATGGGTCAGTTTCATCAGGTTTTAGTCGTGTATTTTTGGTCACATTCATGCGTACTATAGGGTCGACTATCAAGACACACATAGGTTCACATACTAGACTTTTAGATTGTTAGTTTATGTATCAACCTCCATAATTTCATGTGACATTAACATCGTATATATGCTATATATTTAACTGATCTATATAGCTTCATGAGACCTTTTATACGTTTACAAAGAGATCAACAAAAGGAAAGAAGCAAGGTTTGATACTATACCCTCGTAGCGTGATCGAAAGAGAGAACAAACGACCAAAGAACCACGAGCACAAGACCCTCGAATCTGCTACAAAACCACGACCACAACCTCGTCTAATCCAAGCCAAAACCACTCCCCTCGAACCAGCAGTACACCTTGACTAGACAACCAAGTAGCAACCAAAAAAAATCTCCTCTTTGCTGCCTTTGAATTGCGCAGTAGGGAAGGAAGAAAAGATGTAGCCACCAATGATTGTGTGAAATTATGTTTAGGGTTTTGTTTAAAAGTCTTGTGTGATATGAAAAATAAAAGAGGTGCATGTATACTGTATAAAGAAAAACGTGTGAGAGATATTTCAAATAGGGAAGGTTGCAGATTTTGTGGGATGTGATGGACAGAATAATGTGTGCAAGATTCGGTCATAAAACAGACGTGTGAAGTCACATAAGTTCACTGAAGTGACATGTGATTTTTGAATCTTTTATTCAATTTAAGATGTACATATACGTATATAATTCATGCGTACATGTGCTTACGTATGTACATTTTTAGTGCTAAAAATTACATTTTACATGTGGCTTTGTAAATTTAGAATGATTGTTTTCTGGGATTTGATTTGGGGACAAATTAAATTTTAATGCAAAGTCTTATATTAACTTAACTTGTTAGATAACTTAGGTTTTAATTATCTTAGGTCAAGTACAAATGATGTTACTTATATAATTTTATAAGTTCTTAAAAGTTCAAAATTAGAGGGCATTTTGGTCATTTTGGATTGTGGTAATTTTGGGGTTTTACATTCTATATCATGGACCATTAAGCACTATGCGTAGTGAACACGAATATTATGGTTAGATCTATCAGGATTAATGTAACCATTAAGTTGACTCAGTTAGAGCAAACAAACGCAACAAACATTTGAGAGCACTAGGTACAACAACAGATTACCTACTAGGCTATGATTGCAACAATTATTCCAATTTCTATTTGTACGAGATTTACATTTTGGTTTTCATAATGATAGTGCAACAACAAACAATGTTCAACGCTTTGGGTGTATAACAACGTAACCCATACACAAAACTCATTGCGGACCTAAGTATCAAATACTTGGGCAGCCGTACATAACTCATTGCGGACCCAAGTATCAAATACTAGGGCAGCCGTACAGAACAAACAGGACTTGGTCCAATAACGATTTCATGTACTTGGTACAAACTATGAGATCTAATGGACTTTGTGTAATCTCAAAACTAATAGAATTGGTATAATAACAAACCAACAGACTTGGTACAAATTGTGAACCAGTCAGAAATAGAAACATAAGGTTTCGATGTCAAGAATTAAGAGCAATAGAAACACTAACTACATGTGATATTGTATTTAGTACAATAGTCATACACTTGGAATCCTAGAAATCTACATTTAGTATTTACCTATACTAGTCACGATGATTTGTACAAGGTTTTCTCATTTATTTCCACAAACTCTATGAACTCACCAACCTTTGTGTTGACACTTTAGCATGTTTATCTCAGGTCCATAACGATCGAGGATGGCACGGAGGAGCACGGATATTCAAGAGGGATATAAATTTTATTATCATTCGAAAACCCATTTGATGTAATTTGTAAACCTTGAAACTACTGGGACCTCATTTTGTAAACTCTAATATTTATATAATTCAAATGATAAATCTTTTAAAACGACTCCATTAGAGTTCGTTTTCTATTGTTATGACTGTTGTGCCATGAAGTAACACCCAGTTTGAATTCCGCTGCGTATCATGAAATTGGGGGTGTTATATAGAGTACCTTGGTGCATGCAAATCATTGCAATTCAAAGGATTTTAGTGGTTTAGGCTTTAATTACTTTACTTGATCCTTCACTATATAAACCAATTATGTTTGTACTTCTAAACCACACTTAAACAACCATACCTCTACTGTAAACTCACCTTCTAACCTTACCACAAAGCACGACTAAAGCACCAAGTGCAAGATCATCCAGTAGAAGCCCTCCAAAGAAAACCGCACGAATTGTATATGAGATATCCTCAATGGAAACCTCACCCATCAAGACACCCTCTACTAGAACACCTCTCTCAAACTACATCAAAACCCCTCCTTCTAATGAACCAACTCCACCACAAGTTGCTTCCACCAAACCAACCTCACCACAACCTACTTCTCTTGATCCTATCTCAACTCAACCCATACATGCCTCACCTCTTCAACCTCAACTCATTTCTTTTATACATCCTACATCTCTTCACCCATTCTTGAACTCATTGGAGGACCTACCTCTTAGAACCTTCAATCCACCACCATTGCCCACATTCTTATCTATTGAGAGAATGTCAACTCAACCACCATCCCACAACATAGATGTTGACATAAACATACCACCACCAATAGAAAACTTACCTTCCTCTCCTCCACCCTCAAATGGTCCATTTTGGGTTATGAGAAGATGTCAACCATCTCAACCACCTCAACCAAACAACAATACACTTCCTCCCATACATACTTCTCAACCAACACCCGTAGTACATCCACAACCTTTCCACCTAGGTGCTTCCACCTCAAACATGCCTAAAGAACCCTCTATTTCAGGCTCTTACCAACCTAGTCATGAGGAGACTTGTTCCCATTGCCACCATACTCAAACCGTGGTACATGAATTATGCAATGAAATGCGTTTCATGTTTCATCACCTACTAGAACGTCTTGAAGACGTCACCAAACCTAACCTTCCCTAAAAACCTTGAAGTGCAAGCACAAGTGGTCTCCCTCCTCTAGTCATAGGCCTAACTTTAGTCACTAGGACTTTTTCATGTTAAGATCATTTTCTTAGTTTTTAGAGATTTGACCATCGTTGTATCATTTCTCTTATTTTTATTAAATGAATCTTCATGATTATGTGCTTTGTGTTTATGTGAGCATGATTGGTGAGATTATTACTTGTTTTCATACCATTTTCTATCTTTTACTATTGCTAACAAGTTGCAGGTAGCCTGATCCCTCATTTTATACCTGGCGGATCCTTTCTAAGAAGGATCCGGTGGATCCGGGCAGGCAGAGTACTAACAAAACTCTTATGCAGCTTAATTTTCAGCAAAGGGACAAAATATACTTGTTTTCTAACCTTTGTTTTGTAGATTTTCAAAAATACACATGGAGTACTTGACGTCCTCAATAAGGGGGAGCTTTCGTCCAAGCTAAACCATTGCAAAAACTTACAATGACCATGCTTTAATCTCCCTAATTACTTGACGCCCTCAACAAGGGGGAGCAACCGTCGAGGGGGAGCAACTAAGAACTTCTTACTCTTTTTACTCCATTTTTACAACTCTCTTTCATTTTTTTTTTCAAAAAACTTGCATTCGGATTAGTTTCTTCTCGACACTCTTTTTGTTTCGATAAAAAGGAGGAGAAAAGAATAAAATCTTAAATTCAAAAAGTTACGAATTTTATCGTTTTACTTAAAATAATTATATCTTTTGTCATCAACAAAAATGGGGAGATTGTGAATACAAATAAACCTTAAAAACGTTTATTTATATTTTACGATCTTCTAATGTTTTGTCGATGACAAACGTAAAATCATTTTAACGAGATATATAAAATACGTAACGCTTTGAGCCAAAAGTTTACTATCTAATTTCATTAAAAAAATAAACCTTAAACATATTTAGTTAACAAGTTTACATAAAACCAAAACCATTTTATAAAAACACTTAAGTAACTTAGTTACTTACATTTTATAAAATACATGTTACTTGTGAAAATAAACTAGGAAAGACTTGGACTATCCATGACCCAAAACCAAGTTCATAACCCATAACCCATGGAGCTTGATCCATAACCATGACCCATTGCATGAAATCATGCATGAAACCAAAATGGGTAAAACCCATGATCCATGACCCAAAGTCCATAACACATAACCCAAAGTCCATAACCCATGATCCAAGATGTCCTTGACATCATGCATGACATCACATGAACCATGGATCATAACCCATAACCCAAAAACCGAAAATGTAACCCAAAATCCGAACTGTTGATACCAGATAGCCGGATCCCTGTGGGAAGGGATCCGGTGGAACCGGGTGAACAGTGCTCAGTTTTGCCTATAAATAGTGAGCCATTTCTCTCTTTTCTCCACCCCTTTTAGATATATCTTCTCTCTATGTTCTAAACTCTCTAACCTCAGATCCAAGGATCTTTCTATGTAGTCTTTCTTTGTGATTCTCTAGGGTCCTTCTAAAAGGTGAGATCACAACCTCTCGGAGACTTGCAAGGTCGTGACATGAGTAGCCAAGATTCTTCTTCTCTTCAAGATCACAGAAGTGCATCTTGTACTTTCTTCTTCTCAAGGGTATTGTAGATGTGTTGAGTCGTTAGGTGTAAAAAGAACGTTGGTTCCTTTAGTTGTGTTGTGCTAGAAGTGTTGATCGGGTAGTGGTTCCTCCTTTGTAATGGAGCCCGGTATCTTGCCTTGTACCGGATAGAGTGTAGGCAACGAAGGTTTGGCTCTACCTCGTGGAAGAGCTCGGTAATTAGCTTTGTACCGGATAAAGTGTAAGCGACGTTGTGAAGGCTTCTCCGCTAGTGAAAGGAGTTAGTTTTATGTAGTGTTTACAAAACTCTCGAGTTGGGTACTTGGGGAGTGGAGTAGGGCAAGGAAGGTGTCCTTGTAGCCGAACCACTATAAATACTTGTGTTATGGTTGTGTCTCTCTATCTCTCTCATGTAGTTTAGTTTTACATGTTTTTCTACTATCATTATCCAACACACCTAAACTAGATTGACATAACTCGATCTATAAGTTTTAAAATGAAGTTTTAATCGGTAAAACTATTCAACCCACCCCCCCCCCTTCTAGTTTTCTAAACCGTCAATGTGGTATTCATGATGCCCTTTACCTCTTTATGTTATTTGTTTTTACGTTTTATAACATTATTATAAAGTCTATATAACACCCTAGATATTTTTTTTGTTTAACATTTTATGGATATAACCTAAGTTTAATAAATAAATAAATATTATTAAATACTTATGATTAAGAATTAAATACATGCTAATAACATTTTTCCTAAACTATAAACTACCTAAATAAAATACGTGATTCAATATTTGTCCTAATCCAATTTAGATAAGCATGCAACGACACTTACCTTTTTGTTAAAACAATCCACACGTTTGTAGGGAATGATAACAAATCATGTGTATCCTTATCCCTTTTATTGAAAAAGATACGTACATCTTTTCTTCCAAATAAAACACACGACAACCCTTTTTAATGTACACGCTTTGACAGCATTTCCAGCCCATTCCATTCGTTTTACATAGCCTGCTAACCCTTCTCTCTCAAACCGAATAAGACAACAACAATTCCAACCGTATATTTTCTCTCCACAAGATTAAGGACGAAGGTAGCAACTAGTATTGATCGTTGGTGATTAAGGCTCGTGTGTAGCAGCCTTGGAGTAATCGTTTTGGTGTTGTTGTGTCTTCTTCTTTCAATCCTCCATTGATCAATCCATAAGGTAATCGTTATCATCCTTATTATACATTAATCAGTACACGATTTATATGATGCATAAACTTAACCTAAATCATGTAAGCTATGGCTTGTCGAATTTGTTTCGTTGTCATGTTGACTCACCCATTTGTTCCAGCCCTAGCTATGTCGTTAAACCCTTATGAAATCATTAAGTACCTGATATAATATGGCATGATATGATGGAAACCCTAGAAAATCATTAATGGGATCGATTAGGGCTAAAACGGGATTTAGGGTTGTGGTTTTGTAAATTTGATCCTGGCAGGTTTGTGAGCCCTCTGAATTCGAGTTATACTATAGGGTTTTTCATGTTTCTTGACTCTTAAATTTAGTTCAGGATGCAATTTTGCTGAATATGTAATCCTCTTGGTCATTGGAGGTCGGGAATGTAGTCGTTTGATTTTTACTAGATTGGTTGTGAAATATGGGAATTTTTAGTCAATTTATAGTCAGTTTCTGTGATTTTTAAGTCACAAAATATAACGATTAAGAACCCTAAATTTTAGCAGGAGAATATTCAACATGTTTATTAGTTACTTTAATGTTTGTTGATTTTTCTAAAGGGTATGAATATGTTTAATAAATGCAAACCTTCTAGGTATACCATCAGGTCACTTTCTGGGCAGATGTAAAAATAACGATTTTTATTAAATACCTACACTTAGAGATAAAATCTATAAAAATTATGTGAAGTAATTAACATATATAAGTGTCTCTGGTAAAAATTATTTTACCACAATAGCTTGTTTGATGTGTCATAAAAATCATAAGAAAATGAACCAAATTCACATGAGAAACCCTAAACATGTTATTAAATGACAATGAGTACTAAAATCAGTTATGAATTTATAAAATGGACTCCTAAATAATAAATAAACCTTAATTCCTGTAGATTCGTTGAAGAAGGAGTGAATCGTGTTTTTCCCATTTTTCTTTCATTGCTTTTGAGATACAGATATTCTATCCGTCATCACTAAGGATTTTTCATGACTTCTCGATCCTTGACTTTTATTCATTTTTTATGATATTTGTTTGCTATCCCATTTGATATGATATTCGTTTGCTATCCCATTTAATATGAGATTCAGTTCAGTTAGATATACCTTTGTTTGTACATGTTATGATTGATTTGTTATGCTTTGGATATGCTTTGATTTGTTCTGTTGCCTGAGCAAACTATCCATGGAGGTACCATGGCCATGTCATTGAGGCACAAATGGCATGACACTATCTGTGGTGGTGTGATTGATCCATGGCATTCCCATATTTGTATATTGTGCACTTGGCCGTTTTGACATACGCATATATACTTGTCTTTGTACTCGTGTATATAGATATGATTTTGTTTTCCAGGGAGCGTATGGATGCATCCTATGTTTGTTCAGTTCATATTTGATTTAGTGATTGGGTGTTTCTGTGCTCTATACACCCGATTTCACTTTTGGGAGCTAGCTACTCCATTTGATATGACATGATACGATATATGATTGGATATTTTGTTTAAGGCATGTATCATGCCTTCGACATATGTTTTATGCTCGTGGGCATTTCCTTATGATTCTTTGACTCTCTTCTCATTCACTTGACTCATTATTCATTTGACTCTTATGATATATGATACCTTTGTTTAGAAGACTCTCATGGTTATATTTCATATACTTTTGCATGTTTAGTTATCCGTTTGTTATATCTATTCACTGGGCTTTTCAAGCCAGCCGCATTTTCTTTTCCCTATGGCAGGTTATAAGAGGGAAGCTAGGATATGAGTTAAGAGTGCATAGGATCCCTTAGTGGACCACCCTGATGATAGTTTCCCATTTGCTTTTGGATTAGACTTTAGAGATTGAAGTTACTTTTCATTTAGACTTGATTTATATTTATATTTTAGTTTATACGTCATTATGTTTTAGACTTACATTTTTTCCATTAGTTTTATTCAAGAATTTATGTAACCTTAATTCTAATAAAGTCTTCAGCTTGCGTTTATTGTTCTGATTGACACCATAAATGTGACATTTGACCCGTTTTCGGATGGGGGTGTTACAATTATGGTATCAGAGCTTTAGGTTTCGACTAGTAGTACTTAAGTTATGACCTGTGAAGATTTGGCCCATAGGTTTGCACTGTAGAGCTTATGAAATAACCTTTGAGAATATGCTTTAGGTTTCTCCTGTAAAACTTAAGTTATGACTTGTGAGGATTGGGTAGACTAAATGATAAGACATTTGTTATGTATCATCCCTTCGCATCATCATGATTCATGCTCTTTCTTGTAGTTAAGCCCTTCGAAGATTATTCTTTCCGAAGATTTAGAAAATTTACTAGAATGAGAAACGTAAGCTTAGTGATCAAATAAGTTTAGAATGCCTTGAGAATTTTGTGGTAATGCCTTCACTATATAGCCTCTTCACTTTAAGTTTCGAGATCTTATAATGTTCGGCTGATTCGTTTGGAAGCCTATTCGTCCGTTCTGAGTATTCTTATTGGTATGACCATGATCTGTTGGACACATTCGGTGATTTCTCTTACTTTTGATTAAACATATTAAGGTCCCATCTGCACTATTAGATTATACCTTACCCATTTCTATTCTTATGAGAAATCTTGTAATTATTCATCACGAGTATAGGAATTGTCCATTACATTTTGATGATAAGATTCATTCTGCTAGTTTGTTTCCTTTGGAAATGTGTGATTTTGACATAATTCTGGGAATGAATTAATTGACTGAACATCGAGCTACTATCTTCTGTCATACTAAACATGTTATCTTTGGCGATCTGAGTAATTCTGAATTCAGTTACCATTGTCCCCAACCTGGTAAGCCAATTTTAAACATCTCTGCTTTGGAAGCTTGTACGTTGATTTCTGACTATTGTGAAGGTTCTTAGCACCTATTAAAGATATTTCGTTGGATGGAACTCACCTCGAGAGTCATTCAGTAGTTCAAAATTTTCTCGATGTTTTCCCAAATGAACTACCAAGATTACCACCTGAGTATGAGGTTGATTTCTGTTTAGTCGCGACCTAAGGTAGAATATGATTGCAATAAAGGCATGTTTATATGATGAAAATATTATGACGCCTGGCCAACGTGATAATAGTTACATCATATAATTTTAACTTATTGGGATCATAGGACGTCTTGAAAAGTTACAACTATCATCCACTTCATGTTGTTTCGTATCCCTTAGATCATATTCGTGATGATTTGTCATTTGTGAGGAGCCTGAGACTATTTTTGACCGTCAGGATCGAGTCGTGAGAAACAAAACCATTCCGTTCATTAAACACTACTAGAAAAAGGGCTATCCTTGACTCGCTTTTTATGACCCACGCTAAAAGATGACGCGCAAAGAGCAAAGTCATAAAATAAGAGTCATAACGAGTAAATTTTCTATTGGGGATGACTCGTTTTTAGAAGCGTCATAAATAAGGGTCATCTATGTTTTTTTTTAACATCTGATTGTTTTTTTTTTGTCCAAAACACTTCCTCCCGCTCTCAAGTCCCTACAACTAATAAAAATCTTCTTCATTATCACTTAACCCTAAAAACTCACATACTCTCTTTCTCTCTTCTCTGCGCCGCCAACTGCCACCACCCAAGACACCATCACTCACCACCATCTCCCCTTCCATTTGACGTGACTCACGCGCTCAAACACCACCTCACCGTCACTCTAGCACCACAACGCGCCACTAAAAACCTTGCTCATCACCTTGTATCATCACCACTCGTGTAGATCGAAGAAAGAAGGTAGGAAATATGCTATGTATGCGAGAGTTGACTCGGAAACGAGATGTTCGAGCTGCTGTTGATCTGTGTCATCGTGATGGAACATTGAAGCAGATGGTGGCGACTGATCCCAAAAGGTATGAGTTTTGCGATCCTTGATATATGATTACTCTAATTCCAAGAATTATATTGTGTTTTAAATTTGGTCCTATGTTCTCCACTTAAATGGAGAGACTGCCCACATATGGTGTTTGTTTGCAACTAATTAGATACACAGTTAGATTTGTATATCATTCTGAGTATTAATTATGCCTTTATATGCGAGAGTTTTTTAATTTACGACCTTATGAGAGGTATTGTTCTTTTTTGCATTTTCGTTTCTCAGTTTTGTTAATATATTTAAAATCAGGTACATTAATGAGGATGACTCAATAGTCCCAATGCTTTAGATGCTTAGAACTTCTGGGGTTGCTGTATTCTTAGTGACAAATAGCCAAACAGGTATGTCTATGCTATTTATTTGTTTCTAAGTTGTGTGTGTGTGTGTGTTTGACCTCAGTTATGTTGCTTAACTTTCGTCTCATGATTAACTTCTTAAAAGTGCGAATGTACTTGTTACACTGCAATAATCAATGTTATACACAAGTTTTCTACTTGATAAACACGGTTCAAACCAATTTAAGTTCAAACCCACGAACATCAACTGCATTTCGTAGAAAGTCAATACAAACATTCGGAAAGAGATGCGCCGATTTAAGTACCATTCCGGCAAGGGTATCATATTCATGATTTCACTTGTTAACTTGTATCATTTGAACGAGTGCTACACTTGGTTATTGTTGGCTGTTAAATACTTCATGATTTACTGTAAATGTGGTTCTGCTTATTGATGCAGCCTTTGGGACTACACAAATGTTGTGATGAACTTTCTATGTGGGCCCCAAAAGCTCGATAGCAGCTCCTCACTGACTCTTGACTAGCTCAAACACTTTGACGTTGTTATAACTGGCAGGTCCTACTCTTTCATTTATTTTAAAGATCATATGTTTCTCATCACCACGAGAGTTATCTTTGTCTTCAGCATAAATCATGAATTTCTTATCTGGTATGATTGTGTAAACTACATTTAGGGATGCCATGTAATGATAAATATCTCACATCTAGTGGATGCCTATTAGCTGAGGTGCATGTTAACATACCAGGAACCACAACTAATTTAAAGGCAAGATAAAACTTAATTGCTCTATGCTTTTGCCTTTTTCTCTGCGCATAAAAAGTAATGATAATATTGTTTTTTTAGTAATTTAAAGGAAATTTGGAAAGCAGAAATTGGATGAAATATTCTTATTGTGGTGATCTCTTTTTAGGATATAGCTATCCACAGTTACTTATATTTAGTGACACGTAAATCAAATAAGCATGTGTTTATTTATGCAGTGCAAAGCCGAAATTCTTCCATGACGAAAATCGTGCTAATCTTTTTGCTGTACAGACCGACTCAGGAATGCTTATAAATACTGATAATGGTAGTCCTATGGCACAGGTTTGTGTGGAAATAGGGTCTTTTTAGTTTAAACTGTAATACGTAAATTATTATTACTTTATTATTAATTCATTTCAAATTCTTATATTCATTAGGTTGGGGGGCCCTCTTTAGAATTGCCAGATCAGATGCCAGATAAACCTTACAAAGTGTTTCAGGTATTTATGTTAGAATGCATGGGTTAATGAAAGTTGTACTTGTGTGCTTACTTGTGCTCCCTCAAACTAATGCATCATATAAACTTTGTAAATGTAATCTAAATAGATGTTAAGATCATGTTCTGTATGTCTAGACGCAGGCTTGGCAAGAAGAAGTAGAACGTGCACGTGAAGGCCAAAGAGACGCTGAGAGAAAGCTATCTTCTTTAGAGGCAAGTATACCTGGCATCTTCCTTGGACACAACACAACAGCGAAAGCTTTCTTTGTTAAGTATGATTATTTTATGTTTAAGTATTTTCTAAAATGAAGACCCAATGTATGATTGCAGGCTGAAGTTCAAAAAATGAGAGTGGAAATGGCTGCGATGAAAAGAGATGCTGAGCATTATTTTCGCCAGGTACTTGACTGTGAATTATTGTGGCGTCTATACCAATCACAGGGCTACCAGTATCCACATCAACAACCGATGCATCACATGGGGTATCAGCCGATTATGCCTCAACAGAGGCCACCAAATGTCATGCAGCAGCCGCAACATTATACTCGGGTAGTCTTGTTGTATAGGCAAAGTTAGAGATGGTGTATAAGCGGGTTTTTAACATAGGCAAAGTTAGGTTGATTTTTTAGTTCGAGCAGCAACAAGGAAAATATTTGTGTTTTTAATTATGTATTATCAGGTTTTTAATTAGGTTATGACACGCAAAAAGGAGAGTCATAAAACGTGGGTCATAAGTGCGCGTCATAGAGGGATGACGCACAAATGCGAGTCATGAAGCTTTATGACTGGTCCATCCTTGACTCGCATTTGCGCGTCATAAGACCTCTTCTTGACTCGCATTTGGAGTCAAGGATTGCCCTTTTTTCTAGTAGTGAAAGTTCTTTGGAATAATCGTTCCGAGCGTGAAGCTACTTGGGAGACTGAAGAATCTATGCGTACTAGTTATCCGCATTTCTTTTCATGATTTGGTACGTATTCTTTTAATCTTTCTACATCAATTCCGAAGACGAAATTTTCTTTTTAGAGGGGAAGAATTATAACACCCCAGATTTTTTTTAAACATTTTATGGATATAACCTAAGTTTAATAAATAAAGATTATTAAGTACTTATGATTAAGAAATAAATACAAGCTAATAACATTTGTCCTAAACTGTAAACTACCTAAATAAAATACATGATTCACTACTTCTCCTAATACAATTCAGATAAGCATGCAACATCACCTTCCTTTTTGTTAAAACAATCCACACGTTTGTAGGGTATGATACCAAACCGTGTGTATCCTTATCACATTTATTGAAAAAGATACACATATCTTTTCTTCCTAATATAACACACGACATCCCTTTTTAATATACACCCTTTAACAGCTTTTCCAGCCCATTCCATTCGTTTTACATAGCCTGCTAACCCTTCTCTCTCAAACCGAATAAGAAACCAACAATTCCAACCGTATATTTTCTCTCCACAAGATTAAGGAGGAAGGTAGCAACTGGTAGTTATCGTTGGTGATTAAGGCTTGTGTGTAGCAGCCTTGGAGTAATCGTTGTGGTGTTGTTGTGTCTTCTTCTTTTGATCCTCCATTGATCCAGCCCTAAGGTAATCGTTATCATCCTTATTATACACTAATCAGTACATGATTTATATGATGCATAAACCTAACCTAAATCATGTAAGCTATGTCCTGTCGAATTTGTTTCCTTGTCAGGCCAACTCACCCTTTTGTTCCATCCCTAGCCATGTCATTAAACCCTTATGAAATCATTAAGGACCTGATATAATATGGCATAATATGATGGAAACCCTAGAAAATCATTAATGGGGCCGATTAGGGTTATAACGGGATTTAGGGTTGTGGTTTTGTGAATTTGATCCTGGCAGATTTGTGACATGTCGGGAGAGGGCTGGAATTCGAGTTATACTATAGGGTTTTTCGTGTTTCTTGACTCTAAAATTAAGTTCAAGATGTATTTTTTCTGAATATGTAAGCCTCTTGGCTGTTGGAGGTCGGGAAAGTGGTTGTTTGATTTTTACTAGATTGGTTGTTAAATCTAGGAATTTTGAGTCTAATTTTAGTCAGTTTCTATGATTTTTAATTAACAAGCTATAATGATTGAGAACTCCAAATTTTAGAAGGAGGATGTTCAACATGTTTATTAATTACTATAATTTTTGTGGATTTTTCTGGAAGGTATGAATATGTTTAATAATATAAGCTTTTTGGGTATACCATCAGGTCACTTTCTGGACAGATGTGAAAATAACGATTTTTATTAAATACCTACACTAGGAGATAAAATCTATAAAAATTATCAGATGTACTCAACTTATATAAGTGTCTCTGGTAAAAATTATATTACCACAGTAGCTTGTTTGGTGTGTCATAAAAATCATGAGACTATGAACCAGATTCACATGAGAAACCCTAAACATGTTATTAAATGACAATAAGTACTAAAATCAGTTATGAACTTATAAAATAGACTCCTAAATAATAAATGAACCTTAATTCACGTAGATTCATTGAAGAAGGAGTGACTCGTATTTTTCCCATTTTGCTATCATTGCTTTTGAGGTACAGATATTCTATCTTTTATTATTAAGTATTTCTATTGACTTCTCGATCATTGACTTTTGTTCATTTGTTATGATATTTGTTTGCGATCCCATTTGATATGAGATTCAGTTCAGTTAGATATACCATTGTTTGGACATGTTATGATTGATTCGTTATGCCTTGGATATGCTTTGATTTGTTCTGTTGCCCGAGCTAACTAGCTATGGAGGTATCATGGCCATGTCATTGAGGCACCAATGGCATGACATTGTCTGTGGAGGTGTGATTGATCCATGGCGTTCCCATATTTGTATATTGCGCACTTGGTCATTTTGACATACACATATAGTTGTCTTTGTACTCGTGTATATGCATATGAATTTGTTTTTGCACAGAGCGTATGGATGCATCCTAGGTTTGTTCAGTTCAAATTTGATTTAGTGATTGGGTTTGTGTGTGCCATACACCCCATTTCACTTTTGGGATCTAACTCTCTATTTGATATGACAGGATACGATATATGATTGGACATTTGGTTTAAGGCATGTATCATGCCTTAGACATATGTTTAAGGCTCGTGGGCATTTCCTTATGATTCTTTGACTCCCTTCTCATTCACTTGACTCATTATTCATTTGACTCTTATGACATATGATACCTTTGTTTAGCAGATTCTTATGGTTCCATTTCATATACTTATGCATGTTTAGTTATCTGTTCACTGGGCTTTTTAAGCTCAGCCGGATTTTCTTTTCTCTGCGGCAGGTTATAAGAGGGAAGCTTGGATATGAATGAAGAGTGCATAGGAGCCCTTAGTGGACCACCCTAATGATAGTTTCCCATTTGCTTTTGGATTAGACTTTGGAGATTGAAGTTACATTTCGTTTCGACTTGATTTAGATTTTTAGTTTGGAAGTCATTATGTTTTAGACTTACATTTTTTTCCCTTAGTTTTATTCAAGAACTTATGTAACCTTAATTATAATAAAGTATCCCGCTTGCGTTTATTGTTCTGATTGACACCATAAATGTGACATTTGACCCATTTTCGGATGGGGGTGTTACAGTCTATGTCGACATGTAATATATTCTATCATTTCCATACATTTGGTATAAGAAGTTGTTTTTTTTAGCAACTGAATCATATAAGCTAGATCAAACTAGCAGAAGACAAAAAAACAAATATATATATACGCCGGTTTTGCATCCACGTGTTCCAAATGATTCTCCCTTAACGATTCCTATTTCATAACCATTAAAAAAAAAAAAAAAAAAAAAAAAAAAAGGGAAAAAAAAAAAGTAAAACCCTACCAAATCGAGTGATGATTTTTAAGTCTTGAGCCATCAAACACCACCGAGTTCTGACTCCATCAAATGATCAAAATAAGAGTAACACAAGTTGTGTTTAAGATCCTCAGTTGCTTAGAACCTCTGTCGTGCCCAACGATCCATTGAAACATGTAGGCCATATTAACGAACTCTCTAATATGAAGATCCAAACACAACGCGATTTTGTTCCATAACAACAAAGCAACATTAAAAGAAAAAAACACATGATTACTATCTTCTACATTATTGCTGCAACACGAAAACAGGAGCGAATCATTTCCACTTGCAAACAACACAACGACTTTCACACTTGTCTTCACATAAATGCCGAAGGGTCACACCGGTGCATACTAAATAAAATAGGCAAGTGGAAATGAGAAATGAGACACGAAATGTAATGAGACTAACAAGAAATGAAAAAGTAGTGGTATTTTCATTTAGGGGTTAAACGGTAATTACCCGAAGTATAATATTTATCTTGGGATAAATATTAAAGGGAAATAAACAACAAAATACAAAACAAAAACCCCTAAGGGTTGTGTAAGGTCGGTCAACCGAATACCCTAGGGAAGGAGTCTGACTTATTGTCAAACTCAAATACTTGTTCTATAAGTAGTCTATAAACCCCCTTAGGACCTTATAAATACAAAGGCTTCCTAAGGGATTTCATAACTCTCCTCATAACCCTAAGAATACTCTTCCCTTCATCTCTTTGTGCGTTCAACGATCGACCAAGAAGAACCGAAGGGTCAAAACCCTTTGGTTGATCCATATAAGTCGACTACAAGTCGACTTGGTTAAGTAGATCCCTAAATCGACTTCTTTAGTCGATTTAGGGTTTTACCCGAGTTTCGTGCTCGCCTGACTTACATAGGTTCAGGGACCTAGTTCTACCTAGTGCAGGATCAGTGGATGCCAGACGCTGTCCGAGTGGTGATATTCAAGAAACCATAAGAGGAGATCGTGAAGCACCAAGAAAGTGAAGGAGGTATTCTATGTTGATCAAGAAAAGATCAAATAGCTTACGCATAGCTAGCATAACAAGTAAGTAATCCTAAACTGAAATGCCTCTTTTGAATTTGCCCAAAACTTTTGCGCAAGTGACATGACTGAAAAAGACCTTCTAGTACAAATTAAGGACTCCTTTATACTTCTATTACAAACCAACTCCTGTAATTATTTTTAACATAAAATAGATTCAATTCCCTTTATGATGATAGGTGGAATGACTCCTACGGACTTACAATTAATTTTATATGAATTTCCAAACATGACCCATTCCTGCATAACATGTTGTTTTCCATACAGTCTGTTGTATATTACTGATTTGACCTAATAAAACTTGGAATTAGGAACTGTAACAATTTACATCATAAAGTAGACTCGGAGGACTACAATATTAGTTTTGACCTCAACTTAATCCGACGAACGGTTAATTTTATATGATCTTTCAAAGTTGACACAAAATTCTACACTACTTGCTGTCCCTTTTTCATACTTGACTAAAATGACCAAAACTCGACTTCCACATCCTGACATAGCATAAGAACTTTTAGAATACTTTAAAACAACATATATGTTCATGAACATACTTGGTCTAAATGGCCCGTTGAAATGTACTTTACGAAGTGACAGGTGTTTTGCGAAACACCTATTTTAAACCATTTTACTTAGATTTTCCTTAAACAACACATATGACCTTTATTCCAAAACCAAAACCGGGACTCAACACATCAAAATAAGATTTACAAATCATTTTATGACACTTGGGGGTTCAACCATGACTTGAGCTCGGCACCTAATTCTAACATCATTTACATATTCCAAGCACATCCGATTTCCAAGCTTCCAATCCTAGACCTTAATCAAGGTCTTACCTAACACATAAGCGCCTACAAAATGGTTAAACAAATAAAACATAAGCGAAAATGCTTAGTAAGTAACCCACAATAACAAAGAAATATATAAACATCATCATACACGCATTATGAATACATTACCAATTATCATCCAAATCATAGCAACCTAAGCCAAATCAAACCAAGAACATACCATACTAGTTCTTCAATCTTAGCACATAATCAAGTCATCATTTTCTAGTATTACCAATCTTCACTTACAAATGCTAATAAACTAACACACCTTGTCAACACAAAACTAAGGGTGTCAACTCTTAAAAAATTGTTTGGTTAGCAGGTTTAGATTTTAAAATTGGAAATCATACCCATTAAGATAGGTATAGTTCATACCCAGCATAAAGGGTGAGTTTTCTCTCCCTTGAATGATACCCATTCCTATACCCATACCCACATCCAAACCAAACGTCCCTAAGTCTTTAGCAATTAACCATGCCTTCTATGTCAAGCCTTCCTATGCTTTAACACAATTATTCACAAAAACATAATATGATAATTTCTATATAACACATGTTATAGTCATGCTTACTTACCTTGAATCCAAGTTAATATTACCAATAAGTCACCATTGTTTTCTTTGCATGCTTTCCTAGTCAAATAATCACCATCACATATTAACACCTATAATTTAAATGATAATTAAAGGTGTCTAACTCACCCATAACCATAACTAAAACCCATCTTTATCATTTACATGATCTTATCCCAAAATCACCAATTTGCTCTTAATTCAATACTTCACCCTCACCTAATTTGATAAATACTTTAATACTAGTTTTAGAATATCAATTACCCAAAACCTCAAATTTTCCTCAAGAACCCTAATTCTTAAATTACAATTAAATCACTAAATTGAGGTACTTACTTTAGGAGGTTAGTTGGTATAAACTTATTTCTTGATTTGGAACATTAATCTATCTTCAATTTAGTCATTAATAATTTCTTCATCTTTGCCTTACTTTTTCTTTGTTTTGCTCATCACCCACATACACCAAAACACATTTAGGAATGTATTAGAAACTAGGGGAAGTTGACTAATATTAAATCTGGCCTAACTTTGCCTATTTTGAAATATTTGTCCCTGTCGGCTAGAACAAGGTGGTTCTGGTATACTAAAACAAGTTAGTTCTAGTACTATAACAAGTTGGTTATGGTACTACTCTAGAATTCTAGCAACTTAGGTAACTTAAATTATTTTCTCTAATTCTTGGGCCACATAATGCTTTCCACTTCCATACTACATATACTTTGACTTATTTTTTGACTATTTGGTTTGACTACTAACTTTATTTTTGTTGACCAACCAATCATATTGAGTCTCCCAACACACAAAAGTTATAGTCAACTTATCCAATGGCACTATTGTAATTCAATAACTAAAAAATGGCTTTGGAGTGTTACAAGCGACCCCTTATTTAGATTTCGTCCTCAAAATCTTATTTGCTTAACGCTCGCGACCATTCGCAAACTTTTCTACATCATAGGTCTACATCATAGCTATTATTCCAATTACTACCAATACAATTCACAAAATCAACAACCTCAATCAAACTAAGTTATAGTCACATTACTAAAAACGTAACATAATTCACATAAACGTTGTTTGTTTAGAGAATAGGAAGTATCTTGTTATGTAAGCTTTTTCGCCTATGTAACGGGCTGAGATATGGGATTCACCCATATCCTTTGTACTTGAACGTTTTTTGGAGTAATATATTTACCGGGTCTTTTGACCTTTTACCCAAAAAAACATAATTCACATAATTTCACAAAACTTCAACTAATGCTAATCACACCATGTACTCGTATCACATTATAATATGGAAATTCTCTATTTTACTAAAAATTCCTACTAAAAACCTAACTTAATATAACAAACGTTCTAGAAATTTTCAACAAGGATGACGTGTCACTTAGAAAATTTACTATTTTGACATTACATAAGTCAAACTCGACACCAATTCCACACCATTCACCGATGCACTAATATGACCTAAAGTCAAATACCAGTCATTTCTTTTGGATTTCTAACAAGTACCATCTAAATAGTACTAATAATTCAAACTCTATGCATTACTTAAACAACTTCATTTTAAATTTTGGGAATTACCTACCGGTCCATCTCCTCGAACCTTAACGCCGCGATGATCTTCCTATTCATTCAATTTTCTTTTCTTATGACGTCTAACTTTTTTTAGTTTATATTTTCAATCTCCCTACCCATTCTCATGCCATATCGGATATACATAAGCCTACTCATTTCTAATTTTTTATTTACACATGCCAAGGAAATAGGCAATCCTTGGTGTCACAAATCACAATTTCATGTCATTTTCCAAACCCCGACAATTTACTATTCATGAGTTACTATTCATCATTTACTATTCACCGATCACTATTCATCATTTCACTATTCATCATTTTTGAAGTCAGTTTGAGACTTTAAGAAGTCGTCAAAAATTTTACTATTCATGTGACACTATTCATTCCCGGAGGGAAATCACTATTCATGGGCATCATTCATCATGTTGTAAACCTAGTTTACGGGTATTCAAATACGCGTAACCAGTAAGGTTTAGCTGCGTATTCATGCAACATCAGTAAGGACACATCATATAGACTAGAGTAGTCTACATATCATCAGTAACATCATTATCATATTAGGTCATGCACGGGTTTGTGTGATTTTCTTTAACGTATGCTTAATTGTTTAATTAACGTTACCACTCAGTCATTACTACTAACATTATACCCAATACTCCCGACTATGATCCTAATATATTTTCATGATAATTTTAATAATATAAAGATTATATTATTACTTTACCCGGTGTTTTTAAATCAATCGCTATATTTTTCGTTTAACGCTTATAACTCCGTCGGTTTACGAAATTTCAATATGATAATCATTCTAACACCCGATTCTTGCAAGGAATATGGTTTTACAATTTTTACAACTTCGTCATACTTTATTTTACTTCGTCACAATTTATTTCTAGTTAACTCGGTACCCGATAACACCTAATGTATACACTAAACTAACTAATTCATGCATATTAGTACACAAGCACTCATTATACATCAAATCCCTTCTATCTTTTGTCCATGTGCCGCCCCCGTAACCCCCAATTTAGCCTAATACACCCAAAACTCATTAATGAATTTCTAGTCTTTTATTTCCATCCCACTACACTAACATCACATAACACATAAACATTTAGCTAAACCAAGAGATTTTATCTCTTCCTTTTCTTCATCATTGCTCAGCCCAACCAAGAACACAAGACAAAATCCATCAATTTTTCATGTTAAAGTCATAATCAAGCTCCATTTACCTTCCTTGTTAGGGTTTGATGAACTCAAATAAGTACATTTTATTACCATCATTTATCCTATGTATTTGACTTGTTTTATTATATTACATATGAGAATTGATACTTAATTGCTTACTTTTGTAATTCTCAGGTAAAAACAAGCATTTGGTGAAACTAAGCGATTTTGGACTAAAAATGGAGCAAAACAAGCAAGATTGGAAAAGTCTACTGAATTGAAGAGATTAAGGACCATTGCCTGACTTTGAAGAATGCGCCGCATGGATTTATCCCATGCGCCGCATATGAAACCTTGGTCAACGAGAAGAACCAACTTGTTTTACTCCAGATGCGCCGCATGAAGCTCCTGATATGCGGCGTATCAATCTCAAGACTTCACTAGATATCCAAAATATTGAAGAATATTCGCAAATATTATAATCCTGGACCCCACGCGAAGTTACCTTGATACGCCGCATCGGACCAATCCGATGCGCCGTATCGGCCATATACAATCCTTACCAAGAATTCAAGAGATCAAGTGAAGATTAGAAGCTTAATGAAGAAGTCAAGATTACAAGTCGACACTTGAAGATGCTTTCGTATTTTGGCCATAAAATCTTCATCCGGACTCCGTTTTAGGTGATTCAAGCGGCCACGGAAAGAGAAAAAGGAGATCTACCTGTATCTGAAGGAGATGCGGGGCATCTGGTCTTTAGATGCGCCGTATTGGGAGATGAGGCGCATCTGATATTTAGATGCGCCGTATTGGGTCAGTTTCAGACTTGGAGGCTACGTTTACTTATAGATGCGGCGCATCTAACTCTATAGATGCGCCGTATCGACCCAGATTTCAGAATCTATAAATACCAAACTCATTAACGAATTTGGGGATCTTTGGGAACCCTTAGGGGCATTCCCAGACGATCAAAGCCTCTCCAAACAGTAGAAGATCAATATTGAAGACCTAATCATCCTTGAAGAACATCTCTAATCATTTTTATATTACTTAATCATTCGGTTAGCGTATCGTATTCATTATGTTTCATACTCTATTCGTTATGATTATGTTTATGTACTTTGTTACAGAGATTATGGGCTAACACCCTTAGGTGTTAGCCAAGTTTATGAAGTTTTATTAGTTTATATGATTGTGTTGATTTGATTTACTTTGTTATTGGATTGGGTGCTTGTCGATAAAAACTCGTTTATTGCTTATAACTAGTAGAAGTCTATGTAACTAGGTTATGATCCTTATAACTTTAATTGTTGTGACTTAACTACCTGTAATTGTGGTTGCTTTGGTTGAGTTATATGCGTGTTAACCCGAATCTCTATTAGGAATCATTGTTTGGCATAAACGGAACGTGTCTACAACCTAATAGGACTAGTAGCGTGTAATACCGAACTAGGTTAGATGGTTTAAAGCAATAAGTTAGTATTGATGCTAGACGAGTCACTATGATCTTTCGTCATATCCGCCCCGAGGGCTAGTTACTTAATTGTGACAGAATTTCGTAATTGATATGCCGGTTAACAATTGAATGAATTAAAACAAGTAGACATAAGCATGTATAACTATAAAATGGATTAGACTTGGCTAACCCGTTCTTCCTATCTTTGGTGTCTTCATACTTGTATTGTTTGTTTATCTTAGTTTAGTTAGAATAAAACCAAACCCGTGCCAGTCTCTCAGGCTGAACCCCCCTTTACGTTAGTTTAGGAGAGTCGAATACCTCTAGAATTAGTATATTAGAAATCTCACTCCTAGTGAACGACCCTTGCTTACCTAGAAACTATCTACATTGACCGGGTACACTGCTCGTTAGTGTTTAGAGTCTATAGGTTAGTTCGGCAAAATATAAATTTAAAACTTGGTAGTTTATTATAGACCTAAAAAAAACACATCAAGTTTTTGGCGCCGTTGCCGGGGAGTGAATTTATCTATTTGCTAGTTTTATTGGTATTTTCTGTTTTTAATTTGTTTTTGTGTGTTTGGTTTGTTTGTCTGTTAGTTTGTTTATATTCTGTGTGTCTGTCTCAGAAGGGAGATACGGCGTATTCTTGTCTGTGAATACGGCGCATCTTTCTGTTTCAATACGGCGTATTCTTGTCTGTGAATACGGCGTATTGACGTTCTGTGGGCAAAATTTTTTTTAGTTTGTGTGATTTAGTGTTTAAATTTAAATAAAAAAAAAATAATAATAATTACAGGAAGCTAATACGGCGTATCCATTGTCAGTTGGATACGGCGTATTAACTTGTATCGCATACGGCGTATCTATTGTCTGTTAGATACGGCGTATCGACCTTCTGTGACCCAAAAATATTTTTAGTTTTTATTTTATTTTATTTTTAGTGGTTAATTAGTTTTTAGTATTTTTATTTTTTGTTTGGTCTACTGTTGTTCTTCTTGGTTGTTTTGTTTTTCAGGAAATCATGGTGATCGAGAAAAACATTAATGAACTGACCATGGAAGAATATTTCCAATATGCAAGATACGATGAAGAAAAGTGGTACACAAGATTCAAGAGAGAAACCAGGTTTGAATTGAAAGGGCACTTTCTAAAGGAGCTACGCGATAATGCTTTCAGTGGTGCAGAAAATGAGGATGCTAATGAGCATGTTGGAAAAGTGGTCGAGATCGTTGATTTGTTTCATACACCTCATGTAGGGAAAGACCATATAATGTTACGAGTATTCCCGATTTCACTCACTGGACAAGCATATCGATGGATTAAAACTATTCCTGCTAGAAGCATCACTACATGGGCCGATCTGAAGGCTAAATTTTTGAACAAGTATCATCCTCCATTAATGACTGCAAAGAAGGTTCAAGAAATCAACAACTTTAAGCAAAGACCGGAAGAAACGCTTTATTTGGCGTGGGACAGGTTTAAAGAATTACTTTTTAAATGTCCTCAACATTATTTAACTGACATGCAGGTTGTGATTGCCTTCTATATGGGTTTGGATGTGGCTACTCGGATGATTTTAGATTCTCAGAGTTTTATACCTAAAATGAATGCTAAAGACGCCTTAACCGCTATACATGAAAGAGCTGACCACTGTTTAAGGTGGTATGATGGGGCATTCAAAAGGCATACAGGTAATGATGATTCTGAAAGTTTAGCTACAATTACTGTTCAAATAGATAACCTTGGCAGGGAAATAAATAAGATGAATGAAAGGATATATACCGTCGATAATCGCTACAAGGGATGCAATGGTCCTCACTCACCTTACCCACCAACTACACCACCACAAAAAGAGATCTATGACTTCAAAGAAGCCGTTTCTAAACTTATAAAAGATGGTGAACTATCAAGAAAAGAGTTGGTAGACACAAGTTATCATGAAGCACTTAAAGAGCACAATAAAAATACTACGGATTCAATACATCGTATTGAAGAACATTGCCGTAATATTATAAGCATACTTAGTGTCACAACAAAAGAAAAGAGTATGGTGGAAGGATGTAATGAGATTGATGCTATTAAACGTGATAATGTAAAACCACAACATGATGAGATAAGTAATTCCGGAGTTAAGCATGATGACAAGGAAACAATAGATAACCTTCTTGTGGATTCTCAGGAAGAAAATAGGAATTCAGATCTCAGGGACTCAGAAAGGCTAAACAGGTTTCGGGCTAACGAACATAAACCTGCCCCTTTCCCTAGGCCAAAACCGGAGGTACAATATCAATGGGAAAAAAATGGAAGAACTTACTTTAGCAATATTCCACCATCCGTCCCTTTTCCTGAACGCTTTAAGGTAAGTGAACCGTATATCCCACCCGGCCCTTTCCCTGGACGAATAAAGAGTGGATGCATACCCATTCCTTTCACTGGACGACCGAAGGTGGAAAACAAAAAGAAGCCATACAAGAAGAAAATAAAGAAGATGAAAGCTAGGAATCAACGGATAAAAGAATCAAAAACCCAAGCTCATGTGGAATCTACGACACAAATAGGTAACACCCTTGATTCTCCTTTTATTTTTACTAATGACATTGTTAGTGTTTCTAAACAGGTTGCAAAGCCGAATGACGATATGGTGGAATCTGTTACCTTACAACCTATCATAGACATCACACCACACGCTGACACACAACTAGCACCTGTTAATGTTATCCACCAAATTTTGGTTGAACCTACAAAAGAATTAGATGATGAGCTCTTGGATAACACCATGGTTGAAGAGCAAGAAACTTTCGAATCTACATGGAAAGAAGAGGAGCTCGAAACGATACTCGCCATAGACTCTTTCACATCTTGTATAGAAGCTGAGGGACGCCTAACTACTGACAAGATTAATGAAGAACAATTCATGCACCCTCAATATATTAGTCTCTCCCGTGGAATGTTCAAGACATCTAATTTATCAACCAAATCCGGAAAGGTCATGAGTGGAGATCACTACCCACTAAGGTACCATTTTTACTTGACATATCTTTCTACTATAGCAAATTTACACTCTTATAGTGTTTATTGCTATTTTCACCCGCACGTGATTCCAAGTGGGGGGACGTACACCCTATTACCTAGTAAATAAGGGTGGAGTCAGGCTCGTGACTCGAACAAAAACAAGCGCTTCGTGGGAGGCAACCCATGCTTGTCTTTTATTTTCTTTTTAGATTATTTTATTTTCTTGTGTTTGTTTTTATTTGTTTTTTTTTCTGCATGACTGTTGTCGCTGTATTCTGCTGATACAAACGATACGGCGCATCTGTATTCTAGATGCGGCGTATGGCGTTTTAATTTTATATGCAGCGCATTTAATAATTCGAGTACGGCGCATCTATCCCCTAGATACGCCGTATTCTGTTTTTAATCAGAAAAATTTTAAACCATAACGGACATACGACGCATCTGTTGTACAGATACGGCGTATCTAATTATTTATTAAAAACAGTCTTTGAATTAATAAAATAATAAGCGAGGCATCAATATCTATCGATACGGCGTATTATCCCATTGCATGCAGTTTAATATTTCCTACAGGTTGTTGATGCGGCGTATCCAATATTCCATGGATGCGGCGCATCGACACTCTGACCTATATTTTTTTTTTTTTCTTTTTTTTTTTCATATTTTTATTTTCCTAACGAATGATTAACGAGATGCTCTCGAGATTCTTTTTCTGTGGTCTCTATATTTTTACAGGTCTGGAAAATTGAAGAGGTTGATGAACTCCCACGTTATATACGCTCGCACGTCTACAATGGAGGATCATACCGAGCAAATCTCAGGGGAGTTTTCCTGTTCTAATTCTTTTAATTTCCAGTTTTTAATCTTTTATACAAACAACGAGGACGTTGTTTAACTTAAGTGGGGGGATTGGAGAATTAGAACACTTAACAATTACTTGTCCTAAACTTTTTCAAAAATTATGCTTAAAATGTGCTTAATATATCAAACTTAAAAATTTTTAGCATGTTTTTGTTTAAGATCTAAGTTGCATAGCTGCACACAAGACGTTATTTTCAAAAATTGTGATTTTTCAAAATTCACAAATCTATGAGTGTGCCGGTGACTTGTAAACTTTAGAACTTGGCTTGTATACTATTCGAGACCACCATAATGAGTATTATTTATATAATTGGAATGACTTGTCTAAATTGGTAAAATTCTAGGATTACACCCAAATAGCCTATTATATGTTATGTGTTATTAACTAACTACACTGGTTAGTTAACCCCCGTATAAACCCTTTTGTTACTCTCATTTTTAGAGTAAGATACCCCTAGAAAAACATTCAGAGCCATTCCTTTCGTTTCTTACACCTATGTTTAAAATGTTTCGTTACACCCTTACACCTTAGCCTACCCTGTAGATTAGAATCCGTGGTTGGTTAATTGCTATAGGCAAAGTGTGTTTCCTTACATTACCTGTGTTCGCGTGCGTAATTCATTATCTATGGTTAGGTCGGGAAATTGCACAATGCAATTGGAGTGAAAGTAAATATTGTATATCTTTGAGTTTATTTTTCGTGTGTTTACTACTTTCACTATTACCGTTATTTCTGAAGTCATGAAAAGTATGGAAAAATTATCCAGAATTATTGTTTTGGTGATGTGGTGAAATTTTACACATCTATGTTTATGTTATTATATATATATATATATATATAAAAAAAAAAAAAAAAAAAAAAAATCGAAAAAAAATTAGAAAAGAAAAAGAAAAAAAAAGAAGAAAGTTGGATGTTTGTTTTAACCAACGATGTAAAGTTATATAAGTGGTCGATATCACCACTATTTGTTGTATATTATATCTATGGATTGAATGGGAGTTGGCAGTTATGGGAACGCCAACTAAGGTTTATTCTTTGATTAAGATCTTGTTGAGTATAATTCGTGTCTACCTAAAGCGTGTGTTTCAAGTGTTAAAGCGTGAGTTATTCGATGATATGAGTCTTATTCATGGGATGGTTGGGATAGTGATTAACCACACTTAGGATTTTAATTTATTTGTTTTGTTTATTTTTTTTATTTTTACACCAATTTATATCCCTAATATTATCCATACCCTGTATTATTCTTTATCCAACCAAACCTTTGATTTATTGAGATTAGGGATTTGAGCAATCTTAAGTATCGTAGTCGTGGATTCGGCTATGTATTTATGATTTTGTCGCCCTTTTTGATATATTATTATTGGTGAAGTTTGGACCTATCTTTAGCCTATTCGAGTTAAGGATTTGAGCAATTGCAAGTATCGTGTTCGTGGATTCGATCATGTATTTGTAATTTTGTCGCCTTTTCTGGAATTTGAGATCGATAGTGATTAAGGAGAATAATTAACCCTTAAGCCTAAAAACCCTTTTTACCGCTTTAGACTTGTTATTCCTTAGCTTTAGTGGGGGAGATGTGTATACTTGCCAAGCTTATGATAGAATATTCGTTGCGACTGGACAGTTAAACGATTAGATTTGCTTTTATCGAAATATTTTATTCTACTTCTAATTCGTTAAGTGTTTAGTTGTGTGATTATGACAAAAAATGAATACATGCTTAAATATAAAAATAAATCCTAATATCTTTTAGGATACATTTTCATAAGATTAATTCTAAGGTTTACTTGGGGACAAGTAAAGTTCAAGTGGGGGGATATTTGATGAACTCAAATAAGTACATTTTATTACCATCATTTATCCTATGTATTTGACTTGTTTTATTATATTACATATGAGAATTGATACTTAATTGCTTACTTTTGTAATTCTCAGGTAAAAACAAGCATTTGGTGAAACTAAGCGATTTTGGACTAAAAATGGAGCAAAACAAGCAAGATTGGAAAAGTCTACTGAATTGAAGAGATTAAGGACCATTGCCTGACTTTGAAGAATGCGCCGCATGGATTTATCCCATGCGCCGCATATGAAACCTTGGTCAACGAGAAGAACCAACTTGTTTTACTCCAGATGCGCCGCATGAAGCTCCTGATATGTGGCGTATCAATCTCAAGACTTCACCAGATATCCAAAATATTGAAGAATATTCGCAAATATTATAATCCTGGACCCCACGCGAAGTTACCTTGATACGCCACATCGGACCAATCCGATGCGCCGTATCGGCCATATACAATCCTTACCAAGAATTCAAGAGATCAAGTGAAGATTAGAAGCTTAATGAAGAAGTCAAGATTACAAGTCGACACTTGAAGATGCTTTCGTATTTTGGCCATAAAATCTTCATCCGGACTCCGTTTTAGGTGATTCAAGCGGCCACGAAAAGAGAAAAAGGAGATCTACCTGTATTTGAAGGAGATGTGGCGCATCTGGTCTTTAGATGCGCCGTATTGGGAGATGAGGCGCATCTGATATTTAGATGCGCCGTATTGGGTCAGTTTCAGACTTGGAGGCTACGTTTACTTATAGATGCAGCGCATCTAACTCTATAGATGCGCCGTATCGACCCAGATTTCAGAATCTATAAATACCGAACTCATTAACGAATTTGGGGATCTTTGGGAACCCTTAGGGGCATTCCCAGACGATCAAAGCCTCTCCAAACAGTAGAAGATCAATATTGAAGACCTAATCATCCTTGAAGAACATCTCTAATCATTTTTATATTACTTAATCATTCGGTTAGCGTATCATATTCATTATGTTTCATACTTTATTCGTTATGATTATGTTTATGTACTTTGTTACAGAGATTATGGGCTAACACCCTTAGGTGTTAGCCAAGTTTATGAAGTTTTATTAGTTTATATGATTGTGTTGATTTGATTTACTTTGTTATTGGATTGGGTGCTTGTCGATAAAAACTCGTTTATTGCTTATAACTAGTAGAAGTCTATGTAACTAGGTTATGATCCTTATAACTTTAATTGTTGTGACTTAACTACCTGTAATTGTGGTTGCTTTGGTTGAGTTATATGCGTGTTAACCCGAATCTCTATTAGGAATCATTGTTTGGCATAAACGGAACGTGTCTACAACCTAATAGGACTAGTAGCGTGTAATACCGAACTAGGTTAGATGGTTTAAAGCAATAAGTTAGTATTGATGCTAGACGAGTCACTATGATCTTTCGTCATTGATGCGTGGGTTTTGCAACCTTACAACAGGTTTTACCTCTCGAGGGATCTCAAGAGGCTTACAACCCCACCAGGCAGTGTACCTGACCGATGTAGTATAGTGTAGTGGTAAGTACGGGGGATTGATCGTTCTCCACAGGGAATAGTGTTCGTTAGGTGTGAAAGGCTACTCTAATTAGGTCTAAGGGTTGAGGAAGATTCTTTTTATGTTTTTATAATTTTATGAAAGCAAGTAAAATCTCGGGTTTTGAAGGAGTGGGCGGAATTAGTTGCTAGTCAACTAACCCAAATTACTACAAATGCAAATAAAATAAAATAACAAAAATGAAAAGTGGTGAGAAACTTATGTGTAGAGAAATGTGTTTACTTAGATTTCCTTACTCCCTAACTATCTTTTACCGGTTAATTAGTGTGTATTAGTCGCGTGGATGACGGGTGTATTCCTTAATACCATTCGTGGGGTGGCGTACTTACTTCCCCAAACTCTACAAGCTCCTACTTCACTCCTATGTCGAGCCGGCTAGGAAGCTCCTAACATGGGATCACTAGAATTCGCTTGTGCATTAAATACAACCATAAAAACCTTTAGTACGCGTTTGGTTCATGTTTCTTAAGACGTTCAAGCAAGTTACCGAATAGGAAGTTAGCCAGTTTTCTTAAGCCTAACATAGATAAACAATCATCCAATACAACTAACAACACACTAACAACCAATAATCAATAGCTAGGTTTCATTAGATCTAAGCAAACACAAGATAAAATTAGCCTAACATGTTAAACAAAAGACAAGCATAAGATAGAATCAAACAACACATAGACATATTGAATGATTAATTGATAACTTATCTTTCAATGAAACATGGAAGATCTCAAGGCAAGAAGCCCTGAAAAAGTAGCTAAAATCGTCTTAGGGTTTTATCCCAAAATTCCACACACTAAGCTCTCCTCTAATGACAAAAAATTAGAAAACTATATATAGACTTTGACATCTGACGGCGTCACCTTATGCATTGTGACGCCGTCACCTCGCCGCTTTTAGGGTTCCCGGATGACCATCTTGACGCCGTCCCTCTTTAGCTCTTCAAAAATCCATTCTGGCTTATCAAGGCTTGACGCCGTCGGATCATGAACGTGACGCCGTCCCCTTATGATTTAAGCCGTGACGCCCTTGATTTAGTTAAAGCGTGACGCCGTCAGAATTCTCATGCAAACTCACTGGCCCGTCAGGAGTAAATTTCACATCCAACTTTTCTTGCCAAGGCATGACGCCGTCCCATGTTAATTGTGACGCCGTCAAGAGTAACTTTTAGCCGATTCTTGAGACTTTGCTGTTTTCTTCACTTTAATGCTCCAAAAACGTCCAAAATGCCTCCTTTTCCAGATTTCTCCTCAAAAGTACCTAAAATGACAAAAGGAACGATTTAGGGCAATATTTGATCAAATAAATACGATTTCGGGCTTAAATGACCCCTTAAAAGCGGTACACTTTTCGCCTCATCAAATACCCTTACACTTGAGATTTGCTTGTCCTCAAGCAAATGCGCTTTTATTCTAATCAAAATACAAGTTAGGGGTCATTTAATGCAAACATAAAAGTAATTACAACAAATAATCGTTCCACTTCAATCATAATAAGCACGGAGATTACATACTAGCACCTCACAAGTAGTGTTTAGATACTCACATCTCTCAAGTGTCATCAAAATAAATCTCATAAATGAAAACGGAAAATATCTCTCACTACCTGTCATAGCAAATAGATTACCATAGGCTTGGGAAAGGATCGAAAACCTCCTCCACTAGGCGTAAGCACCTAAGATAAACTATCAAAGAGGGCTTTTAAATGGGTTATAACGTTAGGTGTAGGGAAAAGGAGAACACGGTTTTGTTGGATAAGGGATATTTTACTGGTGGCGAGTTAAAGATCTTGATTAATTACATGTACTATACAATGTTGCTAAGCCAAGACTAGACTCGATCTTAAGCTAGAAACAAAATAACATAAACATAAAATAAACATAAAATAAAACGGGATGGTAGTCCGTATGTTTTTTCTATTTTTCTTTTTCTCATTTTTTTGTATTTTTCTTGATTTTTTCGATTTTTTTTTTTTTTTTTTTTTTTTTTTTTTTTTTTTTTTTTTTTTTTTTTTGCATACACTTTTACCCTACCATCCAAAATAATACATCATAGGGGCGTTGCATCCCCTTACACTTGAACTTTTACATAACTTTACAAGTACTAATCTAATGACTCGAATTAAGATAATTGAAAAACTTGGAGTACTTTTAAAACATTTAGCACATATGGGGGTAATAAATGATGTTCTTCCCCATTACTCCAATACACTAGTACTTTACCCATGAGTCCCAATCGTCCCAAAACAATATGTACAAAGATATGACTCGACTTAGCAACCATGTAATCAACTAGATAATTAACTTGGGTTTAAACAAATGTTGTAACAATAATGCACTAAAAATGAGTGCATACAAGGTAGGCTAAGGCGATTTGGGTGTACATTTTAGTGGGGTGTAACAAATTCTTCCTTTAAGTAAAATGCTTAAAGGTCGAAACGAAAAGATAGGCTCTGAGGGGTGTACTAGGGGTATCGTGTACTAAAAATGAGTACAACGCAAAAGGTGTGGGAGAATCACTTGACCAATGTAGCCAAAATAATTATAACAAAAACACAGGTGTAAAACAATGGGTTAATCCTAATGCCTCTTATCATGTAGTAAATCTAACTACACGAATGTAGTCTCACTTGTGGCCTTGGAATGGTCCTAACGCAAGTTCTAGAATCTAAGTGCTACCGGTACACACATCATAGCATAAATGCTTTTCCTACCAATTCTAGGGGCGAACCTCACATATTTGGGGGTGGAAAATTTTTTTAGTGGTACGGTTTTTGTGCTAGTCATATAACTCCTATCCATGAGACGCTCATTAAGATCAAAGTTTCACTCCTATATGTTGTAAAAAATTTTAAATTTGGCACTAAAATTACCTTAATAAGTATTTCTCTCAGTTTTATTACACATCTACCATCAAACAAACAAAAATCAAGCGCAATTGTATTCTCAAAAATCGTACTTTTACCCTCCCCTTACACTTAAGATGAACATTGTCCCCAATGTTCAAATGACAAATGTAAAAGCATAAAGTAAAAGAATGAAATCAAATACTCCCCTGATTCGCTCGTTGGATAATGAAATTACACGGTTAAATCTTCCTCCAAAGAGAATGTTGAAGCTCCATGACTAATGCATCGCCATAAGCTTGATTCAAAACATTTCCTTGTCCAAAATAACCTGTTGAACCTGAGAAAACAAACACGAAAACCTGCATAACATCGGCGGGATAAAATCTATATATAAGGATATAATGCTTGTGGAATGATAACTTTGCAGATTCCTGGAGATTATAAGTTGGAGATTTTAATAAAAACTTTTTATGAAAACAAAATTTTCAAAAATTTCTGGAAATTAAATCTGACGCCGTCAGGTTATAACCCCTGACGCCGTCAGAAATGACCTGACAAAAATTTTCATTTTAAGTTTCCGGAAAATTTCTGGAAAAACCTTTACCTTACTTCCTGGAAATTCTGCAAAACATCATTATGACTCGATACAAGCATTTGACTCAAACAAATACGAATATGTATGCTAACTTATTATTATTATGATTCATGTTCATTTGTGTTCTAATAAACCGATTTAGATTTCCCTTACACTTATCTTTTGCAAAATACCTTTATATGTAGTTAAGACGAAGTTAAAAACAACATAAAGCATTTTCACAAAGTACTTTTGAACATGAATCAATACTAATAAAAATTAAACATACATACGGAAACAAATAAAAACAAACAAACAAACAAATAAACACACAAAGCAAATAAATAAAATAAAGCTTGGGTTGCCTCCCAAGAAGCGCCTTTCTTTATTAACGAGTCTTGTAGCTAGACTCAAAGTCACGTACATTACGTGACTCCATTTTGCATAAAAAATATGGTCTTAAAGCTTTGTATCACTCTTTCATCCCACTTGTATTCCGGACCTAAGGCCAAACACATCGAATACTTAACTCTAGCCCTTCCTTGGTTATTGTTATCAACCTCGAGTGCTGGGATATTATCGACATCCAAGCCCTTAATGCCTTTAAATTTTGGTTCGAACTTAGAGAAACGAGATACATTATGGGGCATCAGGTACTTGATGCATCCTATTTCGCTGGAGAATGTCACACTACCTTCATCCTTATCATAAATTGCTTGGGACGTTCTTATGAAGGGTTCTCCTAAAACTATCTCTCCTAAATACGGATCTATAATCCCCCTTATATCTTCTAAGATCACAAAATCACATTGGTAAACGAAATCTCCGATAAAGACGTGTAAACCACTTGCTAGACCTACAAAATTGCACATCTGATTGGGGTCATACGGGTCTTGTCTAGGGTTCAGCTCATTGCTCATGATCCAGTTATAGTAAAGCCTAGACATGAAATTCATTGGTGCCTTGAGATCAATATAGGTATGCTCCCTAAACATGTGACCAATCATGCATGGAACCTTCACATTAAAATAACCCCCCTTTCTAATCCATGGGTACTTACGATTTTTAGCGGGGCAAGGACATTTAAAGATAAACTTATGGTGACTTAATCCTTCTAGAATTGGTGAGGAATTGTGAACTAACCTTAAGTCATCTCTAAGCTCAATCTCACTGCTCGTGCTAAGGCGGGTGAGTCTCTTCTTTCTATCAATTAACTCATTAAGCTCATTGAATGCCTTAATCTCCCTATCCATAGTGACGAACCAATTACGAACAAACACACAAAGAAAGTAGATAGACTAAAGAAAACCTAGAAAAATAAAATAAAAATCTCACTAGAAAGGAATCTAGTGAGTAGACCTAATAGAAATAAAAATTCAACCTAAACAATAACTATTCCCCGGCAGCGGCGCCAAAAACTTGATGCGTGGGTTTTGCAACCTTACAACAGGTTTTACCTCTCGAGGGATCTCAAGAGGCTTACAACCCCACCAGGCAGTGTACCTGACCGATGTAGTATAGTGTAGTGGTAAGTACGGGGGATTGATCGTTCTCCACAGGGAATAGTGTTCGTTAGGTGTGAAAGGCTACTCTAATTAGGTCTAAGGGTTGAGGAAGATTCTTTTTATGTTTTTATAATTTTATGAAAGCAAGTAAAATCTCGGGTTTTGAAGGAGTGGGCGGAATTAGTTGCTAGTCAACTAACCCAAATTACTACAAATGCAAATAAAATAAAATAACAAAAATGAAAAGTGGTGAGAAACTTATGTGTAGAGAAATGTGTTTACTTAGATTTCCTTACTCCCTAACTATCTTTTACCGGTTAATTAGTGTGTATTAGTCGCGTGGATGACGGGTGTATTCCTTAATACCATTCGTGGGGTGGCGTACTTACTTCCCCAAACTCTACAAGCTCCTACTTCACTCCTATGTCGAGCCGGCTAGGAAGCTCCTAACATGGGATCACTAGAATTCGCTTGTGCATTAAATACAACCATAAAAACCTTTAGTACGCGTTTGGTTCATGTTTCTTAAGACGTTCAAGCAAGTTACCGAATAGGAAGTTAGCCAGTTTTCTTAAGCCTAACATAGATAAACAATCATCCAATACAACTAACAAACACTAACAACCAATAATCAATAGCTAGGTTTCATTAGATCTAAGCAAACACAAGATAAAATTAGCCTAACATGTTAAACAAAAGACAAGCATAAGATAGAATCAAACAACACATAGACATATTGAATGATTAATTGATAACTTATCTTTCAATGAAACATGGAAGATCTCAAGGCAAGAAGCCCTGAAAAAGTAGCTAAAATCGTCTTAGGGTTTTATCCCAAAATTCCACACACTAAGCTCTCCTCTAATGACAAAAAATTAGAAAACTATATATAGACTTTGACATCTGACGGCGTCACCTTATGCATTGTGACGCCGTCACCTCGCCGCTTTTAGGGTTCCCGGATGACCATCTTGACGCCGTCCCTCTTTAGCTCTTCAAAAATCCATTCTGGCTTATCAAGGCTTGACGCCGTCGGATCATGAACGTGACGCCGTCCCCTTATGATTTAAGCCGTGACGCCCTTGATTTAGTTAAAGCGTGACGCCGTCAGAATTCTCATGCAAACTCACTGGCCCGTCAGGAGTAAATTTCACATCCAACTTTTCTTGCCAAGGCATGACGCCGTCCCATGTTAATTGTGACGCCGTCAAGAGTAACTTTTAGCCGATTCTTGAGACTTTGCCGTTTTCTTCACTTTAATGCTCCAAAAACGTCCAAAATGCCTCCTTTTCCAGATTTCTCCTCAAAAGTACCTAAAATGACAAAAGGAACGATTTAGGGCAATATTTGATCAAATAAATACGATTTCGGGCTTAAATGACCCCTTAAAAGCGGTACACTTTTCGCCTCATCAGTCATATCCGCCCCGAGGGCTAGTTACTTAATTGTGACAGAATTTCGTAATTGATATGCCGATTAACAATTGAATGAATTAAAACAAGTAGACATAAGCATGTATAACTATAAAATGGATTAGACTTGGCTAACCCGTTCTTCCTATCTTTGGTGTCTTCATACTTGTATTGTTTGTTTATCTTAGTTTAGTTAGAATAAAACAAAACCCGTGCCAGTCTCTCAGGCTGAACCCCCCTTTACGTTAGTTTAGGAGAGTCGAATACCTCTAGAATTAGTATATTAGAAATCTCACTCCTAGTGAACGACCCTTGCTTACCTAGAAACTATCTACATTGACCGGGTACACTGCTCGTTAGTGTTTAGAGTCTATAGGTTAGTTCGGCAAAATATAAATTTAAAACTTGGTAGTTTATTATAGACCTAAAAAAAACACATCAGGGTTTTGTGATAAAAACCCCAAGGTTTTAAGAATTTTCATCCATAACTCTTCCATAATTCAAGTAAGCTCAAGAACATCTTCTTTGATCATTTCATACTTTCATTTAATTCATATGATTATGTATTTTCAAGTTATACTGGTTAAACATGCAACATATTTATTTTTTAGATACCACTTTGCACATAAACTATCTTTAACACTAGATCTATAAGTTTCACTAGTGATCTCATGAAATCCACCAAGGTTGGTGATTTTTAGGAACCCATGACATGCTAAGAAGGTGTATGGTAGGATTTGCGAACTTGTGGAGTTGACTTGAAGTGGTATGATCTAGTCTTGAACCTTAAACATTGATTTTTCATCAATAGAAATAGGTGTTGTCCATTTTTGCAAAGTCTGGAAAACTCAGAAACTTTTGAACTATTTTGGCCTTCATTTTCAGAAAGTTCTTACAAAAACGAAACCGTGGCCACTTGAATCACTAAAAACCGACTTATAACGAAGGAGATATGAACTTCAAGGGACAAAACGAGACATTAGACGTGATCTAGATGAGCCGACCTATTGAAAATATGTTAGTTCATATTTGTACGAACCCGTAGATATAAAGAACGTAGCAAACGAGCTTATAACGGCCGAGATATACACGTTTGAAGCCCGACGATTCAGAAATTGTTTTGACAGCCCACTATTAGAAAATGTTCTAAGTATAAAAACTAGTATTTTTACAAGTCGAAAAGTTGATTGCCGATTTTCTATATGATCAAGGCGCGTTTGATCAAAAGTCAAATGAAACGACATTAAGGTTATGTTGCAAGGTTCTCAAAACCGTCGAGTTTGATCACTAACACTTAACGTAAAACATATCGCGACTAGTTTCACGAAGCCATTTTGGACATATTTTCACAAGCAATGAAAAGTGTTATTTTTGCGACGAAAACATTATATTTGCCGATAGAACACCAAATGAGGATCGTGGAGTACCATTTCAACATAATTACACGAAAAGTAGTTTATAACTTAACGAGATGTCAAAAGTGTATTTTTCGACGATAAATGTTATTTTCAAAACTAACAAGTGGTATCGTTAACATACGTATTCGCATGTGTTGCATTGTATCATTGCTTACATTGGATCACATCATTCATAATAGGTCGCGGTTAGAGACCGAGCTTTATTTCATCATATCCATCATTGTCATTGTTGCTATATCATATCAGGTGAGTTTTCATAGCCCCGCTTTCAATTGTTTACATAATTTCTAAATTCTCGGAGGAGAATACATTGCACCATTTTTCATGCGGTCCAAAGTATCAAATTCATTACATTGCTTAAGTTACATCATTTTCCCAGATTAAAGTCCCCTTTATTATCATGAACCGTTAATTGTGAGCAAGTGAGAGCGAGTGAATAGATCTATTGAGGGTGACTCCTCCGTTCGGGTTGGTAGCGCCAACTGGTCAAACGAACGCATTTCATTTCTGTCATATTAGAGTGACTGGCAAAAACTCAGTTAGGGCATTTCATTTCAGTCTAGCTTCGGGGTCATGAGCTTAAGAGCTAATGTATCATTTTTATTTGGCATGGTTTTGTCATACACTTTATACTTGTGGTATTCGTACAACATTTCATTTACATAAACCTATGAACTCACCAACATTTTTGGTGGCCATTTTTAGCAATGTATTTTTAGGTAATTAAGGTTTCGCATGTTGGCTTGCATAAGGACATACCATGGAGTCGCGGATTCGACACGTCTCACTTTATATTTTATGCTCTTATGCATCGTTTGAATTGTATGAACTTGTTTTCTGAAAACTTGTTTCACCTTTTGGGACCTAGCTTTGTAACTCTGAATGTTTTTAAATAATCAAACGATGTATTTTCTAAATGACACTTTTGGTCGTTCAATATAACTGTAACTATGGTGCTATGATCAGTCGCGCCCCTGAATGCTTCATTCCGCTGCAAGTCACGAAATTTGGGGGTGTGACAGATTGGTACCAGAGCAAAGGTTATAGCGAACTAGGTTGTCCTTTATACCCTAGACTATAACTACACCATTATAGCATCCCATCATTGTAGCATAAGTGCATATTCATTATATCATATGTAGTGATTGCGATCTCATACATATATTATTTCATCATAACTCACATTGTGTACATGGTTATTTACATTTATTTCACATCGATTGTAACAGAGATATCTTCAGATTCATACCCTATTGTTATCTCGTCGGACTCTGAGTCAGCAGAGATTTCCTCACTACCCTTTATCATACTAGAGTCGGTTACATCACCCTCACTACCCACTATCATTTTGTCATATGTGGAGCCTACTCCACAGTCATCACCTGTGATGTCAGAGGCTGAGACAGAACCTGTGGAACGTTTAGTTTGTTCTTGATTGAGATATTTATGTATTGAATGTGTTTAGCATGCGGAATCTACTACAACACACTTTAAAAGAACACAAGATGGTGAGTTTGAGTAAATGAGAGAATGCAATGAACAAATAATCACAACTTTGGTTAACACAAAACGATTCAATATTATTGATGAAATAATACGGATGATCTAAGTATCACCAGGATTACAAAGTAATCTTGAATCTAAGATTGTAAAAAGGATTTGTGATTCGAAGTAACTAAGTTACTTGAGAGATAGTTTGGTTCGTGGTTATTAGTTGTGAAAGATGCATGCATGAAGAAGTGACTAAGATATCCTTTTATAAGATAAGGATATCTTATTACATGTTGTCAAGTAGATGAATATAATACTATACTTTGACTATTATGGCGCCTACAATTAAATACAACTACCCATGTACACTCTGATATATTCTTCTGTCACCACAGAAGACTATTCTACTTCTACATAACGTATAACAATGTACAAAGACTAATAATTCAACTAAATATCTATTACAAAATATCTAATCGACAAAACAGAAGCTTGGCAGGCTCTTCATTAGCTAGCAGTACCTTCTACCCAGAAGGTACTGGTAGAACATCTTCGTACACTACAAAATCAACTAGCAGGCTCTTCTCATCATTGGCAGGCTCTTTGACTTTGATCATTTTATTCCCAACAATCCTCCCCTAAACTTGTTATTTCCATTAAAATACACAAGTTTCTGATGAATAAAATACATACCTTGAGGATTTGAGAACTCTTCCAAAAACCTTACTTTCTATCCTTCCTTTTTCTTTCATATTGCTCAGATATGCTCCTCAGCAAACTCTGAACAATCTCTGAGTTTTCTTCATCCTTGTCACACCTTAATCTCTTGGAGATCATAGCTTTAAGCACTTCATAGCTAAGAGGATACTCTTTCTCAGCTAACATAAAAAGTTCTATCCCACTCTGTGTGAAAAGATGATGAGTATGGCTATGACTTAGAAATTCCCAAGTTGTTGAAGGATCATAATAGGGAAATTTCCAATGAACATCCTTGGGATCAGGATCGAACATCCTATTGAATTCCACCCAAAGCTCTTGTTCCTTAGCATCTGTACTAGAATTTGTAGCTAACCTAATCTGCACTAGATTCCACAATTCTTCCAAATCTGCTCTATCAGATGCTCTAACTAAATTTTCAAAATTCTTGAAGATAGCAGACTGTCCCCCAACCCTTAATATTTTCCATGACTTACCAAATCTATCATGGTGTATTTCCCAATCAATTATAGGGTGTCTAGACCTAATTGGATCAGCATGAATGATAGTAGGTAAAGTAATCAACATTTTACTTACTTGCCCTTGATCCAATTTTGCTACTTCTTTCTTCTGAGCATCTTCCTTCTTCTTAAATGGATGTACATCAGATGGAACATTATAGTAAAGATTCTTGTAGGCTTGAAGATATAAAAAGAAGATTTCATCAGCAGATTTCTTCTTAAGTTGATAATCAGTCCAATTTGCCTGATTCTTCAAAAATTTCTTCATAAAGATTGTTTGATCTTTGTTAGTTTTGCCCACTTTAAAACCTCTCTTCTGACTTTCCTTCATCTTCTCAAAAATGTCAGCCAAAGCTGCTTCTTTGTATTTCTTGTTGATGAAAGATTCAAGTGCTTCAGTCTTCTTATCAGAATTGAGTGTCTTGTCATTTACTATATTTGCTGCATGACCTTTCACAATTGGATCATTGTTAATAATCCATAACATCTGTGCATCAAAGGTCTCTTGAGCAATTTGAGTATCAAGAAGAGATTGAGCAGCTTCTTCAGCTTCTTTCTGCTCTTTCATTTCTTCAAGCATTCTTGAAGCTTCTCTAGCTTTTAGCTCTTCTTCTTGAACTCTTTTGGCCTCTTCTTCTCCTAAAGCCATCTGAATTTGCTGAGTTCTTTTCAACTTCTTGGACTTTGGCTCATCTTCAATTAGAATACCTTTGCCCTTATCCTTTGGAGGTGAATCTTGTGATGGAGCAGAAGATTGCTCATCAGCAATTAAAACCCTCTTTCTCTTGTACACTCTCTCAGCAGACCCTTTATATCCCATAGCCAATAGCCTTTCTCTCCTGGCAGACTCTTCTTCTGCCCTAGCAGGCTCATGCCCTGCTCCAACAGGCTCTTCATCATAAACTTGAGTTCCATAATGGAATTCAAATTGAGCCTGTTCCTCCTCTTCTTCCTCATCTTCAGACATATCCTTCCTCCCCTTTTTGGAAGAGTGATCTATCCTATCAGCATCTGACTGTGAAGAACTAGATAAAACAACCTTTGCAGACTTTTTACCTTTTAACTTCTTCACTTCACCCTCCAATCTCTTAACCCTCTTAACCAATTTGATGTTGATCTTAGAAAACCTTTCATTTTGACGTTTAAGAGCTTTCTCTAAGAACTTCACCTTGTCTTTCAACTCTTGCATTGTCTGAGGTGATTGGGTTTGTGATGTATGATGTGGGGATGGTGGTGGTGTTGCTGATGGTACTGGAGATGGTGTTGGTGATTTTTGATGTGTTTGTGAAATGAAACCATGTGAAGAACTGGATGATGGTGTATCAGCAGATGGTGTTGGTTCTTCTGGATGTTGTGGTACCATTTCATCAAAAAGTGGAACTTCCTCCCCTCTAAAACCAATTCTCATATTTGAAAATACTTTTTGAGAAAGTTTTGGTGTTTCATAAACTGAGTCTGTGGGAAGTAACACATGTTGTAATTTTCCAATGATGCATCCAATGAATCTTGGATACATCAAAAATTTTGTTTTAATATCCACATTGTTTATCAATCCTTCAAAAATATATTTAGAAAAATTGTATTTTCTGTTTGTAGCTAAGCAAATGAGAGCAGAAGCCATGTTGCCACTAAATTGCTCCCAAGAGGTTTTCTTCTGGCTCAAACAGTGAAGGATTGTGTGAATCAAAAATCTCCATTGTGGAGTAAGATGCTTTTTCAGAAAAGTGAGTTTGTTGAACTCAGCATGATACCCCATTCTTGTTAAATTTTCAAAAATTTCAGTATCTGGTAACTGACTAATACCATCAGAATCATCCAAATGAAGATGTCTTCTTATGGATGACTCAGTAAGAGTCAAATGTTTACCATCCACTTTGGCTTTTATTCTTTGTTCCCCATTTTCAGAAGTTTTAATTTTAGCAGATTCCCAAAATTGTAAAATTTGATTTTCATAAATAGTGGGATTGACTAGCAAAGCAAACCTGATGTAGGAGTTGTTTAAAAAGTCCACTACTTGATGAAATGAGGCATTATCCTCTGACTTCTCCAAAAATGCTAACTGATTGTGACGTTGAACAAAGTTTAGATCAATTGTGGAAGTCATAATGAAAATTTTGAATATGATGGTGGGATTTGTTGGTAGTACTGGTAGAAGATGAAAGATGTATGTGAATTATGATAATGACTGATGAAAGAAGATATGAGAGAATTACTTTTAACCGACAATAATAAAGATTAAAATAAGTAAGTGAAAAGGCGGTTAAAAAGATCTTTTATATGTAAAATATAATATAATATATTCATCAGTGAATTACATAACTACCCCAACGGCTAATTTTAACTACCAGGCCTAAAGGCTAAAACTTTTTCTGACAGGCTCAACGGCTATCTAGCAGTACCTTTGTACTCTAGCAGTACCATTTTTGTACTAGCAGTACCTTTGAAAGTTTTTAAAAATCCCTTATAGTTTTTAGCAAACTACCAGCTATCAACGGATTTGAGTTGTCTTTACCAAAAGCCGTTTGCTTAAGGACTAGCTAACTATTTACAATTAAGTATGGTCAGTTAACAACCATATAGTTTTGGGTAAACTATCAACCATTAACGGATTTGATTTGTCTTTACCAAAAGCCGTTTGCTTAAGGACTAGTCAACTCTTAAGTTTGTGAAAACTTGGTGAGATGAATACCAAAAGCCATGATGGCCCAAAAGATGGTGCAATTTCCTTGGATGGAGGAAATTTGAATCAGGCATTGATGCTGTGTATCTTGGATGATTGGCTCAACAAGTGAAATCATCTAATAGCATGCCTTTGAGTTGAAAACATTTCTTAGTTTGATCTAGATAGAACTTTCTCCTTGAGAAATGCTTCATCCCTTCTAGATATGTGATCTAACTATCTCTTTTTCAACTCTGCATCATCTTGTATGCTCTTGTCTTTTCATAAATTGGTCTTTCTTCCATTCTGGGCTATTAATTCCTCCCCTGAGATTGTTATTTCTCCTGAAATGAATAAAACTTTTGTTGCCCCTTTTGTTTGAAAGAACTCTTGTTTTGTTATTAACCTGAAATGTGTTAGTTGCAAACCAAAAGAACAAAGTGTAGAACACTTGATCTATAACATTTTAAGTATTCAAGCCTTTAAATGAACAAAACATAGCAATTTTGTATCAGCAGGACCAATTATGAACTAACAGGACCTTTTGACTAACTAGCAGTACCATGTTTAAAATCCAATACCAGTTAATATTATGAACAAAAACATATGATTTTCAAAGATTTATCATTCCAATACCTCCTACAAGATATTTGAATCTACCTAAATCAAAAGCTTTGGTGAGAAGGTCTGCATAATTCTTTTCAGAATCAATTTTAACAACTTGAATTAACCTTTTCTCATTGCAATCCCTTATGAAATGGTGTCTGATTTCAATATGTTTTGTTTTTGAGTGTTGAACTGGGTTTTTAATGATACAAATAGTACTGCTATTGTCAATATAAATAATGGTGTTAAGAAAATTGTACCCATAGTCAAGCATTTGATTTTGGATCCAAAGAACTTGCCCACAACAACTTGCACCAGCAACATATTCTGCTTCAGTTGTAGAGTTGGCCACCATTGTTTGTTTCTTGCATTGCCAGGAGATTAGTCTGCAACCAAGAAATTGACATCCACCAGTTGTGGATTTTCTGTCTAGTGTTGCACCAGCATAGTCACTATCCGAATAAGCCACCAATTCAAAAGATGATTCCCTTGGATACCAAAGACCCAACCTAGGTTGACCCTTAAGATATCTAAAGATTCTTTTGACTGCTGTGAGATGAGAGATCTTGGGATGTATTTGAAACCTTGCACATACACATACTGAGAACATGATATCTGGTCTTGATGATGTAAGATACATCAAAGACCCAATCATTGATCTATAATTGTGCAAATCCATATCTTCTCCATCAGCATCTTTGATTAGCCCTTTGTCTGGATCCATTGGTGTACTTGCAACCTTAGAATCAGCAAAATTGAATTTTCTTAGGATCTCTGCTACATACTTATCTTGGCTGATAAATATGCCTTCTTTTGATTGTTTCACTTGGAGACCTAAAAAGAAAGTAAGTTCCCCCATGGAACTCATCTCAAACTTACTGTGCATAAGTTTTTCAAATTCTACACACAAGCCTTGGTTTGTTGATCCAAAGATTATGTCATCAACATAAATCTGAACTAATAAGATGTCTTTCTTTGTCCTTTTGATGAACAAAGTTGGATCAATCCTGCCTCTTTGGAATCCACTTTCTAGTAGAAAACAAGCCAATGTTTCATACCATGCCCTTGGAGCTTGATGTAGACCATACAAAGCCTTGGTAACTTTGTAAACTTTATCTGGATACTCAGCATCAATGAAGCCTGGAGGTTGAGATACATATACTGGTTCTTCAATTTCACCATACAAAAATGCACTCTTAACATCCATTTGATAGACAGTGAAGCCTATGAATGAAGCATAGGCTAAGAAAAGCCTAATTGCTTCAAGTCTTGCAACTGGAGCAAACACTTCTTCATAATCTACCCCTTCCTCTTGAGTATATCCTTGTGCTACCAATCTAGCCTTGTTCCTGATCACTATACCCCTTTCATCCTTCTTGTTTCTGAACACCCATTTGGTTCCGATTGCCCTATGACCTCTGGGTAAATCAACCAATATCCAAACCTTCTGAATCTTGAATTGGAGAAGCTCTTCTTGCATAGCTTCCACCCAACTTGCATCATCTAAAGCTTTGTTTATGTTTTTGGGTTCAGCCTGAGATAGAAAACATGAAAACAGGCATATATTGGAATTATCATTATTCTTTTCTTCATAAAGAGAGGAGATTAACCCTTCTTCATCTGAGGATAAGACTTGAGATAAACCAACTTGAGATCTTGTTCTAACACCAGAAGTTATGCTTCCAATCACATCATCAGTTGAGTGATCTTTGAGAATTCTAGTGTTTGGTGTTTTAGGAACTTCATATGTAGTTGGAAGATTGCTAATCCCAACTTCTTCTTGAAAAGAATCATCTATTTGAACATTCAATGGCTCAGCAGTACCAATACTTGTACTAGCAGGACCATCTGAAGAACTGGCAGTACCATTGTCATTAGTACCACTCTCTTGATTCTCTTGATTCTGAGTTCCTTGATCTTCTTCATTGCCTTCTTTTGTTGTGTTTGAAGGTCCTTCTTCATTTGAAGATAGATCCATACTTTTCCAAATTGGCATCCAGATGAAATCTTGATTTTTAGGAATTTCAACATTTTCTTCAGAACCTGCATTTTCATTAGCATTTGTACCTGTAACAGGCACATAATTCATAGATTCTGAAAGCCTATCAACATCAAACATCCAATCTGGTCCAACTCCTTTCACATTTGCTAGTTTCTCTTGAAACTCTATGTGAAGATTCTCTTCAACTAGCCTAGTGCATGTGTTAAACACTCTATAGGCCTTACTTTGCAAGGAATACCCTATCAAAAAGCCAACATCTGCTTTTCCATCAAATTTGCCTAAATGATCTTTGGTATTGAGAATAGTAACCTGACAACCAAAAGGTCTCATAAAACTTAAAGATGGTTTTCTACCAAAGAAAAGTTCATAAGGTGTTTTTCTATGTGGTTTTGTCACAAGAACCCTGTTTTGTACATAACAAGCAGTACCAACTGCTTCAGCCCAAAATGAAATAGGCAACTTAGAGTCTACTAACATAGTTCTAGCAGCCTCTATAAGTGTTCTATTCTTTCTTTCTGCTACTCCATTTTGCTGAGGTGTTCTAGCTACACTAAACTCTCTTTTTATGCCTTTTTCCTTGCAAAAGTCATCCATAACTCTATTCTTGAACTCTGTCCCATTGTCACATCTGATGACCTTAACCTTCTTATCAGATTGGTTTTCTACCTCAGTGATATAGGTTTTAAGTGTCTCACTAGTTTCATGTTTGGATCTTAAGAAGAAAACCCAAGAAAATCTACTATAGTCATCAGTAACAACCAGACAATATTTCTTTCCATTCAAGCTGCACACATTAGTAGGACCAAAGAGATCCATATGAAGCATATGTAAAGCCTGAGTAATAGAGTTTTGGGTCTTGGGCTTACAAGAAGCTCTATGTTGTTTGCCTTTTAGACAGTCAACACAAGTTTGGTCGTTTTGGAAAATCTTTTTGGGTAAACCTCTTACTAAATCATATTTTGCAATAGTGTTGATTGTTTTAAAGTTTACATGACCAAGCCTTCTATGCCAAAGCATAGATTCATCCAATGAGGCCTTTGCTATCAAACAGGTTAAACCTTCTTTGGGATCAATGTTCTTTAAATTGACACTATACATATTGTTCCTTTTTGGAATTTTAAGAAGGATCTGACTTTCATCAGGCATCTTAAAATCAGAAGAAAGAACCATACATCCATTGTCAGTAAATAGAACATTGTTCTTTTTGTCACACATTTGTGAGACACTAAGAAGATTAAACTGAAGTTCTTTCACAAAATACACATTTTCAAAATCTATTTTACTGGTTTTAATAGTACCTTTACCAGTAATCTTTCCTTTAATTCCTCCCCCAAAGGTAACATATCCTCCATCAAATGTTTTGAAATCTGAGAGGAATGACATGTTGCCTGTCATGTGCCTGGAACACCCACTATCAACATACCCTTGATCTTCACTATCAGATGAATGTTCCTGCACATGAATAAACACATTAGTTTCCTTGGGGTACCCAAGCCATGACAGACTTGGGTTTGCCTCTTGCATCAATGAAGTCAAACCTTTTCAGGATTGTTGATGCACCTTTTGATTGGATTGGTTTCCAAATCCAACATGCTGAGGACTTAACAGCACTTTCCCTTTTAATCCATTGTGTGGTCTTTGGTCTATCAGTACCAATTTTGGCAATACCAATTTTGGCAGTACCATGTGGTCTAGCAGGACCTTTTGGTCTAGCAGGACCTTTGGTTTTTGGACTCCAAACTTTTGTTTTGACCACATTTATCTTTTGAATAGGATTCTTCTCAACTTTTGGTACACTTTTGAAAGTGTTTCTTGTACCCTTTTCAGTTGATTTTGTAATAACAGGCTTATGTTGTCTAACAGTATGATTATCTTTTGTAGTGTTAGACTTAACAAAACTTTTTCTGGGTTGAGTAACATTTGTTTTAGCTTTTGATTTACTCCCAGAAACCCATTTATTACAATAAGCATGAAGATGATTAAAGCTACCACAATAATAACAAGCTTTATTAAACATAACAAAGTCATCACCTAATTGTTGTGATTTAAGGTTGTTCCAATTTCTTTGGCTTCCCCTAGGTTTGTTATTACATTTTTTACAACTTTCAACTGTCTTCAAAACAGTTTTGGCTTTAGCTTTAACTTCTACTTTCTTAGGACTGGATGGTCCTACTTTGATTCCTTTAATAGGAATAGTCTCATCTTCATCATCATCAGATACCCAATCCTCAATAATTAGGACATCTGGTCTCTTCTCAGTGAGCACCTTGGAGAGTGAGACATTCTTAGCACTCTCAGAAGGTTCACCTATCACTACAGGTTTAGCTAATGGTTTTGCAACAAATTCATGTAAACCTGATGCAGCAAGATCACTACCTTGTGGACAAGGAATTCCTCTATAAGGTGGAGGACAATTATTATATCCTATCCCTGATTTTATTCTCTTATTCAACTGAGTCTCAACTATGCTCTTAGTACACTCAGAAGCATTTTCCAATTTAGTAACAGTCAGTTGAATATTGTCTCTAGCTAATGTCACTTTAGTGCACTCTGTCCTTACCATTTCTATTTCTCTATCTTTCAAAAATATTTGTCTTTGAAGAGCATTTTTAGCATCAGTAAAGGTAAGTTCATTTTCTCTATAGTGAGTGATTTGTTTTTCTAGCTTGGACATACCACACTTATGGTCAAATAAGGTTTGAATGGTTTTTCTATGTTCTAATACTTCTGTATCATAAGCTTTACTTATGATTTTTAATTCTTTAAAAGATTCACAATCATTAGGACATTTGATAATTTGTACCTCAGGGGTGGAGAATGCCATCAAAGCCAATTCATCAGAAGTTGACTCATCTTCACCCATGAAACTCCAGTCAAAACCCATGCCATCTATAGCAACCATTGCTTTTGGCTCAGCAACTTCAACAACCTTACTCTTGCTTTCAAAGCTTCCTTTCTTCTCAAAGCTTCCTTGGTTTCTGTTGTCAAACCCTCTACCTCTGTCATCTTGCCTCTTAGGTCTTCTACACTCTCTAGAGTAGTGACCTTTCATGTGGCAGTTGTAACACTCCACCTTTGACTTATCATAGCCAGCAGGCTCACTTCCATCTATCAGTATCTTCTTGCCAGTCCTCATCATCAACTGCTTAGCTCTAATGCTTAAAAGTGAAAGTTGCCACTTTAGGTCCATTACTTCAAGATCATCAGGATGAATCTCTTGAAGGTCTTCAAATGTTAATACAGACCCATTGTGTTGAGATGTAAGAAAAGCACACCCAATTGTTTCATCCAAAATGGATTTAGTGCTACTAGAAGTACTAGCAGTACCAAAGGTTGTGTTAGCAGTACCTTCTTCTCTGCCACCTTTGTCTTCATGATCAACCTTTGAGATGTTTGGGGATGAAACAAATGCCATATTTCCTGAGCTTGACCCAGTAGTCTTCTTGACTTCATGTTCTACAATCTTGAAATTGTTGTAGAGATCATTGAGACTCATCTGGTCAATATCTGACTTGTTCTTCCATACAATGACATGCATAGACCATTCTGAAGGTAAACTCCTAAGAAATTTAGAGTTTAGATCTTCTTGAGTTATCATCACTTCATGGATGGCTAACTGACTTGCAAGCTTCTGAAGTCTATTGAACATACTGTCCAAAGACTCATTGGTTGTGGCTGTGAAGTTCTCAAATTGTTGTTTGAGAAGTGTCTTTTGTGTTTTCTTGGTAGCATCATTACCACCAAACCTAGCCACAATAGCTTCAAAGAGGGTTTTGGCATCTTTGTATTTGTTAAAAATCAGAAGTTGATCATTTGGAATAGTCATCAGTAACATACTCCTTGCCTTGAGATCATTTTTCTTCTGAATTCTTTCATCTGCATTCGATGGTTGGGTTTGTATTGTTGTTACAAGAGCATCATTTACTGTTGTTGTGGTGGTTTGGGGTTTAAATGAATTGCCTTGTTCAATAATCTCCCAAAGTGCATAATCCTGCACTTGAAAGTATTGTTCAACCCTGAGTCGCCACATTTCAAACTCATTTTGTTTCAGTAATGGAAGTTTAGCTGCAACATTTGTCTGAATATGTTCAACATCCATTTTTCTTTTAAATTAGTAAATATCAAGCCTAGCTCTGATACCACTTGTGGAACGTTTAGTTTGTTCTTGATTGAGATATTTATGTATTGAATGTGTTTAGCATGCGGAATCTACTACAACACACTTTAAAAGAACACAAGATGGTGAGTTTGAGTAAATGAGAGAATGCAATGAACAAATAATCACAACTTTGGTTAACACAAAACGATTCAATATTATTGATGAAATAATACGGATGATCTAAGTATCACCAGGATTACAAAGTAATCTTGAATCTAAGATTGTAAAAAGGATTTGTGATTCGAAGTAACTAAGTTACTTGAGAGATAGTTTGGTTCGTGGTTATTAGTTGTGAAAGATGCATGCATGAAGAAGTGACTAAGATATCCTTTTATAAGATAAGGATATCTTATTACATGTTGTCAAGTAGATGAATATAATACTATACTTTGACTATTATGGCGCCTACAATTAAATACAACTACCCATGTACACTCTGATATATTCTTCTGTCACCACAGAAGACTATTCTACTTCTACATAACGTATAACAATGTACAAAGACTAATAATTCAACTAAATATCTATTACAAAATATCTAATCGACAAAACAGAAGCTTGGCAGGCTCTTCATTAGCTAGCAGTACCTTCTACCCAGAAGGTACTGGTAGAACATCTTCGTACACTACAAAATCAACTAGCAGGCTCTTCTCATCATTGGCAGGCTCTTTGACTTTGATCATTTTATTCCCAACAGAACCCTTTGAGGAGGGAGAAGTCGCACCTACCCCACCACTGTCACCTGTGATCCATCGTGGTCCCAGAGTTGTTCCAGTTATCCAGCCAGGGGAGTTTATACCCTACGGTCGAGTTTACCGTACATATCCAGGTGGGCCGCGCATGAAGCGCACTGCTGCTAAGCGGGTTCATCGACTCACTGTCAGATCACCAGCTGCTTTTGTATCCCTACCACCACCATCATCACTTACTTTATCTCATCTACTCCATCGCCGCTTGACAGCGAGGAGGAGTGTGGCATTCAGTACACCATCACCATTATCACCATTACCATCCCTATCATCATTGTCACCACCTTTACCATCCCTACCAGATTGTGCTCTACATGATGAACCATCAGCACCAGTTCATCCCAGGGATCCTACTCTTATGTCCGACCTACCGCTCAAGAAGCGGGCATGGCTTGATGTTCCCTCACCAGCTACTTCAGATGCATCCTCTGATGCACCACCCAGCAGGTTCGAGGTTGGTGAGGGCTCGAGGGCTCCTGATTATAGACTACTTACTGCCGCTACACTTGACTCGAGACTAGACCATCTACAGGGACAGATTGACAGGGCAGTTTATTATGTGGAGGAGATACCAGTGAGCCAGATTGAGGCTATAGAGGAGGAGGTCGAGGGACTAGTCTTAGGAAGAGTTGCTATAGATGCTTCATATCAGGGATTGGAGGCCCGTCAGCTAGAGAGTTCTGAGCATATTACCCGGTTGAGGCAGGAGATGCCTGGGTTATTTGATAGGGCATAGATGTCTCAGGATGAGCACCACCGTCAGGCCAGTGAGTTAGCTTCAGTTCAGGCTAGGATGTCTGCATCAGAGAGTAGGGAGACCGATCTTCAGCTTCGAGTTCAGCACTTAGAGGAGATTGCTGTTGCTATGTCTAGAGATCTTCAGAGGATTTTCCGTAGGCTAGGTGGAGCACCAGGAGGAGGTGCCTAGTGTTATAATTTTATCATGTAGCTTGTACATTATTATCCTAGTCCCGGGGTGTGGCACATAGTTTAGAACTTGTTGTCTTTTGCTTGTAGTACAAACAAATATATCAAGTGTGACTCTACTATGCAGAATTTTTGTTGTGCTATTTTATGATATCGGTCTGTGTGAACCGAAATTTTCATGTGTTATATTCATGTCGTTGTGATTATACTTATGATATTTCATGATTATTTGTCGTTGTGATTTCATTGTATTGATACATGTTGTGGTTGTATTTATACATGCTGTGGTTATATATACATGTTGTGGTTGTATATATTGTGTATGATGATCATTTCTGTTGTGAGTTCTCATTGTGTATTTTTGTGATTGTGAAGAATCATGCCACCCAAAAGAGCCACTACCGCTATGACACCAGCCGAGATCAGAAAGCTTGTTGCCGACAGTATAGAGGCAGCATTGGTTACAGAAAGAGCTGCCGTAGCTGCAGCTGCTGCTGAAGCCGCTTCACGGGCAGAAACCGCGGAAGCCGCAGGAACAAATACTAATGGAACTAACGGACGTAAATGTACGTACAAAGATTTCAAGAGTGGAGATCCACCAAAATTCAAAGGCACTGAGGGAGCCACTGCCATGATTCGTTGGTTCAAAAAGATTGAATTTGTGTTTCTCTTATGCAACTGTCCAGAGGAGTACAAAGTGAAGTTTGCTACTAGTACGCTTGTTGAGGAGGCTATGTCGTGGTGGAATTCGTATGCAAAACCCATGGGAATGGAAAACGCTCAAAAGCTTTCGTGGGATGAATTCAAGAAATTGCTAACAAAGAAGTTTTGCCCACGAACTGAAGTGAAGAAAATGGAAACAGAGTTTTATGAACTAGTGACAGCAGGTAATGATATTGAGGCATATATCAGGAGGTTTCAGGAATTGGCAGCATTATGTCCGACAATGGTTCCGGACACTGAGAAGCTATCAGAGAATTTCATTGGAGGATTACCTCACAGCATCCGTGGTGATGTGATTTCTTTTGACCCGCAAACATTGGATGAGGCAATCAGAATATCTCAGAAACTCATAGCTCAGATAGTGAAGAAAGAGACTACTTCAAACAGCTACAACAGCGACATCAACAGTAACAGTAACTACAACAACCGTAAATCCAACAACAACTACCGAAACAAAAACAATAACAACAACCGAAATAATTCCAATAACAACAACAACAAAAGAAATCAGGACAACAACCAGAGTGGCAATACTACTCAACCACCACCCAAGAGACAGGAAACTGCAAAGGCCTATGTTGCAGGTCAAACTGAGAAAAGAGGTTACAATGGTACTTTACCTAAGTGCAACAAATGTCAAACCCACCATAACCCTGGAAATTGCCCGAATCCATGTGGGAACTGTAAGAAAGTTGGTCATTCGACCAAGGATTGGAAAGCTCCGATTGTGGTTGATAATCAGAAACCCCCAGCAACATGCTTTGGTTGTGGAGAAGTCAAAAACTTCAAGAAGGAATGTCCAAAAGGAAAGAGTCAGGGAAACAATAACCAAGGTGGAACAGCTAGAGGAAAAGCTTATGTCCTTGGAGGTGAAGATGTCAGGGAGGACCCGAATGTCGTTACGGGTACGTTCCTCATTAATAATCGTTATGCATCTATACTATTTGATTCAGGAGCCAATAGAAGTTTTGTTTCTACTACATTTGCACCATTACTCAACATTGAACCAACCACATTAGACACTCCTTATCACATTGAACTAGCTAATGGTTCTTTAGTTGGCACCGACACGATCATTCGTGGTTGCACTCTCAATTTTCTTAATCACCCATTCAATATAGATCTCATGCCAGTAGAACTTCGAAGTTTCGACATTGTTATCGGTATGGATTGGTTATCTCGACACCATGCAAAAATCAGCTGTGATGAAAAAGTTGTTCATCTACCTTACGACGGTGAAACATTGGTCATTCATGGAGAACGAAGTGGAACCAGTCTCAGTATAATTTCATGCATCAAAACCGAAAAGTACATAAAGAAAGGTTGTTATGCATTCTTGGCTCATATCACAGAAAAGCAGTCGAATGAGAAACAACTTAAAGATGTACCAACTATAAAAGATTTTCCAGAAGTCTTTCCAGAAGAGTTGCCTGGATTACCACCTACTCGCCAAGTGGAATTTTAGATTGATTTAGTGCCAGGAGCTGCACCAGTTGCACGAGCACCTTATCGACTTGCACCTTCAGAAATGCAAGAGTTGTCGAACCAATTGCAAGAACTCTTGGACAAGGGTTTTATTAAACCATGTTCCTCACCTTGGGGAGCGCCGGTTTTGTTTGTGAAGAAGAAAGATGGATCTTTCAGGATGTGCATCGACTATCGAGATTTTAAACAAGTTAACGGTGAAGAATCGTTATCCACTTCCCAGGATCGATGATTTGTTTGATCAGTTGCAAGGTTCTAGTTTCTACTCCAAGATCGACTTGAGGTCAGGTTACCATCAGCTTAGAGTTCAGGAGGATGATATCCCAAAGACAGCATTTAGAACTCGTTATGGTCATTATGAGTTTCAGGTAATGCCATTTGGACTGACCAACGCACCAGCTGTGTTCATGGACCTCATGAACAGGGTGTGCAAGCCATATTTGGATAAGTTCGTGATCGTATTCATTGACGATATCTTGATCTATTCGAAGAGTGAAGAAGAGCACCGAGAACACCTCCGAACGATTTTACAACTGCTCAAGCAAGAGAAACTGTACGCCAAATTCTCAAAGTGTGATTTTTGGATCCGCAGAGTAAAATTTCTTGGTCACATCATTGATAGTCAGGGACTACAGGTTGATCCAGCAAAGATTGAGGCAGTTAAAGATTGGGCAACACCAAAGACTCCCACAGAAATTCATCAATTCTTAGGACTTGCCGGATATTATAGAAGGTTCATTGAAAGGTTTTCCAAGATAGCTAAGCCGCTGACCAAGTTGACACAAAAGAACCAGAAGTACGATTGGGGAGAAAAACAAGAGACCGCTTGCCGATTTTGTCACTACCAGAAGGGATTGAAAACTTCGTGGTATATTGTGATGCTTCACATAAAGGACTTGGAGCAGTATTAATGCAGAACGAGAAAGTGATAACTTATGCATCTCGACAGCTTAAGAAGCATGAGAAGAATTACACTACTCACAACTTAGAGTTGGGTGCCGTGGTTTTTGCACTCAAGATTTAGAGGCACTATCTTTATGGAACTAAGTGTGTAGTATTCACAGACCATAAGAGCTTACAATATGAGGCAACGTTGTTGGTTTGAACTGCTTAGTGATTACGACTGTGAGATTCGATATCACACAGGAAAAGCCAATGTTGTGGCAGATGCACTCAGTCGAAAGGAACGACTCAAGCCTTTGAGAGTCAGATCGTTGGGTGTGACAATCCTTTCACCACTGCCATCAAAAATCCTCGAGGCTCAGGTAGAAGCACTCAAGGAAGAAAACCTACCAAGTGAAACACTTAAGGGGATGCAAGATAATGCAAACGTAGTAAAGAGATCAGACGAAGTACTATGTTTCAAGGATAGAAGTTGGATACCTTTAGATGGTGGAATATGAGAGTTGATCATGCACGAGTCGCACAAGTCAAAGTATTCTATTCACCCAGGTTCTGATAAGATGTATCAGGATCTCAAGAAACTTTATTGGTGGCCCTATATGAAAGCAGAGATAGCTACGTATGTCTGCAAATGTCTTACTTGTGCTAAAGGAAAAGCCGAGTACCAGAAACCAGAAATTCCATAGTGGAATTGGGAACGCATTACAATGGACTTCGTCACTAAACTTCCCAAGACAACAGGCGGTTACGATGCTATTTGGGTAATCGTTGATCGTCTCACCAAATCAGCCCATTTCATTCCAATCAAGGAGACTTATTCTATGGATCAGCTCACCAGACTTTATGTCAAGGAAATAGTTTCAAGGCACGGTGCACCAATTTCCATCATTTTCGAGTGAGACAACGCTTTACTTCAAACTTTTGGCAATCATTGCAAGATTCATTTGGAACTAAATTAGACATGAGCACTGCCTATCATTTTCAGACCGATGGTCAGAGCGAGAGAATAATTCAGACATTGGAAGACATGCTCAAGGCATGTGTGATTGACTTTGGAAATGGTTGGGCTAACCATTTGCCACTGATCGAGTTCTCTTACAATAACTGTTATCACTCGAGCATAAAGGCCGCACCATTCGAGGCACTCTATGGTCGTAAGATCCGGTCCCCAGTTTGTTGGGCCGAAGTTTGTGATGTACAACTAACTGGTCCAGAGTTGGTTAGAGAAACAACAGAAAAGATAGTTCAGATTCGAGAAAGACTCCAAACAGCTAGAAGCCGACAGAAAAGTTACGCCGATGTTCGACGAAAACCATTAGAATTTCAGGTTGGAAACAAATTCATGTTGAAAGTCTCGCCTTGGAAGGGCGTGATACGATTCGGGAAACGCGGGAAGTTGAACCCGAGATACATAGGGCCATTTAAGATTCTGGAAAGGATTAGTCCGGTAGCATACAGGCTTGAGCTTCCGTCAGATTTCAGCAGTGTACATAACACGTTTAATGTCTCAAAACTCATGAAATTTCTTTCAGACAAAACGCTCGTAATCCCATTGGAAGAAGTTCAGCTCGATGATAAGCTTAACTTTGTGGAAGAACCAGCAGAAATTATGGACCGTGAGGTCAAACAGTTGAAGCAATGTCGAATTCCAATCGTGAAAGTTCGCTGGAATTCTCGTAGAGGTCCTGAGTTTACTTGGGAACGGGAAGACCAGATGCGACTCAAATACCCACATCTTTTCACCGAGACCACTCCAGAGACCAACATCAGCTGAATTCAGGGACTGAATTCCTTTTAGGGTGGTCGACTGTCACAAATCACAATTTCAGGTCATTTTTCAAACCACGACAACTTACTATTCATGAGTTACTATTCATCATTTACTATTTACTGATCACTATTCATCATTTCACTATTCATCATTTTTGAAGTTAGTTTGAGACATTGAGAAGTCGTCAAAAAATTTACTATTCATGTGACACAATTCATTCCCGGAGGGAAATCACTATTCATGGGCATCATTCATCATGTTGTAAACCTAGTTTACGGGTATTCAAATGCGCGTAACCAGTAAGGTTTAGCTGCGTATTCATGCAACATCAGTAAGGACACATCATATAGACTAGAGTAGTCTACATATCATCAGTAACATCATTATCATATTAGGTCATGCACGGGTTTGTGTGATTTTCATTAACGTATGCTTAATTGTTTAATTAACGTTACCACTCAGTCATTACTACTAACATTATACACAATACTCCCGACTATGATCCTAATATATTTTCATGATAATTTGAATAATATAAAGATTATATTATTACTTTACCCGGTGTTTTTAAATCAATCGCTATATTTTTCGTTTAACGCTTATAACTCCGTCGGTTTACGAAATTTCAATTCGATAATCATTCTAACACCCGATTCTTGCAAGGAATATGGTTTTACAATTTTTACAACTTCGTCGTACTTTATTTTACATCGTCACAATTTATTTCTGGTTAACTCGGTACCCGATAACACCTAATGTATACACTAAACTAACTAATTCATGCATATTAGTACACAAGCACTCATTATACATCAAATCCCTTCTATCTTTTGTCCATGTGCCGCCCCCGTAACCCCCAATTTAGCCTAATACACCCAAAACTCATTAATGAATTTCTAGTCTTTTATTTCCATCCCACTACACTAACATCACATAACACATAAACATTTAGCTAAACCAAGAGATTTTCTCTCTTCCTTTTCTTCTTCATTGCTCAGCCCAACCAAGAACACAAGACAAAATCCATCAATTTTTCATGTTAAAGTCATAATCAAGCTCCATTTACCTTCCTTGTTAGGGTTTTGTGATAAAAACCCCAAGGTTTTAAGAATTTTCATCCATAACTCTTCCATAATTCAAGTAAGCTCAAGAACATCTTCTTTGATCATTTCATACTTTCATTTAATTCATATGATTATGTATTTTCAAGTTATACTGGTTAATCATGCAACATATTTATGTTTTAGATACCACTTTGCACATAAACTATCTTTAACACTAGATCTATAAGTTTCACTAGTGATCTCATGAAATCCACCAAGGTTGGTGATTTTTAGGAACCCATGACACCCTAAGAAGGTGTATGGTAGGATTTGCGAACTTGTGGAGTTGATTTGAAGTGGTATGATCTAGTCTTGAACCTTAAACATTGATTTTTCAACTATAGAAATAGGTGTTGTCCATTTTTGCAAAGTCTGGAAAACTCAGAAACTTTTGATCTATTTTGGCCTTCATTTTCAGAAAGTTCTTTCAAAAACAAAACCGTGGCCGCTTGAATCACTAAAAACCGACTTATAACGAAGCAGATATGATTTTTCAAAGTTAGGCGACGAAAAACTATTTTCTGAAAATAGCTTGCTGTTTTTCCGATCTTCAAGGGACAAAGCGAGATGTTAGACGTGATCTAGACGAGCCGACCTATTGAAAATATGTTAGTTCATATTTGTACGAACCTGTGGATATAAAGAACGTAGCAAACGAGCTTATAACGGCCGAGATATACACGTTTGAAGCCCGACGATTCACAAATTGTTTTGACAGCCCACTATTAGAAAATGTTCTAAGTATAAAAACTAGTACTTTTACAAGTCGCAAAGTTGATAGCCGATTTTCTATATGATCAAGGCGCGTTTGATCAAAAGTAAAATGAAACGACATTAAGGTTATGTTGCAAGGTTCTCAAAAACGTCGAGTTTGATCACTAACACTTAACGTACAACATATCGCGACTAGTTTCACGAAGCCATTTTGGACATATTTTCACAAGCAATGAAAAGTGTTATTTTTGCGACGAAAACATTATATTTGCCGATAGAACACCAAATGCGGATCGTGGAGTACTATTTCAACATAATTACACGAAAAGTAGTTTATAACTTAACGAGATGACAAAAGTGTATTTTTCGACGATAAACGTTATTTTCAAAACTAACAAGTGGTATCGTTAACATACGTATTTGCATGTGTTGCATTGTATCATTGCTTACATTGGATCACATAATTCATAATAGGTCGCGGTTAGAGACCGAGCTTTATTTCATCATATCCATCATTGTCATTGTTACTATATCATATCAGGTGAGTTTTCATAGCCCCGCTTTCAATTGTTTACATAATTTCTAAATTCTCGGGGGAGAATACATTGCACCATTTTTCATGCGGACCAAAGTATCAAACTCATTACGTTGCTTAAGTTACATCATTTGCCCAGATTAAAGTCCCCTTTATTATCATGAACCGTTAATTGTGAGCAAGCGAGAGTGAGTGAATAGATCTATTGAGGGTGACTCCTCCGTTCGGGTTGGTAGCGCAAACTGGTCAAACGAACGCATTTCATTTCTGTCATATTAGAGTGACTGGCAAACACTCAGTTGGGGCATTTCATTTCAGTCTAGCTTCGGGGTCATGAGCTTAAGAGCTAATGTATCATTTTTATGTGGCATGGTTTTGTCATACACTTTATACTTGTGGTATACGTAGAACATTTCATTTCTATAAACCTATGGACTCACCAACATTTTTGTTGACCATTTTTAGCAATGTATTTTCAGGTAATTAAGGTTTCGCATGTTGGCTTGCATAAGGACATAACATGGAGTCGCGGAGTCGACGCGTCTCACTTTATATTTTATGCACTTATCCATCGTTTGAATTGCATGAACTTGTTTTCTGAAAACTTGTTTCACCTTTTGGGACCTAGCTTTGTAACTCTGAATGTTTTTAAATAATCAAACGATGTATTTTCTAAACGACACTTTTGGTCGTTAAATAAAATTATAACTATGGTGCTATGATCAGTCGTGACCCTGAATGCTTCATTCTGCTACATGTCACGAAATTTGGGGGTGTGACACTTGGCCTGAAGGGAAACTAAATCATCCTGGAGGATTACTAATACACATCCTGGAGGATAGATACGATGACACATCCCGAAGGATACTTGAACACAACTTGGAGGATGCTATGTGATGAAGCGAAAAGTGTACCGCTTTTAGGGGGTCATTTAAGCCCTAAATCGTATTTATTTGATCAAATATTGCCCTAAATCGTTCCTTTTGTCATTTTAGGTACTTTGGAGAAGAAATCTGGAAAAGGAAGTACTTTGGACGTTTTTGGAGCATAAAAGTGAAGAAAACGACAAAGTCTCAAAATCGGCTGGAAAAGTACCTGTGACGGCGTCAAGCACCATTGTGACGCCGTCAACCCCTGACGCGCCAGAGAGGATTTTGGATGATTAAAAGGGGACGGCGTCAAGAAGGCCATCAAGAAACCCTAACCGCGGCGAGGTAACGGCGTCAGCTCTATAACATGACGCCGTCAGATCTGATTTTCTATATATATTCTCATAATTTTTAGTCATTAGTGTGCAACTTTGTGAGGAGAAACCCAAAGACGATTTTTCTGCTACTTTTAAGGGTTTTATACCCTTGGATCTCCCATGTTCAATTGAAGATAAGTAATCAATTAATCATTCAATATGTCTATGTGTTGTTTGATTATATCTTGTTCTTGTCTTTTATTTAACATGCTAGGCTAGATTTATCTTGTGTTTGCTTAGATCTAATGAAACCTAACTATTGATTATTGGTTGTTGGTGTGTTATTAATTGTATTGGATGATTTTTTATCGATGTTAGGCTTAAGAAAACTGGCTAACCTCCTATACGGTAACTTACTTGAACGTCTTAAGAAACATGAACCAATGCGTACTAAGGTTTTTATGGTTGTATTTAATGCATGAGCGAATTCTAGTGATCCCATGTTAGGAGCTTCTTAGCCGGCTCGACATAGGAGTGAAGTAGGAGCTTATAGAGTTGGGGAAGTACGTACGCCACCCCACGATTGGTATTAAGGAATACACCCGTCATCCACACAATTAATACACACTAATCAACCGGTAAAAGATAGTTAGGGAGTAAGGAAATCTAAGTAAACACATTTCTCTCCATATAAGTTCCACAACCTTTTTATTTTCAGTTATTTTATTTTATTTGCAATTGTAGTTATTTGGGTTAGTTGACTAGCAACTAATTCCGCCCACTCCTTCAAACCCGAGGTTTTACTTGCTTTAATAAAAATATAAAAAAATACAAAAAAAGAATCTTCCCTCACCCTTAGACCTATTAGAGTAGTTTTTCAATCCTAACGATACTATTCCCCTAGAGAACAATCAATCCCCCGGTACTTGCCACTACACTATACTACATCGGTCAGGTACACTGCTTGGTGGGGATTGCAAGCCTCTTGAGATCCCTCGAGAGGTAAAACCTGTTGTAAGGTCGCAAAACCACGCATCAAGTTTTTGGCGCGGTTGCCGGGGAATAGTTATTGTTTAGGTTGAATTTTTATTTTATTAGGTCTACTCACTAGATTCATTTTTAGTGAGATTTTTTATTTTATTTTTCTAGGTTTTTCTTTAGTCTATCTATTTTCTTCGTGCTTTTGTTCGTATAAGATTTCCATTGACTCTTCCGTTCACCATTATGGAGAACGCGAATCCACCATACTACCAACCACGTAATTCACCCACTCCATATGACATCTTGATGTTTAAACAACATAAAGATGAACCTCTCTATGATGCATGGACTCGTTTTAAATATTTACTCCAAAAAGTCCTTCATCATAACTTCGATTCATGGTCCCTAACTCAAATCTTTTACGATCGTGTCGACCAACATGCCCAAAGGGACATTTACCATTTTGCCGGCAGGGATCTTAGGGAATTAAGTGCTGAGGAAGCATGGGAAGCTATTGAGAATTGTGCCCAATATTATTATATAGTAGACAACCCAACAAACATTAATACAAGTCAATTGACCACAAATTTCAAGGATCATGAAACAAGTTTGTTTGGGGATGAGGGTAGAGTTGAGCCACCTAGCTGCATGTCATGGTTAGGCACTACCATAATACAGGGTGAACACTTAGGTGATCTTGATGTGATGGAGGATCTAGCCGAGCATGATCACATTGATCAAAAAGACCTAGGTTTTATGATCGATGACGATGAATCACAAGAAACACATGATGAATCTCTTGGGCAATTTGAATATAGCAGTCAGAATATTGAGGATGATCCTTATGATTCGAATATAGAAGTTGAGATGCCCAGAGAAGCACTTGAGATACTAGGGAAAATGTTAGGGTTAGATTCTACTAAAACACATGATGAGGATATAGGTGATCTTGACATAGGGAATGATGAGGTAAGTAACATAAGCCCACCAAGTACCCCACAAGTCCTACCATCATTTGAGGCACACACACCACCCATGACTTACCCGGAAGAAGTAGAAGAGACTATAGGAACCCCAATAGAGGTAGAGCCCTTGGACCAAACAAAACTAGAAGAAATAGGTTTGAATACATGTAGTCATAACCTTTCTTTTAGTTATATGGAAGTTGCTAGTTTTGATGAACCGGAGCCTCAGCCAAAACCATTACCTAATCTTCCATCCTTAGATGTGAATTTAGGAATTGAAAAAGGTCCCGATCCACCCATCAAACCATGTAGTCCGGGTAATGTTAAGATTAAGGTAGTAGACTCTAAGCCTTGTAGTGAGGAAGACAATATAGGAGTGAAAAATGACCTTACATGTCTACATCACCCATTCATGATTGATCACAAGAAACATTATGGGTTTAAACCGGGTTTATTAGGTCAAGATGGATTACCAACTAGGAATCTCTCGAAGTTGATAGAAAATGATCCCTTTTTAGGAGAAAACTTTAATTCACCCATTGACCAAAGTGAACTAGGTAAGGTTATGATGAAAGGAGCACACCCCTTTGAGTATATAATTCATCCACCACTCTTTCCTCACGCGGCATACTTCCACCAAGATGGTGTGTATCGCTACTATCACCCGCACTTAATCCTAAGTGTAAGAAAAACCTCTCCTTTATCCGTTAAATAAGGGTAGAGTCAGGCTCGTGACTCGAACAAAAACAAGCGCTTCTTGGGAGGCAACCCAAGCTTTATTTGCTTTGTGTGTTTATTTATTTGTTTGTTTGATTTTATTTGCTTCCGTATGTATGTTTAATTTTTATTATTATTGATTCATGTTCGAAACTAAATTGTGAAAATGCTTTATCTTGTTTTTAACTTCGTCTTAACTACATATAAAGGTATTTTGCAAAAGATAAGTGTAAGGGAAATCCAAATCGGTTTATTAGAACAAAGGAACATGAATCATAACAATATTAAATTAACATACATATTAGTAATTGTTTGAGTCAAATGCTTGTATCGAGTCATAATGATATTTTGCAGGATTTCCAGGAAATAAGGATTGAGTTTTTCCAGAAATTTTCCGGAAACTTAACATGAAAAATCTGTCAGATCACTTCTGACGGCGTCAGACCCCAGTCTGACGGCGTCAGGAACAGTTTTCTGGAATTTTTTTTGAAAGTTTTGTTTTTCTTCCGGAATCATAAAATGCTTTATTAAATCTCTAACTTATAAACTCCAGGAATCTGCAAAATAATCATTCCACAAGCATTATATCCTTATACAGATTTATCCCGCCGATGTTATGCAGGTTTTCGTATTTGTTTTCTCAGGTTTAATAGGTTATTTTGGACAAGGAGATGTATGTGGAATCTAGCTTTTGGCGCTGCTTTAATCTTGAAGCTTCAACATTACCTTGGAAGAAGATCTAACCATGTTACCTCTTTATCCACCGAGCGAATCAGGGGAGTATTTGATATCATTCTTTTACCTTATTTACTTTTACATCTTGTTATTTGAACATTGGGGACAATGTTCATCTTAAGTGTAAGGGGGGGGGGGTAAAGTACGATACCTCAGAGACTGCTATTACGCTTGATTTTTCATTTGTTTAATGTTAGATGTGTAATAAAACTGAGAGAAATACCTGTTAAGGCAATTTTAGTGCCAAATTTAAAAATTTTTACAACATATAGGAGTGAAACTTTGGTCTTAATGAGCGTCTCACGGATAGGAGTTATATGACTAGCACAAAACCGTACCACTAAAAAAATTTCCACCCCCAAATATGTGAGGTTCGCCCCTAGAATTGGTAGGAAAAGCATTTATGCTATGATGTGTGTACCGGTAGCACTTAGATTCTAGAACTTGCGTTAGGACCATTCCGAGGCCACAAGTGAGACTACATTCGTGTAGTTAAATTTACTACATGATAAGAGGCATTAGGATTAACCCATTGTTTTACACCTGTGTTTTTGTTATAATTACATTGGCTACATTGGTCAAGTAATTCTCCCACACCCTTTGCGTTGTACTCATTTTTTAGTACACGATACCCCTAGTACACCCCTCAGAGCCTATCTTTTCGTTTCTAACTTTAAGCATTTTACTTAAAGTAAGAATTTGTTTACACCCCACTTAAATGTACACCCAAATCGCCTTAGCCTACCTTGTATGCACTCATTTTTAGTGCATTATTGTGACAACATTTGTTTAAACCCCAAGTTAATTATCTAATTGATTACATGGTTGCTAAGTCGAGTCATATCCTTGTACATATTGTTTTGGGATGATTGGGACTCATGGGTAAAGTACTAGTGTAATGGAGTAATGGGGAAGAACAACATTATTACCCCCATATGTGCTAAATATTTTAAAAAGTACTCCAAGTGTTTCGATTATCTTAATTCGAGTCATTAGAATAGTTAATTGTAAAGTTATATAAAAGTTCAAGTGTAAGGGGGATACAACCCCCCTACGATGTATTATTTTGGATGGTAGGGCAAGAGTGTATGCAAAAAAAAAAAAAAAAAAAAAAAAAAAAAAAAAAAAAAAAAAAAAAAAAAAAACGGACTACCATCCCGTTTCATTTTATGTTTATTTTATCTTTTTGTTATTTTTTTCATTAGCTTAAGTCGAGTCTAGTCTTGGCTTAGCAACGCCATATTGTACATGTAATTAATCAAGATCTTTTACTCGCCACCAGTAAAATATCCTTTATCCAACAAAACCGTGTTTATCATATCCCTACACCTAACGTTATAACCCATTTAAAAGCCCTCTTTGATAGTTTATCTTAGGTGCTTACGCCTAGTGGAGGAGGTTTTTGATCCTTTCCCAAGCCTATGGTAATCTATTTGCTATGACAGGTAGTGAGAGATATTATTCATTTTCATTTATGAGATATACTTTTATGACACCTGAGAGATGTGAGTATCTAAACACTACTTGTGAGGTGCTAGTCTGTAATCTCCGTGCATATTATGATTAAAGTGGAACGACTATTTGTTGTAATTACTTTTATATTAGCGTTAAATGACCCCTAACTTGTATTTTGATTAGAATAAAAGCGCATTTGCTTGAGGACAAGCAAATCTCAAGTGTAAGGGTATTTGATGAAGCGAAAAGTGTACCGCTTTTAGGGGGTCATTTAAGCCCTAAATCGTATTTATTTGATCAAATATTGCCCTAGATCGTTCCTTTTGTCATTTTAGGTACTTTGGAGAAGAAATCTAGAAAAAGGAAGCATTTTGGACGTTTTTGGAGCATAAAAGTGAAGAAAACGACAAAGTCTCAAAATCGGCTGAAAAAGTACCTGTGACGGCGTCAAGCACCATTGTGACGCCGTCAACCCCTGACGCGCCAGAGAGGATTTTGGATGATTAAAAGGGGACGGCGTCAAGAAGGCCATCAAGAAACCCTAACCGCGGCGAGGTGACGGCGTCAGCTCTATAACGTGACGCCGTCAGATCTGATTTTCTATATATATTCTCATAATTTTTAGTCATTAGTGTGCAACTTTGTGAGGAGAAACCCAAAGACGATTTTTCTGCTACTTTTAAGGGTTTTATACCCTTGGATCTCCCATGTTCAATTGAAGATAAGTAATCAATTAATCATTCAATATGTCTATGTGTTGTTTGATTATATCTTGTTCTTGTCTTTTATTTAACATGCTAGGCTAGATTTATCTTGTGTTTGCTTAGATCTAATGAAACCTAACTATTGATTATTGGTTGTTGGTGTGTTATTAATTGTATTGGATGATTGTTTATCGATGTTAGGTTTAAGAAAACTGGCTAACCTCCTATACGGTAACTTGCTTGAACGTCTTAAGAAACATGAACCAATGCGTACTAAGGTTATTATGTTTGTATTTAATGCATGAGCGAATTCTAGTGATCCCATGTTAGGAGCTTCTTAGCCGGCTCGACATAGGAGTGAAGTAGGAGCTTATAGAGTTGGGGAAGTACGTACGCCACCCCACGATTGGTATTAAGGAATACACCCGTCATCCACGCAATTAATACACACTAATCAACCGGTAAAAGATAGTTAGGGAGTAAGGAAATCTAAGTAAACACATGTCTCTCCATATAAGTTCCACAACCTTTTTATTTTCAGTTATTTTATTTTATTTGCAATTGTAGTTATTTGGGTTAGTTGACTAGCAACTAATTCCGCCCACTCCTTCAAACCCGAGGTTTTACTTGCTTTTATAAAAATATAAAAAAATACACAAAAAGAATCTTCCCTCACCCTTAGACCTATTAGAGTAGTTTTTCAATCCTAACGACACTATTCCCCTAGAGAACGATCAATCCCCCTGTACATGCCACTACACTATACTACATCGGTCAGGTACACTGCCTGGTGGGGATTGCAAGCCTCTTGAGATCCCTCGAGAGGTAAAACCTGTTGTAAGGTCGCAAAACAACGCATCACTATGACACATCCCGGAGGATACCAAATCTAGAGCATCAAATCCAAGTTATTAGTACTTTAACATACTTTACTCATTTTATCATATATGTACTTTTCTAATAAGTACTTCCCTTTTTTTTTTTTTTTTTTTTTTTTTTTTTTTTTTTTTTTTTTTTGCCTTAAGCAATTTCAACAAACACCTCATCACCCCACTGTTCTTAGATAAGATCTATATGATAGTTGTTGGTTTCATATATTAAAGATTTATATGCATTTCTACAATGCTTTTATCATTTTCTCATCAATCCCAAGTTGACCATCTATTCCGTTTTATGCCAAAACATCATTTTAATACTTACACATTTAAATTTCAACCCAACTCATCTCAGTCATTACATGTCCAAATAAAACATTAGTCATGAATTACAATTAGACAATATATTGGTAGCACATCGCAATCTAAATCCTATACGCTTATCTCATCATCTAACACTTCATGTCATGGCATATTCTAGTCATGCCTTATTTATCAATCACATATGTACATTGCACTTAAGCACACCTTACTATCGATTACACTTTATCATGTTTTCTATACTACCTGATTCATCACACCTTAACCAATCATTTAAATATCATGCTTACGAGCATCTATTGACATTACTTTGAATTTGCATCCAAACAACTTATGCAAAATCCATGCATCTATACATCCTCTTGTCCCAATTCACATATTTCTATCATGAATTACATAAAATGCAATCCTATGCATTTAACTTAGTTCACACACTTCTTACAATCATGCCATCATAATCATTCATATGACACTTAGACATATAATAACCTACCATAGACTTTACATCGCATAAACATCAACATTCTCACTTAACATCTTTTCCAAATAGTGTTTAACATTCTTAATCATAAACCAAGTCAGTTAGTCTATGGCAAAAATAACACATCGCATAAATAATCTATGTCTAAGCATCATGAATATCTTAGCCGCAAGTACTAATACCTTATAACTAAGGCATTCACTTCCCGCACTAGTTTACACTTACAACTCACGCATCTACAAATGGTATAAGTCTAGAAAACCTATAGTGGCAACCTAATTCACTTAAATCGAAGCTCTGATACCAAGTTGAAACACCCCTTTTCAATTTGACCAAAATTGTTGGCATATCGCATGACCAAAAAAGACATTTTGTTACAATTTAAGGACTTTTATACTTCTATTACAAAACAACTCCTGGACGTATTTTTAACAGAAAGTAGACTCAACATTTAGGATTAAATTTGACAGGACTCCTATGGAATTATGATTGATTTTATATGAATTACAAAATATGACCCATTTCTACACAGCATGTTGTTTTCTGGACAGTCTACAATATATTATTATTATTTGACCCACTTAAACTTGAAAATAGGTCCTGTAACCAATTGCATCAGAAAGTAGACTCAGAGACTACAATTTTGGTTTTGACCTCAAACTAATGCGAAGAACGTTTAATTTTCTATGATCTTTCAAAGTTGACACAAAATCCTACACTACTTGCTATCCTGTTTTCATACTTGAAAAAAATCGACCAAAATTCGACTTCCACATACCGACAAAACTTAAGAACTTTCATAATACTTTAAAACAACATATTAATCCTTTTCATGAGCATACTTGGTGTAAATGACCCGTGTAAACGTGCTTTACAAAGTGACGGGTGTTTTGCCAAACCCATTTTTTGACCCGCCTTACTTAAATTTTACTTGAATAAGACATACACTTCAAAACTACATTTACAAATCATTTTATGACACTTGGGGGTTCAACCATGACTGGAGCTCGACACCTAATTATAAGATCATTTACATATTCCAAGCTTATCCAATTCCTGAACTTCTAATTTTAGACCTTAATCAAGGTCTTACCTTCAACACATAAGGACCTGCTAAATGGTTAAACAACTAAATTGTAAGAGAAAATTCTTAGTAAGTAACCCACAATAACATATAATCATATAAACATCATCGTACACGCATTATGAATACATTACCAATCATCATCCAAATCATAGCAACCTAAGCCAAATCAAACAAAGAACATATCATACTAGTTCTTCAATCTTAACACATAATCAAGTCATCATGTTCTAGAGTTATCAACAGCCATATACCTTAGTTAGTATAATGCTAATAGGCTAACACATACCTTGTCAATACATAACTAAGTCTTTAGAAATTAACAATATCTTCCATGTCAAGCCTTCCTATTCCTTAACATAATTATTCAAAAACACATAATATCATAATTTCTATATAACTGTAGCAACTATTTACTCTAAACACTTAAATATTTACTTTTACGTATAACCGTTGGGTTAAATCGCGTAAGCCAGAAAACAAAATTTATCATAAACTAACATTTTTCTAGGTCAATATTTCACCAAAGACTCAAAACATTCACTTTTAACACTTATGTGTTCAATTGAATCTAAAACCAGGAGATAAACCCTCGTAACATGAAAAACGATATTTAACGCGTACCGGCACGAGTCTAAATAAAGTTCACATGTAATTAATACATTTTGACATTAATAAAGTTACTTTAAAGTTATTTTACTTAATTTATGACGTTTGAATAAAATGCGTGTTTTCGTGTAACGTTTATAATTTATGGACGAAATATACACACAATACCTCAAAATTTCAAAAATAAAACACACCCTTTCTATTTTGTTCTTTAGCCAAACAACCTTCTCCTCTTTTGTTGCTTATAAGCCAACCCGCAACCCTCCCCATTTCACTCCTAGTTCGACTCCACTCCCAACATGCTAGCATAATTTGTAGATCTAGGATTTGTATATTGCCTTATTTAAATCACATACCGCGCATACATGTTACACACACAACATAAAGTTTCACTCACTTTCTTGGTTTCACTCTATTTGGTTTAGGCCAAGCAACACACAAACACGTTCATGTTTCTTGTTTTGATCAAGTATTGGAAACCTAGAAGTATTGTAGAGTTGATTGTTATTGATTTTGGGTAACAAAAACAACATTTGGGGTTGTTATTAGGACACTAATCTCCTCTTAATCACCTTGTTTTGTAAGTATTCATCTCTTAATTTTTCTTGTACTTTTCATATCCTCTTAATGCATACAAACTAGTTGTACACTTGTTCTTATAAAAATCTTAAGTAAAAGTTTTCAAAAAGGTTACAAAAATATGTATAAAGGGGCGTTCAAAAATTTATAAAACTATGGGGAATTTATCATTTAGCTTGTGTGGTTGTTTTGGTAAAAGAAAAGTATATAAATGTTTTATGGTTTAGCTTATTAGTTTATTTTTGGCTTATCGATTGCTTATTATGAGCTTATTTGGTTTCGGACAAAAAGGGTTTAAGGAAATCGATTATTTTGGACATATGAATGTTCGGCTTATTTTTAACATACTTATTTCGGTTTATTTTTATTGAATTTGATATAGCTTATTTGAATTTTTGAGAACTTATTGGTGGCTTATTTGTGTTCGGTCCAAGTAAAAAGCCAACCCGTGGCTTATTTTGAAACTCTTATTATTCGGCTTATTTTCCTTATGATTATTTTGGCTTATTTTGATTGTTGCAGTAGCTTATTTGCTTATGCGGGTTTAAAAATGCTTATTTGGAACTATTGGGCTACTCGGCCCAACATAGGGCTAATAAGCCACGACATGTTTTTGAAAATTTTGATAATCACCATGTGAAATTTGATAAGTGAGCGAGAATCTACGAGCCCACTGTGTTGTTTTAGCTCTCAGAAGCCGAATCTCTTTAATACCACTAGCCGGATCCCTTTTAAAAAGGATCCTTATTAGAATAGTTATTTATACCTTATTAGTCTCAAATGAGCTATCCTTAGTCTCAGCAGATCCAATATGCTCATATGCATGACTTAGGATCATTATAAGATGTTTATAATTTATCATTTCTCAAATACTCACCATTATTCCGCTCCAATGCTTACATCTTCTTTCTCTCATCTTAATGCACTTGTTTTCATAATAATTATATTTTCCATAAATTTATTTTACTCATATTACCTTTAAAATGCTCTAAAATCAATTTTCCATTTCTTATCATTTTTAAGAAATTTTATATTTTTATTCTTTAACCATCTCTGATTCCTGTCACCATTTACCACTTCCTAAAACCAACTAGATTCACCCTTAATCATTTATTAGACTCCTTTAGCTTTCATTTCTCCATAAAAACCATCATTAGTCACCTCACATCATTGGTTTTAAGTTCTCAGGATTTTCATTATTTAATACACCTCCTTGCACTCATTAGCTCAAAATATATAGGCTAGAGGTAGTTAATTCTTAATCATACCTTTTCTTTTATGTCTCAGCTAGCCGGATCCTTTGGCTAGAACTAGCCGGATCCCTTTTGAAAAGGATCCGATGGATCCGGGCAAACAGAGACAGCTGAAAATACTTTTAGTCACTCAAAACTCACCTTTATCCATTCCAGCACTCCACATTTTCTTTAATAACTCTCCTATAATATTGTATCTCTGTAGTTGACCTTTGTGCATGCAAATGATTTCAATTTAATGGATTTTAGTGGTTTAGGCTTTAGTTTCCTTGCATGATCCTTCACTATTTAAACCACTTATTTTTGTGCTTCAATCCTACACCTCAAAATCATCTTCTTAGCTACAAATTAACATTCTAAACACTTCTCACAATGATGAAGGTACCAAGTACTTGCTTCTCGACTAAATCCCTCCTCGAAAAATCGCCCATTTGTGTATGAAATCTCATCAACTGAATCTTCACCCATTAAGAAACCCTCACCTAACTACATATAAACTCCAGCTTCCATTGAACCAACACTACCACAACTTGCTCCCATTGAGCCAACACCATTACTTGCACCTCAAAACACACCCATCTCTATACAACCAACACGAGTTTCACCTGTTGAACCTCGACAACTATCCTTTGCTACACCTCCTACTTCTCTACACCCATTCATCAACTCTTTAGAGGATTTTTCTCCTAGACCTTTCAATCCACAACCATTGCCTACATTCTCATCTATTGAAAGAATGACTACCCAACAACCTCCTTCACATAACGTAGGTGTTGATGTCAATGTGTTACCACCAATAGCACACGTGTCTCCTTTTCCTACACCAACACAACCAAACAACATGGATGTTGACTCATCTCTACCTCCTCTACCTACACACACATCTCCACCAACAACCGTTGTGCACCCACAACCTTCTCTCTTAGGTCCATATATACCTCCATCACTAAACCTTGGTTCATGACGTACGCAATGAGATGCGGTTCATGTTCTATCATCAACTTGAACGTCTAGATGACATTAACAAACCTAACCACTCCTAGAAACCTTGAAGTGCAAGCACAAAGTGGTCATCCTCTAGTTCTAGCTTAGCTTTAGTCTTTATCCTTAGGACTTTCTTAAAATGTTAGATCATATTCTTAGTTTTTGAGATTGGTCATTGTTGTACCATTCCTCTTATTTTCCTTATATCAATCTACTTGCTTAAATGTTTCTTGATTATTTGGGCATATTGGTATGGGTATCTCTTTATTTCATGCTTTACTTTTCAAGTAAACTGCTACTAACAGTGCAGGTGGCCGGATCCTTTGTTTTATACACGGTGGATTCATTCTGAAATGGATCCGGCGGAACCGGGTGCTCAGAAAGTTTTATGAGTCATGATACAACCTATTTTCTGCAAATTCATATTATATGCTTGCATTCTAACCTTTGTTTTGTAGATTTTCAAAACTCACTTGGAGTACTTGACGCCCTTAATAAAGGGGAGCTTTCGTCAAAGCAAAATCATTGCAAAATTTTGCAATACTTTTCGTCTTAGCCTTCCTACATACTTGACGCCCTCACCAAGGGGGAGCACTCGTCAAGGGGGAGCAAATATGCATTACTTTTCTTATCTCCTTCTCTTCTTCCCTTATCTCTTTTTCAATTCTTGCATTCGGGTCAGTTTCTTTTCGACACACTTTTTGTTTCGACAAAAAAGGGGAGAAAAGTGTAAAAACTTAATTCAAGAATTTACAAATTATATTTTTACTTAAAATAATTTTATGTTTTGTCATAAAAAAAAAGGGGGAGATTTTTAATACAAATAAACCGTAAAAACATTTATTTATATTTTACGATCTTCTTATGTTTTGTCGATAACAATCGTAAAATCGTTTTAACGAAATAAATAAATACGTAAAGTTTTGAGCCAATAGTTTACTAATTTATTTCACTAAACAAATAAACCATTAAACATGTTTAGTTAAATAGTTTACATAAATGAAAACCATTTTTATAAAACACTTATAAGCAACTTTGGTTACTTGCATTTTTATGAAAATACATTGTTGTAAACTAACCAAAATAAACATGCAAATGTATTGGACTATCCATAAACCAAAACCCATGCCCAAAATACATGACCCATGGATCTTGACCCAAAACCCGTGATCTATGCTCATTACATCATGCATGACATCACAATAGTAAAATCTATGACCCATGATCCAAAGTCCGTAACCCATGACCCAAAGTCCATAACCCATGACCCAAGATGTCTATTACATCATGCATGACATCACATGACCCATGGACCATAATCCATAACCCAAAACCCGAAATTGTAACCCAAAATCCGGACTGGTACTAGCAGATAGCCGGATCCCTTGGATTAAAATGGCCGGATCCCTTTAGGAAAGGATCCGGCAGATCCGGATGAACTGTGCTCAGTTTTGCCTATAAATAGATGGCCATTGTTGGGTTTTATATTTTAGTTGATAAATACAAAACTACAAGTGAAGAATGAAGACAATGCAAAACACAAGGGACTTGCTTGATAAAGAAGATTTTACTTATTAATCCTTTGTAAACCTAATTCTCTATTATATAAAGAGATGCAGGGTATTAGGTTTAAAGAGTGTTAAGATGTAAAACACCAGTAAATGTGTGTGTGGGTAACCTGTAAAACCCGAAAATTTAAAACATGCAAAAATTACCAAAATGCCCCTGAAACTTTAAAAATTTAATTAAAGCTTAATTAAAGTTCCGAATCGATCCCAAACATCTAGAAACGAACAGGATATGATACAAAATAATTTTGACAACTTCGATTAATATTTATACCAGTTGTGAGATGACCAAAATACCCTTGTGTATACCGAAAATCTAAATACATAATTATTATTTATTAAAAACCTTTTTAAACATAAAAGTAATCAGGGAAAATACATTTTATTTGTTAAATTGATTGGACCATATGGGAGGCCGGTTATTTGGCCGCATGCCCTCCCCAATGTTCGGTCTATCACAATTATATCACCCCATAAAATTTATTCCACCTTTAAACCCTAAAAACACATAAGCCGCCAACCTAAAAAATCCCTCACACCACATCCGATTTTTAGAAATCAAAAACCCATTTTTCTGGAGTGCTTGATGATGCAAGGAAGGTGAGAAAAATAGCCACCAGGTCCTGGAGTCGATCGTGTGTTCGTGGTGAATTAATTGGATCGAAAAACCCTAACCGAGCAACAATAATTCAAAGCGTGTGAATCCCTTGATCTAAAATATTTCTGGTATTTTTCTAGTTCTCTCTTAATCACATATAACATGGGAAAAATAATGAAATCGAACCATACTTCATGTATTGATCGAATGAAAAATAAATAACTTAAAACCCTAATTTTGAATAATCGAATCTAATAAAGCCATGCGATTTTTCTGAGGTGTTTACTTATTTTTCCTGGGTTCTATATGCTTCATATAACATGAGAAAAATAGTCATTCGAATTGTTTGAGTCGAAATCGTGATTTATGGATTTATGTTAAAACCGGATTTAAGAAATAAAAAGGGGAAATCGTGGAAAACCCTAAGAACAAATCGACCTAGGGTTTTTAGTGATTAAATCTGGAAATAATAGTGTTATAATGATGGTAAAATTATTGGATAATGATTGGGATTATTAGGGTTTGATTTTTGATAAATAATTTGTATACCGATTTGGAAATAATTAGTCAAGGGGGTGTTTTGTAATTTTTAAAACTTGGGGGATATTTTTGTAATGTTTTATAGACCTGGGAGAATGTTTAAAAATTATAACATGAGGGTATTATATGTAAATTAGGCAAGAAAAGGATTTAATTTGTAATATTAATGTCGAATTGAAAATAAATAAAAATGAGGGACTAAATATGTAATTTCTGGAAAGTTGATGCTGTTTTGAGTAATAAATTATATTCAGGGGGTTATGTGTAATTTTGGTAATTTAATGGCTTAATATGTAATTGTTAATAATTAAAGGTTGAAATTGTAAATTAAAGGACTAAATATGTAACTTTGATAACTAGAGGGACTTGATGTGAAAATTGTGAATGTTTAAGGGTGTGTTCGTATAACATGCTAAAATAAGTGTTCATTGTGTAAAATTGAGAAATTAAGGGCTTAATATGTAATTATGGTTAATTATGTAAATAGATTTGTAATGTAATAAAGTACAAGGACTAAATATGTAATTTACCAAAGTTTAAGGGCTGTTTGTAACATAATAATATTGAGGGTTTCTTCTGTAATTTGAAAGAATAAAAGGACTTGATGTGTAATATGAATATTGTAAGGGTTAAATTTGTAAATTATGTAAGTATAAGATTAATTTGTAAATTAATAAAGTAAAGGGGTGTAATTCGTAAATATTGGAAACTTGGAGGCTAAAAGTGTAATTCTGGAAAATAAAGTATTCGAATGGTAAATTATGAGATTTCTATTTTAAACCTTGAACTTTGGTAAAGTTACGTTTATAACCCTGAACTATGAAAACTTGTCATAATTAACTCTGAACTTGTGTAACTTGTTAAAATGAATGTTACTTCCATAATAAGCTAATTAAAGACTTGACTTAAATTATATCACTTGAATTGTGCTAAATGTGGTAACTTACTAATTATGGAAACCTGCTAAAAATGGAAAGTTACTAAAAATAGAAGTTACTTATAATGGGGAGATAACTGAACCCCTTTCGTATTTCTGTCTTCTACTCCTTTAGGTTCAAGGAAGGAGTGATCTTGATCCCTGTCAGCTACTCTTGTGTTTGTGATTGCGATTTGAATAAGGTACAGATATTCTGCCCTTTTTAATAAGGTGCCTTCAGTCTCTTGAACTCTGATTTGATGTGACCTTGACCTTTGCTATGAACCTTTGACATTTGAACCTTTGGCATATGAACCTTTTGATATGAACCCTGTGATTTGAACCTTGATATTTGGACTATGATTATATGAACCTTTGCTTTGATATGAACCTTTGACCTTGACCCCAGTTTGATACTACGAGCCAAAATATGTTTCCTAGCCATGAAGGTAACATGGCCGTGTCATTGATGCACCAATGGCATGACTCTTGTGTGGTCAGAGTGATTAACCACACCGTCCCCATTTTGATTTGATATGAGCTCACTATGATTTGTTATGGCCAATATGATTTGTTTGGGGGGGCGTATGGATGCATCCTAGATTTGATTTGATTTGTGAATTTGATATATTTGTATTTGGTGACTGATGATGGGTGCAATCCACGTCTTTCATAAAATTTGGGAGCTAGCTACTCCATTTGAAGAATGAGGACACCCCTCATATTATTTGATTTGAAGAATGAGGACACCCCTCATATTATCTGATTATCTGAGAGGCCTCCCCTCTATATGATTTGAAGATTATGGTTACGATATGATGTGATTTGATTTGTTTGGGCTCGTGGTGGATTACTGTCCTAAACCTTACTCTTTATTTCTTTTTCCTATACCTCATTCATTATGATATGTCTGTTCATTTCCATTTGATTTTGTTTCCGTTTATTATATATCTGTTCACTGGGCTTTTTAAGCTCAGCCGCATTTCTTTTCCTGCGGCAGGTTTTAGTAGGAAGCCAGGAGCTTGGGTTTGCTTTGGGATGAGAGATTAGCTTATGAAGACGATACCTTAGTTTTAGTATTCACTTATGTATGACTACGTAGATTTGGTATATTTCCTTTGTAACATTGTAAACCAATTGTATTATGTAAGTCGTATGTTATGCTTGCCTTTGATATGTCACCATTTGCGTGACACTTCTACCCTTGTCGGGTTGGGGTGTTACAATTATGGTATCAGAGCCAGGTTTGCGACTTGTAGTACATCTACCCTTGGCCTGTGTAAGTTAGGACCCCTAAGTTTTCCACTGTAGGCTCTCGTAGGATAACCTTTGCGAAGTTGCGTAAGATTTTCCCATAGGAACATAAGTCATAACCGGTGAGGAATGGGTAGTCTAGGACATCCATGTGAATAGTTTTTGCTTCCGCATCACTCTGAATCTTGCCTTTGCCTTTAGTCATGCCTTATAAGAACGTTTGTCGCAGAAGACGAGGAAGTCTTACCTTCCGTCATTTGAATGATGAACGTTGTATGTTAACCCATTTCCTTTAGAAGGATTGATGTTGATATTTGTTCAGTACGGAATTGTTGTCTAAGCATGCTGATGCTAATAACTGATATTCCATACATCTCAACTCTGACTGTTAAACGATGTTTGTATTACTATCGGTGCACACCCTACCATTCCTATGTTATAAGCTAAACAAGATTCCAATCCTTTGAACTGTTCACGATGCTAACTTTCAATTTTATATATTTGACTTTGATATATTCTAATACTCTCCCATCCCACACTTTGATGAACCATGTACCTAAATTTGACATGTGAACTATCCGTATGTTTTGACAACCACATTCGCTCTAAGAATCCGTTTGCCTTTGGATGCATTTGACCTTGAGGTCTTTTGATTTTGGATTGGTGACTTTTGTGAAGCTACCGTAGACTGCCATATTTGAGACGTAACCTTTCATAATCTGCTCCACCATATTTGGATATGATATTCTAAATCATTTGAATCTGTTAAAATTTTTGGGCTTTGGAAGCACATACCCTGATCTCCTTGATTTCCAATTTTCTCCTAACGTCTGTTAGTATCCACTCTTGGAAAGCTCCGGCACTTGAAAGTTTGTTGTACGAATTTCTGGTGTTCCGATAAACCTTTTGAGATCCGTTGGAAAGTGAAGTTTGCATTGACCTGAAGAAGTTAAGAGATTGTAGGAACTGATGGAATATGAGTTTGTTCACTTCAGTAATCTCTTTGAATGCTCCTGTTCGTTTATGAAGAAGAAAGAGAGAAGTATGCGGCGGCGCACCGACTATTGTGAATTTTAACCGTAATCATTATTCATTTCCGCGTATCAGTATTTGATTCGATTTGTTCCATCTTTGTGAAGAGGAAGATTTGTGATATGAAGCATTTCCCTAAGAAGATTTCTTGAAGCTGTTTTAGTACTCGTGTGACCACTATGAGTTTGAATGATGTCAATTGTATTGGCTGGAAGAAGCATATTTTCGCAAGTAGCTGGGCAATTGTCATAGTATGACAGTGTGTTTATGCTCAGAGACGAACGAGGAACTCGTAGACCATTTGTTTGTATTTTGTGAACCGACCCTTTGTTCTGGAAGAATAGTTTTGATTTGCGATCAGAGATTGTAGCAGACAACACCCAGGTATCCGATGACGACAGAACTTCCACAGAAAGGACCAAGACTGAAGACCATGGTTAGAGTTAAAAACCTTGTAGAAGATTGGTAGAAGATGTTCGTGACCGGCGTTGCCAAGAGAGAAACATGAGAGGAGAAGACAAACTGAGATGAGACTCGATTATACCTCAAGCAGCACGTGGAGATTTCAGTTGGGCATCAAGACGACCAGACCGTAGAAGATGAGCTTTCAGCACATAAACCAGGAAGTCCACAGCAGTTTGAGTTGGTGAATTTTGAATCATGCTAGAAGACCTGTAGGAGACACGCAACTTTGTTCCTTTAGTCATTTCAGTTGTACTAAGATGAATTGAGGGCTGAAGCAGACTCGCAAATGGAGGAATGCACGGTGATCACGTCGGAGATTCACGCTACCACACCGAGGTGTCCAGAAGAAGTGTCGAAGACTTGAGGAACCAGACTCAAGTTTATGATTTCCTGTTCACCCTATGATCGTATGATTAGACAAGAGAGCGACTACTTGGAAATTGAAAGGATTCGAGATCATGAAATTGAATGGATGAAATTTTGTAGTAAACGTTTGGATTTGGAAGATTTGATTGCTGTAAAGGATGAAGATATTGAAGACGTAATTCGTTTCCTCTTAGACCACTTAAATTTCCGTTACCTTTCGATAGGATCTTTTGAATGAGCCTTACCCTATTAGAAATTCCGTTCTATGTTCGTTATGCACTTGTTTGGATGATGGTTTCGTTATGAGAAGGATGATGAATTGTGGAAGACCTAATATTTCGACGACGAGTTTCATTTTGAGATGTACACATTCCGTTACGCTATTTGTACGTTCAAATTCCTCCGATTTAGAATTCGTAGTGATGTTTGTTTTGGACCGACCTTAGGAGGTAGGAAGACTGATAGGTGGTTAAGATAAGTAGTTCTGTTCGCGACTTGAGATAAAGTATGACCATCATGATGGTATACTCATATGATGCTGGTATTATGACGAGTAGCTAACGTGATAATACTTACGTCATATGACGTACCCTTATTGTGTTCATAGGATATTTCGAGGAGTACTTTAGAAACCTTATAATGTTGATAGGAGATGTAAGAATTTTTGCATCTGTAAGATTTAGGTTCATTCCACCTATACGCTTAATCTGTTCGCCGTTATACGATCTGATACGTTCAATTCTTGACACACATTTGTTGGTCCCTATACTTCTGACAAGAATCATAAGATCTGCTGTGAAGTTTTCTGCCATTTGATGTCACCAACAATCTATGTTCTGTACGATCTCATGTGATTTGCTTAATCAAATTCTATGGACGGCATATCTGTCAAAATCCTATGTATTCTTTGTCTCTCTTCTGAGAGAACGCGATAATCATTTGTCATGTTGGATATGATCTTTGCAATCTGAAATTCAGTATAATATGTCTGTCTGAGAAACCCGAAGCTATCTTAGATCGACAACGAAGAGTCATGAGAAACAAGTCTCTTACATTTCCGTTCGCTGTCCGTTGTGTCTTCTATTTCGTTTCATTTCCGTTCGTAAAGATTCTTTGGAAGAACCACCCAGAGCGGGAAGCTGCCTGGGAAACCGAGGAATCGATACGAGCTAGTTATCCGCATTTTGTATTCTGATCGGGTACGTCCCTATTTTGTTTTCGATCCTTTTACTTCTGATTCTTTGCAAATTTCGAGGACGAAATTTTTCTGTTAGAGGGGAAGAGTTGTAAAACCCAAAAATTTAAAACATGCAAAATTACCAAAATGCCCCTGAAACTTTAAAAATTTAATTAAAGCTTAATTAAAGTTCCGAATCGATCCCAAACATCTGGAAACGAACAAGATATGATACAAAATAATTTTGACAACTTCGATTAATATTTATACCAGTTGTGAGATGACCAAAATACCCTTGTGTATACCGAAAATCTAAATACATAATTATTATTTATTAAAAACCTTTTTAAACATAAAAGTAATCAAGGAAAATACATTTTATTTGGTAAATTGATTGGGCCATATGGGAGGCCGGTTATTTGGCACCATGCCCTCCCCAATTTTCGGTCTATCACAATTATATCACCCCATAAAATTTATTCCACCTTTAAACCCTAAAAACACATAAGCCGCCAACCTCAAAAATCCCTCACACCACATCCGATTTTTAGAAATCAAAAACCCATTTTTCTGGAGTGCTTGATGATGCAAGGAAGGTGAGAAAAATAGCCACCAGGTCCTGGAGTCGATCGTGTGTTCGTGGTGAATTAATTGGGTCGAAAAACCCTAACCGAGCAACAATAATTCAAAGCGTGTGAATCCCTTGATCTAAAATATTTCTGGTATTTTTCTAGTTCTCTCTTAATCACATATAACATGGGAAAAATAATGAAATCGAACCATGCATCATGTATTGATCGAATGAAAAATAAATAGCTTAAAACCCTAATTTTGAATAATCGAATCTAATAAAGCCATGCGATTTTTCTGAGGTGTTTACTTACTTTTCCTGGGTTCTATATGCTTCATATAACATGAGAAAAATAGTCATTCGAATTGTTTGAGTCGAAATCGTGATTTATGGATTTATGTTAAAACCGGATTTAAGAAATAAAAAGGGGAAATCGTGGAAAACCCTAAGAACAAATCGACCTAGGGTTTTTAGTGATTAAATCTGGAAATAATAGTGTTATAATGATGGTAAAATTATTGGATAATGATTGGGATTATTAGGGTTTGATTTTTGATAAATAATTTGTATACCGATTTGGAAATAATTAGTCAAGGGGGTGTTTTGTAATTTTTAAAACTTGGGGGATATTTTTGTAATGTTTTATAGACCTGGGAGAATGTTTAAAAATTATAACATGAGGGTATTATATGTAAATTAGGCAAGAAAAGGATTTAATTTGTAATATTAATGTCGAATTGAAAATAAATAAAAATGAGGGACTAAATATGTAATTTCTGGAAAGTTGGTGCTGTTTTGAGTAATAAATTATATTCAGGGGGTTATGTGTAATTTTGGTAATTTAATGGCTTAATATGTAATTGTTAATAATTAAAGGTTGAAATTGTAAATTAAAGGACTAAATATGTAACTTTGATAACTAGAGGGACTTGATGTGAAAATTGTGAATGTTTAAGGGTGTGTTCGTATAACATGCTAAAATAAGTGTTCATTGTGTAAAATTGAGAAATTAAGGGCTTAATATGTAATTATGGTTAATTATGTAAATAGATTTGTAATGTAATAAAGTACAAGGACTAAATATGTAATTTACCGAAAGTTTAAGGGCTGTTTGTAACATAATAATATTGAGGGTTTCTTCTGTAATTTGAAAGAATAAAAGGACTTGATGTGTAATATGAATATTGTAAGGGTTAAATTTGTAAATTATGTAAGTATAAGATTAATTTGTAAATTAATAAAGTAAAGGGGTGTAATTCGTAAATATTGGAAACTTGGAGGCTAAAAGTGTAATTCTGGAAAATAAAGTATTCGAATGGTAAATTATGAGATTTCTATTTTAAACCTTGAACTTTGGTAAAGTTACGTTTATAACCCTGAACTATGAAAACTTGTCATAATTAACTCTGAACTTGTGTAACTTGTTAAAATGAATGTTACTTCCATAATAAGCTAATTAAAGACTTGACTTAAATTATATCACTTGAATTGTGCTAAATGTGGTAACTTACTAATTATGGAAACCTGCTAAAAATGGAAAGTTACTAAAAATAGAAGTTACTTATAATGGGGAGATAACTGAACCCCTTTCGTATTTCTGTCTTCTACTCCTTTAGGTTCAAGGAGGGAGTGATCTTGATCCCTGTCAGCTACTCTTGTGTTTGTGATTGCGATTTGAATAAGGTACAGATATTCTGCCCTTTTTAATAAGGTGCCTTCAGTCTCTTGAACTCTGATTTGATGTGACCCTGACCTTTGCTATGAACCTTTGACATTTGAACCTTTGGCATATGAACCTTTTGATATGAACCCTGTGATTTGAACCTTGATATTTGGACTATGATTATATGAACCTTTGCTTTGATATGAACCTTTGACCTTGACCCCAGTTTGATACTACGAGCCAAAATATGTTTCCTAGCCATGAAGGTAACATGGCCGTGTCATTGATGCACCAATGGCATGACTCTTGTGTGGTCAGAGTGATTAACCACACCGTCCCCATTTTGATTTGATATGAGCTCACTATGATTTGTTATGGCCAATATGATTTGTTTGGGGGGGGGCGTATGGATGCATCCTAGATTTGATTTGATTTGTGAATTTGATATATTTGTATTTGGTGACTGATGATGGGTGCAATCCACGTCTTTCACAAAATTTGGGAGCTAGCTACTCCATTTGAAGAATGAGGACACCCCTCATATTATTTGATTTGAAGAATGAGGACACCCCTCATATTATCTGATTATCTGAGAGGCCTCCCCTCTATATGATTTGAAGATTATGGTTACGATATGATGTGATTTGATTTGTTTGGGCTCGTGGTGGATTACTGTCCTAAACCTTACTCTTTATTTCTTTTTCCTATACCTCATTCATTATGATATGTCTGTTCATTTCCATTTGATTTTGTTTCCGTTTATTATATATCTATTCACTGGGCTTTTTAAGCTCAGCCGCATTTTTTTTCCTGCGACAGGTTTTAGTAGGAAGCCAGGAGCTTGGGTTTGCTTTGGGATGAGAGATTAGCATATGAAGACGATACCTTAGTTTTAGTATTCACTTATGTATGACTACGTAGATTTGGTATATTTCCTTTGTAACATTGTAAACCAATTGTATTATGTAAGTCGTATGTTATGGTTGCCTTTGATATGTCACCATTTGCGTGACACTTCTACCCTTGTCGGGTTGGGGTGTTACATAACCTAGGCGTAAGGTTTAGAAAAACGCCTAGGGTTTGTGTTTTGTTCAGCCTCAAGGATCATTGATCCCTGTTAGATTAGTAACCGTACTACACTTGATCACGTAGTATTGGGGCTGTTAGTTTGCAATTGTAGTTGTTAGAGATGATGACGAAGAAACCTTATACTATAACATTGTTCTTACTTATTCCGCTGTGCATCTTATTGTCTTTGTTATTGGTATCCCTAGTGCTCTAAACGATCCATGGAATTATTCTAAACTCCACAATTGTTATAAGAGCTCTGGGAGCTCGTGATCTAGGGATTTACAAGGTTTTTAGTCGAAGAAAGATAAAGAAAATCGATTTTGGTTTCAATTTTCGCAACTTTCTGCAGAGCTGTTTTCAAAAGGCGATAGCTCATTCGTTAACCATTGGATCGGGCTGAAATTTTTATTGGAGGGTCTTTGCATATCAAGGTATATTCTTAATGGAGGGATCTTCAATCTGAGCTCTTAATCGTCAGGTATAAATTTTTGAAAACTACTTCAGAGAAATTCAAGTTTTTCAATTTTTAGGGTTTTTGTGATTTTCAACTTCTTGAATTTGTGTTTACTTGAATTAATTCATTATGGAAGTTGGTTATATATTTTTTGGTGCCTTTAATTCATGAATGGAAGCAGCTTTGATGTACGATTGGTTTTTAGTGTTTTTCAATAACATTGATTTCTTAGGGTTTTGGTTCTTAATTGATGTATCAATGTTTTGATGTTTTTATTGGTGATTATGGCGAACCTTACTGCTCGTTATCATCCTAATATTTTATTGTGCATAGATTAAACAAAGGTACAGGTTGGTTCTAATGTGAAGTTGGAAGCATACCCTAACTATCTGATTGAATGATATGTCTTACGGGAGTCGTATTAGCATTGGTAAATTGGTTTTTAAACAGATGATAAACTCTAATATTTCTCTTAAGTCTGTAAAACCCAAAATTCTATAACATGTTAAATACCCAAAATACCCTCTAGTTTTAAACTTATGAAAAGACGTTTAATAATCGGAAACATTAATTACGACTATAACCTAAGTATTTAAATCCTAAATATTTGAAGAATAAACGTTATACGATTAATAAAACTTATAATAATGTAATTTGTGCACATTTTAATCATATCACACGTTTAAGGTTCATGGGCCGGATACTTTTCTTTTTGTACAAAGGTATGGGACTTGAAAACGTGTCTAGGTTCGTGATAAGCTCCTAATTAATTTGGTCTTCCAATCAATCCCTCAAATCACGCTTAGTTTCTTTGTTTACTTCCCCATTCGTTTCAAAAAAAAAAAAAAAAAAAAAAAGGAAACACGCTTTGACCATATGCTTTTAAAACCCAGTTTCACTTTTTCCTGGCTATCTCCAATCCTTGCACCGTCCCAAACAAGAAAACATACACACATATTCATCCTTTTTGCCGCCAAAAGAAGAAGAAGAAAGACCGGTCTTGGCGTCAAGAGGAAGTGCTACACGTTGGAGTTTTCTTGGAGCCCTCGTTCGTGGTCGTGTCGGAGTTCTGGTCCTATGTGTTACGGATTTGGAGCGGTTGTCATGTTCGTGTACGGGCTGAAGTTATGGGCTTCGTCAGTTGAGTTGTCTTTCGTTTATGGGCTCTCGGCTGGCGTGGAGTTTCTGGTTTGTATTCGAGCCATGCTTGTTTCTGGGTTATATTCTTGCACGTCTCAAGTATTGGTTACATTGTTCTAGTTCGAATTCGGTTCAGCGCATGTGTAAATTAAGCGTTTGGTTCCTGATTTATACGTTTATAGACGTTCGTCTTTGTTGGGGTTTCGGTCTCGATCATACCTTGTTGAATCTTAGTGTTCGTGTTCGAATTGGCGACCGTGTTCGAAGTGGCATTTTGTTCCTATTCCAATTCGACCTATCATCATACTAAGGTATATTTCATTCATAATCATGCGTTACATATAACTAATTGGTAAGGGATCTTACTGAAATTTTGTACGATATATTTATCAATATGGAATTTCAATCAGTAAAACATGGTGTCTAATTGGAGTAAAGATCGATGTACGTTTCACTTGATGAAGGACAAAGGAAACTTGCATGCATGATTATGGATTTTATATATATAGTGTATGACTTAAAATATGAAAAATTAAAGATTTCTAGTGGCATAAAAACTGATATACGTATATATGCAAATCGGATTTAAAAGAGTAGAATGTGTGGTAAAATGGGTGTCACGTTAAAACTAGTATTGATCTCGCCATATTGTTTTTTTGTCTCGCTGAGTAATCATAGAATAAGAGTTAAGATTATTGTTGTCTCGTTAAGTTGTGTACCCTCTCGTGTGAGTCTTGTTTGGGTCTCGCTAGCATTCCTTTTTATGGTGTTTGTGTCTCATAAATTTGTGGTCTCGTTAATGGTTTTGGCTTTCGGTAATGTGTAGTGTTTATACATGGATGTGAGTCGTGGGGTATACATGTGGATAATTGTATTTTGGTTGTCGCGGTCTAAAATGATGTCGAAAATACTTTATTATAATTTATGAAACGGCGGAGTCCTAAATTGTCATTATTAAGCTAATTTACATTTTTAATCCTAGAATAAAATAATTGACATAATTAAACCTTAAATTTTGATAATTTACATTTATGACACTGAACTCTATTAAATTGACATATTAACCCTAAACTATTATATTGGTCATTTTAACTCTTAAATACATTTAAATTGTCAATTATAACCTTAAAGCATTGAATTACTATTCCGGGAAACTTATTAGATATGAAAACTTACTAATTCTGGAAACCTGCTAAAAATAGAAAGTTACTAAATCAGGAAAGTTACTAAAAATGGAAAGTACTTAAAATGGAGAGGTAAACTAAATAGTAATCTAAGTTAGAATCCTTTGTAATTCCGTCTGCTTTTCCTTAGGTGTGAAGAAGGAGAGACTTTGATTTGTTCTGTGCTTCTATTTCTATGATTCGTATTTGCATTCGTAATAAGGTACAGATATTCTGACCTTCTCTGTAAGGTTTCCTATGACCTCTTTCATGTTCTGATCTGTTTAGCCTCTGATTTGATACCTGAGACTTGACCTCCTGATAATGAACCCCTGCATTTATCTCCTGTCTTGAATCCTGATATGAACCCTGACATGAACCCTAATATGATACCTGACATTTGATACTGTGCTATGATTCCTTTGCCTTGAACCTTTGACCTATTATATGAACCTAGACTGCGAAGCCTTTTTAATTCTGACCTGGAAAATGATTTGAGAAAAAGCCATTTAAAATGAAGTTTACAAATATGATACAATACTCTTTTAATTGGGATTTTACTAACTTGTATGAAAACTATTCTAAAAGACTATCCTTATGAAAAACCATTTTGAAAGATCATTTTATGAAATCTACTCTGAAGGATCATTTTTATGAAGATCATTATTAAAAGATTATTTTAAATGGACTCTTAATTAGAAACCTTTTTAAATGAACTGTTACTATGGAACTTGGATTATTGACCTCCTGATACTGACCTGCTGATATTGAGCCTTCTGATTTGACACCCTGATTATGATATGAACCTTTGACCTTTGACCTTTGACTCCCAGGTTGATACCCGAGCCAAAATTTGTTCCCTAGCCATGAAGGTAACATGGCCGTGTCTGTGATGCACCACTGGCATGACTAGTGTGTAGCCCTAGTGATTTGGTTACACCGTCCCCATCCTGATTCTGTTATGCGCGCTTATGTTATTTCTGATATGGCCAATATGATTTGTTCTGGGGGGCGAATGGATGCATCCTAGACCTGTTCTGTTTCTGATATGTGATATGATATGTGGTGACTGATGATGGGTGCAATCCACGTCTTTCACAACCCTGGGAGCTCATGACTCCAACCCTGGAGGTATCCCCTCAACCCTGTCCTGGTATGCTGAGGTCACCCCTCCATACATCCTGATATGTGATTTGATATGATATGATATGTTTCTGGGCTCGTGGTGGATTAATGTCCTAAACCTTTACTCTCTCTCTGTACCTTTACTTACATCTTATTCATTATGCTATATCTGTTCTTCTCCTTTTGTTTCTATTTCTGTTTGTGTCGTTCCTATTTATTATATATCTGTTCACTAGGCTTTTTAAGCTCAGCCGCGTTTCTTTTCCCGCGGCAGGTTTTAGTTGGAAGCTGGGTTATTAATAGAGAGAACCTTGGAGTTAGAAGACCTTGTTAGCTATTCTGGAATAGAGATGATTAGAAGAGATGTTTGTTTTAGACTTAGAAATTTTTGTACCAATTAGCTTTGTATATTTCAGATTTTCATTGTACCCCTTGGAATCCTATTGTATTATTTATGTCATATGCTTGTATCTGTTCTGATAAGAATCCGTATTTGTGACACCTTTGCCCTTGTCGGGTTGGGGTGTTACAATTATGTTATCAGAGCCCAGGCTGCGACTTGTAATACATTTACCCTTGACCTGTGAAGTTAGGACCACTAAAGTTTCCACTGTAGGCGCTCATAGGATAACCTGTAAGATTTGCTTTAAGATTTCCCTATAGGAGCTTAAGTTCTGACCGGTGAGGAATGGGTAGACTATAAGGCATCTGTTTAGGTATCATTGCTTCCACATCACTCTGATTCGTACCTTACTCTTGGTTTAAGCCTCTTGAGATCCCCCTTGGAAATTGAAAGCCTATGCCTTGCACCACCTAAATTTTGAAACTTAAATGAATCTTGAAAGCATTAAGAATTGCATAGTAATTTCCTGACACTATTTGATCCTTATCTTTAGATTTCGACTATGACCTCTGATCTTTGTTAATCATTTCGATGCCTCTTGGGCATTTTGAGAATCTCCATGGCGAGTAGTTTGGCTTTCCCTCTTGATTATGACATTTGTTTTTGTTGACCTCTGAGACTGTAGAAGTACTAGGTGGATGAAGATAGATTTTTTTGCTTACGACTCGAGATAAAGTATGATCATCATGAAGGCATATTTATGTGGTGCTGGTATTATTAACGTGATAATACTTACGCCATATAACGTGCCCTCATTGTGGCCATAGGATATCTTGGGAAGTACCAAAGAAGTTTAGAACTTGATTCCCGATGGATTATCTGTGATTAGTGAGATCTTAGGTTCATTCTACCTATGCGTATACTCTACCTTCGTTCGTTAAATATCTGGATTAGCTTGGACTCTCGTGTTGCATTCTGTTGACCTCAGTTATGAATCTTAAACTCCTTGAAGAGCTCTCTACTGTAGATACAATTAATTCGATTTAAAATTCTTGTTCGCATTCCGTATGAGTATTCCGTTCTCTTTCTCTCTGCTTCCTGCAAATTTCGAGGACGAAATTTTTCTGTTAGAGGGGAAGAGTTGTAAAACCCAAAATTCTAAAACATGTTAAATACCCAAAATACCCTCTAGTTTTAAACTTATGAAAAGACGTTTAATAATCGGAAACATTAATTACGACTATAACCTAAGTATTTAAATCCTAAATATTTGAAGAATAAACGTTATACGATTAATAAAACTTATAATAATGTAATTCGTGCACATTTTAATCATATCACACGTTTAATGTTCATGGGCCGGATACTTTTCTTTTTGTACAAAGGTATGGGACTTGAAAACGTGTCTAGGTTCGTGATAAGCTCCTAATTAATTTGGTCTTCCAATCAATCCCTCAAATCACGCTTAGTTTCTTTGTTTACTTCCCCATTCGTTTCAAAAAAAAAAAAAAGGAAACACGCTTTGACCATATGCTTTTAAAACCCAGTTTCACTTTTGCCTGGCTATCTCCAATCCTTGCACCGTCCCAAACAAGAAAACATACACACATATTCATCCTTTTTGCCGCCAAAAGAAGAAGAAGAAAGACCGGTCTTGGCGTCAAGAGGAAGTGCTACACGTTGGAGTTTTCTTGGAGCCCTCGTTCGTGGTCGTGTCGGAGTTCTGGTCCTATGTGTTACGGATTTGGAGCGGTTTTCATGTTCGTGTACGGGCTGAAGTTATGGGCTTCGTCAGTTGAGTTGTCTTTCGTTTATGGGCTCTCGGTTGGCGTGGAGTTTCTGGTTTGTATTCGAGCCATGCTTGTTTCTGGGTTATATTCTTGCACGTCTGAAGTATTGGTTACATTGTTCTAGTTCGAATTCGGTTCAGCGCATGTGTAAATTAAGCGTTTGGTTCCTGATTTATACGTTTATAGACGTTCGTCTTTGTTGGGGTTTCGGTCTCGATCATACCTTGTTGAATCTTAGTGTTCGTGTTCGAATTGGCGACCGTGTTCGAAGTGGCATTTTGTTCCTATTCCAATTCGACCTATCATCATACTAAGGTATATTTCATTCATAATCATGCGTTACATATAACTAATTGGTAAGGGATCTTACTGAAATTTTGTACGATATATTTATCAATATGGAATTTCAATCAGTAAAACATGGTGTCTAATTGGAGTAAAGATCGATGTACGTTTCACTTGATGAAGGACAAAGGAAACTTGCATGCATGATTATGGATTTTATATATATAGTGTATGACTCAAAATATGAAAAATTAAAGATTTCTAGTGGCATAAAAACTGATATACGTATATATGCAAATCGGATTTAAAAGAGTAGAATGTGTGGTAAAATGGGTGTCACGTTAAAACTAGTATTGATCTCGCCATATTGTTTTTTTGTCTCGCTGAGTAATCATAGAATAAGAGTTAAGATTATTGTTGTCTCGTTAAGTTGTGTACCCTCTCGTGTGAGTCTTGTTTGGGTCTCGCTAGCATTCCTTTTTATGGTGTTTGTGTCTCATAAATTTGTGGTCTCGTTAATGGTTTTGGCTTTCGGTAATGTGTAGTGTTTATACATGGATGTGAGTCGTGGGGTATACATGTGGATAATTGTATTTTGGTTGTCGCGGTCTAAAATGATGTCGAAAATACTTTATTATAATTTATGAAACGGCGGAGTCCTAAATTGTCATTATTAAGCTAATTTACATTTTTAATCCTAGAATAAAATAATTGACATAATTAAACCTTAAATTTTGATAATTTACATTTATGACACTGAACTCTATTAAATTGACATATTAACCCTAAACTATTATATTGGTCATTTTAACTCTTAAATACATTTAAATTGTCAATTATAACCTTAAAGAATTGAATTACTATTCCGGGAAACTTATTAGATATGAAAACTTACTAATTCTGGAAACCTGCTAAAAATAGAAAGTTACTAAATCAGGAAAGTTACTAAAAATGGAAAGTACTTAAAATGGAGAGGTAAACTAAATAGTAATCTGAGTTAGAATCCTTTGTAATTCCGTCTGCTTTTCCTTAGGTGTGAAGAAGGAGAGACTTTGATCTGTTCTATGCTTCTATTTCTATGATTCGTATTTGCATTCGTAATAAGGTACAGATATTCTGACCTTCTCTGTAAGGTTTCCTATGACCTCTTTCATGTTCTGATCTGTTTAGCCTCTGATTTGATACCTGAGACTTGACCTCCTGATAATGAACCCCTACATTTATCTCCTGTCTTGAATCCTGATATGAACCCTGACATGAACCCTAATATGATACCTGACATTTGATACTGTGCTATGATTCCTTTGCCTTGAACCTTTGACCTATTATATGAACCTAGACTGCGAAGCCTTTTTAATTCTGACCTGGAAAATGATTTGAGAAAAAGCCATTTAAAATGAAGTTTACAAATATGATACAATACTCTTTTAATTGGGATTTTACTAACTTGTATGAAAACTATTCTAAAAGACTATCCTTATGAAAAACCATTTTGAAAGATCATTTTATGAAATCTACTCTGAAGGATCATTTTTATGAAGATCATTATTAAAAGATTATTTTAAAGGGACTCTTAATTAGAAACCTTTTTAAATGAACTGTTACTATGGAACTTGGATTATTGACCTCCTGATATTGACCTGCTGATATTGACCTTCTGATATTGAACCTTCTGATTTGACACCCTGATTATGATATGAACCTTTGACCTTTGACCTTTGACTCCCAGGTTGATACCCGAGCCAAAATTTGTTCCCTAGCCATGAAGGTAACATGGCCGTGTATGTGATGCACCACTGGCATGACTAGTGTGTAGCCCTAGTGATTTGGTTACACCGTCCCCATCCTGATTCTGTTATGCGCGCTTATGTTATTTCTGATATGGCCAATATGATTTGTTCTGGGGGGCGAATGGATGCATCCTAGACCTGTTCTGTTTCTGATATGTGATATGATATGTGGTGACTGATGATGGGTGCAATCCACGTCTTTCACAACCCTGGGAGCTCATGACTCCAATCCTGTAGGTATCCCCTCAACCCTGTCCTGGTATGCTGAGGTCACCCCTCCATACATCCTGATATGTGATTTGATATGATATGATATGTTTCTGGGCTCGTGGTGGATTAATGTCCTAAACCTTTACTCTCTCTCTGTACCTTTACTTACATCTTATTCATTATGCTATATCTGTTCTTCTCCTTTTGTTTCTATTTCTGTTTGTGTAGTTCCTATTTATTATATATCTGTTCACTGGGCTTTTTAAGCTCAGCCGCGTTTCTTTTCCCGCGGCAGGTTTTAGTTGGAAGCTGGGTTATTAATAGAGAGAACCTTGGAGTTAGAAGACCTTGTTAGCTATTCTGGAATAGAGATGATTAGAAGAGATGTTTTTTTTAGGCTTAGAAATTTTTGTACCAATTAGCTTTGTATATTTCATATTTTCATTGTACCCCTTGGAATCCTATTGTATTATTTATGTCATATGCTTGTATCTGTTCTGATAAGAATCCGTATTTGTGACACCTTTGCCCTTGTCGGGTTGGGGTGTTACAAATTCTCTAGCTGCTTTTGTCGAAGTGATAAAGGAATTGGTTATGGTTAGTGGTTAGTTCATGAGCTAATCGATTATGTAACCTTTACAAGATTGTGAATGATTCGTATTATGAGCAGTCCTGATATGGTGTTTTTGGTGAAAGTCAATCCAAGAAGGTTACTGGTATTACAATTAGAGCTGCTCATTTATACAATCAAAGTTAATACTGCTTGATCCTTGTTGATTTTGCTACTGCTCCCTATTTTTACTACTGCAAAGAAAATGTTCGTACTGCTCATATCTTCGTTAATACTGCTAGCTTTGGTTTGTACTGTTGGTTGATCTTTATTCAGTTAGTACTACTGCTTCATATCTTAGTACTGCCAAAGAGGTTTTAATACTGCTAAAGGAATTAAGTTCGTACTGCTCAGCGTTTCAATTTGTATTGCTTCATATCGTTTGTACTGCTAGGCTTACCGTGTTATGCTGTTCGAGTTCTTTGTACTGCTAGTAGTGTGCGTTAATACTGCTTCATCACGGTTAGTACTGTTTTTGATTATTAGCAGTTGTATTGAAAGGGTTTCTGTGTTTCTGTTGTACGAGGGTTTAAAGAAGAACAACGGGTGTGATTCTTAATTGTTTATAGACAGAAACAAGAAGACTTGATGGTTGATTAGAGTTGCAAGAGATTGAGTGACAGAAAAGGGTTTTGAATAACTAATGAGCTTATGATTTTTTGTTGAGAGTTTTTGTATGTTCGAAGTGTTATGTTTCATGATGTGACCTGGTATTGGTAGATGATTATTATTCAGGTCTATTTGGTTCGTGTAAAAGGTTCGATTACATGCTGCTATGATTTCATGACATGACTGGTTATGAATTTGGTTCTCGGCTGAGTTTGAGTGATATAGGACAACATACACATGAAGATGTTTGGTCTTGGTAAATGGTTGGTTATGAGCTGGTGTTATGAATGGTCAGGTTTGTTTCAAGTAGTTATCATGTTCATGTAAAGGGGAAGATTTCTACTTTCTACATGGTTTCTACTACTCGATCATAGAACTATTATTCATTGGTTACTACTGCTTGGTCACAAATACTATTATATTCATTTTTAGTAAGCTATTTGGTGCTCGTTCATGGATGGTACTACAAGGTATTTGTTGTTGTGGTGGTTAGTTATTTAGAAAGTTCTTATGGTTACTACATGCATCATTTGAGGGGAAGATTTTTACAATTGCTAGTCATTATTACTACTGCTGGTTTAGGTTTCTTTTGTCTTGTATTCATTTATAGTAAGCTTTTTGGTGTTCTTTATGGCAGGTAGTTCGATACATTGGAAGTATGATAGTGGTTTGTGGTTGTTGAAATCAAAGTTGCATTTACTTGGAGTCTCCTAGTGGATAAGGACAAAAAGGGGAAGAAGTATTTACATGTTTTGCAACTTGAAGATCCTTGGTGGTATATGTTATTTTAAGTTCACGAGGTGAGCTTAAGGGGAAGATTGTTTCATTCATGGAAGATCAAGACGAAGGTTTTGTAATTATCAAATAGGGGAAGATTGTTAAGTTTTATATTGGAGTTGATAAATACAAAACTACAAGTGAAGAATGAAGACAATGCAAAACACAAGGGACTTGCTTGATAAAGAAGATTTTACATATTAGTCATTTGTAAACCAAATTCTCTATTATACAAAGAGATGCAGGGCATTAGGTTTAAAGAGTGTTAAGATGTAAAACACCAGTAAATGTGTGTGTGTGTAACCTAGGCGTATGGTTTAGAAAAACGCCTAGGGTTTGTGTTTTGTTCAGCCTCAAGGATCATTGATCCTTGTTAGATTAGTAATAATGTTTTTCTAACAAGCTCAGCAAGATCTGTGTTTAGGACTCACAAGTGGTATCAGAGCTTTGGTTCTGAAACTTTACTTTAGAAGAAACATACCAAAAGAATTCTACTTTCATTAAAGAAGATGGATCTCGAAACAACACAAACTACAACAACAACTAAACTGCCTTTGCTCAAGCATAATAACTCCGAGATGTGGAGGTTCAGGATTGAGCAGTACTTCCAAGTGTAGGATTATGCACTTTGGGACATTATTGAGAATGGAAACTCCTTCACTCCCAAAACTACTAAATCAACTGGAGAAGATGGCGTTAAAACCATAATTGTATCTGGTCCTGTTACTACTGATGAGAAGCTCTAGAAGAAAAATGATGTTAAAGCAAGGACCATGTCGTTAATGGCTATCCCCAATGAGCAACTGGTGACTTTCAGCAAATACAAGGATGCTAAAACCTTGTTTACAGCCATTACAACAAGGTTTGGTGGTAATGAAGCCACCAAGAAGACACAGAAGACTCTGCTCAAGCAGATGTATGAAAACATTAGTGCTTCAAGCACTGAATCACTTGACCATATCTTCAACAGGCTTCAGAAGATAGTCAGCCAACTGGCTGTGTTGGGTGTTGAGATCCCATAGGAGGATCTAAACTTAAAGTTCTTGAGAAGCTTACCTTTTGAATGGAACACTCATGTAGTGGTCTGGAGAAACATGCCAGATCTTGACACTATGAGTTTTGATGACTTGGACAACAACTTAAAAATTGTTGAACAGGAGATCAAGAAGACTGGAAGCTCAAATTCTAACACTGGGAACATGGCATTTGTGTCATCTCCCAGTAATAGCAGTCCAGAGGAGGTTCATGTTGCTTCAGGGGTTAGTACTACTAGCCCTAAAGTTTGTACTGCTAGTTCTCAAACTAGTACTGCTAGCTTAGGAGATGATACTGTTTATGCTTTTCTGGCTAGTCAAGCTAAGGGGCACAACTTGTGCATGAAGACCTAATTCAAATTCTTGAAGATGATCTAGAGGAGATGGATTTGAAGTGGCAATTTGCTTTACTAAGCATGAGGGCCAAAATATTCTTCCAGAGGACAGGGAAGAAGATCACTATCAATGGTAGTGATACCGCTGGATTTGATAAATCAAATATAGAGTGTTACAACTGCCATAAGTTGGGACACTTTGCTAGGGAATATAGAGGGCCTAGAAACCAGGAAAGAAGCAGGGGATCTAAGTCTCAGGAGGGAAACAGGAAGGCTGTGAATGATGAGGAGTCTTCTTCAAAGGAAATGGTGGCTATAGATGGACTTGGTTTTGATTGGAGCTTCATGGCTGAGGAAGAAGCACCAACAGAGATGGCACTGCTGGCTTTCTCTGACTCTGAGGTACAAACTGTTAAAGCTTGTTCAAAATCATGCTTAGCTTTAAAAGACTATGAAACACTTAAAAAATAGTATGATAACTTGAGAATAGAGCTTAACCAATCAAATTATCATTTAGCAAATCATAAAAGAGGCTTAGCTGTTGTAGAAGAACAACTAGTGTTTTATAAAAAGAATGAAACTATTTTCACTAAGGACATAGCTGTGTTAAAAAGAGATATCGTGTTTAAAGATATAGAGATTGGAGAGCTTAAAAATCAGCTAGAAAAGATTAAGCTTGATAAAGATAGCATTGAGATGCATATAGAGAAATATGCAGGGTCAACTAAAAGTCTAGATAAAATTGTAGAGTGTCAGTTAACAAACAATTTTATGAAAGGTCTAGGCTATAAAAGTGTTGCACCACCACATAGAGGAAACTTTCCAGGCCCAAAGCTTGATCTGTCCCATCTAGAGGAAGAAAAGGAACATGAATCTAAAGAAGTTAAGAGTGATAGTGAGGATAGTTTCAAAGAGGTTGGTGAAACTTTTGACACATCTTTTGTTGAGGAGAATGTGTCAGATGAAAAGTCGAATTCAGATGCACCAATTATTGAAGATTGGGAATCCAATAATGAGGATCAGGTTGAGTCTACACCTGAGGTAGAAAAGCAAAATACTGTTCCTAGTGATGCTAAGGTAAAAACTGTTAAACCTAAAGAGCAAGTGAAACCAACTAGGAAAACAGTCAAATATGCTGAGATGTATAGATCACACAAGCCTATGGGTAACCAGAGAAATTGGAACAATTTAAAATCCCAAAAATTAGGAAGTGATTTTGTTATGAAAAATAAAGCTTTCTATGGTTGTGGTAGTTTTGACCATTTGCAGGCTTATTATGATTACCATAAGGGGAAAAGGATGGTATATAGGAATAAAAGGGTGTATCAAAATTGTTTTTTAAGAAATTCTCACCCTAGTGTTAACACATATATGGCTCCAAAAGTATTTTTGATGAAGAGTGGCCTAAAAACTGTTAATACTGCTAGACCAGTTCATACTACTTACCCCAAATCATCAGGTGTAAGTGCTAAACCAACATCAAGCTTTTCTAAACCTGCACAACACACTGTTAGAAGGCCCTTTCAGTATAAAACAGCATTATATAGCCAAACAGTTAAGACTGCCAGCCCAGCAGTTTGTACTGCTAGACTAGCAGCTAGTACTGCTAGGCCAAAATTTGCTGTTAGGGTAAAAAAGGGCAATGCTATTAAGGCCTCATCATGTTGGGTATGGAGACCTATCAAACCCAATGGTGCATCAATCACAATGAAGAAATATGATTATATTGATGCACAAGGCAGATCCAAGTCAGTAACGGCTTAGATCCCCAAAGGAAACTAATTTCCTTTATTCTATGTGCAGGGACATCCAAAACAAGAAGACGAAGAAGATCAAGGATATGCTGATAGTGGATGCTCTAGTGATGCGTGGTTTTGCGACCTTACAACAGGTTTCACCTCTCAAGGGATCTTGAGAAGTTTGCAATCCCCACCAGGCAGTGTACCTGACCGATGTAGTATAGTGAAGTGGCAAGTACTGGGGAATTGATCGTTCAACGCAAAGAATAGTGTTCGTTAGGATTGAAATTTATCTACTAGGTCTAGGGGTGAGGGATGATTCTTTTTGTATTTTTATATTTTATGAAAAGCAAGTAAAATCTCTGGTTTGAAGGAGTGGGCGGAATTAGTTGCTAATCAACTAACCTAAAAGCTACTAATTAAACTAATGTGCAGGAAAGTAAACTAGGGTTCTACAAGGGAAGTGAAGCATGTCTACCTATGATATGTTACTCCTTGCTAGCTATCCAATTCTACCTATTGAATTGTCACACCTTGTTTTAATTGACGGGTTGTATTCCTTAATACCAATCGTGGGGGTGTGTACGATCTTCCCCAACTCTATAAGCTCCTACTTCACTCCTATGTCGAGCCGGCTAAGAAGCTCCTAACATGGGATCACTAGAATTCGCTTATGCATTAAATACAACCAATTAACCTTAGTACACCTTGGTTCATGTTTCTTAAGACGTTCAAGCAAGTTACCGTATAGGAGGTTAGCCAGTTTTCTTAAGCCTAACATCGATATCATCCAATCATACAAGAGACAATAGGAAACAAGAATTATAAGCTAAACCAATTAGATCTATTGAAGTTGTCATGCCCTAATTGATGGAGATGGACACACACATCAACAAGAAATCAATAAGATCTAATTAGTTATACATAAGTTTCACACAATCATAGGTAAACACTAGGTGATTTAGTAAAACATAATCAATGAAGAACAAGCAACAATAATAATGGAAGACATAATTAAGATAGAATCAACACACCATTACAAGATGTTTATGTAGTGATTAAGACCTTCTAAGTTGCTGGAAAAACACCTACCTAAACCCTAGAATCGGACATAGGGTTTAGGGCTTACAAAAAGTGAAGTTATGATGTTGTATTTATAGGCAATATTTCTGTCGGCAAGGCTTGACGGTGTCAGCTCGTACAAGTGACGGCGTCAACTTCCCATTTTCACCAAATTGTAGATCTTTTTTTCCTCTTCGCGTGGCCTTTTGAATCACCCAAATCCGAGTTCGTATGAAGATTTTATGGCCAAAACAGTGACAGCTACTCCGCGCGTAAGTTGTGATTATCTTGATCAGCATGTGACGGTTTTACTAGGGTTTCTTCTTGTGCAAGTTGTCATTCTGACGTCGTCACTCAATGGCTTCTGACGTCGTCAGGTTGAGTCCTGACGCCGTCACTTCGCCGCGGTTAGGGTTTCTTGATGGCCTTCTTGACGCCGTCCCCCTTTAATCTTCCAAAATCCTCTCTGGCGCGTCAGGGTTTGACGGCGTCACAATGGTGCTTGACGCCGTCACAGGTACTTTTCCAGCCAATTTTGAGACTTTGTCGTTTTCTTCACTTTTATGCTCCAAGAACGTCCAAAATGCTTCCTTTTCCAAATTTCATCTCCAAGGTACCTGAAATGACAAAAGGAACGATTTAGGGCAATATTTGATCAAATAAATACGATTTAGGGCTTAAATGACCCCCTAAAAGCGGTACACTTTTCGCTTCATCAAATACCCTTACACTTGAGATTTGCTTGTCCTCAAGCAAATGCGCTTTTATTCTAATCAAAATACAAGTTAGGGGTCATTTAACGCTAATATAAAAGTAATTACAACAAATAGTCGTTCCACTTTAATCATAATAAGCACGGAGATTACAGACTAGCACCTCACAAGTAGTGTTTAGATACTCACATCTCTCAGGTGTCATAAAAGTATATCTCATAAATGAAAATGAATAATATCTCTCACTACCTGTCATAGCAAATAGATTACCATAGGCTTGGGAAAGGATCAAAAACCTCCTCCACTAGGCGTAAGCACCTAAGATAAACTATCAAAGAGGGCTTTTACATGGGTTATAACGTGAGGTGTAGGGATATGATAAACACGGTTTTGTTGGATAAAGGATATTTTACGGGTGGCGAGTTAAAGATCTTGATTAATTACATGTACAATATGGCGTTGCTAAGCCAAGACTAGACTCGACTAAAGCTAATGAAAAAAATAACAAAAAGATAAAATAAACATAAAATGAAACGGGATGGTAGTCCGTATGTTTTTTCTACTTTTTTATTTTATTTTATTTATTTTTTTTATTTTTTTTTTTTTTTGCATACACTCTTGCCCTACCATCCAAAATAATACATCGTAGGGGGGTTGTATCCCCCTTACACTTGAACTTTTACATAACTTTACAATTAACTATTCTAATGACTCGAATTAAGATAATCGAAACACTTGGAGTACTTTTAAAATATTTAGCACATATGAGGGTAATAATGTTGTTCTTCCCCATTACTCCATTACACTAGTACTTTACCCATGAGTCCCAATCGTCCCAAAACAATATGTACAAGGATATGACTCGACTTAGCAACTATGTAATCAATTAGATAATTAACTAAGGGTTTAAACAAATGTTGTCACAATAATGCACTAAAAATGAGTGCATACAAGGTAGGCTAAGGCGATTTGGGTGTACATTTAAGTGGGGTGTAAACAAATTCTTACTTTAAGTAAAATGCTTAAAGTTAGAAATGAAAAGATAGGCTCTGAGGGGTGTACTAGGGGTATCGTGTACTAAAAATGATTACAACGCAAAGGGTGTGGGAGAATTACTTGACCAATGTAGCCAACGTAATTATAACAAAAACACAGGTGTAAAACAATGGGTTAATCCTAATGCCTCTTATCATGTAGTAAATCTAACTACGCGAATGTAGTCTCACTTGTGGCTTCGGAATGGTCCTAATGCAAGTTCTAGAATCTAAGTGTTACCGGTACACACATCATAGCATAAATGCTTTTCCTACCAATTCTAGGGGCGAACCTCACATATTTGGGGGTGGAAAATTTTTTTGTGGTACGGTTTTGTGCTAGTCATATAACTCCTATCCGTGAGACGCTCATTAAGACCAAAGTTTCACTCCTATATGTTGTAAAAAGTTTTAAATTTGGTACTAAAATTGCCTTAACAGGTATTTCTCTCAGTTTTATTACACATCTACCATCAAACAAACAAAAAATCAAGCGTAATAGCACTCTCTAAGGAATCGTACTTTACCCCCATTTACACTTAAGATGAACATTGTCCCCAATGTTCAAATAACAAGATGTAAAAGTAAATAAGGTAAAAGAATGAAATCAAATACTCCCCTGATTCGCTCGGTGGATAAAGAGGTAACATGGTTAAATCCTCCTCCAAGAAAATGAACGTTGAAAGCTTCCCTTCCGAAATATAAATCATCTTCTTGTCCAATATAACCTGTTAAACTTGAGAAAACAAACACAAAAAACCCAAAGCATCAACCTGAACAAAGAAAACTCACAACTAGATGTAATTCCAGACTTAGAAATAAAAACAAAACGATTAAGGATATAATGCTTGTAGAATGAATATTTGCAGATTTCCTGGAGTTTATAAAACTAAAGGTTTAACAAAAACTTTATGACTCCGGTAGAAAAACAAAACTTGCAAAATTTCCAGAATTTTACACTTGACGCCGTCAGTTGTTAACCTTGACGCCGTCAGAAGTGACCTGCAGAAATTTTATGGTTAGTTTCCGGAAAATTTCTGGAAAAACTTATGCCTCACTTCCTGGAAATCCTGCAAAATATTCATTATGACTCGATACAAGCATTTGACTCTAACAATTACTAGTATGCATGCTCATTTAATATTGTTGTGATTCATGTTCAATCTTGTTCTTGTAAACAAATTTGGATTCCCTTACACTTATCTTTTGCAAAATACCTTTATATGTAGTTAAGACGAAGTTAAAAACAAAATAAAGCATTTTCACAATTTACTTTGAAACATGAGCACAAACAATAACAATTAAACTTGCATACGGAAACAAATAAAATCAAAAAACAACAAACAAACAAATAAAGCTTGGGTTGCCTCCCAAGAAGCGCTTGTTTTTGTTCGAGTCACGAGCCTGACTCTACCCTTATTTAACGGAAATAGGGGAGGTTTTACCTACACTTAGGATTAAGTGCGGGTGGAAGTAGCGATACACACCCTTAGGGTGGAAATATGCCACGTGAGGTGAAGGGGGTGAGTGAATGGCTTCCTACATCCTAAAACTACCCGGATAATATTGGTTTATGGGTGGGTCGGTTCCTCTTTTGTCTCCTAGATGTAAATCTAAGGATGAAAAGTTGTGTAAAGGTTGAGGTTCCGGCTCATCAACACTAGGAAATTCCCTAGAACTATGAGTAAGGTCATCACTAAAAGTGTTCAAACCTATATCCTCTAGTTGTGCTTGGTCCAAGGGTTCTACCTCCATCGAGATTCCTAAAGTCTCTTCTACTTCTTCCGGGTAAGTCACGGACGGTGTGGGTGCCTCAAATGATGGTTGAGTATTTTGTGGGCTTATGGTGTTTACCTCATCAATCCACGTGTCAAGATCACCTATATCCTCATCAATTGTTTTCTTAGGTAGTGATGATAACAAACCTAGCGCTTCATCCAACTTATGGTTTATTGCTTCGGCTCTATCCACAATTCCTTGGCAAACTAGGTCGCTTTTCCTATTGGCCTCACTAAGATGAGATCTTAAACATGGAGGTTGTTCATAAGAATCTATCCTAGGTGAAGGCTCATATGATTCATAGGTGTCTCTAAATGAGGTATTTTGAACTCCTTGGTGTTCTAGCCACTCAACCATATCTTGCAATCTTAGAAGTCTAAGTGAAAAGTCCATTTGAAGCAAATTACAAACAAAATAACAAAGAAAAGATAGACTACGAGAAAGCTACAAAATAAAAAGAAAAAATCTCACTTGATAGGAATCTTGTGAGTAGACCTAATAAAAATAAAATTTCAACCTAAGCAATAACTACTCCCCGGGCTGCGGCGCCAAAAACTTGATGCGTGGTTTTGCGACCTTACAACAGGTTTTACCTCTCAAGGGATCTTGAGAAGTTTGCAATCCCCACCAGGCAGTGTACCTGACCGATGTAGTATAGTGAAGTGGCAAGTACCGGGGGATTGATCGTTCAACGCAAAGAATAGTGTTCGTTAGGATTGAAATTTATCTACTAGGTCTAGGGGTGAGGGATGATTCTTTTTGTATTTTTATATTTTATGAAAAGCAAGTAAAATCTTTGGTTTGAAGGAGTGGGCGGAATTAGTTGCTAATCAACTAACCCAAAAGCTACTAATTAAACTAATGTGCAGGAAAGTAAACTAGGGTTCTACAAGGGAAGTGAAGCATGTCTACCTATGATATGTTACTCCTTGCTAGCTATCCAATTCTACCTATTGAATTGTCACACCTTGTTTTAATTGACGGGTTGTATTCCTTAATACCAATCGTGGGGGTGTGTACGATCTTCCCCAACTCTATAAGCTCCTACTTCACTCCTATGTCGAGCCGGCTAAGAAGCTCCTAACATGGGATCACTAGAATTCGCTTATGCATTAAATACAAACAATTAACCTTAGTACACCTTGGTTCATGTTTCTTAAGATGTTCAAGCAAGTTACCGTATAGGAGGTTAGCCAGTTTTCTTAAGCCTAACATCGATATCATCCAATCATACAAGAGACAATAGGAAACAAGAATTATAAGCTAAACCAATTAGATCTATTGAAGTTGTCACGCCCTAATTGATGGAGATGGACACACACATCAACAAGAAATCAATAAGATCTAATTAGTTATACACAAGTTTCACACAATCATAGGTAAACACTAGGTGATTTAGTAAAACATAATCAATGAAGAACAAGCAACAATAATAATGGAAGACATAATTAAGATAGAATCAACACACCATTACAAGATGTTTATGGAGTGATTAAGACCTTCTAAGTTGCTGGAAAAACACCTACCTAAACCCTAGAATTGGACTTAGGGTTTAGGGCTTACAAAAAGTGAAGTTATGATGTTGTATTTATAGGCAATATTTCTGTCGGCAAGGCTTGACGGTGTCAGCTCGTACAAGTGACGGCGTCAACTTCCCATTTTCACCAAATTCTAGATCTTTTCGTCCTCTTCGCGTGGCCTTTTGAATCACCCAAATCCGAGTTCGTATGAAGATTTTATGGCCAAAACAGTGACAGCTACTCCGCGCGTAAGTTGTGATTGTCTTGATCAGCATGTGACGGTTTTACTAGGGTTTCTTCTTGTGCAAGTTGTCATTCTGACGTCGTCACTCAATGGCTTCTGATGTCGTCAGGTTGAGTCCTGACGCCGTCACTTCGCCGCGGTTAGGGTTTCTTGATGGCCTTCTTGACGCCGTCCCCTTTTAATCTTCCAAAATCCTCTCTGGCTTATCAAAGATTGACGACGTCACACTGGGGCTTGACGCCGTCACAGGTACTATTCCAGCAGATTTAGAGACTTTGTCGTTTTCCTCACTTTTATGCTCCAAAAACGTCCAAAATGCTTCCTTTTCCAAATTTCATCTCCAAAGTACCTAAAATGACAAAAGGAACGATTTAGGGCAATATTTGATCAAATAAATATGATTTAGGGCTTAAATGACCCCCGAAAAGCGGTACACTTTTCGCCTCATCATGGGTAAAACCATCGAGAGGTGCAACTTTGTGAGGAGAAACCCTAAGATGAATTTCTGCCATTTTTAAGGGTTTTCATACCCTTGGATCTCCCATGTTTAATTGAAGATAAGTATTCATTTAATCAATCAATATGTCTATGTGTTGTTTGATTATATCTTGTTCTTGTCTTTTAATTAACATGCTAGGCTAGATTTATCTTGTGTTTGCTTAGATCTAATGAAACCTAACTATTGATTATTGGTTATTAGTGTGTTATTTATTGTATTGGATGATTGTTTATCGATGTTAGGCTTAAGAAAACTGGCTAACTTCCTATACGGTAACTTGCTTGAACGTCTTAAGAAACATGAACCAATGCGTACTAGGTTTATATGGTTGTATTTAATGCATGAGCGAATTCTAGTGATCCCATGTTAGGAGCTTCTTAGCCGGCTCGACATAGGAGTGAAGTAGGAGCTTGTAGAGTTGGGGAAGTACGTACGCCACCCCACGATTGGTATTAAGGAATACACCCGTCATCCACGCAATTAATACACACTAATCAACCGGTAAAAGATAGTTAGGGAGTAAGGAAATCTAAGTAAACACATTTCTCTCCACATAAGTTTCACGACCTTTTCATTTTCAGTTATTTTATTTTATTTGCATTTGTAGTTATTTGGGTTAGTTGACTAGCAACTAATTCCGCCCACTCCTTCAAAACCCGAGATTTTACTTGCTTTCATAAAAAAATATAAAAATACAAAAAGAATCTTCTCTCACCCTTAGACCTATTAGAGTAGTTTTTCAATCCTAACAACACTATTCCCTGTGGAGAACGATCAATCCCCCGTACTTACCACTACACTATACTACATCGGTCAGGTACACTGCCTGGTGGGGTTGTAAGCCTCTTGAGATCAAATATTGATCAAATATTTGATCAAATAACATGTTTTACCCTAATTCACGAATTAGGCACATGAATGGGAACATGTCCTACCTCTCAGATTTTAAACCTTTTGATGGAGGATATGTTGCCTTTGGGGGAGGAGCAAGAGTTGGAAAGAATACTGGTAAAGGTACAACAAAGACTGGTAAACTTGATTTTGAAGATGTGTATTTTGTGCAGGAACTTAAGTTTAATCACTTTAGTGTCTCAAAAATGTGTGACAAAAAGAACAAAGTTCTTTTTACTGACACTGAATGTCTTGTCTATCTCCAGACTTTAAGTTACCTGATGAAAGTCAAGTATTACTTAAGGTTCCTAGAAAGGGCAACATGTATAATGTTGATATGAAAAAATTGTTCCTAAAGAGAGTCTAACTTGTCTTGTAGCAAAAGCCACATTGGATGATTCAATGCTTTGGCATAGGAGACTTGGTCATGTTAATTTTAAAACCATTAATAAGATTGTAAAAGATGGTTTGGTAAGAGGTTTACCTCAAAAACGTTTTGAAAATGACCAAACTTGTGTTGCTTGTCTTAAGGTAAAACAACACAAAGCTTCTTGTAAGCCCAAAACCCAAAACTCTATTTCTCAAGCATTATTCATGCTTCATGTGAACTTGTTTGGTCCTACATCTGTGAGTAGTCTAATGCATAAAAAGTATTGTCTTGTGATCACAGATGATTATAGCAGGTTCACATGGGTTTTCCTTTTAGGAACTAAGGATGAAACCAGTAGCATTCTTAAGAACTTTATCACAGAGATAGAAAAACTAGTTGATAAGAAAGTTAAAATTATAAGATGTGACAATGGGACAGAATTTAAAAATAGAGTTATGGATGATTTTCGTAAGGAAAAAGGTATTAAGAGAGAGTTTAGTGTAGCTAGAACTCCTCAGCAGAATAGGGTTGCAGAAAGGAGGAATATGACACTGATAGAAGCTGCTAGGACCATGTTAGCTGATTCTAAAGACCAAAGGCAGTGGAAGAGCCAGAGTCATCTTCATCTTCAAAGGGTTTGGAAACAAGAATAGAGGGTTTGGAAGCAAGCCAAAGGCAGTGGAAGAGCCAGAGTCATCTTCAAAGGCCATGGTGGCAATTGATGGTCTAGACTATGACTAGAGCTTCATGGAAGATGAAGAAGAAGCACCAGCTGAGATGGCACTTATGGCCTTCTCAGCTAAAAGTTGTTCTAAAAATTGTACTACTTTTAAAGAATATGAAACTTTAAAGAAACATTATGATGAGTAGAGGAATGATTAAACCAAACAAACTCTAATTTTTCTAATCGTAAAAGAGGTTTAGCAGTCCTAGAAGAACAAATTGTGTATTATAAGAACAATGAGTATGTTTTTACTAAGGATATAGCTGTTCTTAAGTGAGACTTGACTCTTAAAAATGCTGAGATTAGTTTGCTTAAAGCTGAGTTAGATAAAATCATAAAAGCAAAAGAAAACATTCAATTAACTGTAGACACTTTGGAGTATGCATCAAACGGTATTAATAAAATTATAGAGTGTTAAATGATTAATAAGGCTAAGTTTGGGTTGGGATATAAAACATGTCCACCTCTTCACAAAGAAGTGTCTGCACCCCCAGGAATTGACCTAGAGCATACAGGTTTAACTGAGTTGTAACAACCTAAGTTAGAATATGGTTGTAAGACTAAAGAAAATGTTATTGCTAACAAACCTGTAGAAGCTAGTGAGCCTTTTGAGAGTACAAGTGACACCTCTCTTGCTGAGGACAAGGTGTCAACTGATAGGAACTCAGATGCTCCCATCATTGAAGACTGGGAATCTGATGATGAAGATCAGGTTGTAGCTAAACCTGAAGTTATAAAGCTAGAAGGAACCAATGTTCCTAAGTTAGTTAGTAATGAAATTGTTAAGCCTACAATTAATATGAAACCAGTTAGGAAAACAGTTAGATATTCTGAGATGTATAGGTCCACAAGCAAGCCTAGAGGTAACCAGAGGAACTGGAATGACCTCAAGTCCCATCAATTAGGAAGTGACTTTGTCATGTATAAAAGGCTTGTTTTACTTGTGGTAGCTTTGACCACCTAGAGACTTTTTGTCATAACCATCATGGGAGAAAGATGGTTACATGGAATAATAGGGTAATTGGGAACACAAGTCATAGGGTGAACTTAAACAGGTCTCAAACTCACCCTAATGCTCATAGAATGAGTCCCAGTGTACTTTTATTGAAGTATGACCTGAAACCAATTAGTATTTCTCGACCAGCAGTTAGTACTGCCAGACCATTTAAAATTGTTAACCATAAACCAATAGTTTCAAGTGCAAAACCAACTTTCAAATATGCACAACAAACTGTTAAAAGACCTTTTCACAAGAAAGTAGTGGTTCAAAACAAATTTTAGAACTCAAAGGTTCAAACTGCCAGGTGAGCAGTTCGTACTGTTCGACCAACAGTTAGTATTGGTGAGCCTAAAAACACTGCTGGGGGAAACAGGGCAAATGCTGTTAAGGCCTCAGCATATTGGGTATGGAGACCAATCATACCCAATGGTGCATCAATTGTATTAAAGAGATTTGACTATATTGATGCACGAGGCAAACCCAAGTCAGTGATGGCTTGGGCACCTCAAGGAAACTAATTTCCTTTTTTTATGTGCAGGGACATTCACAGGATGATGAGGAAGATCAAGGTTATGCATACAGTGGATGTTACAGGCACATAACAGGCAACATTTCCTATCTTTCAGACTTTCAACCAATGGATGGAGGATATGTTACCTTTGGGGGAGGAATAGGAGGATGGATTATTGGTAAAGGCACGTTGAAAATCGGTAAATTAGATTTTAAAGATGTGTATTTTGTGCAAGAGCTTAAGTGTAACCTGTTTAGTATCTCACAAATATGTGACAAAAAGAACAAGGTTCTTTTTGCTGACACTGAATGTCTTATGCTGTCGCCAGACTTTAAGTTGCCTGATGAAAGTCAAGTGCTACTTAAAGTTCCAAGAAAGGGCAACATGTACAATGTTGATATGAAGAAGATTGTTCCTAAAGAGGCTCTTACTTGTCTTGGTGCCAAAGCCACATTGGATAAGTCCATGTTATGGCATAGAAGACTTGGTCATGTCAATTTTAAACTTATAAATACAATTATTAAAGATGGATTGGTAAGAGGCTTGCCTCATAAATGTTTTGAAAATGACCAAACTTGTGTTGCCTGTCTCAAAGGCAAACAACACAACGCTTCTTGTAAGCCCAAGACCCAAAAATCTATTACTCAACCTTTGTTAATGCTACATATGGACTTGTTTGGTCCAACTTCTATGAGAAGTATTATGCATAAAAGGTACTGTCTTGTAGTTACCGATGACTATAGTAGATTCACACGGGTTTTCTTTTTAGGATCTAAGGATGAGACACCTAGCATTCTTAAGACATTTATAATTGAGATAGAAAACTTAGTGGATAAGAAAGTAAAAGTCATCATGTGTGACAATGGGACAGAGTTCAAAAATAGAGTTAGGGATGAGTTTTTTAAGGAAAAAGGTATTAGAAGAGAGTTTAGTGTAGCTAGAACTCCTCAACAGAATAGGGTAGCTGAAAGGAGAAATAGGAGACTAATAGAAGATGCTAGAACCATGTTAGCTGACTCTAAGCTGCCTATCACTTTTTGGGCTAAAGCAGTTAATATTGCTTGTTATGTGCAGAACAGGGTTTTGGTAGTTACACCTCACAACAAGACATCATATGAACTATTTAGGGGTAGAACTCCTGCATTAGGTTTTCTAAGATCATTTGGGTGTCATGTAACTATTCTAAATACCTTAGACCATCTAGGAAAATTTAATGGTAAATCTGATGAAGGTTTCTTGGTTGGGTACTCACTAAATAGCAAAGCCTTTAGAGTATAGAACACAAGAACAAGGAAAGTATAGGAAAACCTGGATGTTCAGTTTCTAAAAAATAAATCTAATGTTGTAGGTGAAGGTCTAAAATGGCTATTTGACCTGGATACTCTAACCCAATCAATGAATTTTGTGCCAGTTGTTGCAGGAACCTTTTCTAATGATTTTGCAGGTTCGAAAGATGATGATGCAACAAATGAAGCAAGCTTGGGAAAGGAGAAAGATCAAGATTATATACTGATGCGAATATGGAACAGTGTTGATTCATCTTCAAAAAATGGTGAGCCTTCTACTAATAAAGCCAAAGAAGGTATTGAAGATAAAAATAGTGAAGATGGAGCTGAAGATCAAGAGAATCAAGAAAACATTACAAATGGAGATTGAACAGTTGAGCCCCAAGTTAGTACTGCTGGGCAAAATGTTCATACTGCTAGCCCATAAGATACTTATACTATTGATTTCTCAGAAGATGAGGAGGATATCAACAATCTACCACCCACCTATCCAGTTCCCACAACTCCCCACACAAGGGTACACAGAGATCACTCCCTAGACAATGTGATTGGAGACATACAGTCTAGTGTGAAGACAAGAAGACAAACCATGACTTCGGATCAACAAGGCTTTCTTAATGTTGTTTCTGAATAAAAGAAGCATGAAGATGCTAACACATGTTTGTTTGTATGTTTTCTTTCACAATCTAAACCCAAAAATGTCCTTAAAGCCTTAGAAGACTCAAGCTGGGTAGAAACAATGCAAGAAGAGCTTCTCCAATTCAAGATTCAGAAGGTTTGGGTACTAGTGGATTTACCCAAGGGTATGAGAGTCATTGGAACTAAATGGGTTTTCAGAAACAAGAGAGATGAAAGGGGTATAGTGATTAGAAACAAAGCAAGGCTTGTAGCCCAGGGGTATATACAAGAAGAAGGAATAGACTATGAAGAAGTTTTGCACCTGTAGCTAGGATTGAGGCCATAAGATTGTTCTTAGCTGATGCTTATTTCATGGGCTTCTCTATGGTACTATTGAAGAAGAGGTATATGTCTCTCAACCTCCAAGTTTTGTAGATCCAGAACATCCAGACAAGGTGTACAAGGTGGTGAAAGCTCTTTATGGACTACATCAAGCTCCAAGTGCCTGGTATGAAACTTTGGCTTCTTATTTGTTAGAGAATGGATTCCAAAGGGGCAAGATTGATCAGACTCTCTTTATCAAGAAAAACAAGGGGGATATCTTGCTGGTACAGGTTTATGTGGATGATATTATATTTGGATCCATAAAGAAGGAAATGTGCGTTGAATTTGAAAAACTTATGCATGATAAGTTTCAGATGAGTTCCATGGGGGAACTTATCTTCTTTTTGGGTTGCAAGTGAAGCAATCAACTGAAGGCATATTTATCAGTCAAGACAAATATGTGACTAAGATACTAAGGAAGTTTTAATTTACTGATGCTAAAGTGGCAAGCGCACCAGTTGATCCAGAGAAACCTTTGATTAAAGATGCTGATGGGGAAAGTGTTGATGTACACACTTACAGATCAATGATAAGGTCCTTGATGTATCTTACCACATCAAGACCAGATATCATGTTTGCTGTGTGTGCCTGTGAAAGGTTTCAATTCAATCCCAAGGATTCCCATTTAACTGTTGTAAAGAGGATCTTTAGGTACCTTAAGGGTCAACCTATGTTGGGTCTTTGGTATCCTAGGGAATCACCTTTTGAGTTGGTGGCATACTCAGATAGTGATTATGTTGGTGCAAGTCTGGATATGAAATCAGCAACTAGTGGCTGTCAGTTCCTTGGTTGCAGACTCATATCATGGCAATGCAAGAAGCAGACAATTGTGGCAACTTCTACAACTGAAGCTGAGTATGTAGCTGCTACAAGTTGCTGTGGTCAATTGCTATGGATTCAAAATCAACTGCTTGACTATGGGTATAATTTTATGAATACCATGATATATATTGACAATAGCAGTACAATATTTATTAATAAAATTTCAGTGCAACATTCTAAAACAAAACACATAGAAATTAGGCATCATTTTACTAGAGACTGCAATGAGAAAAAGTTAATTCAAGTTGACAAAATTGATACTGATCAAAACTTTGCAGATCTTCTCACTAAATAATTTGATGTTGGAAGGTTTCAATACTTGCTAGCAAGTATTGGAATGCTTAACCTTTAAAGTCTTGCATCTGTGTGTTTTTGTTCATTAAATTGGATTTACACTGCTAGCTTTGTCAATTAGTACTGTTATGCATAGTCTGTACTATCAGTACAAATTTGGATTGTTCTATTAGAACTGTTAGTCATATGTTTATACTGCCATGAAGCAAATGCTTTGCCATTTGTTTTCTTGGTTTTGGACTAACAATTGCAGGTATGGATCATTTGGGCACAAAGGAATTGCTAGTGCATTGTGTGAGCAGCAAACGGTGGAATGGTTGCTGATGTAATAGATTAATGATGGATAAAATTTGGGGATCTATTAATATAGGTTTTACACCTAAGTTAACTGATTCTTTAAAATTTCTTTCTTGAAATCTTATTATGATATTTTGCATTGGAGTTGATGGCATAGTTAGTCAGGTAGTAACTGACCTAACTCACTCTCTACCATTTTATACTTTTAGTATAATGTGTTAGTCCAAGGACATATGGTAGAGAGAACAGCGAGCAAAAGTGAATCTGGCACATTTATGTTAGAGGCAACACCTGCCACGAGCTGAAAACTCTGTCAAGAAAGCTCTTTGAATGAGTTTATCTGATCACATGCAGTTATTTATAACTGAAATCATTGGTTCTCACACAACCAGAGGTTGCATTAAAACGAAATTAAGATTAAGTGTCTGTCTTTACACTTAATCCATTCAAAATGGTTGTAAGCAGTATTGTTTTTAGTCAAAATTGAGTTCATACTACTATGTCAAAATTTTTCCAAAAAGTTAGTACTGCGAGGCAAAAACTTAGTACTGGTAGGCTTAAGTTTATACTGCTGGATAACCGTTAGTACTGGTGCGAAATAACAGCTTTTTGAAAATAGCCGTTGAAAGTTGTTTGAGATTTTTACTGCTCAAAATTTTATCTTAAGGGTTTTACTTTTTGGATATTTTTACTTTTAATCTATTATATTCACCTTTCTTCAATCAAAAGTTATCTTTTAATTGAAGTCGGTCCAATAGAAACCCTCATAAGTCTTTCATAATATCTCAATTCACTTTCTTCATCTACTTTCTAACCTAAATTACTCTAATCCCAGCAGTCAAATCACTCTTTTACTAAAAAATAATGGCATCTCTATCTTTTCTTGATAAGCACAATATGGTCGCATCTTTGGAAAAAGCAGAGGATGATACACAATTCCATCAGATAGTGGACTTTTTAAATGCTTCCCACATAAGGTATTCTTTAACATTAAATCCTACTATCTATGTCTCCTAAATCAAAGAGTTTTGGCAGACTGCTACTGTCAGAACATTTGACAATGGAGACAAAGAGTTAAATGCAACAGTAGATGGCAAATCTGTCACTCTTACTGAATAATCACTCATGAGGTACCTCCATCTGAATGATGACAATGGTATTAGTGCTATGCCAAACACTGAAATTTTTGAAACTTTAACCAGAATGGGGTACAACATCCAATCAAAATCTTTAGCTTTTCAAAAAGATTGTTTTGCCCCACAATGGAGGTTTTTGATACACACAATCCTTCACTGTCTCAGTCCTAAGAAAACCTCATGATAACAGTTCAGTAGCAATATTGCAACTGCTCTCATCTACTTAGCTACTGACAGAACTTTCAATTTTTCAAAACTCATCTTAGAAGGAATGGTGAAAAATGTTGATAGCAAATCAAAGTTTTTGATGTATCCCAGGTTCATTCAAACAATTTTGAACATGAGGAAACGTCAGCTTCTTCCTCACAAAAATGTTTATCCAACACCCAAACTTACCCAAAAACTTTTCAGTAATATGAGGATGGCCTTAAAAGGGTACAGTGGGGAAGAAGTTCCACTATTTGATACAATGCTACAGGTACAGGGTGAAGGGTCAACAACCCCAGTTGACTCCCAACACACACCCACAAGCTCAGAATACTCAGCCTCACAACTAACCTCATCACCTAATAGGTCTCTATACAGAGAGGACTCTGTTGTACCTCAGCACAGAGTTCCTACCCCTCCCCATGTAGCAGATGAGGCTAAGATTGTCAGTATAGGAAGGGATGCTTCTACTGTCTCAGACTTAGAAGCTGGCCAACCTATAGGCACACCAACAGTACCAAGTTCTTTTGAACCTAGTACTATTGGTGGAATCCCAAGCCAACCGGAAATATTGGGTGGCTCAGATAATCACCATGTGGTGGAGTCTGAGTCTTTTCCCAATGATGCACCTGTCCCCGAAGGTTACACATAAGGAAGTAATGAGGGCAGTAAGACACTTAAAGAATTGATGGATTTTTGTACCCACTTGTCTGACAAGGTTACAAAAGGTTAAGATACTTCAAAGGAAAAAGTCAGCACATATGGTGAGTTCATCTTCTACATCCAGTTCATCAAATGGTCAGAGAGATGGTCAAGGTAAGGAATCTTCCAAACAGGGGAGGAAGATTGCCCAATTAGATGAAGATCCTCATGTTTCTTTAGTCCAAGAGGAGTTTGATACTCAGGGGAGGCAAGATGATCAAATGGATCAAGGTACTGGTGGAATGACAGAAGGTACTGGTAGTGCTATACATGGTACTGCTAGTATTCCAGAAGAAGGTACTAGTGGTTCTCAAGGTACTGCTGGTGTAGTATATACAAGAAGGCCAAAGAGATCAAGGTCAGACAAGGGTAAAGGTATAATGATAGAAGAAGAACCATCTTCTCATAAGACAACCATAAAGAACCAAGCTCATATTGCTCTTGATGAGGAGTTAGCTCAAAGAATTTATGAAGAAGAGTTAGCAAAGGAAGCTGAAGAAGAAAGATTAGCAAAATTCATGGTTGAGCACAAGTTTCAGACTGAAGAAGAAGAGAGAGCTGCTCAGGTTCTTACTAATAGGGAGTTAGCTGCAAAGTTACAAGAGGAAGAAAGGTCACAGTTTACAAGAGAAGAACAAGAACAAGTTATTTATGACCTTTTGGAGCAGATTAGAAGAAAGAAGAAAACTTATCAGAAGAAAACTCCTGCAAGGAAAGAACAACTATCTTACATGAAGACTTATCTAAAGCACCAAGATACCTAGAAAGAACATCACTTCAAGGGAAGATCTTTTGAAAAAATTGAAAGGATTTACATTGATACTCACAGGAGAATGCATATGTTCCTGAGAGGTGATCTTGAAACAAGTGAAGGAAGAGGAGAGAAAAGAGCAGCAGAGAAATTGGAATAAGAGGAATCCAAGAAACAAAGAACTGAAGAAGAAACATTTCAAGAAGAATCTGCTGAGAAAGAAGAATAGGAACAGATATTGACTGATGAATAGATCTATGGAATGATAGTGGTCATTCCAGAAGCTCTTAATATTGATCCTATCCAAGCCAAACATCCCATCATTCATTGGGAGATATACTAAGATGGAATGATCAAGGGATGGAAAATCATCAGACTAGGAGGAAAATTTGAAGTATACAGGTTCTTTGAAGACATGATCAAAGTCTTTGGAGCTTAGTTCAAGAAAGGTTCAGGTCTGCTGATCCTACAGATGATAATGATAAGGAGTTATGGGTTGAGTTAAAGAGACTATATGAGCCTGATGCAAAAAATGCACTATGGAGATTTCAAGCTCATAATCTGGATACCACATGGAGATTATTTGACAACTGTGGAGTTCACAGGGTTTCAACTAAAACAGGAATGGAAGTCTACACGTTAGTAGAAAAAGATTACCCACTCAGAGCAAGAGTACTTCTGGTTATGTTATCATCAAAGCTTCAAGTTGATGAAGAATTTGAAATGGCAAGAGCATTGGTGAGAAAGATATTCCAGCAATCCAAAGACATGAAGCTCAGAAGATAGTGTTTAGAAGAGTCCTCACAATCCTCATTTAATTCATAAAACTTTATGATTTAGGATAAATCACAAGTTTAGGGGAGGATTGTTGGGAATTAAATGATCCAAGACTTTGTACTGCTGGAAGATTACACTAACAGTACAAACTGTTAGTGTATAACTGAAGACTGCTGAAGAATAACTAACAGTACAAACTATCAAGTTAGTACTGCTAGTATATTAAAGAGGGTACTGCTGCAAGATAAGGTTTTAGAAGACGTGTAAAAGATAAGTATGGTAAAGATTATATGTATATCACAATTACTTAGAATTATACGGATAGATACTTATCTTGTAAACGACTCCTTATGTCTATAAAAGGAGGTCCTAGGTTAGATCAGAGATATACTTTTATAATGATTCAAGGTCTTTGTAACCCTAGTTATATTGAGATCACTCGTATTATTTGCTAATAATATTGAATCGTTTGGAGTTATCCATTGTGTTCATTATTCATAATGTGTTACTGTTACATCAAACAAAATCTTCTAAGTATTGTTAAGTAGATTCCGCATACTTGACAATATAACTTCAAAGTATCTTAACCACATTCTTAGTGTTTGATCCTCTCAGAGACCATTTGGATGTCATGTTACTATACTTAATACCTTAGATCATCTGGGTAAGTTTGATGGTAAATCCAATAAGGGATTCTTTGTTGGTTACTCAACACATAGTAAAGCTTTTAGAGTATACAACATAAGAACCAGGAAGGTAGAGGAAAACTTGCATGTAGAGTTTGTAGAAAATAAGCATAATGTTGCAGGAGAACGACCTAAGTGGCTATTTGACCTTGAAAAGCTAACGGAATCTATGAATTATGTACCAGTTGTTGCAGGTGCAAATACTAATGATTTTGCGGGTACCAAAGATAGTTCTGATGCAGGTCAAACAAGTACGGAGACTGGATCTAGCAAAGACTATTATGCCATGCCACTTTGCAAAGATGATTCTCTGTTCCAACCAACTTTAAAGATTGATGATCCACCATCTTCCAGTGATGCTGATAAGGAGGATGATTTTGGTGTTAATAAAGAAGGTGGAGTTGGTGCTGAAGAACAACAAGGAAATAATAATAGTACTAATAATGATGGTACTGCTGAGCAGGAAGTTAGTGCTGCTGTACCAGATGTTAGTACTGCTGGGCCAAGTGATTGTACTGGTGGGCCAAATGTTGAAACTATTTTTCCAGTAGTTAATTCTGCTCCACATGCTGGATCTTTTGATGACTTTGAAATGGATCTGAAGAATGTTTCTAACACATATGTGGTTCCTACAACTCCCCATATAAGAATTCACAAGGATCATTCCCTTGATCTTATGATTGGAGATATACAATCTGGTGTGAAGACAAGAAGGATGCAAATGGAGGCAGGTGAACAAGGTTTTGTCGGTTCTATCTATGAAGGGAAGACACATGAAGATCTTAATGCTTGTTTATTTGCTTGTTTCCTTTCTCAAGATGAACCCCTGAAGATTGCCAAAGCACTAAGTGACCCATCCTAGGTACAAGGAATGTAAGAGGAGCTGTTACAGTTCAAGCCGCAGAAGGTGTGGGTTTTAGTGGATTTGCCTAAGGGTAAATGGGCAATTGGTACTAAATGGGTATTCAGAAACAAGAAGGATGAGAGGGGTATTATGATTAGGAATAAAGCAAGGTTAGTAGCACAAGGGTATACTCAAGAGGAAAGCATAGACTATGATGAAGTCCTTGTACCTGTAGCTAGGATTAAGGCTATAAGGCTATTTTTAGCTTATGCTTCTTTCATGGGATTCACAGTATACCAAATGGATGTGAAAAGTGCTTTCTTATATGAAACTATTGATGAGGAAGTTTATGTTACTCAACTACTAGGGTTTGAGGATCCTGATCATCTAGATAAGGCCTACAAGGTGGTGAAGGCACTATATGGTCTACATCAACCTCTAAGAGCCTGGTATGAAACATTGGCCAAGTATCTATTGGATAATGGGTTTCACAGAGGACAGATAGACAAGACATTGTTTATCAAGAGGAAAAAGGGTGACATTTTGCTTATCCAGGTTTATGTAGATGATATTATTTTTGGCTATACTAAAAAGGAGATGTGTTCTGAATTTGAGAAGTTGATGCATGACAAATTTCAAATGAGTTCAATGGGAGAACTCACTTTCTTTTTAGGGTTGCAAGTCAAGCAGTCAGAACAAGGGATATTTATCAGCCAAGAAAAATATGTAGTAGAGATTTTGAAGAAGTTTGGATATGCTGATACAAAGACTGCTAGCACTCCTTTTGATTCAGAAAAACCCTTGCTCAATGATTCAGATGGTGATGATGTTGATGTTACTCTTTATATATCAATGATTGGGTCATTGATGTTTCTTACATCATCTAGACCAAATATCATGTTTGATGTATGTGCATGTGCCAGATTTTAAGTTACTCGTAAGGCTTCACACTTACATGCAGTGAAGAGTATCTTCAGGTACCTAAAAGGCCAACCCAAATTGGGTCTTTGGTATCCTAGGGAGTCTCCATTTGATCTGGTGGCTTACAGTGATAGTGATTATGCTGGTGCAAGTCCAGATAGGAAGTCAACAATAGGTGGTTGTCAATTCCTAGGATGCAGATTGATATCATGGCAATGTAAAAAGTAGACTGTGGTGGCTAATTCTACAACTGAGGTTGAATATGTGGCTGCTGCTAGTTGTTGTGGACAAGTACTTTGGGTTCAGAATCAAATGCTGGACTATGGGTACAACTTTATGAACACCATGATTTTCATTGACAATAACAGTACAATATGCATTATTAAGAATCCAGTTCAACATTCTAAAACAAAGCAAATAGAGATTAGACATCATTTTATAAGAGATTTTAATGAGAAAAAGTTAATTCAGGTTGTTAAAATTCATACAGAAAACAATTTTGCAGATCTACTTACTAAAGCTTTTGATGTTGGAAGGTTTCAGTACTTGGTTGCAAGTACTGGAATGCTTAATTTATAAAAGTTTTAATCTCTTAGTGTCTTTGTAAAGTTTTGTAAAGGATTTGTACTGTTAGTTGTGGATACTGCTAGTATGTTGAGTTTGTACTAGTAGTACAAAATTTGTACTGTTATTACAAATTTGTACTGCTAAATGTAAACTGTTAGTCAAATTTTATGCTGTGATATAGAAAATGCTTTGGTTTGTGTTTTCTTGGTTTTGGACTAGCATTTGCAGGTTAAGCAAGCAGTATGATTGGTGTTGATGGTGTGTGAGAAGCAAGGTGGTGATTTGTTTGCTGTAGTGCATCTGATTAATGATAGAATGGATTTGGGAATCTCTTGACAAAGGTTTACACTTGAGTTAGGAAGTTCTTTAAAGTCTTTTCTTGAAATCAATCTATTTTGAACATGAATTGATTGTCATAGTTAGTCAGATAGTAACTGAGCTAACTCACTCTATACCATTCTATCATTTGATAGTGTGTTAGTCTAAGGACATCTGGTATAGAGAACAGCAAGCAAAAGTGAATCTAACACATTTCTGTTAGAGGCAACACCTGCCACGAGCTGGATACCCTGTCAAGAAAGCTCTTTGAATGAGTTTATATGATCATAGGCAGCATTTATGCTGAAAACATTGGTTCTCACGCAACCAGAGGTTAAATGGAACCGAAACAGATTAAGTGTCTTCCTTTACACTTAATTACTTCAAAAGTTTATGGGGCAGTATACTGCTAATAAAAAGTTTTTCTAAACCTTAGTACTGCTAGGCAAAACTTTTTACTGTTGGGTAGCCGTTTGTCCTGTTGAGTCATAACCAATTTTTGATTATAACCGTTGAGAAAATTTTGGTCAATTACCTTACTTAAGGGTTTCCTAAATTGGATATATTTTACTTTTTTATCTAATTTATACACTTTCTTCAATCTAAGGAAAGGATTTATTAAGTCGGTCAAATCGAAACCCTAAGTATTATCTATTTAAATCTCAATTGGCTATACTCATTACTCAATTAACTCATATACGATCATAACTCATCAATCTAATCAAAAGTTTATCATTTATAATGGCGAATTTGGCTTTTGTCGATAAACATAACATGGTCGCTTTCTTGGAGAAACCAGAGGGAAGCAATGACTTCCATCAGATAGTAGACTTTCTCAACTCTACTCACACCAGGTATGCTTTGACTGTAAGTCCTACTATCTATCGTTCTCTCATCACACAGTTTTAGCAGACTGCAACTGTCAGAACATGTGAAAATGGAGAACAAGAGTTACAAGCAATAGTTGATGGCCAAACAATCACTGTTACTGAGTCATCTGTTAGGAGACATCTCCATTTAGCAGATGAAAATGGTATTAGTGTTTTGCCTAACATTGAAATTTTTCAAAACATGTCCATAATGGGGTATGACACAACTGTTGAAATATTAACTTTTCAAAAAGGTTGTTTTGTCCATAATGGGGTATGACACAACTGCTGAAATATTAACTTTTTCAAAACATGCCCTAAAATTTTCAAAACATGTCCTTCATTGCTTAACTTTTCAATACTGCAACTGCTCTCATTTGCTTATCAACAAACAGGACTTACAATTTTTCCAAACTGATTTTTGAAAGTATGGTGAAAAATGTGGATAATACATACAAGTTTTTAATGTATCCACGATTTGTCCAAGTATTTTTACATATGCATAAAAGACTGCTTCTACCTCATCAAATTATTTATCCAACTCCCAGCCTTACTCAAAAACTTTTTAGCAATATGAGAATGGCTTCTAGGGGGTATAATGGGGTAGCAGTACCTTTATTTGAAACTATGCTTCCACAGGTACAGGGTAAAGGCTCAACAACCCCAGTTGAGTCCCAAGACACACCCACAATTCATCAAGTTCTGACTCAGCCTTACAACCAACCTCCACTTCCTATAAGAGTTCATCCAGACAGGAAACTGAGGTATCTCAGCCTATTTCTCCTACTTTTACACAAGTTGCATATGCGACTGTCCTAGATAGTGTAGCAAGGGCTACCACTACTGCATCAGGCTTAGAAGCTGGGCAGGCCAGTGGTAACATACATAAGACCCAAGCTATGGCAACACCGAATGTGTCAAGTCCTCATGGTCTTGATACAGGTGGTGAACTCCCCTGCTAACTCGAAACAATGGGGGGCTCAGTTGATCCACCTAGTCCAACTAGGGTTGAAACTGAGTCAATGCCCCTTGATTCACAAGGAGACTAAGCAGTGTGACACTAAAGTAATTGATGGACATATGTACCAAATTGACTCAAAGAGTGACTGGCTTGGAGAAAGAACTCAAGGAGACTAAGCAGTTGTATGCTAATGCTTACAAGAAGCTAATTGCAAAGGTGAAGAAAGTGCAGTCTAAAATCAAGTCACTCATAGCCAAACGAAGAACTAATATTGTGGAATCCTCAAGCTCAGATGATGATGATGATATGGATGATTCTTCCAAATAAGGGAGGAAAAATGTTGAATTTCAGGGGAGGTTTTCTGATGCAGATATGGGTGGTGATAGGCAATTTGATATGGATGAAGATATTTAACAAGAGACTGAACCAATTGATCTTCAAGAGCAGCATACAGAGCCAGTTAACCTTGATGTTCAACAAGAAAATCTTGAAGATACTGCTACAAGTACAAGAATTGAAGTTAGTACTGCTCAACAAATTAGTACTGCTGGTGATGAAATTTGTACTGCTAGTGTTGCTGTGTATACCAGAAGAAGAGCAGACAAAGGAAAAGCTATTATGGAAGAATCTGAACCACCAAAGAAGGTGAAGAAGAGGGTTCAAGCTCAAATTGATTATGATGCAGAGGTAGCAAGTAAGATAGCAGAAGATCAAGTTGCACAATTTCTTGAAGACCAAAGACTTGCAAGAGAAAGATCTGAAGCACAGATTCAATCAGATGCATTTCTGGCCATGAAGTTACATGAAGATGAACAAGCAAGGATTGAGGATGCAGCTCAAGTTCAATCTTTTATTGATGCTGATGATGTGTTGAAGGCAAGAATTGGTGAACTCAGAGCAGTTGAAGTATTATCTATTGAAGAAAAGTCTAGACAATTAGCTGAGTTGATCAATTCAAGGAGAAGGTCTACTGCTGAACAAAAGGCAAAAGAGAAGGGGAGTAAACCACCAACTCAAACTGAACAAAAAACCACCATGATTGCTTACATGAGGAACATGGCAGGATACACAAGTAAGTATTTCCAAGGCAAAAGTTTTGAGGAGATCAACTCTGAGTTTGAAAGGGTTCACAGAAGGGTGAATACATTTATTCCTATGGGTACAGAAGAAGCTAGTACAACAACAAAGAGAGCATCAATGAAACATAAAGTTTGTAAAGAAGCAGAACAAAAAAAAGAAGAAGTGTTAACCTATGAGCAGCTTTAACAAATGATGATAGTAGTTTCTGAAGAAGAAGGGATGAATATTGAAGCGTTGCAGACTAAGTATCCCATCATAGGCTGGGAGATCTATGTTGAAGGTAAAAGAAAGTATTGGAAGATCATTAGAGAAAGTAATCATACTAAAGCATATCAACACTTTGTAGATATGATTAAGGCATTTGACAGGGATGATCTAGTCAGACTATGGACCTTAGTAAAAGACAAATTTATAGCAACAAAGCCAACTAATAATATGGAAAGGATGCTCTGGGTTCAGCTGATGAGACTTTTTAAAGATAAACATGATGACAGAATATGGAAGTTTGAAGCAGATAATTTGACAACACAATGGTATTTGTATGATACATGTGGTGTTCACCATGTATCTACAAGAAGTGGAGCTGACATTTATATGCTGGTAGAAAAGTAATATCCTTTGTCAGCTGGTGCTTTAATTGTGATGTTATCTGTTAAACCCATGGAAGATGAAGAAACTAAGATGGCTAGAGAACTACTAAGGAGGATCTATCTACAGTGTAAAAGAGTTATGAAGGCTGGAAGACAAACTGCAAGAAGATAAGTGTTTGTAAGAATCCTTACAAGACAAAGATAATTCATGAAATTTGTTGATTTGGAGGTAAATCACTAGTTTAGGGGAGGATTGTTGGGAATTATTTCACTAACAGTTTGTACTGCCAGGTATAAAGATTAAACTGCTGAAGATATAACTAATAGTACTAACTGAGTTAGTACTGCTAGTATAAAAGTTTGTACTGCTAGTTTACTGATGACTGCTTATGAAGATGGTATTGCTATAAAAGACGCGTTTTGTGATAAGTATAGAATAGATTCAGTATATATCTTATAAGATTAGAAGATACGTATATTGTATATGCATAGTTATCTTGTAAAGGACTCCTTGTGCCTATAAAAGGAGGTCTTAGGTTAAGGTGTTAGATATCTTTAACCGTATGTTTTGTTAAGATTCAAGGTTGTAAACCCTAGTGATATTTAGTTCACTCGTATCATTTACTTAATAATATTGAATCATTTTGGTTACATTGTGTTTATACAAGAGTTCACTGTTACATTGCTTTATACATTCTAAACATTCTTCTAAGCATTAAAGAGTAGATTCCACAAACTCTTTGGTGTTAAACAAAGTTTCTAACAAGCTCAGCAAGATCTGTTTTTAGGACTCACAACCATTTCTCCCTTTGTATTCACCCCTATTAGGTATATCTTCTCTTTATATTCTAACCTCTCTAACCTCGTATCTAAGGATCTTCTATGTAGCTTTTCTCTTAGTGATTCTCTAGGTTCCTCTTAAAGGTGAGATCATGACCTCTAGAAGACTTGCAAGCTCGAAGACATGGGTTGCTTGGCTTCGCCATCATTAAGATCACTGAAGTAAATCTTGTTGTTGGTTCTTCTTAATTATCCAAGACATGTTTTGTTAGGTAGTGGTGCTGCGATTAGTTCCTCCATTGTAAAGGAACTTGGCATCTAGCCTTGTACCGGATAAAGTGTAGGCAACGTTGGTTTGGTTCTACCTCGTGGAAGAACCCGGTATCTAGCCTTGTACCGGATAATGTGTAGGCGACGTAGGTTTGGTTCTACCTTGTGGAAGAACCTGGTATTTAACTTTGTACCGGAAAGAATGTAAGCGACGTTGTGAAGGCTTCTCCTCCAACATAAGGAGCATGTGGTGTAGTGTTTACAAACTCTCGAGTTGGGTACTCGGGGAGTGGAGTAGTGTAAGAAATGTGAACTTGTGGCTGAACCACTATAAATACGTGTGTTGTTGTTGTGTCTCTCTATCTTTATCTTGGAGAATAGTTTATATACATATCTAACTATCAATATCCAACACATCAAAATAGATTGACATAAGTTGATCTAAAAGTTTTAATCGGTAAAACTATTCAACCCCCCCCCCCCCCCACCTTCTAGTTTTCTACACGTGTGAGAACATTTGTTTAGCAAGATAATACACATAGTCTTTCACCTTTTTCTCTCTACCTATCTCTCTTGAAAAATGCCTAAGATCCTTCATTTTGTGATTGATATATGATTGTTTGGGAACCTTACACTAATGTACAAGTATCTAGAATCCTACGGAGGGATGGGATGATACTAAACATGTACAAGGTTAAGTCTTACTTGAGGGAATAGTTAAGTACATTGTTTGTACTTTTATACCAACAATGACAATTTGTCATTCCCAAGTAGATTTTCCTTTTATATTTTGTATAAAGTATCTTTTTTCCGCTTTGAAACCTTCTAAATGCTAAGAGACTTTTTGGTTAGCATCTTTGTGCAGAGGAGATCACCATCGCTCAACAAGGTATCGCCACCCTTACTGAACTGAACTTCTTCTTTGGACTTGGTCTTCAGTTACTGACCCGCACCAGTACGCTTGAAGTGAGGACATCTTTTGGTGTTCAAGGACTCAGAAGAAGTAAGAGTTAAACTTTATTCTTCTGTTCAACTTATGTGCTATGTATGCTAAAGTTGTTTTCAGCATTGTGTTGTGTGAGTTAAAGTTATCTTCAGCTTATGTGTACTGAAGTTTTCTTTAGTTTCTTCATTTTTGTAAGCTGAAGTTGTCTTTAGCTTTTGCGTAGTAAGTTGTCTTTAATGTCTTCATTGTGTGAGCTGAAGTCGTCTTCAGCTTTGTACTTAGGATATTTTATTTTCAAATCCAGTTCAGGGGAAGTGGGTGTTGAACTGACCCAAAAGTTAAACCTCATGATGTTCCTATGGCGGCATTTACTGCTGATGGACTTAGTGTTATCACAACTAAGATTGGAAAGCCATTAATGCTTGATTCTTTTACTAGTATGATGTGCAACAAATCATGGGGTCAAAATATCTATGCACGTACTATGATTGAAGTTAGTGCTGAAAACACGCTAAAGGGTTCAATGGTTATTGCTATCCCAAATTTGGAGGATGATGGATACATATATGAAAACATTTCTATTTAATACGAATGGACACCTCCACAGTGTTTTCATTGCAAGATTTTTGGATGTGAATCTGAACATTGCCCTAAAACGGTTCCTATTAAGCCTATAAATTGCGTGGAGGTGTCTTCTAGTTGTGCAAAGTTGAACCGAAGTAATATTGGAGTCGGTGGAAAGAAACAGGCTAGTAGTTTTAATATTGGTTCTAAGTTTTAGTTTAAATCAACCAAACATGTATATAAACATGTTTCTAAGAAGAATGGTGCTACTACAAGTTGTATAAAGAATAATACTGAAACACCTAGTAAAGAGGCAAGGTGTTCGAACCCCTTTAATGCACTAAAATCAGTTGAAAATGAAGATGTATTAGGTGCAACTGGGGGTAGCTCCATGAGGGCTGAAACTGTTGTAGATGAGGGTAAAAAGGATGATGCAGAGCCTATTCAAATCTTGCCAAGTACGCTTAATGATATTACACTTGTGATGAGTGTACAAATACTCATCATTTTTACCTAATCTGAGCTGCCAAAACTCTCAAAAACACTCAGAAATGCATCATAATACTGAAATTATCACAAAATTATGTTTTATATGTTTCAGATGCAAAATGTTTAAAAATAGTTGAAAAACGAACAAAGTTTGCATAATTGGCAGTTTCAGTCCCTCAACTTTCAAAAGTTGTCAAAACTAGTCCCTGAAGGTTTTAAATAAATGAAAAGTCAACTTAAGTCCTTGGGAAACCAAAAATGTTCACAAATAGTCCCTGGATAAAAGTTTACATAAAATGGCAACTTTTACCCCTCAAGTTACAAAATTGGCAAAAATGGTCCCTGGGTATTATAAAACTTGAAATTTCACAAAATACCCTTGTACTATTCATGAAAATACAATTTGGAACAATTTTGATAACTTTTGGGAAATTACAAAACAAACCCCTCTAAAATCCAAAATTACATAAAAGGTCCTTAAAGTTTTAAAATGTTAAAAATATACAACTTTAGTCCTTGTGTTATTGTATATTGGCAGGTTTAGTCCTTGAAAGGAGTTTGGAAATTTTACACTTCAGGCCCCTCAACTATTCAGTAATTACAAGATTAGTCCTTGTGATTTATTTAAACCTTAAACCGGATCCAACACTAAACCCTTAACCCAAAATAATTACCCATCCCATTTACCAACCCAACCACTAAATCCTTTACCCAACCCAGTTATCAGACCAAGCCCAAAATGCAATAAGCCCAACCCCAACCCTTTGTTTGACTGAGTTTAACAACTCAGTCAAACAAAGTCAAACCCGTCTTCCTTATACCACCATACCCGCCAAAACCACCCAGTCACACCCCAGCTCACCCAAAACCACTAACCCAGTCATCCCCCCTCCTCCTACAAGTTACCTAACACATCCAAATGCAATTAATGCATCCCTCCCACTCCCCACTAGCTAAATCAGAAAAGATAGCCAAAATCCACTTTTCCCGCCAATTTTCCAAGTGGACGAACAAGATCAAATTAGAGCAATTGGATGGTGAGGATTTGTTGAGGATGTCGACTGAGTGTTATCCCACTTTAAATTATGTATATATAGTATGTAATGTAGTCAAAATAAAATAAGTAGGTAATTAGCATAATTCGTATTTTTCATTTCCAGTAGTGTACTTTGTAATTTCAAATTTCATCAATCAATACAAGTTAATTCTAGTGTATTTGTTGTTGTTCTTGATTATTTATCAGTAGTTACTTGTAATTCCAAGTTTTCTTATTTCCCTATGTTCTGAGAATGAGAATCTAAATAAGTAGTATATGAAATAGCTTCTCAGCTGTTTTTAATAGCTTATTTAAGCTTTACATAGCTTATTGTAAGTGTATTGTAGTGTAAACATGTTCTAAATCAAGAATTGAAGAAAAGTCAAAGAAAGTCAAATTAAGCCAAAAATAAGCAGTTTGGAAAAGATAAGCTGGAGCAGGGGATATTCTGGATTGCCCTTGGTTTAGTGCTTCTTGGGAAGCTATAAGTTGGTTCTTTGGTCCTTGGTTACATGTTCTTAGCTGGATTGCAAAATTTGTAAGAATTTCCAAGTCTCTTGTTTGAACTGTACAATTGCTTATTCCTATGCTTATTAGTGTTCTCAGTAGTGATTAATGTTAGTTAAGTTGATTTAAGTTAGTTTGATAATCAGTTAAGTCTATAATCTCATTTTTACTTTTTCAGTCAATTAAACCAAAAACAGTCATATCTAGCATAACTGATCATTGTGCTTAATTTTGTTATAAAAGTTGTTAATCAGTGTTAAAATAAGTTAGTAGATCAATAATATATAAGCTCTTAGTTCAAAATATTGGATTTCATTTGTAAAATCCAAGACAGTCATTCATTAAGGACTGTTTGGTTTTGCACTGTTACTAGGTTAAATCAGTTGGTACTGTGCAATTGCCTTATTCCCAACTTTGCATCAGCTTATATTAGCCATATTAAGCTGTTTTCAAAGTCTCATTGGTAGCATAGATAGATAATCAGTTTTTTATGCCTTGTATGAATTTCAGCCTATGAAAAGGCCAAATAAGCCATTTTGAGCCATAAGCTCAATTTGACCCTTTCCTTGGCTGTTTTGAGTTCTAAGTACCCCATATAGTGTAAACATAGGAGTGGTTTAAGCTGCTTTGGTCTGTGCACAAAGTTGTGCCAAGTCTGCACAACACAGACAAAACAGCAAACCTAGTGCTGTTGTCTGCTGATCTTGCCTTCAATTGGACATCAATTGGGATGATCATGATGGGGCTTTTGTGATTTTTAGATAGCTCATAAGCCAAGCTAACTTTTGCCCCCATAAAATGGCATCTCAGTAGCTTATTTAATTGCTTATTCTTGCCTGCAAGTTGGTCACTTTTCTGAGTTTCTGTTTTAAATTCCACAACAGTCAAGTGCTTAAATTGTTAAATCTCTTGTGCTAATTTGTAGTTTTAAGCTTATTTAAGTATATTAAGCCTGTCCTGATCATTTGGTTAAGTTTAGTGCTTATTTGCTTATTTTTGGCTTATTAGCTAACTGCTTATTAGCCCAAATCTGCTTATTGGGCCTAGTCAACCTTTCATTTTAATTTTCTTATCTTTCTAATATTATTTTAGAATTATCTGTAAATTTTCATAATTTTTCTAATAGTTTTGATATTTTTAATCATTTTAAGTAGTTTATAATAGTAAATAAATCATAAAAAATAGAAAAAGAATCAGAAAAATAAAAATCCAATTTTCATAATTTTATTTTGTCATTTTTAATCTAGGAAAAATATAAAAATATTTTTAGGCCTTAAGAAAATCAAAAATAGAAATAAAGTGATAGCTTCTATTTAATAGAATTTATCTTTTTAAATTTTAATTAAGTAATTTTCATTTTTATAATTTTCTTAGCTTTTATTTACTTAGTAATATTTTTAGAAAAAGTTTCATATTTTTCTTAGTTCATTTAGTATTTTTTATAAATTTAAATAGTTTAAATAATTATTAAATAATAAATAATTAATAAAAATTAAATAAAAAGTATAAAAAAATATAATTTAAGTTTTTAAATAAGTTTTAAGTTATTTTACATTTCTAGGATTTAAATTTTATAAATTTCAGTTTTTGTCCCGTTTTAGCTTTTCCGTTACGCGTTTGTAATTTATTTATTCGCGTTTAATTTTATTGTGCATATCTGTTTTCATTTGTTATTTAGAATTGTTAAATAAAGCAAAATCCAAAAATATCTGAATCATCAATCACTTTAATCCTAGCTTTGCACAGTTTTCCATTCACATCTCGTTGGGAAACGATCCGGGTGATCACTTGCCTGGTTTCACACACTACACACGAGCATCCTGTTCCGAGGCTGTTTGCCTTTTATCATTTATTACGGTTGACCATTCACAAGTGGTTGACTTGTGTGATAGAGAAATAAAAGACGACCGTTTTGGGACGGATCAAATTTTGGCGCCGCTGCCGGGGAGGTGTGCTGCGACAGTTGTGTAAGTTTTAGCGATTAGTGATCTGAGACCCTTCTATCAGAAGTTCCTATTTCCCAAAAACAATATAAAATACAAAAATATTTTTCTTTTCTTTTCTATATATATTATTATTAATATTATCATATAAAAAATAAAAACACAAAAAAATAAATTCCGTTTTCTTTGTTAATAATAAATAAACAATAAAAAATTACCATCGAGAACCAAGACAGAGTACTACCTAACTGGGGGTACGGCCATAATAAGTTCCCAAACCAAAGATTTAAAACTTGCCTTTGTATCACTTGCGAATATCGGCTCACCTTTAATTGATAAACAAACTCTAACGGAGGTTCTAGGATAGTCTGACATTAAATTGTCGGACTGAAAGAAGCGGGTTTTTAAGGAGCGTAATTGCCCACCTTTGCTTCTCCGCCACTCTGTGCGTTTATCTTTTAGAGAGCTACCGTACGCTTACTGATTATTGGTTTAAGTTCACTTGTGTTTTGCTTCTGTCTTGTTTTAATTGGAATATTTTACCTAGTGCATGCGCACTCGTTCTTCCACGTCATCAAGCCCTTTACGTGAACTCGTAGAAATTCCGAGAAGACGTAATCGTAGACGTGCTGCCCAAATAGTCGAACCCGAGATTCGTACTGATCCCACTGAAAATATGGCAGACGAACGCACCATGCCTGAAATGCTCCAGGCACCCACCGAGGGTTATGGAGATGCCATTGTTTTACCAGCCATCGATTCTGATCATTTTGAACTGAAAACACATCTGATTCAGCTCGTGTCCACAAACCAATTTCACGGGTTTGAACGAGAGGATCCATATGCACACATTCGTTGGTTCAACAAACTGACTTCTACAATCAATTACAAAAATGTGCCGCAAACAGTGATCAAATTGATGCTTTTTCCATTCTCACTTGAGGGGGCAGCCCAGATTTGGCTGGATAAAGAACCCCCTCGATCCATTGAAACCTGGGAAGATCTCGTTAAGAAATTTGTAAATTATTTCTTCCCTCCATCAAAGACGACTAACCTAAAAAATGAAATTGCTGGTTTTCGTCAAGGTTTTGATGAAAATTTCAGAGAGGCATGGGACAGATTTAAAGATCTCCTAAGAAAATGCCCACATCACGATTTCAATGTGTTACAACAGATAAATACGTTTTATAATGGGTTGACCCAAAACGATCAAGATGCACTTAACGCAGCCTCCGGTGGCAATATCTTGAATCGTAAACCCAGAGAGGTGGTTGAAATTTGTGAAAATAAATCAAAAGTTCCTATCTCTAGAAACAAAGTGAATGTTCCTGTCACTCCTACTGCTTCTTCTTCATCCGGTAACTCCTCAGAGTTAGCCTTCCTAACGGATTCAATGCGTTGTATGATGAAAGAAATGAAAGAATTAAAAAGTGAAATTCATAAACCGGAACAAATCAAAGCAATAAACAAAGTGTGTGAAACTTGTGGTGGCCCACATGCGTATTTTGATTGTCAAGCAACCGATGCTTCTCTTTACCCAGCTCCCATAGCTGCAGTAAACCCAAATCAATACCGTCCGCATGCTGAGACTCAGTACCGAGCACAGAATGCTATGGTCCCACCTGGTTTTCCACCCGTGCCAAATCATAATAATCAGAATCGCTTTGTTCAAAATCAGGGACAAAATTTTCACAATTCCCAAAATTTCAATCAAAACCGAGGTCAGAATCAGGGTAATTTTAACCAAAACCGTGGTCCAAATTTTAATCAAAACCAAGGTTCAAACCGAAATCAGACGTCCTCAGATGAGTTGCTTATGCAATTCATGAAAACCCAAGAGGAAACAAATAAGACACAACGTGAGACAAACCAGTTGTTGGTTGCCCAATTAAACCAGATCAAAAAGTCTTTAACTGATATACCTTCTACCTCGGGAGGTCTCCCAAGTAACACTGTTGTCAACCCTAGGGGTGAACTCAAAGCTGTCAGTACACGTAGTGGTAAATCTCATGTCGAATTCAAGGTGATAAAGGATCCGGTACTTCCCACTAACAATGGAAGTGCTAAATTCGTCCAACCTTCGGTCATCCAACCTTCTTTCATCCAAAAATCTACACCCACAATTGCTCCTCAGCCGTCAAGAATCGATCCTAATCTTTCACGATTTACGGTTAAAAGTTTGTCAACCAAACTTAGTGAGCAAAGATCAGCCAGATATTATTCTGAAATGCTCAATGCTGTTCCTGTCAGTATACTTGATGACAGTGATGATGATGAAGATACCACTTTCGTCAAAGCTATCACCACTCGGAGTGGTGCTTCTTATGAGGGGCCAGCTGGCCCTATTCCTCCTCTGTTGTTTGAAATGGAAAAAGAGACGGAGGATATAACGGACAAAGTGCAAATTCCAACCCCACCAAATACAGCACATGTCTATCCTCCGGTTGTCCCGAAAAAATCCAAACCAGGAGTTGTCTTTGAATCTGTTAAGACTCCTGAAGTGGTTGTCCCTAAATCCAAACCTCACATTCCTTACCCATCGCGCTTAAATGAGCAAAAGCTCCGTGAGAAGGCTAGTCAACAAAATGATAAATTCTATCAAATCTTTAAAGAATTACATTTTGACATAAGCTTTGCGGATGCTACTATTCTGATGCCCAAATTTGCAGCAGCAATCAAACACTTGTTAAGCAACAAGGAAAAACTGATTGAAATGGCTAAAACTCCAGTAAATGAGAACTGCTCAGCGGTTATCTTGAAAAAGCTTCCGGAGAAGCTTGGAGATCCTGGAAAGTTTCTACTACCTTGTGTATTTCCAGGAATGGTTGAATGCTATGCCTTAGCAGATCTAGGTGCAAGCATCAACCTGATGCCTCATTCAGTATGGAAGAAACTCTCTCTTCCGGCTCTTACTCCTACCTGCATGACTCTTGAGCTTGCAGATCGAACCATAACTCATCCCTGCGGCATTGCCGAAGATGTATTTGTGAAAATAGGAAAGTTCCATTTTCTAGCTGACTTTGTGGTTGTTGACTTCGACGCAGATCAAAAGGTTCCTCTAATTCTTGGACGAGGATTCCTAAAAACGGGCCATGCTCTTATTGATGTATTTAAGCATGAGATCACCTTGCGTGTGGATAAGGAAGCTGTTACTTTTAATCATGATCAATCATCGAGGTACTCCTCCAATTTTGATTCTGCTTCGGTTAACCGAATCGATGTCATTGACATTACTTCAAAGGAGTACTTTCCAGAATGTGTTGGTTCTTTTCATAATTCTGTGAGTGGGGATCCCACCACATCTTCTCAACATATCATAGCAGACTCTTCCCCTTCTCTCACTTCGGTTGAGGGAAGTGATCCCTTTTGGGATGAAGTCGATGCTTTTCTTGCTCTAGATAGTTCACCTCCGCATGAGGTTGATGATAACTATCTTGATCCTGAGGGGGATATTCTTTTTCTGGAAAATTTGTTAAACGAAGATTCATCTTCCCCTCTTCCACCAAAACAACTTCATAAAAAGAAAATCAAGTCAGTTGAAAAAACTGATAAATGTCCTGAGATCAAGTTTAAGGACTTGCCTCCTCCACTTGCAATTCTTGAGGAGGAAGTTCTTATCTTAATTGCTGTTCAGATCTCTCTTCTTCCCTTCACCTACCCGGTGATTTCCCCTATCTTTCACTCATTCGGGAGTGAGGATATTACTTTTGACCCCGGCATTGTCCATCTAACATTGGTTTAAATGCCGGATTTCCTGTTCTCTTACTTCCCCATAAACTTTTAAATTGCTTTTTCTCCCGGGCTGTTCAGGAATTCTTTGTTACAGTTGACCGTTTACAAGCGGTTAGCTTGCGTGATAAACCTGACTGTTCGGGAGGAATCCACTCAATTTGGGGTCGAGTCAAGCTAGCGACTCGGTGATCAAAAACAGTAGCAAAACATGGGTTTTCACCCATGTTTCACCTAAGTGTGGGGGAGATGCCCCACATGTTGTAAATATGTACAGTAAGTAAAAAAAAAAAAAAAAAAAAAAAAAAAAAAAAAAAAAAAAAAAAGAGGGAATTTGCATGCCTTAACGGCTTAAATGCAAATTAAACAAAAAAAATAAATAAGTATATAAAATAAAGGCTATTAGTATTTCTCTTTCACGTTCTAAGTGTTGGTTTAACAACCGGTTCTTTGAATATTGAGGGCAATATTCAGTTCTAAGTGTGGGGGGGAATTCTCGCGAATTTGATCAAATGTACCATCTAGTACCCCCATTTTAGCCAAAATTTTAAAATTTTTTCTCACTTAGAACGCAATAAATGGTTATCAGTCGCCATGTCTAACCCACATAAGGATTGGCTAATCCGAGAGCAAACGGCTCTTGGTAAAGATGTCTCAAATCCGTTGATGGCTTACAATTTGCCGAAAATTGTATGGTATTCGACTCACCATATCTTCATAAGTGAAGAGTTGGCTAGCCCGCAAGGTTATGGCTTGTGGTAAAGGCAGTGAAAAACCATAATTGGTAATCAGCTCACCAAAGATAATAGTAATAATTTATCTAAGAGTTGGCTAGTCCAGAAGCAAACGGCTCCTGGTAAAGACAAATCAAAACCGTTGACAGCTTGTGGTTTGCTCAAAATCACTTGGTTATCATTATACCAAAGTTCTTACTTGAACTGAAACAATTGGCTACTCCAGAAGTAATGGCTTTTGGTAAAGAGTCTTTCAAATCCATTAAATCTTCATAAAATATTGCTAGGGACTAGCAATAGTTTAGTGTGGGGGATTGATGAGTGTCTAAATACTCATCATTTTTACCTAATCTGAGCTGCCAAAACTCTCAAAAACACTCAGAAATGCATCATAATACTGAAATTATCACAAAATTGTGTTTTATATGTTTCAGATGCAAAATGTTTAAAAATAGTTGAAAAAGAACAAAGTTTGCATAATTGGCAGTTTCAGTCCCTCAACTTTCAAAAGTTGTCAAAACTAGTCCCTGAAGGTTTTAAATAAATGAAAAGTCAACTTAAGTCCTTGGGAAACCAAAAATGTTCACAAATAGTCCCTGGATAAAAGTTTACATAAAATGGCAACTTTTACCCCTCAAGTTACAAAATTGGCAAAAATGGTCCCTGGGTATTATAAAACTTGAAATTTCACAAAATACCCTTGTACTATTCATGAAAATACAATTTGGAACAATTTTGATAACTTTTGGGAAATTACAAAACAAACCCCTCTAAAATCCAAAATTACATAAAAGGTCCTTAAAGTTTTAAAATGTTAAAAATATACAACTTTAGTCCTTGTGTTATTGTATATTGGCAGGTTTAGTCCTTGAAAGGAGTTTGGAAATTTTACACTTCAGGCCCCTCAACTATTCAGTAATTACAAGATTAGTCCTTGTGATTTATTTAAACCTTAAACCGGATCCAACACTAAACCCTTAACCCAAAATAATTACCCATCCCATTTACCAACCCAACCACTAAATCCTTTACCCAACCCAGTTATCAGACCAAGCCCAAAATGCAATAAGCCCAACCCCAACCCTTTGTTTGACTGAGTTTAACAACTCAGTCAAACAAAGTCAAACCCGTCTTCCTTATACCACCATACCCGCCAAAACCACCCAGTCACCCCCCAGCTCACCCAAAACCACTAACCCAGTCATCCCCCCTCCTCCTACAAGTTACCTAACACATCCAAATGCAATTAATGCATCCCTCCCACTCCCCACTAGCTAAATCAGAAAAGATAGCCAAAATCCACTTTTCCCGCCAATTTTCCAAGTGGACGAACAAGATCAAATTAGAGCAATTGGATGGTGAGGATTTGTTGAGGATGTCGACTGAGTGTTATCCCACTTTAAATTATGTATATATAGTATGTAATGTAGTCAAAATAAAATAAGTAGGTAATTAGCATAATTCGTATTTTTCATTTCCAGTAGTGTACTTTGTAATTTCAAATTTCATCAATCAATACAAGTTAATTCTAGTGTATTTGTTGTTGTTCTTGATTATTTATCAGTAGTTACTTGTAATTCCAAGTTTTCTTATTTCCCTATGTTCTGAGAATGAGAATCTAAATAAGTAGTATATGAAATAGCTTCTCAGCTGTTTTTAATAGCTTATTTAAGCTTTACATAGCTTATTGTAAGTGTATTGTAGTGTAAACATGTTCTAAATCAAGAATTGAAGAAAAGTCAAAGAAAGTCAAATTAAGCCAAAAATAAGCAGTTTGGAAAAGATAAGCTGGAGCAGGGGATATTCTGGATTGCCCTTGGTTTAGTGCTTCTTGGGAAGCTATAAGTTGGTTCTTTGGTCCTTGGTTACATGTTCTTAGCTGGATTGTAAAATTTGTAAGAATTTCCAAGTCTCTTGTTTGAACTGTACAATTGCTTATTCCTATGCTTATTAGTGTTCTCAGTAGTGATTAATGTTAGTTAAGTTGATTTAAGTTAGTTTGATAATCAGTTAAGTCTATAATCTCATTTTTACTTTTTCAGTCAATTAAACCAAAAACAGTCATATCTAGCATAACTGATCATTGTGCTTAATTTTGTTATAAAAGTATTTAATCAGTGTTAAAATAAGTTAGTAGATCAATAATATATAAGCTCTTAGTTAAAAATATTGGATTTCATTTGTAAAATCCAAGACAGTAATTCATTAAGGACTGTTTGGTTTTGCACTGTTACTAGGTTAAATCAGTTGGTACTGTGCAATTGCCTTATTCCCAACTTTGCATCAGCTTATATTAGCCATATTAAGCTGTTTTCAAAGTCTCATTGGTAGCATAGATAGATAATCATGTTTTTTATGCCTTGTATGAATTTCAGCCCATGAAAAGGCCAAATAAGCCATTTTGAGCCATAAGCTCAATTTGACCCTTTCCTTGGCTGTTTTGAGTTCTAAGTACCCCATATAGTGTAAACATAGGAGTGGTTTAAGCTGCTTTGGTCTGTGCACAAAGTTGTGCCAAGTCTGCACAACACAGACAAAACAGCAGACCTAGTGCTGTTGTCTGCTGATCTTGCCTTCAATTGGACATCAATTGGGATGATCATGATGGGGCTTTTGTGATTTTTAGATAGCTCATAAGCCAAGCTAACTTTTGCCCCCATAAAATGGCATCTCAGTAGCTTATTTAATTGCTTATTCTTGCCTGCAAGTTGGTCACTTTTCTGAGTTTCTGTTTTAAATTCCACAACAGTCAAGTGCTTAAATTGTTAAATCTCTTGTGCTAATTTGTAGTTTTAAGCTTATTTAAGTATATTAAGCCTGTCCTGATCATTTGGTTAAGTTTAGTGCTTATTTGCTTATTTTTGGCTTATTAGCTAACTGCTTATTAGCCCAAATCTGCTTATTGGGCCTAGTCAACCTTTCATTTTAATTTTCTTATCTTTCTAATATTATTTTAGAATTATCTGTAAATTTTCATAATTTTCCTAATAGTTTTGATATTTTTAATCATTTTAAGTAGTTTATAATAGTAAATAAATCATAAAAAATAGAAAAAGAATCAGAAAAATAAAAATCCAATTTTCATAATTTTATTTTGTCATTTTTAATCTAGGAAAAATATAAAAATATTTTTAGGCCTTAAGAAAATCAAAAATAGAAATAAAGTGATAGCTTCTATTTAATAGAATTTATCTTTTTAAATTTTAATTAAGTAATTTTCATTTTTATAATTTTCTTAGCTTTTATTTACTTAGTAATATTTTTTGAAAAAGTTTCATATTTTTCTTAGTTCATTTAGTATTTTTTATAAATTTAAATAGTTTAAATAATTATTAAATAATAAATAATTAATAAAAATTAAATAAAAAGTATAAAAAAATATAATTTAAGTTTTTAAATAAGTTTTAAGTTATTTTACATTTCTAGGATTTAAATTTTATAAATTTCAGTTTTTGTCCCGTTTTAGCTTTTCCGTTACGCGTTTGTAATTTATTTATTCGCGTTTAATTTTATTGTGCATATCTGTTTTCATTTGTTATTTAGAATTGTTAAATAAAGCAAAATCCAAAAATATCTGAATCATCAATCACTTTAATCCTAGCTTTGCACAGTTTTCCATTCACATCTCGTTGGGAAACGATCCGGGTGATCACTTGCCTGGTTTCACACACTACACACGAGCATCCTGTTTCGAGGCTGTTTGCCTTTTATCATTTATTACGGTTGACCATTCACAAGTGGTTGACTTGTGTGTTAGAGAAATAAAAGACGACCGTTTTGCCAAGTAGGATGGATGATATTACACTTGTGAATAAGGTACAAATTAGCTCATGAGTAGCCAACATCTAACGTGGCTTGGATGGATAACGAGGATAGTGATAATGAAGTGGAAGACGTTTCTAATGAAACAACATGTAGGACCGGAAATATACATGATTTATGTGGTTTGGGAGGTCTAGGTTGATCAAACATGATGATATGATTCATAGTTCTAGTGAGAGAATGTAGAGAGAATGTGAAGTGAATAAAAGGAAAATGTTATTAATGAAAGAATAGGTTACACACTCACACCCCTCATGGAGTGTCATGAGGGTTATTCATAGGCTCATCACACTACATGTTTTCCCCGTGTACAAAAGTAGTCCCTACAGGTGCAACTTATTACATATCTACTCCAATTCACGTGTAAGACGTTATCTTTATAAAAAAGTGAGGCTAACAATCCCCCTCCAAGATATCGTCACACGTGAATGGTTACAATGAGAACTATAAATACATGAACAAAGTAAATTATAGTAATAATAAACAATGTTGACGTTGTTGAAGTGCAGAGTCTCTGTAGTCTAGATAATAAGGTAGACTTGAAGTTCTCTTTTCCGACGATCTCGGCTTATATCTTTGGCACTGACTGTAACACCCCAACCCGACAAGGGTAGAGATATCACATTATGGCGACATTTCAAAGCATTCATACATATACACAGCGGAAGCCATAAAACATCATCAATAAATAAGCCAAGTCAACATGACTTGAGTCCAATACAAAAGTCTCACAAGATAACGAAATAATTCAAAGGAAATACATAATGAAATGAATCCATAATCAAAATGTCTAAACAAATGGCAAGACTAGGGTAGGACATCATCTAAGGTAAAAGCATCCAACTAACTCTCATCCCAAGCATAAAATCCATCTCCCAGCTAGATACCTGCCGCACACAAAAAAGAAAACGTGCGGCTGAGCTTACAAAGCCCAGTGAACAGATACATAATACAAGCAAAGATAACGAAACCGAAATATAATGAGGCACTGGGAAATATCATAAGGTATAATCAAGGCAAAAGAGTAATAAGGAAATATAGGATAGTTATCTACCACGAGCCCATAAACTCAAAGTCATAAACTCGACATCATAGTCTCAAAGTCATAAGCTCACAATCAGAGGGGATACCTCTCAGGCAACCAGATAATATGAGGGGTGTCCTCATGTATCAAAATAGTAGAGTAGCTAGCTCCAGCTAAATGTGAAAGGCATGTATTGCACACAGTACCAGTCACCTCAAAGTCATACTCAAAGTCATAGTTAAATCCACTAAACATACAAATCTAGGATTGCAACCCATACGCCCCCAACTCAAAGTCATCCCAAAATCATAGTAGCCATGGCAGAAAATCATAAAAGGGACGGTGTGAGAAATCACTCCCCCACACGGGAGTCATGTCAGTGGTGCATCACAGACATGGCCAGGTTACCTTCCTGGCTAGGTAACATAAAATGGCTCGGGTATCAAACTAAGAGTCAGGTCTCAATGTCATGTCAAAGGGTGCATCTCTAGGTCATAATCAGAAGGTATATCTCAATGTCATATCAAAAGGTTCATGTCAAAAGGTTCATGTCTAAAGGTTCATGGCAAAAGGTTTAAATCATAGCTCAACATCAATGCATAGGTGAAAAGACACCCTTACTAAAAAGGGTAGAGTATCCGTACCTTATGACGAAAGCACAAATAGAAACAAGCACAGAAATAGGGGACAGCTCAAAGTCTCTCCTTCTTCACACCTAGAGGAGTAGAAGGGAATTACAATTCATTCTTAATTACTTGTCTTTCCATTTAAAGTAACTTTCCATTTTTAGCAGGTTTCCATAATTAGAAAGTTTCTATTTTTAGAAAGTTGGAGACATAACTTAGTTAAATCATTATTAATGGAATTTAGGTATCTTTTAACATATTTACACATTTGGTCCTTAGGGTTTCACAATTTACATTTTATACCCTTATATTCCAAAAGTTACACTTTAAACCTTCAATTATTCATAATTACATATTAAACCCTTGGTTTATCAAAATTACACAATTAGTACTTCATTTAATAAGTTATACGAATGTCCTTTTAAATTTCCATAATTTACACAATAGGTCCCTCCATTTAATTAATTTACATATTTAACCTTAAAGTTTACATTTCAATCTTTAATTAATAATAATTACACATTAGTCCAATAATTATCCAATTTTACACATTGGCCCCTGAATATAATTCATTACTCAAATTGACCTTAACTTTCCAGAAATTACATTTTTAGTCCCTATATTTTATTTATTTCCCCATTTGACTTATAATTTAATTATTAAATCCAAATAAACCTTTTAAATGTAAAATTAACACAAATGGTCCTCCATGCATATTTTACACATTATCCCACAGGTTTATAACACCTTACAAAAATATCCCCATAGTTTATAAAATTACATAACGCACCCTTAAGTATTTATTTTAGAATCGGTACACATTTTAAAACCAAAATCAAAACCCAAACTTTGTCAAATCATTAATTCATCACAACCACATCATTTAAACACATTGAATTTCTAGATTTAGCCACATAAACCCTAGGTCGATTAGGTATTAGGGTTTTCCACATTTTTCCTTTATTTTCTCAATTAGCCGATTATAACAAAATTCACAAATAATAGTTTTAAGCCTCAACAATTCAAATGAGTATTTTTATGGTGTTATTTGATGATAATAGAGCCCATGAAAATTACTCACCAAGCCTGGAAAAATCGCATGCATGTTATTTAAATTTATTTCGATTTAGGGTTTATAAACACAATAATTTCTATACGGATTATATATGATGCATGGGTTGTTTTTATCATTTTTCTCATATTATATATGATCAATAGGAGCTGGGAAAAATACCAGAATATTTTTAGAACGAGTGAAAAAGGTTGCACGAATTTTTGCTTCTCGGATGGTTACTCGATAAGAAAGAATTCTCCACAACTTCAAACGGGATCAAATCACCTTGTACACATTTTTCGCAGATCACATATGATATAAGAACCTCAGGAAAAATGAGAAACGAATTTTATGAAGCTTGGTTGAATTGATACGAATTTTACCTTAAAAGTGATCTATCGACAAGAATAATCCACCACCAATGAACCAGGCCACAAACGAACTCAACCTAATTTTTCTAGGACTCCTTGGATGATGCTTGAACTCAGAAAAATGCTTTGGTAATTTTAGAGAATCGGATGGAGGCTATAGAAATTGTTTGTGTGTTTTCTATCCACTCGGCAAATTAGGGTTTCACAAGAAAATGATGAGATTGATTTTAAAGATGGAATGCCGAGTCAATGGGGAGGGCTTGGGCCAGAATTCTCTGCAAAATTGGTTGTCAAATATTTGTGATTGATTATTTCCTCATTTACATAGTTTAAATCATTTTAAATCAAAATAAAACTAAGTATAAATCATTCGGCACTCTTAGGGGTATTTTGGTAATTTTGCCACTTGTATATATGTTAAATGAAGTTGTTAAAATTATTTGGAATCATAACTTGTGCATTGCCAGAAGTTTGGAATTTATTTGATACTTTATAAGCTCTTAAATAATTCTTAAACTTGCAGGGGCATTTTGGTCATTTTACATGTTCGTAGATTTTAGGTGTTACAACTTCTTCCCCTCTAACAGAAAAATTTCGTCCCCGAAATTTGCAAAGAATCATAATGAAACGGACCGGAAACAAAACAGAAACATACCAGATCAGAAAACAAAATGAGGATAGCTAGCTCGAATAGACTCCTCGGTCTCCCAGGTAGCTTCCCGCTCTGGGTGATTCCGCCAAAGAATCTTAACAAAGGGAATGACCTTACGTCTCATAACTCGCTCCTGGCGATCAAGAACAGCTTCCGGCTCCTCCGGAAGAGACATATCGGGCTGAATCTGATCAAAAGGATAAGACACCACATGCAATGGATGATAATTGTATCCCCTCAGAAGAGATACATGAAATACGTCGTGAACATGTGATAACTGCGGAGGAAGAGCCAAACGATACGAAACTTCTCCAATGCGATCCAAAATCTCAAACGGTCCGATGAATCGAGGACTGAGCTTGCCCTTAATTCCAAAACGTTTAACTCCTCGGAACGGCGAAACTTTAAGAAATACCCGATCACCAATACGAAATTCCAAGTCACGCCGATGCTTGTCAGCGTAACTCTTTTGACGAGCCCTAGCTTCCTTCAACTTCTCCCTAGCAACATCCACTTTCTCAGTAGCGATCTGAACTAACTCCGGACCCTCAATAATGCGTTCACCTACTTCGTTCCAACAAACCGGAGCCCTACATTTCCGACCATACAACATCTCGAAAGGAGCCATACGAATACTCGCGTGCCAGCTGTTATTATATGCAAACTCTACCAGGCACAAATAATCGTCCCAGCTACCAGTCCACTCTAAGGCACATGCCCTCAACATGTCCTCTAAAGTCTGAATGGTCCTCTCCGATTGACCATCTGTCTGAGGGTGAAAAGCCGTGCTGAACTTAAGGCGTGTATCCCATGCCTTATGCAGTCCCTTCCAGAAACGAGATGTAAAACGAGGATCCCTATCTGATATAATAGCCGTAGGCATACCGTGCAGTCTAACGATTTCCTGCTGAAATATGTCCGCCAACTTACTAACACTGTAGTCCACACGAATAGGGAGGAAGTGAGCAGACTTGGTTAGTCGATCAACGACCACCCAAATCGCATCATGCTTCCTACGAGTAGGAGGTAAACCTGTCACAAAATCCATGGAAATTTCCTCCCATTTCCACTTCGGAATCTCCAACGGCTGAAGCAATCCACTAGCTATCTGGTGCTCAATCTTGACCTGCTGGCAAGTCAAACACTTAGATACAAACGAAGCCACATCCTGTTTCATGCCACTCCACCAGAAATGTTGCTTAAGATCCCGGTACATCTTGGTAGAACCAGGATGTATAGTAAAAGGGGAACTATGAGCCTCTGATAGAACAGCCTCACGAAGCTCAGGATCGTTGGGAACACATAGACGATCCCCAAACCAAACTACACCGAAATCATCAACCCTGAATTCTGATTGTTTGCCTTCCTCTACATTCTGAACTATAGACCACAGCTCACCATCCTCTTTCTGAGCTTCCTTAACTCGCAAGATAAGATTGGACTCAACCGTAAGGCTAGCCCAATAACCACCATGACCTCGAACACAAAACTCCACATCAAGAAGCTCTAAATCATGCAAAATGCGAGGCTCAAACTCCAAACTCGCAATCATGCCCGACTTCCTACTAAGAGCATCCGCAACTACATTCGCCTTACCGGGATGGTACTGAATGTTAGCATCATAATCTTTCAGAAGCTCTAACCAACGCCTCTGTATCATATTCAACTCTTTCTGGGTGAAAATGTATTTAAGACTCTTATGATCAGTGAAAATGTCACAAGTCTCTCCATACAAATAATGGCGCCAAATCTTTAGCGCGAAAACCACAGTTGCTAACTCTAGATCATGCGTCGGATAGTTTACCTCGTAAGGCTTCAGCTGCCTCGAAGCATAGGCAATCACCTTCCCATGCTGCATCAAAACACATCCCAAGCCTTTCTTCGATGCATCGCTATATATCTGGAAACCGCCGGAACCCGATGGAAGAGTCAAGATAGGTGTCGACACTAAACGTTTCTTCAACTCCTCAAAACTACTCTCTCGCTCATCAGTCCAAATAAACTTTTCCCCTTTTCTCATCAACTGTGTCAACGGCAAAGCAAGACGCGAAAAGCCCTCAACAAATCTCCGATAATACCCAGCGAGACCCAGAAAACTTCTCACTTCCGTCACATTTGTAGGTCTTGGCCATTTTGTGATAGCCTCAACCTTCGCCGGATCCATAGTGATACCGTCTGCAGAAACGATGTGACCCAAGAAAGCTACTCGATCCAACCAAAACTCGCACTTCGAAAACTTCGCATACAATTTCTGCTGTCGCAAAATCTCTAGAACAATACCAAGGTGTTGCTCATGTTCCTCCTCGGATTTAGAATACACAAGAATATCGTCGATCAAGACAATCACAAACTTATCGAGGAATTCATGGAATATCCGGTTCATTAGGTCCATAAACACAGCAGGAGCATTGGTCAAACCAAAAGGCATAACCAAGAATTCATAGTGCCCGTACCGAGTGCGAAAGGCCATTTTGGGAACATCCTGCTCCCTCACCCTAAGCTGGTGATATCCAGACCTCAGATCAATTTTAGAGAAATGCCTCGCTCCTTGCAACTGATCGAATAAATCATCAATGCGAGGAAGAGGATAGCGGTTACGAATAGTAATGCGGTTAAGCTCCCGATAATCGATACAAAGACGCATGCTCCCGTATTTCTTCTTAACAAACAACACGGGAGCACCCCAAGGAGATACGCTCGGACGAATAAAACCGTTTTCCAACAGTTCTGGCAATTGCTCCTTTAATTCCTTCAATTCAATCGGTGCCATGCGATAAGGAGCTTTAGATATGGGTTCAGCACCTGGAATCAGATCAATGCTAAATTCGACTTCCCTGACAGGAGGAATGCCAGGAAGTTCATCCGGAAATACATCGGCGAAATCACGCACAATACGAATACTATCAATGCTAGGTACATCAACAGAGGTATCTTTAATAGAAGCAAGAAAACCAAGACAGCCATGCGAAATCAAAGTCCGGGCTTTCATAGCCGAAATAATCTTTACAGATTTCAGAGGTTGGGAACCGGAATAAACATAATCAGGATGGTGAAGATCACCAAAGATCACCTTACGAGCAAAACAATCAATGGTCGCCTTATGAGCAGCTAACCAGTCCATGCCCAGAATAATATCAAAATCAACCATATCAATGGGAAGAAGGTTCGCAGAACGAACACGATCATCGAAACGGAGAGGGCAATTAACATACTCAACATCAATAATCACATGAGTTTTCATCGGGGTAGCAATGGATATACGGTTCATTAATTGAGTTGGGGTTACGTTTATTTTATTTGCAAGTGATGTGGATATTATAGAATGTGTAGCACCCGTGTCAAATAAAACAAAAACAATACGATCTCCAATATGCAGAAAACCCGTAATAGTACCTGAGGTGCTAGCAGCCTGGTCACGTGTCAAAGAATAAACCCGGCCTGAAGCAGGAGCTGCCCTAGCATCGACTTTAGGTTCACCAGCATTCTTCCTAGGACAGTCCTTGATCTTGTGCTGAGAAGATCCACACCAGAAACAACCACCAGAAGCTTTATAACAAGGACCTGGATGCATTTTCCCACATGAATTACATGTAGGAGGAGGAGGTAGAGTCTCAACAGACTTCTTCTGACCCGACGATCCCGACTGCTGATACTGCTGAGAATCCCTACGCCGGTTGTTATTACCCTGCCCCTGACGATCACTACCAGACCTACCAGAATCCCGCCGATCCTGGTTCCTGTAATCCTGCTGCCTATGATTATGACTTCGGTCCTGGCGACCCCGCTGATCATGCCCATGGTCCTGTCGACCCCGAACATCCTGCTTTTGGTCCTGCCGACCTTGGCCCCGAAAATCTACCCGGTTACCATCCCTATCACGCTTATTAGACCCCCTGTCCGCATGTAACAACTCGATGTTACGCGCGGCGTCCTGAACTCCAGCCACATCCTCAAACGGAGTGTTAACAATCCGGTCTAACACCCACCTCTTTAAAGCCCATTTGAAATGACGAGCCTGATGCGTAGCATCTCCAGTGACTTCTGGCCCAAACTCTCCTGACGACTCCTGATCACCCTGACGAATCGACCCATATTCCCTTTCATACCTTAGCTGCTCTAACATAGGAATATACTGTCTATAAAACACCTCGATGAAATCCGCCCACGAACAGGTCTCAGCAAAATCATCCCCTTTCGCCTGAACAAGAGCAGCCCACCAATTTTGAGCATCACCTTCAAATTTGAATGTGGCCAACCGAGTTTTAAACTCGTCGGCACATCCCAGAACACGAAACAACTTCTCGATATGTGTGATCCAGTCCTCCGCTTCATGGGGAGTAGCAGCGGACCTGAAAGAGAGAGGCTTAAGCTTGTTGAACCTCTCGATCCACACATGGATACCAGCTGGGGGAGCAGCGGGTGGAGCAGTGGGTTGAGCATCACCACCACCACCTCCAGAAGAACTAGCCCCATTCCTGATATTATTGGTGACCTCAGTCACCACTCGAGGAATAGCAGCAGCCACAGTAGCGGCTATCATCTCTTCAAAATTGGGGCCATCATCCCCATTAGTGTACTGAGTAAAGCGTGTGTTCACCATCTGAATGATCATGAAAAGAATTAGCAAAACATAAGGGAAATAAGCACGAAATGGAAGACGAAGCAGAACTTATGCCTACCCAAAACCTCACCAGTCAAATCTTAAACTTAAGGGTCAAATCCTATGGTCCACATGTTTCACAGGCCAAAGCTTATGTACGACAGGTCGCAACCTGGGCTTTGATACCATAATTGTAACACCCCAACCCGACAAGGGTAGAGATATCACATTATGGCGACATTTCAAAGCATTCATACATATACACAGCGGAAGCCATAAAACATCATCAATAAATAAGCCAAGTCAACATGACTTGAGTCCAATACAAAAGTCTCACAAGATAACGAAATAATTCAAAGGAAATACATAATGAAATGAATCCATAATCAAAATGTCTAAACAAATGGCAAGACTAGGGTAGGACATCATCTAAGGTAAAAGCATCCAACTAACTCTCATCCCAAGCATAAAATCCATCTCCCAGCTAGATACCTGCCGCACACGAAAAAGAAAACGTGCGGCTGAGCTTACAAAGCCCAGTGAACAGATACATAATACAAGCAAAGATAACGAAACCGAAATATAATGAGGCACTGGGAAATATCATAAGGTATAATCAAGGCAAAAGAGTAATAAGGAAATATAGGATAGTTATCTACCACGAGCCCATAAACTCAAAGTCATAAACTCGACATCATAGTCTCAAAGCCATAATCTCACAATCAGAGGGGATACCTCTCAGGCAACCAGATAATATGAGGGGTGTCCTCATGTATCAAAATAGTGGAGTAGCTAGCTCCAGCTAAATGTGAAAGGCATGTATTGCACACAGTACCAGTCACCTCAAAGTCATACTCAAAGTCATAGTTAAATCCACTAAACATACAAATCTAGGATTGCAACCCATACGCCCCCAACTCAAAGTCATCCCAAAATCATAGTAGCCATGGCAGAAAATCATAAAAGGGACAGTATGAGAAATCACTCCCCCACACGGGAGTCATGTCAGTGGTGCATCACAGACATGGCCAGGTTACCTTCCTGGCTAGGTAACATAAAATGGCTCGGGTATCAAACTAAGAGTCAGGTCTCAATGTCATGTCAAAGGGTGCATCTCTAGGTCATAATTAGAAGGTATATCTCAATGTCATATCAAAAGGTTCATGTCAAAAGGTTCATGGCAAAAGGTTCATGGCAAAAGGTTTAAATCATAGCTCAACATCAATGCATAGGTGAAAAGACACCCTTACTAAAAAGGGTAGAGTATCCGTACCTTATGACGAAAGCACAAATAGAAACAAGCACAGAAATAGGGGATAGCTCAAAGTCTCTCCTTCTTCACACCTAGAGGAGTAGAAGGGAATTACAATTCATTCTTAATTACTTGTCTTTCCATTTAAAGTAACTTTCCATTTTTAGCAGGTTTCCATAATTAGAAAGTTTATATTTTTAGAAAGTTGGAGACATAACTTAGTTAAATCATTATTAATGGAATTTAGGTATCTTTTAACATATTTACACATTTGGTCCTTAGGGTTTCACAATTTACATTTTATACCCTTATATTCCAAAAGTTACACTTTAAACCTTCAAATATTCATAATTACATATTAAACCCTTGGTTTATCAAAATTACACAATTAGTACTTCATTTAATAAGTTATACGAATGTTTTAATTTCCATAATTAAATAGTATTATATTTTTAAAATTGTAACCTTAATTTAATTCATTATTAATGAATTTAGGTACTTTACCATAATTATCACATTTTCCTTGGGGTTCCAATTTTCATTTAATACCTTATATTCCAAAATTACATTTTTCTATTATTATAATTACATTTATTAAACTTGTTTATCAAAATTACCAATTAGACTTCATTTAAAAGTTAACGAATGTCCCTTAATTCCATAATTTACACAATAGTCCCTCCCGTTTAATAATTTACTATTAACTAAAGTTATCCATTCCCAAACTTTAATTAATAAAATTACACATATCCAATAATTATCCAATTTACACATGCCCCTGAATATAATTCATTATCAATCGCCTTAACTTTCAGAAATTACTTTTTAGTCCCTAATTATTTATTTCCCATTTGACTTATAATTAATTCATTAAATCCAATAAACCTTTAAATTTAAATTACACAATGGTCCATCCATGCAATTTAACATTATCCACAGGTTAAACACCTTACAAATATCCCCAATTTATAAATTACATAACGCACCTTAAGTATTTATTTAGATCGTACACATTTAAACCACAATCAAAACCCTAACTTTGTCAAATCATTAATTCTCACAACACATCATTTAAACACATTGAATTTCCAATTAGCCATAACCCTAGGTCGATAGTATTAGGGTTTTCCACATTTCCTTTATTTTCTCATTAGCCGATTATAACAAAATTCACAAATAATAGTTTTAAGCCTCAACAATTCAAATGAGTATTTTTATGGTGTTATTTGATGATAATAGAGCCCACGAAAATTACTCACCAAGCCTGGAAAAATCGCATGCATGTTATTTAAATTTATTTTGATTTAGGGTTTATAAACACAATAATTTCTATACGGATTAAATATGATGCATGGGTTGTTTTTATCATTTTTCTCATATTATATATGATCAATAGGAGCTGGGAAAAATACCAGAATATTTTTAGAACGAGTGAAAAAGGTTGCACGAATTTTTGCTTCTCGGATGGTTACTCGACAAGAAAGAATTCTCCACAACTTCAAACGGGATCAAATCACCTTGTACACATTTTTCGCAGATCACATATGATATAAGAACCTCAGGAAAAATGAGAAACGAATTTTATGAAGCTTGGTTGAATTGATACGAATTTTACCTTAAATGTGATCTATCGACAAGAATAATCCACCACCAATGAACCAGGCCACAAACGAACTCAACCCGATTTTTCTAGGACTCCTTGGTTGATGCTTGAACTTAAAAAAATGCTTTGGTAATTTTAGAGAATCGGATGGAGGCTATAGAAATTGTTTGTGTGTTTTCTATCCACTCGGCAAATTAGGGTTTCACAAGAAAATGATGAGATTGATTTTAAAGATGGAATGCCGAGTCAATGGGGAGGGCTTGGACTAGAATTCTCGGCAAAATTGGTTGTCAAATATTTGTGATTGATTATTTCCTCATTTACATAGTTTAAATCATTTTAAATCAAAATAAAACTAAGTATAAATCATTCGGCACTCTTAGGGGTATTTTGGTAATTTTGCCACTTGTATATATGTTAAATGAAGTTGTTAAAATTATTTGGAATCATAACTTGTGCGTTGCCAGAAGTTTGGAATTTATTTGATACTTTATAAGCTCTTAAATAATTCTTAAACTTGCAGGGGCATTTTGGTCATTTTACATGTTCGTAGATTTTAGGTGTTACACTGACGGTGCTGATTCTTGTAGCTCTGAACTTCAACTGTAATGATTTAGTTAGGTTATTACTCCCTCCTAACTAGTGAGCCTTTTTCTTTTAACTTGCTCTCTCTTGAACTGACAACTCTCTTTCATCAAATCTCTTTAGTCTTCTAACACGCAGTGGAGAAAGTAGACACTAGACTGTAGCACTATGGTTGTCATTCAGGGAGTAACATAACAACATAACTCACATAAATTTGCATCCAAGATGGTAATAAGCCCCGATGTACACATTAATGGTACCTCTTCAGTTCCAGATTAAGCACAGTTCCCTCGATCAACCAAATCATGAAAGATGAAACACACCTTCTACCTTTATGTACATATCACTCCTGATGGTTGCGAGTTATCGGAATCATTAAAATGTTGTGTGCATGCCGTAAAATCACCTTTTACTTGATGTAATATTAAAGCCATAGCTTGTTTAAGCATAATTACGTGAGAATATGTTGAAAAAATACTCTCAATACAATTCTCTCAAATCAACCTATAATGAAATCTCCTTTTAATTCACTGGCTAATAGTAATGACCACTGATGGAGACAACCCGATATGACCAACTTGAAAAAGAAGTAAGCATCCCAACTTTGTAACTTAATGCTTGTACTATCCTTGATTAAGAACCTATACTGAGCACAAATCACCTCTTAGTGCTATATACCTAAACCAATATAGGTAGTGCCTGAAATATTCACCTCTTGAACAATCCCCAACTTGGTGTGACACTGAGTACTACAACGTAACTCATTAAAGTGATAGTTATACACTGTGAGCACTACAATGTAACTCCTTGCATCATTTATAACTAGATTGTCAAGTCTTAATCTCTATGAAAGATGCCCAGACAAGTTATCTTGAGACCAATAACATATCTCCAAGATTAATAAGTACCCGTGAAATGTCACTTCAAAATCAAATCAATAATACCGTACAAAAACTCCGTAGTCATTTTGTTAAAGTTAACAATTCTAGCCGTGATATATGTATCCCCATGAAATTTGCAGGACCAAATACCACTCATTTACCAAATATTATCAAAAACTTATATACAAAAAAAAATGAAATTCATATTATAATTTTGGATAAATCCATTGTAAGTCCAGTCTGTGGAAAATTAGAAGGGGGGTTGAATAGTATTACCTGTTTTTAAGTTCTTTTAAATCTTTTGAGGACTTCTTAAAAACTTTGCTATTGGAAACCTTTGATTCGATTCTTATGTGTAATCAAAGAACACCAATATGAACTACACTCTAAACTAACTAATAATAAGTAATGAAAGTAAAGAGTAGAGATGGAAAGATTAAACTGGGACAAAAGGATTTATAGTGCTTCGGCTACGAAGCTCTTCTTCGCCCTACTACACTCCCCGAGTACCACACTCGATAGTTTCAAGCACTATGTCAACAACCTCCCTTAAGGCGGAGAAAACCGTACACGTCACTTAACTTGTTTGGTGAAAACTTATTTGGGGAAGTTTGGAGCTGATTTTGGGGGTAAAAATAGCTGTTATGTATTGTAAACTTATTTTTCCATTAAAACATTTCTTAATTATTCAAAAATAATTTGTAAAGTATATTTTTGAAAGAAATGTTTTGTCACATAAAAATGTGATGTCTAAAACTCAAATTTACTTCTTTGATCATTAGTTAAGTTGTAACTCTGTTCTAGTGTGATTTGTGTAGAAACGGGATCTTCCGATTAAAAACTTGTTTACGTTAATTTTAACGTAACGTGATTTCATATTTTGTCATCCTCAAAACGTGAAGTTATCAAAAGATAGAAATAACGTTTTAAGAACATTATTTGTATCAACACAGTCCATCAATCTCATTCATTGCAGCCCAACTTATAACATTCTCGGATCCAGCCCATAAGCCATAAAGCCCAATTGAAAATAGAAAAACCACAATAAGGCCGAATCCGGATACAATCCTCATGCGTATTAATGAAAATCTGTATCCTAATATTACTCATATTAAGAAATCCTAAACACATCACATGGTTATATCCGCCCCCTTTTCTCTCTTATCCTCTCACCATCAGATCTGCCTTATCCCTCCATCAACAAACCTCCCAGTCAATCTCATCTCCTTTATGAGCACAACACCATCAAAAACACACGAACAAAACACATAAACTACCGTCCTTATGGCTCCTTTTTCAAAATAATCAAACACAGAGTCAAACCCACCTATATTACTCTTGCTTGATCTTTCACGGCGTAGCTTCAAGGGAAATGACTTCAAGACCATTTTTTCTCTCTTTATGTTTGAAAAAAAAAGAAGATAAAGTTCTTATATACTGATGATGATGCTTATTTTTCATTTTTCTTGACTTTCGAACGTCTTGATTTATCATTGAATGGTACGAAAAAAATAAAGATGAGATCTTGCTATTATGTTTTCTTTTTTGTTTTGAGTGTAGCCGTAGATTGGATATGGGATGTAGGTTAGTTTGGGAGTTGTTGACTGTGGGATTAGGATAGAAGTGGTTTTGATGTTGTTAGTTTTGGTCTGGTTTTTGCTTGGCTGTGATTCCTTCTCCATTTCATTTCTTTTCTTTTTGGTTTTGGTATAGCTTGTCGACTGATTGTGTGTTTAAACTGAAATAAATGAGTTTTTTTTTTGGTATTTTGTTTGTGGTCATGGTCTTGGTGAAACTGTCTTCATCTTCTTTTTTTCTTTTTGGTTACTTTTCGAGAAACTTACTCGAAAACATGTTAAGAGACTTACTCAAAAACATGTCAAAAGACTTGCTTGAAAAGTCTTTTCGAATTTCTTTAAAAGAAAATCGAAAGTTTAGGGTTTTGTGACTTGCTCGAAAACATGTCAAAAGGCTTATTCGAAAATTCTTTAAACAATGTCTCATGATGCTTAATAGGACGGTACCTATTTGTTGAATAATTTACTTCGTTGCTTGCTGGGCTTCGGCCCGTATCTCAAACAATGTTTGAATCTTTGTGGTGGCTTTGACCATATTTTGTCTATGAATGCCAGGTAGGGGACAACGTCTCGCTTTTAATATCATGCTTATTTTCTCTTACGTTTATTTATAAACGTAAATATACAACCTAAGGTTATAACTTTATTGTGTGTATTTTGGACCAAGATTTTAGCACTCATATAATTTGACTGCTGACGGAGGGTCGCGACCCACTCCGTCTTTATCCTTAAGATACAAAGGGCTTAGAATACCCTAAGACTTGTAGGAAAGATAATGTGAATTGTAATGGATGTTATGTGTATACAAGACATATGTCCTGAATCATCCTTCGACATTGAAACTTGTAAATTAATGTGAATTGTAATGGATGTTATGTGTATACTAGGACACCTACTGATTGTACAAATAATTGCACAACCAGGCCTTCGATGATAAGTAGGTAGTAATTTGCGAGAGTAAAGTTAACTTACATCGTCTTGGCCCGACTAAGCTATTTATGGGAGAGAAATAGGACTTAGTGGGCGGTTGCACCTTGTTCGGAGATCATGGGGGCGTCCTATGATTTGTGGTATGACTAGGTCAAGAAGGTTCTCCGTTGTAGTCCCTTCGAGAGGGATACCCCGAAGGGCTTAAGGCTTCGATTGGCGGGTTCCCACATGGTAACCATTTCGTAGACGAATGGTTTTACGCCAATGAAACGTGTTAGGAGATTAACCTGGGCCTCCGAAGGGAGGGCTTTCTACAGGCTCGAAGGGGAGTCCTTTGACCCGTTCGGAGGGTACATCATCAACCCCCCAGTCAAAAGTGATATATACGTACAAGTATAAATTGTATTCTACTCAAAAAACCTACTACACTCTATCCCGTTCATCACAAATTTGAATATAATGAAGATAAGTGCTTAAACAAACTTTGCGCAATAAATGCGGCTAATAAATCCTCAACTACCACTCTATACTACAGCAGTGAAGACATCGATAAACATTTTTTCAAAAATTAAAAAATTAGGCTCCATGTATATCTCAAATTATAACTGCACGTGGATGGCTAGGATTAAACTACAAAGGATATTCATAAACCCTTCATACTTCCAACCCTAGATCGTATTTTCTTTTGCGCCCAAAATACATGTACACGACCCTGTGCTTTGTGCTTCAGTTGAGCTTAAAGGTAAGTTTTCCTTTCCGATCTTTGTCCTTTTGCGCTCATAGTCTCTAGTTGAAGATGACTATGGCGGCGAAAAGAACTATTAGGGAGCAAAAATGTACTCTATCAGAGCAGGCTCTAATAGAATTTCTTAAAATATATCCCATACCTAAAGAGTTTAAAGTTATGCTTCCCAATCAATACCAAAATGTTTTTTATGCTCCAGCGGGTTTTGTGGGGCTTTACGTGCATGCATTTACAGAATCTAACTTTAGGATTCCGAACCACCCCTTGATCCTGGAGTTTCTACAATATTATCAAGTACACACATCCAGGCTGAACCCGTTTGGCTTAACCAAGTTGAATACTTACATTGTTGTATGTAAAGCTTATGGGTATGAGCCAACACTGAATGTGCTTAGAGGCTTTATAAACCTTTGTCCTGGTGGTGATTGGTTAACATTGGCCAAAAGAAGTGAGCCCGATGTCCCTTGCTTAATAACTAAACCTTTTGTCAACATAAGAAAATGGAAAGGTCTGTTTTTCTATGTGCAAGATACGATCATACCTCCCAATTATCCAGCGTTGCTAGATAAAGACAATCGTTTTGACGAGAAACGCTTTGATGATCCTTTGCCACACTTCGTAAGAAGCTATCCCCTCTACCAACGTCTTGAACGTCACCCATTTGATGTGCAAACATTTCCTGAGCCAATACTGTTTCTGGCGGGCATTATAGATCATTGGGAAGGCTCTCCCTTGGAACCTGAGATAATCTGCAATGGGAAAAGTATGTATGTACCTATTCAAATAAAGTAAATGACTTATCTGATGGTATTTATCGCATTTACTTTTTCTGTAGGGATGGCATTCAGGAACTTCGTTGTAGCCCGTGGTACTAGAGAGCTTAGTTTTGTCCCCAAAGAGCCAAATAATGTGAACCATGAAGTAGGTTCTCCATCAACATCAATTAATAATGACGAGACTCCGCATTTTGTGGAGACTATAGCAGATTCCGATGATCCCCTTATCAAGGAATTTCAAACAAGTCTCATAAGGTCCTCCGGTCTTTCAGATAAGAAGAAAAGTAAGAAAGCAAAAGGTGCTATGCCTGTAAAGACTCTTCCGAAGAGGAAATTATCCCTTCCTACTCCTCCGACAAGAATGGTGAAGCCCAAAGGCTCTCATTCTAAAACCTTTATACCTACTCCTTTGACAATTCCTGAAGATGATACTCCTAGTAAGTTGTATTGCATACGTAATAAATGTCCTTCCTCATATAACTTGCGCTTCTGTCTTTCGCAGGTCTTCCCGATGTTAATGAACTACCCAATTCGACTGCGTGTCGCCACTTGGTTGAAAAATGACACCTGCTAAATGGAGGGGAATCTTGGATAACATGTCTATGGAAGAGCTTTGTAACTTTCATTCCAAAAGTTATGCTAGGCAGGCTGTTTTGGATAATCATCTTAATTCTAGGACAAGGGAATCGGTGCAAACGGCGTTGAATGTGAGAGTGAAAATGGATGCAATCCTAGCCAAAGAAAAAGCTAGGGATCATGAATATGACAAATTGGAGGCTAAGTGCAAAGAAGTATTGGAGAACTTTGAGAAGAATCCTTTTCTACAAGATATGCGAGCCAAGATTGACAGACTCGAGGGGCAATTAAATGAATCCCAAGCAAGGTGTGATAGGTTGAATTTATAGAGCCCAAATTGAAATGCTCGAATCCAAATGTACATGTCTGGAAACCGAAAGGTCTAGGCTGATTGAGCAGGAGGTCAAGCTTTGCGAGGAAATCGATAGTCTGAAATTCCAGTGTCGAAATTTGAAGAAAGACCGAGCTGAGGTACTTTCGAAGGTTGTTCCTCATGTGGCAATGAAATTGTATCGTAGCGACGAGGTGGTGGAAGTTATTGGGAAACTAGTGAACGCATCCATCTTTTATAGTACCTGTACCGCTTTGGAAGAAATTGCCCAGACAAAGAAGCCTGTGGTTTTGTCGGAGGTACCATACTATCGCTCTGGTTCTGGGCAAGAATTTAATGAGGCTGGCGATGCGTTTACGTCAACAGAGTACCCTTTCCTAGCCGAGGTAACCAAAGATCCGCTAGCTCCCATAGAAGAACTTTTAGCGAAGAAGCCGATGAAGGTCCACCATCCATCTTCAACAAAGAAATCTGCTTATGTTCTGCCTTGAAAGGATCTCTAGGCGTAACGCCCCAACGTGTTTAATGTTTGTTTGTTTAAGACAATTTATCTTTGTTGTTGTATGGGCTTCGACCCATGCGTTAGACAATTGTTTAAACTCTTTTTGCTTTGATCATTGGTGGTCTTGTCAATGTTAAGTAGGGATAATAATCCGCTATGAATGTCATGCTTTTCTTCTCGTACCCTTATTATAAACGTACATATACAACCTAAGGTTATAACCTTATTGTGTGTATTTTGAACCAAGATTTCCGCAATCGTATAATTTGACTGCGACAGAGGGTCGCGACCCACTCCGTCTTTATCCTTAAGATACGAAGGGCTTAGAATACCCTAAGACTATATAGGAAAAGTTAATGTGAATTAATTTGGATGTTATATGTATATAAGACATGTGTCTTGGTTCATCCTTCGACATTGAAACTTGTAAAGTACTTGGCTGAGCAAATCTTTGTTGTAAATAACGAAACAAGAGATTTTGAGGGAAATAATTTATATCATTAAGTGGGTAAGGAGGATTACGTCATTTTAAGAAATGAACACTAAGACGCCTACCATTAATGCTTTTTTCCCAAATGAGAAGAATGCGTTACATGAAATTGAAAAACAAACTGATTGTTTTAAATGTAGTAAGTTTTATATGTAAAACTTACGAAGATTGGTACCATTCCAAGTCCTATCCATGGTCTCCCCTTTAAGCGTTGCGAGCTTGTAAGCATCGTTTCCGTAGGCTTCCAATATAACATAGGGTCCTTCCCATGTTAGCCCTAGTTTTCCTTCGTATTCAGCCTTGCTTGCGCTGTTTAGACGAAGGACATATTCACCTGGCTTGAACGTGGAGGGTTGAACTCGGTTGTTATAGTACTTTTCAAACTTCTGTTTATAGATAGCCTCTCTAATTGAAGCTACTTCTCTTCTCTCTTCGAGAAGATCAAGATTTTCCCGAAGACTTTCTGCATTTGTCTTTTCCTCAAAGTTCACAATACGTTCCGTTTCGATGCTTATTTCGGAGGGTATAACAGCCTCCGTTCCATAAGTAAGGCTGAAAGGAGTATCCCCATGGCTTGACTTGGGGTGTGTCCTATGTGCCCGCAGAACTTAGGGTAGTTCGTCTACCCACCCATGATGGCTTCGTCCTAACCTCTTCTCAATTCCAATAATAATATCCCTGTTTGTGACTTCTACTTGTCCATTACCTTAGGGATGATAAACGGAAGTGAATGACTGTTTGATCTTTAGGCCTTTGCAGAAGGTTACGAACACCCCTTCAGCGAACTGCTTTCCATTGTCGGAGATGATAATGTGAGGGACACCAAAACGACAGATTATGTGTTCCCACATGAATTTTTCCATATGCCTTCCTGTCACTGACGCCAAGGTCTTTGCTTCGACCCACTTGGTGAAGTAATCTATGGCTACGACCAAGAACTTTACTCCTCCCGGAGCTACTGGTAGGGGTCTGACTATATCAATTCCCCATTGACAGAAGGGCCATGCTGAGGTGACATATGTTATGTCTTGCTTAGGCATTCTTGGAAATTTGGAGTCGATCTAAAAAGCTTCGCATTTTTGTATTATCTCTATTACGTCTCTATGCACAGATGGCCAATAATACCCTAACTTCATAACTTTTGCAACAACGGAGCGAGGGTCTGCATGCAACCCGCAAGATCCCTCGTGAACCTCATAGATGATGTTCGAAGCCTGTTTTGGTCCCACACAACGAAGCCATGGAGATAAGAAGGATCTCCTATAAAGGTTATCCCCAATGAGCCTATATTGGGGAGCTTTGATCCTCACCTTTCGAGCAAGCTTAGGATCTTTTGGCAGAATACCACTGATCAAATACTCCCTAATCGGAGTCATCCAATTGGTGCCTTCCTCGAGTATGATGTCAGAGACTTCGCCTCGTTTAATTGACCTATCAATCAACACTTCTACCAAAACTTCCTTCGTTAAATGAGCAAATGCCATTGAAGCCAGCTTGCTTAAGGCATCTGCTTTATTGTTTTGATTTCTGCGAACATGTGCTATATCATAGGTTTTGAAGCTTTGAAGGAGTTCTATGGCTTTATCCAAATATTGTTTGATAGTGAGCTGCCTTGCTTCATAGGCGCCCGTATTTGATCGAAGGTCTCTTGGATGTCGGAGAGGAGGTCCTCTTCGGTTCTTCTTTTTATTACCATGTCATCAACGTAGGCTTCCAAGTTCCTCCTAATTTGCTTGTGGAAGGCTTTATCTACTAACCGTTGGTAAGTTGCCCCTGTGTTCTTCAGACCGAAGGGCATTTTCTTGTAGCAATAGACACCCTTTTCTGTGTAGAAGGCTGTCTTTTCTTCATCTTCCTCAGCCATTTGTATTTGGTGATACCCTTTGTAGGCGTCCAGAAAACATTTCAGACGGAACCCTGGTGGAGGGTAGCAGTCCTTCGGGCAAGCTTTATTGATGTCGGTGAAGTCAACGCACATACGCCACCCTCCATCACTTTTCTTTACCATGACTGGCTTGGCAACCCAAGTCTGGTATTTCACTTCCCTGAGAATTCCTACTCGCACAAGCTCATCCACCTCTTTGCAAGCAGCTGCATTTCTTTCTGGTGCCAGGCTTCGTCGCTTCTGCTTAATTGGTTCAATGTGCTTGAACTCGTTAAGCTTGTGTTCTGTGCCTAAGGGCTTGCCATCGATCATAAGGGTCCTGGGAACTCCTGTCATGTCTGAGTATGTACATGCGAACACATCTTTGTTGGCTTTGAGTAGCTTTTCCAGGTCTGATTTGAAGTTAGCAGGGAGTTGTTTTCCGATTGCCACTGTTTGCTCTGGATAGAGCTCATTTATCAAAATACGCTCTTCGGCATCTGTACAACTTAGAATATCCTTCGGAGGCTCCTCCGGACTTTCCCTAATCTTTTTGCCACTATCTCCCACTTGTCCTTGACTGTAACTGGAGAACACGGTTCCTATCCCATAAGGTGTATGGAACTTTACCGCTGCATGTATAGTGGAGACTACGATACCCATCTTTTGCATGGCGGTCGTTCCTATCAGCAAGTTTTAAGGAGAGTTGGACCTTACGATAGCGAACATGAGGGTTTCTGTCCTTGCGAGCTTGCCTTCTCCAATTGTTATTTCCAACGGAACTTCTCCCAGAGGCCACGAATGTTCACCAGAAAATCCCACCAAAGGTATCTTCGAATCAACCCGCTGCGACCTGATCGAAGGCTTGAGCTTAAGAAAAAAATGCTCATAAATGATTTCACAGGAGCTTCCATAGTCCATATAGGCTCTATTCACTTATCGGTTGGAAATGAGGACTTTGATGACTACCGGATCATTCGAAGGGACTTGGCTCATAAGAGGAGGAAAAGTTACTTCCCCTACTGCATTACCCTCCTGCTCCGTTACCTTTCTTTTCAAGCTGGCTTCGCCCCAACGAACCATGAGTATTGGGGCTTCGAGAGGAGTAGTATCTTTAGCCAATTGAGTGTCGGTCATCTTTTCCTTTCCCTTCTTTATGCCCTTCACCAAGTGTGCCAATTGCCCGGACTTCACAGCTTCTTCTATCTGTTTCTTTAGCTTTCTACAACTGTTCGTATCATGACCATAATCTTCGTGAAAGTGACAATACTTACTAGTATCCCTGTTTTTGCCCTTACTTTTCATACGACGGGGTGCTTCGAAGGCCTTAGTAGCCCTCTCCGTAGCAAGTATTTCCTTTGGAGACTTGATTAGACTTCTTAATAAACCATGGTTGGGGCCTTTGTTATACGAAGAAAACCTGTCTCTGTTCTTGTTCTTGTTCTTTGACCCTTCCCACGAAGAATGCTTTGAAAACTTGCTGTTGCTGTCTCTGTCTATCGGAGCCCCATTAGTGAATACCTCTTTCGCTTCGATCCAAGTATACGTCTTTTCCATTAACCCTATGTAAGTTTTCGGAAGGTCAGTGGACAAGAATTCAACCAAACTCCGATTTCCGAGACCATGTACGAAACCCGAAATACGCTGATCTTCATGAAGACCCAAAATCTGCAAAGTCTCATCGGTGTACCTAGTAACGAAGGCCCTTGTGCTTTCGTTTTCCTTTTGTTTGATGTTGTGCACCGTTAAATGAGTCCTTGTGAACTTCTTTTGCTGACTGAAGTGTGATCGGAACTTAGCCTTAAGATCATCAAGATTGACGATGCTACCGGGCTTTTGGCCATTCCACCAAATACGAGCAGAATCCCGTAGGGTGTATGTAAACATTTGACAGGCCACCGGAATAACCCATTTTTGTATTTTGATAGCCCCTTCGAACAAGTGTAAGAAATTGTCCGGATCCCCCTTCCCATCATAAGTGTAACACCCCAACCCGACAAGGGTAAAGATATCACAATAATGGATTCATATCAGATCAAAACAGAGCATACACCTACAGTAATACAAAAATCTCGAAGGATTACAATTGAAATACTGAATCTACAAGGTTACAATGAAAACTTTCAAAACTAATTCTAGATATAATGTCTTCTATCCAATTCTAATCCAGAATAGCTACCAAGCCTTCTAAGTCCAGAGGTACACTCTCACTCATCCCCAGCTTCCTACTAAAACCTGCCGCAGGAAAATAAATGCGGCTGAGCTACGAGAGCTCAGTGAACAGATATATAGATGACAGAAACAATAACAGATAACAATACAGAAGCAAATCCGAAATACAGATTATACAGATACTGAATTAAAGTGAAAGAATAGGAAAGGAATAAGGGTAAAAGAAAAGAAATGAGAAAGGGATAATGCACAAACCAGGTTTAGGGAAATACAGAAATCCATCATGAGCCCAGAGATAACAGATAATATCATAACAGAGTAATCATATAATAATCCAGAGGGGATACCTCTCAAGTAACAGATAATATGAGGGGTGACCTCATGTATCAAATCGGAGTGATCAGCTCCCAGATATATGTGAAAGAGTGTATCGCACACACCATCAGTCACCAGATATAATAATAAACATATAACATAAACAGATAACAGATAACAGAGTCAGAACTAGGATGCATCCATGCGCCCCCTGTGGCCAGAAACTCCTTAACACACCAGATAAAATACATCAGGGATGGGACAGGTCATCACTCTCCTGCCCTAGAGTCATGCCATCGGTGCATCAATGACATGGACATGAAACCCTCATGCCTAGTGATTGGCTCGGATATCAGACTGTGGTCAAGGTCAGATGTCATATAACAAACAGAGTCATATCTAAGGGTTCATGGCAGAAGGGTCATGTCAACAATTCAGAATAAGATAATAAGGTTTAAATCAGAGTTTATCAGATTAAGTTTAATATCAAAGCTTAAGTTCAGATTAAAAGGTTTATTTCCAATAGTCCAAAAGAGTATATCAAAGGTTAATGATTACAAATTTATAGCAATAATCCATTTCAGAAGTTCCTGTCAAAAGTTCATTTAAATCAATCCTTTAATAATGGTTTTCATTGAAATGATCTTACAAAATAGTTTTCATAAAAATGGTCTTCCAAAACTTTTAGTAACTTCCATTTCAAGTGGTATCGCTTCTTTTTAAAATAACTGGTTAAGGTTTACCAAAATCAAATCAAAATTTCCAACAGATATATCAGGTTAAGGTTCAGAACAAGGTTCACAGATCAGATTCAATTAAGACTCACAAATTCAGGGTTCAGAACAAGAGATCAATCAGAGTTCAGGAAAAAGGTTCAGAATACAAGAATCATAGCAGAGGTTCAAACAAAAAGGTTCAAGACAAACAGATCACAACAAAGATTCACAACAGAAGGGAACATAGCAGTGGTATCGGAGATCCTAATAAAGAAAATGTAAAACTGAAAGAAAAGGGAATGAAAAACCCTTACTGAAAAAGGGCAGAATATCTGTACCTTATTAGCACAGCAGAAAATCAAACAAACACAGAACAAATGATCAGGACTTCTCCTCCTTCACACCTAAGGAAGAGGAAGACAGAATTACTAAAGTTTCTTATTCAGATTATTCCTTTTAGTTTATCTCTTCATTTTATGAACTTTCTATTTTTAGTAACTTTCCAGATTTAGTAAGTTCCCATAATTAGCAGGTTTTCCAGAATTAACATATATTATCATTCCAGATTAGGTTTAACCCTTATTCAGAGATTATTATGGAATACAGTACATTTTATCAAGTTACAGAAGTTTAGGGTTTTAAATGTAACTTCATAAATTCCAAGGTCATTAGTGAAAATACTTTAAGTTACAGAATTATACACTCATTTTATTCAGAATTACATTTTATTCCCTTAAGTTTCACAATTTACAGATTACACCCCTTTAGTTACATAATTTACAAAACCAACCTTATAATTACATATTTTACAAATTAAACCCTACAATATCCATATTTACCAACCAAGCATATTATATGTCATAATTACAGAATATACCATCAGAATTTAGTACTTTACAGATTTGACCCCTCAGAATTCAGAATTTACATATTTAGTCCTTTAAGTTTACAAAACATATATATTAAGTCATAATTCATAACAATTACATAATTAGCCCAAAAATCCTCAAATTTACACAACACCCTTTTTATATCAGTATTAACTCAAAACAACTTCAGAATTTCAGATTTACACTTTTGGTCCCTCACTTTTAATTAATTTCCAATCGAAACCCTAATATGCCATTAATTCATTATATTGCAATATTTACACTTAGGACCCCAAAGTTATATTTTTCCCACATTCTTACAGATGTATATGATCTTACAAAAATATCCCAGAAGTTTCAAAGTTGGCAAAACAGGTCCTTATACTTTTACTTTAGATCGGATTTCACTTTTCACAAACAATTAGAAACCCTACTATTCACCAATCATTGAACTATCATTTATTCATCATTAAAACACATTAAATGATCAGATTCATGCCCAAGAATTCAAACCCTAGTTACCCCGATTTCCATTTTATTTTATTTCTTTGTTTTCATGAAATCCGGTTTATACAATAATTCACCACGTTAATTTTAGGCCTCCAAAAATCAAACTCATATTTTTCCCAGATCATATGACTCATAAGGAACCCACGAAAAATAATTAGCATGCCCATAAAAATTGTTTATCATATATTGCATATTTACGTACGTTTTAGACATCAAAATTACAACGACATGATTTAGGCTACTATAATTCGATCTATCATTTTTCCCAGGTCTATTACATCATATGAGGTCTAAATAAAATAGCTATCATGTCCAGAAATCGGATTACATATTTTTGTGATTTACGTGTTCTTTGCTCATTATATTTTCATACGCATAGATTAGCATGCATGCTTCGATTCATATAATTTATATGAGTTATATATCATGTAGAGATCACAGGAAAATTTCCATCTTAATTTTAAAACGTTTGGTTTAGTCGTATGAATTATTACCTTGTTTTTGAGCAATTCGACAAGAAATCAAGAACAAGAATGAACCAATGACAAAACGCAGCAACCCTTATTTTTCCTATCTTCCTTGCACCTCCAAGAACCCCAGAAAAATCCTTGTACACGTCCAGAAATCTTGTGGATGCCTTGGTCGATTTTCTTTGTATCGCTAGGGTTTATGGTTATGTTTTGCGATTTGTTTTTGATAGGAAAAATAAAGGATTTGTTTTAATCTTGTGGAAACCAACTTTGGGAGGGCAAGGATCAGATTTTCGGTATATAGAATCAAGAATTATTTGGGTTGATTTTCTTTAATCTTTTCCTTACTTTGTTTTACATTTTATTTAATTAAAAGAATTACACAATATATTTAGTTAATATGTATAAATTCGGAATTTTATATAAATGTGTATGATTATTTTTTTGAACATTGAAAATGATGTAACATTGTCCCAGAAATTATTTTGTTTCAGATATAGTTCGATTTCAGATGTTTTGGAATTATTTCGGAATTTTATAAGTTGTTTAATAAGGTTTTATATTATCAGGGGTAGTTTGGTCATTTTACGGGTTATCTGAATTTCAGGTATTACAATAAGTCCCAATGTGCGAAGGCATTTTCAACCCATCAGGCAATGGGTAATCTTCTATCCACCTAACGAAGGGTGTAGCTGAACCCATAGGGTCTGAGTATAGACAATTGTAAGGTGGTGCATACATGGGAACGGGATTATAGGGATTGTTGCTTTGGGGCATTCCCATAGGAGTTTGACTTGGGTAGGACTGATAAGGTGCATTCATTGCAAACGGGTAACCGTTTCCCATGGCATACGGAGGGCACGCCGTGGGATGTCTAAAGGGTATGCTGCCAAAAGCTTAAGGGAGGCTTGGGTTATTAGGCTGTCCATTTACTGGAGGATAAAAATTTTGAGGATAAGACTGAGTTTAGAACAAGGGGTACATACCATTGGGAGGAAGATTTCCTCCCATATTAATTGTTGGCGGATTGCCTTCTACGCCTGATGCATGACAAGGCTGTAACGGAACCCCAGCTTCAGTCCTTCCAAGACGAGCTGCTAGCAATGGAGACAAAGTCACCCCCACTTCTTTCCTTCGTTGGCAACTACCGTTTGAGCCTTCGGTAACCACCCCTTCCTTCCTTGTCGGAGCCCTCTCAGGGACTCCTTTGAAACCAACGGACCTTCTGCCTAGCCTTCGACCGAATGAAGACCCAATCCTTAAGGCCGATAGAGTTGCTCCTTGGGTCGGAGGCCTAGTTTCCATCTCCATTTCTTCATCATACTCATCACTTGAGTATTCCAACTCCCTTCGCATCTCAGCATTCCTGACTTTCCTTTTGCGAGCCCTTAGGAGGGATTCCAACACTTCGTGGTTGGCTTCGACAAAGGCTGGGCTAATAATGGGCTCCGGATTGGCTGATGTCGAAGCATGAGGGTTGGGTGTTGTTTCTAGGTGAGAACGTGTTGTGAACGTGGAGGCGGTTATTGGGGGAAGGTTGTTAGAGTCATTGATTGGTATGTGTGATGATAAGTAGGTTGTAATTTGTGAGAGTAAAGTTTACTTACATCGTCTTGGCCCGACTAAGCTATTTATAGGAGAGAAATAGGACTTAGTGGGCGGTTGCACCTTGTTCGGAGATCATGGGGGCGTCCCATGATTTGTGGTAACCGCTAGGGCTTTGTAACCCACGATCTCTATTTTGGCGGGAAGGCCTAAAGGAAGAGGAGACGTGGGTATGACCAGGTCAAGAGGGTTCTCCGTTGTAGTCCCTTCGAGAGGGATACCCGAAAGGGCTTAAGGCTTCGATTGGCGGGTTCCCACATGGTAACCATTTCGTAGACGAATGGTTTTATGCCAATGAAACGTGTTAGGAGATTAACCTGGGCCTCCAAAGGGATGGCTTTCTACAGGCTCGAAGGGGAGTCCTTCGACCCATTCGGAGTGTACATCATCACCTACCATTAATGCTTCTTTCCCCAAATGAGAAGAATGAAATACATGAATTTAAAAAAAAACTAAGTGTTTTGAAATGATGTAAGTTTTATATATAAAACTTACTAAGGTTAGTACCATTCCAAGTCCTATCCTTGACATCTCTTGAGAGTATTTCGAGCTTATATGCTCCATTGCCGTAGGCTTTCGATATGACGTAGGCTCCTTCCCATGTGGGCCCTAGCTTTCCTTCATACTCAGCTTTGCTTGCGATGTTTAGCCGAAGGACATATTCACCTGGCTTGAATGTTGAGGGTCTGACTCGGTTGTTGTAGTACTTTTAAAACTTTTGTTTGTAGATAGCCTCTCTAATTGAGGCTATTTCCCTTTGTCCCTCGAGTAGATCAAGGATTTCCCGAAGCCTATCTTCATTTGTTTTTGCCTCAAAGTTCACAATATACTCTGTTTCAATGCTTATTTCTGAGGGTATAACAACCTCTGTTCCATAAGTGAGGCTAAAAGGAGTCTCCCCATGGCTTGACTTGGGGTGCGTCCTATGCGCCCACAGAACTTGGGGTAGTTCGTCTACCCACCTATGATAACTTTGTCCTAACCTCTTCTCAATTCCATTGACAATATCCCTGTTGGTAACTTCTACTTGTCTGTTACCCTGAGGATGGTACACGGAAGTGAACGACTGTTTGATCTTTAGGCCTTCGCAGAAAGTTGGGAACAACCCTTCGGCGAATTGTTTCCCATTGTCAGAAATGATGATGTGAGGGACTCCAAACCGGCAAATTATGTGTTCCCACACGAACTTTTCCATATGCCTTCCTGTTACTGATGCCAAAGGTTCAACTGCCTCTCTATTTATTGATGGCCAATAATATCCTAGCTTCGTTATTTTTGAGACAATGGAGCGAGGACCTGCTTTCAAGCGGCAGGATCCTTCATGAACCTCGTAGATGATGTTCGAAGCATGCTTTGGTCCCACACAACGAAGCCATGGAGATAAGAAGGACCTCCTATAGAGATTATCCCCAATAAGTCTATATTGGGTAGCCTTGACCCTAACCTTTCATGCTAGCTTTGGATCTTCTAGCAGAATGCCACTTATCAAGTATTCTCTTATTGGAGTAATCCAATTGGATCCTTCTTCAACTATGATGTCAGACACTTCATTTCATTTGATTGATCTTTCGGCTAATACTTCAACCAAGACCTCTTTTGTTAGGTGAGCAAATGCCATTGAAGCCAACTTTCTTAATGCATCTGTTTTCTTATTTTAGTTCCTGCGAACATGTTCAATAGCATAGGACTCGAATCCACAGAGGAGTTCTTTAGCTTTTTCCAAATACTGCTTGATGGTGGGCTGCCTAGCCTCATAAGAGCCTTTGATTTGGTTCTCTACTAGCTGTGAATCAACAAAAATGGTGAGATCACGAACCTGCATGTGCTTTGCTAGTCGAAGGCCAGCTAACAAAGCTTTATACTCAGCTTCATTGTTTGTAGCCTCGAACTCGAAACGTAATGCATAAGTGTACTTCTTTCCCTCAGAACTAACCAACATTATACCTGCTCCCGATCAATCGGAGCTTGAGGCTTCGTCAGTGTACAATTTCCACCCTTCCTTTGTCTTTGGGGGCTTTCTCTTTGGAATTTCATTGTCTTGACTGGGTCTGGAGGGTGTTTCAGCAAGACAGTCTGCAAGTATCTGACCTATGACGAAGTTTCGACCTTTGTACTCTATCTCTTGCTCTACAAGTTGGATAGCCCATTTGGCCACCCTATCTGATATCTCAGGCTTCGACAGTATATACTTGATTGGCCATGCAGACGATACGGAGGTCATGTCTTGCTTAGGCAGTCTTGAAACATTAGAGTGGATCTGACATGCTTCACACTTTTGTATGATTTCACCTGCGTCTCTATGCATTGACGGCCAATAATATCCAAGCTTCGTTATTTTTAAGACAACGAAGCGAGGACCTGCGTGCAAGCCGCAGGATCCTTCATGAACCTCGTAGATGATGTTCGATGCTTGTTTTGGTCCCACACAACGAAGCCATGGAGATAAGAAGGAACTCCTGTAGAGATTATCCCCAATAAGTCTATATTGGGGAGCCTTGACCCTAACCTTTCGTGCTAGTTTTTTATCTTTTGGCAGAATACCACTTATCAAGTATTCTCTTATCGGAGTCATCCAATTGGATCCTTTTTCAAGTATGATGTCAGACACTTCACTTCGTTTGACTGACCTTTAGACCAACACTTCAACCAAGACTTCCTTTGTTAGGTGAGCAAATGCCATCGAAGCCAGCTTGCTTAATGCTTCTGCATTCTTTTTTTGGTTCCTACAAACATTTTCTATAGCATAGGACTCGAATTCACGGAAGTGTTCATTAGCTTTTTCCAAATATTGCTTGATGGTGGGCTACCTAGCCTCATAAGAGCCTTTGATTTGGTTTGCTACTAACTGTGAATCAAAAAAAATAGAGTGATCACGAACCTCCATGTCCTTTGCAAGTCGAAGGCCAGCTAACAAAGTTTCATACTCAGCTTCATTGTTTGTAGCCTCGAACTCAAAACGTAATGCATAAGTGTACTCCTTTCCTTCTGGACTGACCATAATTAGACCTGTTCCTGAACCAATGGAGCTGGAGGCTCCATCAGTGAACAATTTCCACCCTTCCTTTGTCTTTGAGGGCTTCTTCTTTGGGGTTTCTTTATCTCGACTGGGTCCGGAGGGTCTTTCGGCAAGGAAATCTGCAAGTATCTGACCCTTGATGGAGTTTCGGCCTTTATACTCTATGTCGTGCTCTCCCAATTTAATAGCCCACTTGGCTACTCTACCTGACTTCTCAGGCTTGGACAGTATCTGTTTGATTGGATTTTCAGTCAATACCATGATGGGATGAGCTTAAAACTACCTTCGAAGGCGCCTTGCAGCATAAACCAAGGCTAGAATTAACTTTTCCAACTCCGGGTAGTTCAATTCAGCTCCTTGTAGGACTCTGCTAACGAAGTAGATTGGGACTTGCTTCTTTTCCCTTTTCGCCAAGAGCACAGCATTAATGCTTTCGAAGGAAACCGCAATGTACATGAACAACACTTCGCCTTTGATTGGGGCTGTAAGTGTTGGTAATATTTCTATGAACGCTTTCAACTTTTGGAAACCGGCTTGTGCTTCACAACTCCATTGAAAAGTCTTCTTATCTGCACACCCTTTGAGTATCTTGAAAAACGGAAAAGATCGATCCGCGCCCTTCGATAGGAACCTGCTAAGTGCTGCGAGCTTCCCATTTAGGCTTTGTACCTCTTTCAGTGAATTCGGAGCTTGTAGATCAGTGATGGCTTTGACCTTCGAAGGGTTAGCTTTAATTCCTTGCTTTGTAATCAAATGTCCCAAAAATTGTCCTTCTTCTATACCAAAAGAACATTTCTTTGGGTTAAGCTTCATGCTGATTGCCTTATTTGATCGAAGGTTTCTTGAATGTCGAAGAGTAAGTCTTCTTCGGTTCTGCTCTTGATTACCATATCATCAACATTAGCCTCCAAGTTTCTTCCTATCTGCTTATTGAAGGCTTTGTCTACCAATCGTTGATAGGTTGCCCCTACGTTCTTCGGACCGAAGGGCATTTTCTTGTAACAATAAATGCCTTTTCCTGTGTAGAAGGCTGTCTTCTCTTCGTCTTCCTCTGCCATTTGTATATGATGATACCTTTTGTAGGCATCCAAAAAACATTTCAAACGGAACCCCGAGAGGGATTCGATCTTCCAATCAATTTCTGGCAAAGGGTAGCAGTCCTTTGGGCAAGCTTTGTTGATGTCGATGAAGTCGACACACATACGCCACCCTCCGTCACACTTTTTCAACATAACTGGATTTGCTACCCAGGTTTGGTATTTCACTTCTCTAAGTATTCCTGCTCGTACAAGTTCATCCACCTCTTTCCAAGCGGCTGCGTTCCTTTCAGGTGCTAGGCTTCGTCGCTTTTGCTTAATTGGTTAAGTGTGTTTGAACTCATTAAGCTTATGCTCTGTGCCGAAGGGCTTGCCATCGATCATAAGTGTCCAAGGAACCTCTGTCATGTCTGAGTACGTCCATGCAGGGAGTTGCTTCCCGATTACCATCGTTTGCTCGTGATAGAGCTCATTTACCACAATGCGTTCTTCAGCATCTGCACAACTTAGAATGACTTTCGAAGGCTCCTTATGAATTTCTTTGATCTTCTTACCAATGTCTCCTGCCTTTCCCTGGTTGTAGCTGGAAAGTACGGTTCCTATTCCATAGTGTGTATGGAATTTTACCGCTGCGTGTATGGTGGAGACTACGATACCCATCTTCTGCATGGCAGTCCTTCCTATCAACAAGTTATAGGGAGAGTCGGACCTTACGATAGCGAAGGTGAGGGTTTCTGTTCTTGCGAGCTTAACTTCTCCAATTGTTATATCTAACGGTACTTCTCCCAGAGGCCAATAATGCTCGCCTGAGAATCATAGCAAAGGTATCTTTGAATCAACCCACTGCGACCTGATCGAAGGCTTGAGCTTTATGAAACAGTGCTCACATATGATTTTGCAGGAGCTTCCGCAGTCCATGTAGGCTCTGTTTACTTCCCGGTTGAAAATTAAGACTTTGATGACTATTGGGTCGTTCGAAGGGACCTGGCCTGTAATGGAGGGAAACGTTACTTCCCCAACCTCGTTTATCTCCTTTTCCGTCACCTTTCTTTTCAGGCTGGCTTCGCCCCAATGAACCATGAGTATTGGGGCTTCGAGAGGAGTAGTGTCTTTGGCCAATTGAGTGTCGGACATTTTCTCCTTGCCCGTCTTTATGCCCTTCACCAAATGTGCCAACTGCTCGGACTTTACGGCTTCTTCTATATGCTTCTTTAATTCCCTGCAACTGTTGGTTTCATGGCCATAATCTTCGTGGAAGTGACAATACTTGGTTGTATCTCTGTTTTTACCATTGCTTATCCTGCGGGGGGTGGTTCAAAAGCCTTAGCAGCCCTCTCCGTTGCGAGTATTTCCTTCGTAGATTTAGTCAGGCTTCTTAACAAATCGTGGTTAGGACCTTTGTTGTACGGACAGAACCTGTCCCTGTTCTTGTTCTTTGATCCTTCCCACGCAGAGTGCTTTGAGAACTTGCTGTGGTTTTATCTGTCGGTCGGAGCACCATTATTAGATACATCCTTTGCTTCAATCCTAGTATATGTGTTTTCCATTAACGCCTTGTAAGTTGTCGGAAGGTCAGTGGACAAGAACTCCATGAAGCTTCGATTTCGTAGGCCATGTACGAAGCCAGAAATGCGCTGATCTTCATGTAGACCCAAGATCTATAGAGTTTCATCGGTGTACCTTGTGACGAAATCTCTTGTGCTTTTGTTCTCCTTTTGTTTAATGTTGTACACCGTCAGATGGGTCCTTGTAAACTTCTTTTGCTGACTGAAGTGTGATCGGAACTTAGCCTTTAGGTCATCGAGGTTGACAATACTGCTAGGCTTTTTTCCATTCCACCAAATATGGGCAGAATCTCGAAGGGTGTACGTAAACATGTGACAGGCTACAAGCATGACCCACTTTTGCATTCTAATGGCTCCTTCGAACAAATGTAGGAAATTGTCCGGATCCCACTTCCCATCATAAGTTCCAATGTGTGCAGGCATTTTTAACCCATCAGGCAATAGGTAGTCTTCTATCCACCTAACGAAGGGTGTAGCCAAACCCATAGGGTCCGAATATAGGCAACTATAAGGTGGTGCATATATAGGGACAGTATTGTATCGATTATGGTTCGGGAGTACTCCCATAGGAGTTTGGCTAGGGTAGGATTGGTAGGATGCGTTCATGCCGAAAGGTTAACTATTCCCTATGGCGTACAGAGGGTACACCGTAGGATGTCCGAAGGGTATGCTCACATAATGTTGAGGGAGGCTATGGTTGTTAGACTGTCCAGTTACCGGGGGATACAAACCCTTAGGGTAAGACTGAGTTTGGAATGAGGGGTACATACCATTGGGAGAAAGGTTTCCACCCATATTAATCGGAGGCGGATTGCCTTCTACGCCTGATGCGTGAGAAGGCTGCAATGGAACCGCTGCTTCAGTCCTTCCAAGATGAGTTGCTAACAACGGAGGAAGATTCACCTCCGTTTCCTCCCTTCGTTGACTTCTCTTATTCAAAACTTCAGTTACCGCCCCTTCTCTCCTAGTTGGAGACCGCTCCAGGACTCCTTCGAACCCAACAGACCTTCTGCTTGGCCTTCGACCAACTGGTGACCCTATCCTTAGGGCCGATTGCGTTGTTCCTTGTGTCGGAGGCCTAGGCTCCATTTCCATCTCTTCATCATAATCGTCACTTGAGTATTCCAACTCCCTTCGCATTTCAGCATTTCGAACTTGTCTTTTGCGTGCCCTTAAGAGAGATTCCAATGCTTCGTAGTTAGCTTCGACGAAGGCTGGGCTAATGACAGGTTCCGGATTGGCTGATGTCGAAGCATGATGGTTAGGTGTTACTTCTGGGTGAGATCGTGCTGTGAACGTGGAAGCGGTAATTGGGGGAGGTTATTAGAGTCATTAACTGGTATTGGCGCCAAGGTCGAGAAACCCGATTGGGGAGTAATTTTTCTCCCTTGATCCGTGCCAGATATATAGCGAATGTAGTTGGTTGGTTATAAGCTTGGAAATAACGAGACCAATTGTAGCGGTCCCACGGATGGCGCCACAGATTGTACAATAAATTGCACAAACAGGGCTTCGATGATGATCAAAAGATATAGGGGATGTTGAGGTTGCGCCAAGCTTATCTTTAACCTGAAATAAGAAATCTAAGACACAACGTTAAGTGATTGCGCAGGGGTTGGAACCTGCGAACCACCTCCAGCGTGCGAGTAAGTGTGTGATATGATAAGGTGGTAGTTAAATGTGAGAGTCAAGTTTGCGTACCACGGTTCTCAGCCCGTCTAAGCTATTTATAGGGGAGGAAATATGCCTTAGAGACCTCTTGCATGAATATCGGAGATCATGGGGGCATCACATGATTTGTGGTAACTGCTAGGGCTTAACGACCCACTACCTCTTTCTTGGCAGGAAAGCTCAAGGAAAAAGGGGACGTGGGTATGACCAAGTCAAGGTGTTCTCCTTTCTAGTATCCTCGAAGGAGGTACCCCGAAGGGTTTAAGGCTTCGATTGGCGGTTTCCAAACTGGTAACCATGTCATAGATGAATGGTTTTACGCCAATGAAGATTTTTGGAGGTTGACCTGGGCCTTGGAGTAGAAGGCTTTGTACAGGCTCGAAGGGGTGTCCTTCGACCCATTTGGAGGGTACATCATCAACTAGCATAAACTAAAACATGTTGTCACACAAGTATAATCAACAAGTCACAAAACAAGCAATCACATAATGCAAACATAAAGGTAAAGTAGTAAGTAAAAGAAACCGCCAACCGAACACGATGATTTATAGTGGTTCGGTCACGGAGCTCCTCTCCACCCTACTCCACTGCCTGAATACCCAACTCGAGAGTTAATTCATTAGATCAACAAGCTCCCTTCTCGGTGGAGAAAACCTTACAAACGTCACTTACACTTTTTCCAGTACAAAGCTAAATACCGGGTTCTAGTTCGAGGTAGAACCAACCTGACGTCGCTTATACAATATTTCTGACATTAAGCTAGATTTCGAGTTCTTTTAAAAGGGTACAACCACTCCTATTATGTTTTATAGCCCAACATAAAAATCGTGTGTTTTATGGCACAAACACATAAACCATCTAATATATTTTGGTGTTTAGATTGTGATGATGCAATGATGTTTATAATGATGATCCATGACATAAATGTCTATTGGATACGAATGACTAATCTAAATGAACTTCCATTGATAGGAAGCCATCAATGAATGAAGATCATAAGTTCCCTAAGCTTGTTGTAAAAGATCTTCATATATGCATGCATGTGGAATCTAAATGAACTACTTGAATAAGAAGTTTTCAAAAAATGGGATTGACAAGTGCCCTTGAATCTTCATATGTTGGTATGCTTTGGTGAATGATCATGACAAGATCTCCAAGCCTTTTAGTGGATCAGGAGGTATGCTATGTGATTGTACAATAAAATGCACTACCAGGCCTTCGATGGTGATCAAAGGATTTATGGGGTGTTGGGATTGCGCCAAGCTTGTTCTTAACCTGAAATAAGAAATACCAAGACACTACGTTAAGTGATTGCGCAGGGGTTGGACCCTGCGAACCACCTCCAGCGTGCGAGTATGTATGTGATATGATAAGGTGGTAGTGAAATGTGAGAGTCAAGTTTGCATACCATGGTTCTCAGCCCGTATAAGCTATTTATAGGGGAGGAAATATGCCTTAGAGACCTCTTGCATGAATATTGGAGATCATGGGGGCGTCACAGGATTTGTGGTTACTGCTAGGGCTTAACGAACTACTAACTCTTTCTTGGCAGGAAAGCTCAAGGAAAAAGGGGATTTGGGTATGACCAAGTCAAGGTGTTCTCCTTTCTAGTATCCTCGAAGGAGGTACCCCGAAGGGCTTAAGGCTTTGATTGGCGGTTTCCAAACTGGTAACCATGTCATAGATAAATGGTTTTACACCAATGAAGATTTTAGGAGGTTGACCTAGGCCTTCGAGTAGAAGGGTTCGTACAGGCTCGAAGGGGTTTCCTTCGACCCGTTCGGAGGGTACATCATCGACTAGCATAAACTAAAACATGTTGTCACACAAGTATAATCAACAAGTCACAACACAAGCAATTACATAATGCAAACATAAAGGTAAAGTAGTAAGTAAAAGAAAGCGCAAACCGAACACGATGATTTATAGTGGTTCGGGCACGGAACTCTTCTCCACCCTACTCCACTCCCCGAATACCCAACTCGAGAGTTACTTCATTAGATCAACAAGCTTCCTTCTCGGCGGAGAAAACCTTACAAACGTCGCTTACACTTTTTCCAGTATAAAGCTAAATACCGGGTTCTAGTTCGAGGTAGAACCAACCTGACGTCGCTTATACAATATTTTTGACACTAAGCTAGATGTTGAGTTCTTTTGCAAGGGTACAACCACTCCCATTATGTTTTATAGCCCAACATAAAAATCATGTGTTTTATGGCACAAACACATAAACCATCTAATATAGTTTGGTGTTTAGATTGTGATGATGTAATGATGTTTATAATGATGATCCATGACATAAATGCCTATTGGATATGAATGACTAATCTAAATAAACTTCCATTGATAGGAAGCCTTCAATGAATGAAGATCATAAGTTCCCTAAGCTTGTTGTAAAAGATCTTCATATATGCATGCATGTGGAATCTAAATGAACTTCTTGAATAAGAAGTCTTCAAACAATGAGGATGGCAAGTGCCCTTGAATCTTCATATGTTGGTATGCTTTGGTGAATGATGATGAAAAGATCTCCAAGCATTTTAGTGGATCAGGAGGTATGCAATGTGATTGTACAATAAAATGCACTACCCGGCCTTCGATGGTGATCAAAGCATTTATGGGGTGTTGGGATTGCTCCAAGCTTGTTCTTAACCTGAAATAAGAAATACCAAGACACTACGTTAAGTGATTGCACAGGGGTTGGGCACTGCGAACCACCTCCGGCGTGCGAGTAAGCATGCGTGATATGATAAGTAGGTCATAAATTGAGAGAGTGATGTTAACTTACATCGTCTTGGCCCGACTAAGCTATTTATAGGAGAGAAATATGACTTAGTGGGTGGTTGCCCTTTTATCAGAGATCATGAGGGCGTCTCATGATTGGTGGTAACCGCTAGGGCTTTGTAGCCCACAATCTTTGTTTTGGCGGGAAGGCCTAAAGGAAGAGGAGACGTGGTTATGACCAGGTCAAGAGAGTTCTCCGTTGTAGTCCCTTCGAGAGGGATACCCCGAAGGGTTTAAGGCTTCGATTGGCGAGTTCCCACAAGGTAACCATTTCGTGGACGAATGGTTTTACGCCAAAGAAACGTGTTAGGAGATTAACCTGGGCCTCCGAAGGGAGGGCTTTCTACAGGTTTGAAGGGGAGTCCTTCGACCCATTCGGAGGGTACATCATCAAGCCCCCCAGTCGAAAGTGATATATACGTACAAGTTTAAAGTGCATTCAACTCAAAAAACCTGCTACACTCTATCCCGTTCGTCACAAATTTGAACGTAATGAAGATAATTTCTTTAAACAAACTTTGCACAATAAATGCCGCTAATAAATCTTCAACTACCACTCTATACTACAGCAGCTAAGATATCGGTAAACATCTTTTCAAAAAAAATAAAAAAATAAAAAATTAGAGTCCATGTATATCTCGGATTATAACTGCACGTGGATGGCTAGAATGAAACTACAAAGGATATACATAAACCCTTCATACTTCTAACCCTAGATCATATTCTCTTTTGCGCCCAAAATACACGTACACGACCCTGTGCTTGGTGCTTCAGTTGAGCTTAAAGGTAAGTTTTCCTCACCGATCTTTGTCCTTTTGCGCTCGTAGTCTCTAGTTCAAGATGAGTATGGCGGCGAAAAGAACTATTAGGGAGCAAAAATGTACTCTATCAGAGCAGGCTTTAATAGAATTTCTTAAAACATATCCCATACCTAAAGAGTTTAAAGTTATGCTTCCCAATCAAAACCAAAATGTTTTTGTTGCTCCAACGGGTTATGTGGGGCTTTACGTGCATGCATTTACAGAATCTAACTTTAGGATTCCGATCCACCCCTTAATCCTGGAGTTTCTACAATATTATCAAGTACATATATCCAGGCTGAACCCGTTTGGCTTAGCCAAGTTGACTACTTACATTGTTGTATGTAAAGCTTACGGGTACGAGCCAACACTGAATGTGCTTAGAGGTTTTATAAACCTTTGTCCTGGTGGTGATTGGTTAACATTGGCCAAAAGAAGTGAGCCCGATGTGCCTTGTTTAATAACTAAACCTTTTGCAAACATAAGAAAATGGAAAGGTCTGTTTTCTATGTGCAAGATACGATCATACCTCCCAACTATCCAGCGTTGCTAGATAAAGACAATCGTTTTGACGAGAAACGCTTTGATGATCCTTTGCCATACTTCGTAAGAAGCTATCCCCTCTACCAACGTCTTGAACGTCACCCATTTGATGTGAAAATGTTTCCTGAGCCAATACTGTTTCTAGTGGGCATTACAGATCATTGGGAAGGCTCTCCCTTGGAACCTGAGATAATCAGCAATTGGAAAAGTATGTATGTACCTATTCAAATAAAGTAAATGACTTATCTAATGGTATTTATCGCATTTCTTTTTTCTGTAGGGATGGTGATTGTACAAATATTTGTCAACCAAGCCTTCGATGGTGATCAAAGGAATAATGGGGTGCTGAGATTGCGCCAAGCTTGTTCTTAACCTGAGAATAAGAAATACAAAGACACTACGTTAAGTGATTGCGCAGGGGTTGGACCCTGCGAACCACCTCCGGCGTGCGAGTAAGTATGTGTGATGGTAATGTAGGTCGTAAATTTAGAGAGTGAAGTTAACTTGTGAATTAACTCGAAATTACTTACATTGTTCTTGGCCCGACTATGCTATTTATAGGGGAGAAATAGGACATAGTGGGCGGTTGCACATAGTTCGGAGATCATGGGGGCGTCCCATGGAAAGTGGTAACCGCTAGGGCTTTGTAGCCCACGATCTCTGTTTTGGCGGGAAGCCAAAGGATAGAGGAGACGTGGGTTTGACCAGGTCTGGATGATCCTTCGTGTTAGTCCCTTCGTCGGGAATACCCCGAAGGGCTTAGGGCTTCGATTGGCGGATTCCCACATGGTAACCATTCGCAGGCGAATGGTTTTACGCCAATGAAACGTGTTAAGGAGATTAACCTGGGCCTCCGAAGAGAGGGCTTTCTACAGGCTCGAAGGGGAGTCCTTCGACCCGTTAGGAGGGTACATCATCAAGCCCCCCAGTCGAAGGCGATATATACGTACGAGTATAAATTGCTTTCGACTCAAAAAATCTGCTACACTCTATCCCTCTGTCGCAAAACCGAACGAGATAAAGATAAGTGCTTAAAGAAATTATGCGCAATAAATGCGGCTAATAACTCTCCACCTACTACACCCTAGGCTGCAGCAGCTACTATATCGGTAATTTCAAACTTCTTTTCAAAATTGAAAAATGGTTTGGAATCCGTATTCTACTCAAAGTCTCAAACTATGAGTACACGTGGACGGTTAGGGTAAATTTCCAATAAATAAACTCTTTCTAGTCCCTACTTGATCATTCTTTTTGGTTGCGCCCAAAATACACATACACAGAACGGTGCTTTGTGCTTCTTCAAAAATTTTAAGGTACTTATCCCACCTCGTTCTCATTGTTACAAATACAATATGAGTATGGCAGCCAAAAGGATTATCAGGCAGCAAAAATGTTCCTTATCGGAACAGGCTTTAATGGAGTTTTTAGGGAAATACCCTATTCCCAAAGAAGTTAAAATTATGTTACCAAACAAAAACCAAAGTATCTTTGATGCCCCTGCTGGATATGTTGGGTTGTATGTTCATGCTTTTACGGAATCCAACTTTAGGATTCCTATTCATCCACTAATCTTAGAATTTTTACAGTATTATCAAGTACATATCTCTAGGTTGAACCCGTTTGGCCTGGCTAAACTAACCACCTACATTGTTGTATGCAAAGCTTATGGCTATGAACCCACGCTTAACGTGCTTAGAGGTTTTACCAACCTTTGCCCTGGTGGTGATTGGTTAACTTTAGGCAAAAGAAGTGAACCTGATGTTCCCTGCTTAATAACAAAACCTTTTGCCAACATAAGAAAATGGAAAGGTTTGTTTTTCTATGTGCAAGACACTATCATACCTCCCAAGTATCCAGCGTTGCTAGACAAAGACTTTCGTTTTGACGAGAAATGTTTTGATGATCCTTTGCCACACTTCGTCAGAAGCTATCCCCTTTATCAACGTCTTGAACGTCACCCATTTGACGTGCAAACTTTTCCTGAGCCGATACTGTTTATGGCGGGGATTGTAGATCATTGGGAAGGCTCTCCACTGGAACCTGCTATAATCTGCAATGGGAAAAGTATGCGCATACCTATTAAAATAAAGTAAATTACTTATCTGATGATATTTATCTCTTCTCGTTGTATCTCTGTAGGGATGGCATTCAGGAACTTCGTCGTGGCTCGTGGTGTTAGAGAAGTTAGTTTTGTCCCCAAAGAGCCAGAAGAAACAAGCTATGGGGTAGGTTCTCCATCTATGTCAATTGAGAATGACGAAACCCCGCCGTTTGTGGAAACTGTTGCAGATTCCGATGACCCCCTTATCAAGGAATTTCAAACGAGGCTCGCAAGGTCCTCCGGTGTTTCAAGCAAGAGAAGTAGTAGAGCGAAGGCCGTCATGTCTGTAAGGAGTCCTCCAAAGAGGAAATTAGCCCTTCCCAGTCTTCCAACGAGAGTTGTGAAAGCCAAAGGATCACACTCTAAAACTTTTATACCCACTCCTCTAACGATCCCTTGTGATCCTACTCCAAGTAAGCTAACATCTTTCATACCTATCGAAAGCCATTCGCCATATAACTTGTGTTCTATGCTTTTTCAGGCCTTCCCGATGTTGCGGAACTTCCTACTGCGCATGCCTGTCGACAATTGGTTGACAAAATGACGCCTACCAGCTGGAAAGGAGTTTTGAATAACATGTCTATTGAAGAACTCTGCGATTTTCACTCCAAAAGTTACGCTAGGCAGGTTGTTTTGGATAATCATCTTAATTCACGAACAAGGGAATTAATGCAAACATTGTTGGATGCGAGGGTAAAAATGGATGCTATTTTAACTAAAGAAAAAGCTAAGGATCAGGGATATGATAAGTTGGAGGCTAAGTGTAAAGAGGTGATGGAGGACTTTGAGAAGAATCCCTTCGTACGAGATATGCGGGTCAAAATTAACAGACTCGAAATCCAACTGAAAGAATCCCAGGAGAGGTGTAATAAATTGAAGGTTGAGGAGTCCAAAGTTTCCATCTATAGAGTCCAAATTGCCGCGCTTGAGTCTAAATGTACAAGCCTGGAGATTGAAAGGTCTAGGTTAACTGAGCAGGAGAGTAACGTGGTTGATAAACTCCATGATCTTGAATCTCAGCTGCAAATCTTGGAGAGGGACCGAGCTGAGGTAGTTTCAAGAGTTGTTCCTCATGTTGCTATGGAATTGTATCGTAGCGATGAGGTAGGGGAAGTTATTGGGAGGCTTGTGAACGCAGCCATCTTCTACGGGACGTGCACCGCCTTGGAAGAAGTTGCCAAAACAAAGAAACCCATTGTTCTGTCGGAGGTGTCTTACTATCGCCCCAATTCGGAGCGAGAGTTTGATGAAGCTGGTGATGCTTTTATTTCAACAAAGTACCCATATCTTTCCGAAGTGACCAAAGATCCATTGGCTTCAATTGAGGAGCTGTTGGCAAAGAAGCCTATGAAGATCCAACCTTCATCCTCAACAAGGAAATCCAACTCTGCTCTATCTTGAAATGGTCCCCACCATGCTATAATTTTATCTTTTATTTCTGTTTGAACAATTTATCTTTTGTGTCGCTGGGCTTCGACCAGTAACTTTAGACAACCGTCCTTTTTGTGACTAAGACTTCACGTAGCCTTTGTTCGTCATAATTTAGTGGAATATGTCCCACTTTTTTTTTTGTCATGTTTATCTTCTCTTACGCTTACTTCAAGAGCGTACACATACAACCTAAGGTTATAACCTTATTGTGTGTATTTTGGACCAAGATTTTAAGCAATCGTATAATTTGATTGCGACAGAGGGTCGCGACCCACTCCGCCTTTATCCTTAAGTAGCAAAGGGCTTTTAATACCCTGAGACTTCATAGGAAAGTTAATGTGAATTATACTGGATGTTACATATATACAAGGCTTGTGCCTTGCCACATCCTTCGACATTGAAACTTTTACACTACTTGGCTGGACAAATCTTTGTTGTAAAGAACGAAACAAGAGATTTGAGGGAAATGCGTTATATCATTAATTGGGTAGGGAGGATTACATCATTTTAAGAAATGAATACTAGGACACCTACCATTAATGCTTCTTTCCCCGAATGAGAAGAATGCGTTACATGAAATTTGAAAAACAAGATGAGTAGTAAGTTTTATATGTAAAACTTACGAAGGTTAGTACCGTTCCAAGTTCTATCCATGACTTCCCCTTTAAGCGTTGCGAGCTTGTACGCGCCATTGCCGTAGGCTTCTGATATAACGTAGGGTCCTTCCCATGTTGGCCCTAGTTTTCCTTCGTATTCAGCCTTGCTTGCGCTATTCAGACGAAGGACATAGTCACCTGGCTTGAGTGTGGAAGGTCGAACTCGGCTGTTATAGTACTTTTCAATCTTCTGTTTGTGGGCAGCCTCCCTGATCGAAGCTATTTCTCTTCTTTCTTCCAGAAGGTCAAGATTTTCTCGAACCTTTTCATTATTTGACCATTCTTCAAAGTTCACGATGCGTTCCGTTTCGATGCTTATTTCAGAGGGTATAACAGCTTCCGTTCCATAGGTGAGGCTAAAAGGAGTCTCCCCGTGGCTTGACTTAGGGTGCGTCCTATGTGCCCACAAGACTTGGGGCAATTCGTCTACCCACCCATGATGGCTTCGTCCCAATCTCTTTTCGATTCCTTCTATGATATCCCGGTTCGTAACTTCTACTTGTCCATTACCTTGGGGATGATAAACGGAAGTGAATGACTGTTTGATCTTAAGACCTTCGCAGAAGGTTGGGAACACCCCTTCGGCAAACTGCTTTCCATTGTCGGAGATGATAATGTGGGGGACACCGAAACGACAGATTATGTGTTCCCATACGAATTTCTCCATATGTCTTCCTGTCACTGATGCCAAGGGCTTCGCTTCAACCCATTTGGTAAAGTAGTCTATGGCTACAACCAAAAACTTTACTCCCCCTGGAGCAACTGGAAGGGGTCCGACTATGTCAATTCCCCATTGGCAGAAAGGCCATGCTGACGTAACGGAGGTCATGTCTTGCTTAGGCATTCTTGGGACCTTGGAATGGATCTGGCATGCTTCACACTTTTGTATTATTTCCATGGCATCCCTGTGCATGGATGGCCAATAATACCCGAGCTTCATTACTTTTGAGACAACAGAGCGAGGACCTGCATGTAACCCGCAAGAGCCTTCGTGAACTTCGTATATGATACTTGAAGCCTGCTTTGGTCCCACACAACGAAGCCACGGTGATAAGAAAGATTTCCTGTATAGATTATCCCCAATAAGTCTATATTGGGGAGCTTTTATACGGACCTTTCGAGCTAGTTTAGGGTCTTCTGGCAAGATGCCGCTGATCAAGTACTCCCTAATTGGAGTCATCCAGTTGGTGCCCTCCTCAATGACAATGTCTGAAACTTCGCCTCGTTCGATCGACCTATCAGCCAATACTTCTACCAGAACCTCCTTTGTTAAATGAGCGAACACCATTGACGCCAATTTGCTTAGGGCATCTGCTTTCTTGTTCTGATTTCTGCGAACATGTACTATATTATAGGTTTCGAAACCTTGGAGAAGTTCCTTAGTCTTTTCCAGATACTGTTTGATGGTGGGCTGTCTTGCTTCATAGGAGCCCTTGACTTGATTGGCGACTAGTTGGGAATCTACGAAAATGGACAGATTTTGAACTTCCATTTCTTTTGCTAGTCGAAGTCCCGCTAGCAGAGCTTCGTATTCGGCTTCGTTGTTGGTGGCTTCGAACTCAAATCGGAGTGCATAAGTATACTCTTTTCCTTCCGGGCTGACCAACATTAAACCTGCTCCCGAACCATCGGAACTTGAGGCTCCATCTGTGTACAGCTTCCATCCTTCGATCATTTTCGAAGGCTGTCGCTTAGGGACCTCCTTGTCTTGGCTAGGTCCGGAGGGCGTTTCTGCTAGGAAATCCGCCAGTACTTGGCCCTTGACGGAATTTTGACCTTTATATTCTATTTCATGCTCTCCCAATTCAATGGCCCATTTGGCTACCCTTCCTGATTTCTCGGGTTTCGACAATATTTGTCTGATAGGCTTATCAGTCAAGACTGTGATGGGATGAGCCTGAAAGTATCTTCGAAGGCGCCTCGCAGCATAAACCAAAGCAAGGATTAGCTTTTCCAACTCCGGATAGTTTAGCTCAGCTCCTTGTAGAACCCTGCTAACAAAGTATATTGGGACTTGTTTCTTTTCCCTTTCGGCTAAAAGCACCGCGCTGATGCTTTCGAAGGAAGCCGCAATGTATAAGAACAACACTTCGCCTTTGATTGGGGCCGTCAGTGTTGGTAAGATTTTTATGAATTCTTTTAGCTTTTCGAAAGCTGCTTCCGCCTCGCAACTCCATTGGAAAGTCTTCTTATCTGTGCACCCTTTGAGTGTTTTGAAGAACGGTAAAGAACGGTCTGCCCCTTTTGAAAGGAACCTGCTGAGTGCCGCAAGCTTCCCATTGAGGCTTTGGACTTCCTTTAATGACTTTGGAGCCTGAAGATCGGTGATGGCTTTAACTTTCGAAGGATTGGCTTTAATCCCTTGCTTCGTTATCAAATGCCCCAAGAATCTCCCTTCCTCCACGCCAAAGGAACACTTTTTGGGGTTAAGTTTCATGTTGATTGCCCGTAATTGATCGAAGGTTTCTTGAATGTCAGAGAGGAGGTCCTCTTCAGTTCTGCTTTTGATTACCATGTCATCGACGTAGGCTTCCAAGTTCCTTCCAATTTGCTTATGGAAGGCCTTGTCCACTAATCGTTGATAAGTAGCCCCTGCGTTTTTTAAGCCGAAGGGCATCTTCTTGTAACAATAGACACCCTTTCCTGTGTAAAAGGCTGTTTTCTCCTCGTCCCCCTTTGCCATTTGTATTTGGTGATACCCTTTGTAGGCATCAAGAAAGCATTTCAAACGGAACCCTGAAAGGGATTCGACCTTCCAATCAATTTCTGGTAGAGGGTAGCAGTCCTTCGGGCAGGCTTTGTTGATGTCGGTGAAGTCAACACACATACGCCACCCTCCATCGCTTTTCTTTACCATTACTGGGTTAGCAACCCAGGTTTGGTATTTCACTTCTCTGAGGATTCCGGCTTGTACAAGTTCGTCTACCTCTTTACAGGCGGCTGCACTTCTTTCTGGTGCTAGGCTTCGTCGTTTTTGCTTAATTGGTTCAATGTGCTTGAACTCGTTAAGCTTATGTTCTGTGCCGAAAGGCTTGCCATCGATCATGAGAGTCCTAGGAACCCCGGTCATATCTGAATACGTCCACGCGAATACATCTTTATTGGCTTTGAGAAGCTTCTCCAAGTCTGCTTTGAAGTTAGTAGGGAGTTGCTTTCCGATTACCACCGTTTGCTCTGGATAGAGCTCATTCACTATGATACGTTCTTCGGCGTCTGTACAGCTTAGGATAACCTTCGGAGGCTCCTCAGGATTCTCTCTAATCTTTTTGAGGTTATCTCCCGTATGTTCTTGATTGTAAGTGGAGAGGACGGTGCCTATCCCATATGGTGTATGGAATTTTACCGCTGCATGTATGGTAGAGACTACGATTCCCATTTTTTGCATTGCGGTCCTTCCTATCAACAAATTGTAAGGAGAGCTGGACCTTACGATAGCGAACATGAGGGTTTCTGTCCTTGTGAGCTTGCCTTCTCCAATCGTTATTTCCAACGGAACTTCTCCCAGAGGCCATGAATGTTCGCCAGAAAACCCTACCAAAGGTATCTTCGAATCAATTCGTTGTGACCTGATTGTAGAATTGAGCTTGAGGAAACAGTGCTCGTAGATGATTTCGCAGGAGCTTCCGCAGTCCATATAGGCTCTATTCACTTCCCGGTTGGAAATGAGGACTTTGATTACGACCGGATTATTTGAAGGGATTTGACCTGCGAGAGGAGGAAAAGTTACCTCCCCAACTCCATTGCCCTCTGTTACCTTTCTTTTTAAGCTGGCTTCGCCCCATCGGACCATGAGTATGGGGGCTTCGGGGGGAGTGGTGTCGATTGTCTCTTCCTTTTCCTTCTTTATACCTTTAATCAAATGTGCTAATTGCCCGGACTTCACAGCTTCCTCTATCTGTTTCTTCAACTCTCTACAACTGTTTGTGTCGTGACCATAATTTTCGTGGAAGTGACAGTACTTGCTGGTATCCCTGTTCTTTACCTTACTTGTCATATGGGGAGGCGTTTCGAAGGCTTTGGCTACCCTCTCCGTAGCAAGTATTTCCTTTGGAGACTTCGTTAGATTGCTCAACAAACCATGGTTGGGGCCTTTGTTGTACGGAGAGAACCTATCTCTGTTCTTGTTCTTGTTCTTGGACCCTTCCCACGCGGAATGCTTCGAAAACTTGTTGTTGCTATCCTTATCTATCGGAGCCCCATTAGTGGATACCTCTTTGGCTTCGACCCAAGTGTACGTCTTCTCGGTCAGGCCCTTGTAAGTTGTCGGAAGGTCGGTGGATAAGAATTCCACCAAACTCCGATTCCGAAGGCCATGTACGAAACCAGAAATACGTTGATCTTCGTGAAGACCCAAAATTTGCAAAGTCTCATCGGTGTACCTAGTAACGAAGGCCCTGGTGCTTTCATTCTCCTTTTGTTTGATGTTGTGCACCGTTAAATGAGTCCTTGTGAATTTCTTTTGCTGACTGAAGTGTGACCGGAACTTAGCCTTGAGATCATCAAGATTGACAATGCTGCCGGGCTTTTGCCCATTCCACCAAATACGAGCAGAATCCCGAAGGGTGTATGTAAACATGTGACAGGCCACCGGCATAACCCACTTTTGCATTTTGATAGCCCCTTCGAACAAGTGTAAGAAATTGTCCGGATCCCCCTTCCCATCATAAGTCCCGACATGTGAAGGCATCTTCAAACCATCAGGCAATGGGTAATCTTCTATCCACCTAACGAAGGGTGTAGCTGGACCCATAAGGTCTGAATATAGACAATTATAAGGTGGTGCGTACATGGGGACTGTATTGTATGGATTGCTGTTTGGGGGCATTCCCATAGGAGTTTGGCCTGGGTAGGACTGATAAGGTGTGCTCATGGCGAACGGGTAACTGTTTCCCATGGCGTATGGAGGGTACGCCATAGGGTGGCCGAAGGGCATGCTCCCATAGTTTTGAGGGAAGCTTGGGTTATTGGGCTGTCCATTTATAGGAGGATATAAATTTTGAGGATAAGACTGAGTTTGGAACGGGGGGTACATACCATTGGGAGGAAGATTTCCTCCCATATTGATTGTAGACGGATTGCCTTCTACGCCTGACGCGTGAGAAGGCTGCAACGGAACCCCGGCTTCAGTTCTTCCAAGATGAGCGGCTAGCAATGGAGGTAAAGTCACCCCCCTTTCTTCCCTAAGCTGACTCCTACCGTTGGAGCCTTCGGCAACCGCCCCTTCTCGTCTTGTCGGAGCCCTCTCGGGGACCCCTTCGAAACCAACAGACCTTTTGCTTAGCCTTCGGCCAACTGGAGAACCAATCCTTAAGGCAGATAGGGTTGGTCCTTGGGTCGGAGGCCTAGGTTCCATCTCCATTTCCTCATCATACTCTTCACTCGAGTATTCCAACTCCTTTCGTACCTCAGCATTCCTGACTTGCCTGTTGCGAGCCCTTAAAAGGGTTTCTAACACTTCATGGTTGGCTTCGACAAAGGCTGGGCTAATGACAGGTTCTGGGTTGGCTGATGTCGAAGCATGATTGTTGGTTGTGATTTCTGGGTGAGAACGTGTTGTGAAGGTGGAGGCGGTTATTGGGGGAAGGTTGTTAGGTTCGTCGACTGGTATTGGTGTTAAGGTAGAGAAGCCCGGTGGGGGAGTATCTTTTCTCCCTTGATCCATGCCGGAATAATAGTGAAATTGGTTGGTAGGTTAAAAGCTCGGAATTAACGAGACCAATTGTAGCGGTCCCACGGATGGCGCCACTGATTGTACAAATATTTGTCAACCAAGCCTTCGATGGTGATCAAAGGAATAATGGGGTGCTGAGATTGCGCCAAGCTTGTTCTTAACCTGAGAATAAGAAATACAAAGACACTACGTTAAGTGATTGCGCAGGGGTTGGACCCTGCGAACCACCTCCGGCGTGCGAGTAAGTATGTGTGATGGTAATGTAGGTCGTAAATTTAGAGAGTGAAGTTAACTTGTGAATTAACTCGAAATTACTTACATTGTTCTTGGCCCGACTATGCTATTTATAGGGGAGAAATAGGACATAGTGGGCGGTTGCACATAGTTCGGAGATCATGGGGGCGTCCCATGGAAAGTGGTAACCGCTAGGGCTTTGTAGCCCACGATCTCTGTTTTGGCGGGAAGCCAAAGGATAGAGGAGACGTGGGTTTGACCAGGTCTGGATGATCCTTCGTGTTAGTCCCTTCGTCAGGAATACCCCGAAGGGCTTAGGGCTTCGATTGGCGGATTCCCACATGGTAACCATTCGCAGGCGAATGGTTTTACGCCAATGAAACGTGTTAAGGAGATTAACCTGGGCCTCCGAAGAGAGGGCTTTCTACAGGCTCGAAGGGGAGTCCTTCGACCCGTTAGGAGGGTACATCATCAGATGGCATTCAGGAACTTCGTTGTAGCCCGTGGTACTAGAGAGCTTAGTTTTGTCCCCAAAGGGCCAAAGAATGTGAACCATGAAGTAGGTTCTCCATCAACATCAGTTAATAATGACGAGACTCCGCATTTTGTGGAGACTGTAGCAGATTCCGATGATCCCCTTATCAAGGAATTTCAAACAAGGCTCATAAGGTCCTCCGGTCTTTCAGATAAGAAGAAAAGTAAGAAAGCAAGGGCTGCCATGTCTGTAAGGACTCCTCCGAAGAGGAAATTATCCCTTCCTACTACTCCGACAAGAATGGTGAAGCCCAAAGGCTCTCATTCTAAAACCTTTATACCTACCCCTCTAACGATTCCTGAAGATGATACTCTTAGCAAGTTATATTGCATATGTAATAAATGTCTTTCCTCATATAACTTGTGCTTCTGTCTTTCGCAGGTCTTCCCAATGTTAATGAACTACCCAATTCGAGTACGTGTCCCCAATTGGTTGAAAAAATGACACCTGCTAGTTGGAGGGGAATCTTGGATAACATGTCTATGGAAGAGCTTTGCAACTTTCATTCCAAAAGTTATGCTAGGCATGTTGTTTTGGATAATCATCTTAATTCTAGAACTAGGGAATTGGTGCAAACGGTGTTGAATGTGAGAGTGAAAATGGATGCTATCTTAGCCAAAGAAAAAGCTAGGGATCATGAATATGATAAATTGGAGGCTAAGTGCAAAGAAGTGAGGGAGAACTTTGAGAAGAATCCTTTTGTACAAGATATGCGAGCCAAGATTGACAGACTCGAAGGGCAATTGAAGGAATCCCAAGCAAGGTGCGATAGGTTGAAGGTTGAGGACTCTAAAGTGTCCATCTATAGATCCTAAATTGAGATGCTCGAATCCAAATGTACAAGTCTGGAAGCCGAAAGGTCTAGGCTGGTTGAGCAGGAGGTCAAGCTTTGCGAGAAGATCGATAGTCTAAAATTCTAGTGTCAAAACTTGAAGAAAGACCGAGCTGAGGTAGTTTCGAAGGTTGTTCCTCATGTGGCAATGGAATTGTACTGTAGTGATGAGGTGGGGGAAGTTATTGGGAAACTAGTGAACGCAACCATCTTTTATGGAACCTGTAACGCTTTAGAAGAAATTGCCCAGACAAAGAAACCTGTGGTTTTGTCGGAGGTACCCTACTATCGCTCCGATTCCGAGCAAGAGTTTAATGAGGCTGGTGATGCGTTTACGTCAACAGAGTACCCTTTCCTAGCCGAGGTAACCAAAGATCCGTTAGCTCCAATAGAAGAAGTTTTGGCAAAGAAGCCGATGAAGGTCCAACCTCCATCTTCAACAAAGAAATCTGTTTCTGTTCTGCCTTGAAAGGATTTCTATGCATAATGCCCCAAATGTGTTTAATGTTCATTTGTTTAAGACAATTCATCTTTGTTGTTGTATGGACTTTGACCCATGTGTTAGACAATTGTTTAAACTGTTTTTGCTTTGACCATTTGTGGCTTATCAATGTTAAGTAGGGATAATAATCCGTTATGAATGACATGCTTTTCTTCTCCTACGCTTATTATAAGCGTACATATAAAACCTAAGGTTATAACCTTATTGTGTGTATTTTGAACCAAGATTTTACGCAATCGTATAATTTGACTGCAACAGAGGGTCGTGACCCACTCCGTCTTTATCCTTAAGATACGAAGGGCTTAGAATACCCTAAGACTTTATAGGAAAAGTTAATGTGAATTTAATGGATGTTATCTGTATACAAGACATGTGTCTTGCTTCATCCTTCGACATTGAAACTTGTAAAGTACTTGGCTGAGCAAATCTTTGTTGTAAATAACGAAACAAGAGATTTTGAGAGAAATACTTTATATCATTAAGTGGGTAGGGAGGATTACATCATTTTAAGAAATGAACACTAAGACGCCTACCATTAATGCTTTTTTCCCAAATGAGAAGAATGCGTTACATGAAATTGAAAAAAAAAACTGATTTTTTTAAAGGTAGTAAGTTTTATATGTAAAACTTACGAAGATTGGTACCATTCCAAGTTCTATCCATGGCCTCCCCTTTAAGCATTGCGAGCTTGTACGCACCATTGCCGTAGGCTTCCAGTATAACGTAGGGTCCTTCCCATGTTGGCCCTAGTTTTCCTTCGTATTCAGCCTTGCTTGCGCTGTTTAAAAGAAGGACATATTCACCTGGCTTGAACGTGGAGGGTCGAACTCGGTTGTTATAGTACTTTTCAAACTTCTGTTTATAGATAGCCTCTCTAATTGAAGCTACTTCTCTTCTCTCTTCGAGAAGATCAAGATTTTCCCGAAGCCTTTCTTCATTTTCCTTTTCTTCAAAGTTCACAATACTTTCCGTTTCGATGCTTATTTCAGAGGGTATAACAGCCTCTGTTCCATAAATAAGGCTAAAAGGAGTCTTCACATGGCTTGACTTGGGGTGCGTCCTATGTGCCCACAGAACTTGGGGTAGTTCGTCTACCCACCCATGATGGCTCCCTCCTAACCTCTTCTCAATTCCATTGATAATATACCTGTTTGTGACTTCTACTTGTCCATTGACCTGGGGATGATAAACGGAAGTGAATGACTGCTTGATCTTTAGAACTTCGCAAAATGTTGGGAACACTCCTTGGGGAAACTGCTTCCCATTGTCTGATATGATAATGTGAGGGACACCAAAGGGACAGATTATATGTTCCCACACAAATTTCTCCATATGCCTTACTGTTACTGATGCCAAGGGCTTTGCTTCAACCCATTTGGTAAAGTAGTCTATGGCTACGACCAAGAACTTTACCCCTCCTGGAGCAACTGGTAGGGGTCCGACTATGTCAATTCCCCATTGGCAGAAAGGCCATGTTGACGTAACGGAGGTCATGTCTTGCTTAGGCATTCTTGGAACTTTGGAGTGGATCTGACATGCTTCGCACTTTTGTATTATCTCTATTGCATCCCTATGCATGGATGGCCAATAATACCTAAGCTTCATTACTTTTGAAACAACGGAGCGAGGGCCTGCATGCAACCCGCAAGATCCTTCGTGACCCTCATAGATGATGTTCGAAGCCTGTTTTGGTCCTTCACAACGAAGCCATGGGGATAAAAAGGATCTCCTGTATAGGTTGTCCCCAATAAGTCTATATTAGGGAGCTTTGACAAAGATCTTTCGAGTGAGCTTAGGGTCTTCTGGCAGAATACCGCTGATCAAATACTCCATAATTGAAGTCATCCAATTGGTGCCTTCCTCGGGTATGATGTCAGAAACTTTGCCCCGTTTAATTGACCTATCAGCCAACACTTCTACCAAAACTTCCTTCGTTAAATGAGCAAATGCCATTGAAGCCAATTTACTTAAGGCATCTGCTTTCTTGTTTTGATTTCTGCGAACATGTGCTGTATCATAGGTTTTGAAGCTTTGAAGGAGTTCTATGGCTTTATCCAAATATTGTTTGATAGTGAGCTGCCTTGCTTCATAGGCGCCCTTGATTTGATTTGCGACTAACTGGGAGTCTACAAAAATGGACAGATTACGAACTTCCATTTCCTTTGCTAGTCGAAGACCAGCTAACAGGGCTTCGTACTCAGCTTCATTGTTGGTGGCTTCGAATTCGAAACGCAATGCGTAAGTGTATTCCTTTCCTTCCGGACTAACTAGCATTAAACCTGCTCCTGAACCATCAGAACTTGAGGCTCCGTCTGTGTACAATTTCCACCCATCCTTCGTCTTTGGCTAGGTCCAGAAGGTGTTTCAGCGAGAAAATCTGCAAGTACCTGACCTTTGATGGAGTTTCGACCCTTGTACTTTATCTCATGTTCTCCCAATTCGATAGCCCATTTAGCTACCCTTCCTGATTTCTCAGGCTTCGACAGTATCTGCCTAATAGGCTTGTCAGTCAATACCGTGATGGGATGAGCTTGAAAGTACCTTCGAAGGCGCCTTGCAGCATAAACCAAGGCTAGGATTAGCTTTTCCAACTCTGGATAGTTTAATTCAGCTCCTTGCAGAACCCTGCTAACGAAGTATATAGGGACTTGTTTCTTCTCCCTTTCGGCTAAGAGCATCGCACTGATGCTTTCGAATGATGCCGCAATATACATGAACAACACTTCGCCTTTGATTGGGGCTGTAAGTGTTGGTAGGATTTCCAAGAATTCCTTTAGCTTTTCGAAGGCTGCTTCCGCTTCACAACTCCACTGGAAAGTCTTTTTATCTGTACACCCCTTGAGTGTTTTGAAGAATGGTAGAGACCGATCTGCCCCTTTCGACAAGAACCTGCTTAGTGCCGCAAGCTTCCCATTGAGGCTTTGAACTTCTTTTAGTGACTTCGGAGCTTGAAGGTCAGTTATGGCTTTTACCTTCGAAGGGTTAGCTTTAATCCCTTGTTTAGTGATCAAATGCCCCAAGAATTGTCCTTCCTCCATGCCAAAGGAACACTTCTTAGGGTTAAGCTTCATATTGATTGCCCGCAATTGATCAAAAGTCTCTTGGATGTCGGAGAGGAGGTCCTCTTCAGTTCGGCTTTTTATTACCATGTCATCAACGTAGGCTTCCAAGTTCCTCCCGATTTGCTTGTGGAAGGCTTTATCTACTAGCCGTTGGTAAGTTGCCCCTGCGTTCTTCAGACCGAAGGGCATTTTCTTGTGGCAATAGACACCCTTTCCTGTGTAGAAGGCTGTCTTTTCTTCATCTTCCTCTGCCATTTGTATTTGGTGATACCCTTTGTAGGCATGCAGAAAACATTTCAGACGGAACCCCAAGAGAGATTCGACCTTCCAATCGATTTCTTGTAAAGGGTAGTAGTCCTTCGGGCTAGCTTTATTGATGTCGGTGAAGTCAACGCACATACGCCACCCTCCGTCACTTTTCTTTACCATGACTGGGATAGCAACCCAAGTTTGGTATTTCACTTCCTTTAGAATTCCTGCTCGCACAAACTCATCCACCTCTTTGCAAGCAGCTGCATTTCTTTCTGGTGCCAGGATTCGTAGCTTCTGCTTAATTGGTTCAATGGGCTTGAACTCGTTAAGCTTATGTTCTGTGCCGAAGGGCTTGCCATCGATCATAAGAGTCCTGGGAACTCCTGTCATGTCTGAGTATGTCCATGCGAACACATCTTTGTTGGCTTTGAGTAGCTTCTCCAGGTCTGCTTTGAAGTTAGCAAGGAGTTGCTTTCTGATTACCACCGTTTGCTCTGAATAGAGCTCATTTATCACAATACGCTCTTCGGCATCCGTACAACTTAGAATAGCCTTCGGAGTCTCCTCCGGACTTTCCCTAATCTTTTTGCCACTGTCTCCCACTTGTCCTAGACTATAACTGGAGAACACGGTTCCTATCCGATAAGGTGTATGGAACTTTACCGCTGCATGTATAGTGGAGACTACAATACCCATCTTTTGCATGGCGGTCCTTCCTATCAGCAAGTTGTAAGGAGAGTTGGACCTTACGATAGGGAACATGAGGGTTTTTGTCCTTGTGAACTTGCCTTCTCCAATTTTTATTTCCAACGGAACTTCTCCTAGAGGCCATGAATGCTCACCAGAAAATCCTACCAAAGGTATCTTCGAATCAACCCGCTGGGACCTGATCAAAGGCTTGAGTTTAAGAAAACAATGCTCATAAATGATTTCGCAGGAGCTTCCGCAGTCCATATAGGCTCTATTCACTTCTCGGTTGGAGATGAGGACTTTGATGACTACCGGATCATTTGAAGGGACTTGGCCCGCAAGAGGAGGAAAAGTTACTTCCCCTACTGCATTACCCTCCTGCTCCGTTACCTTTCTTTTCAAGCTGGCTTCGCCCCAACGAACCATGAGTATTAGGGCTTCGAGAGGAGTAGTATCTTTAGCCAATTGAGTGTCGGTCAACTTTTCCTTTCCCTTCTTTATACCCTTCACCAAGTGTGCCATTTGCCCGGACTTCACAGCTTCTTCTATCTGTTTCTTTAACTCTCTACAACTATTCGTATCATGACCATAATCTTCGTGAAAGTGACAATACTTGCTGGTATCCCTGTTTTTGCCCCTACTTGTCATACGAGGGGGTTCTTCGAAGGCCTGAGCAGCCCTCTCCGTAGCAAGTATTTCCTTTGAGGACTTGGTTAGACTTCTTAACAATCCGTGGTTGGGGCCTTTTTTGTTCAGAGAAAACCTGTCTCTGTTCTTATTCTTTTTCTTTGACCTTTCCCATGAAGAATGCTTCGAAAACTTGTTGTTGCTGTCTCTATCTATCGGAGCCCCATTAGTGGATACCTCATTCGCTTCGATCCAAGTATAGGTCTTTTCCATTAACCCTTTGTAAGTTGTTGGAAGGTCAGTGGACAAGAATTCCACCAAACTCTGATTTTGAAGACCGTGTACGAAACCTGAAATACGATGATCTTCATGAAGACCCAAATTCTGCAAAGTCTCATCGGTGTACCTAGTAACGAAGGCCCTTTTGCTTTTGTTTTCCTTTTGTTTGATGTTGTGCACCGTTAAATGAGTCCTTGTGAACTTCTTTTGCTGACTGAAGTGTGGCCGGAACTTAGCCTTAAGATCATCAAGATTGACGATGCTAACGGGCTTTTGCCCATTCCACCAAATACGAGCAGAATCCTGTAGGGTGTATGTAAACATATGACAGGCCACCGGCATAACCCATTTTTGCATTTTGATAGCCCCTTCGAACAAGTGTAAGAAATTGTCCGGATCCCCCTTCCTATCATAAGTCCCGATGTGCGAAGGCATTTTCAACCCATCAGGCAATGGGTAATCTTCTATCCACCTAACGAAGGGTTTAGCTGAACCCATAGGGTCTAAGTATAGACAATTGTAAGGTGGTGCATACATGGGAACAGTATTATAAGGATTGTTGTTTGGGGGCATTCCCATAGGAGTTTGACTTGGGTAGGACTGATAAGGTGTATTCATGGCAAACGGATAACTGTTTACCATGGCATACGGAGGGTACGCCATGGGATGTCCGAAGGGCATGCTCCCAAAAGTTTGAGGGAGGCTTGGGTTGTTAGGCTGTCAGTTTACTGGAGGATATAAATTTTGAGGATAAGTCTGAGTTTGGAACGAGGGGTACAAACCATTGGGAGGAAGACTTCCTCCCATATTAATTGTAGGCGGATTGCCTTCTACGCCTGATGCGTGAGAAGGCTGCAACGGAACCCCAACTTCAGTCCTTCCCAGATGAGCTGCTAGCAATGGAGGCAAAGTCACCCCCGCTTCTTCCCTTCGTTGGCTCCAACCGTTAGAACCTTCAGTAACCGCCCCTCCTCTCCTCGTCGGAGCCTTCTCAGGGACTCCCTCGAAACCAACGGACCTTCTGCTTAGCCTTCGACTGACCGGAGACCAATCCTTAAGGCCGATATAGTTGCTCCTTGGGTCGGACGCCTAGGTTCCATCTCCATTTCTTCATTATACTCATCACTTGAGTATTCCAACTCCCTTCGCATCTCAGCATTCCTGAATTGCCTCTTACGAGCCCTTAGGAGGGATTCCAACACTTCGTGGTTGGCTTCGACAAAGGCTGGGCTAATAATAGGCTTCGGATTGGCTGATGTCGAAGCATGATGGTTGGGTGTTGTTTCTGGGTGAGAACGTGTTGTGAACGTGGAGGCGGTTATTGGGGGAAGGTTGTTAGAGTCATTGACTGGTATTGGCGCCAAGGTCGAGAAACCCGGTGGGGGAGAATCTTCTCTCCCTTGATCCATGCCGGAGTAATAGTGAAAGTTGTTGGTTGATTATAAGCTTGGAAATAACGAGACCAATTGTAGCGGTCCCACGGATGGCACCACTGATTGTACAATAAAATGCACTACCAGGCCTTTGATGGTGATCAAAGGATTTATGGGGTGTTGGGATTGCGCCAAGCTTGTTCTTAACCTGAAATAAGAAATACCAATACACTACGTTAAGTGATTGCGCAGGGGTTGGGCCCTGCGAACCACCTCCGGCGTGCGAGTAAGTATGTGTGATATGATAAGTAGGTCGTAAATTGAGAGAGTGAAGTTAACTTACATCGTCTTGGCCCGACTAAGCTATTTATAGGAGAGAAATAGGGCTTAGTGGGCGGTTGCACTTTGTTCGAAGATCATGGGGGCGTCCTATGATTTGTGGTCACCGCTAGGGCTTTGTAGCCCACGATCTCTATTTTGGCAGGAAGGCCTAAAGGAAGAGGAGACGTGGGTATGACCAGGTCAAGAGGGTTCTCCGTTGTAGTCCCTTCGAGAGGGATACCCCGAAGGGCTTAAGGCTTCGATTGGCGAGTTCTCACATGGTAACCATTTCGTGGACGAATGGTTTTACGCCAATGAAACGTGTTAGGAGATTAACCTGGGCCTCCGAAGGGAGGGCTTTCTACAGGTTTGAAGGGGAGTCCTTCGACCCGTTTGGAGGGTACATCATCACTATGATTGTGGTGGATGATGACTCATGATCTCTAAGCTTGCTTCACCGGATCATTTCGTAAGTATGCTTACAACATGATGAAAGTTAGTAATATTATGATCATGATGATAAGGGTGATTAATGTATGTTACTACATGGTTATCTATTGATTTAAGTGTATGCTAAAGGGTAGAGAGAATGTATGTTCAAGTGATGTGCTGATGGGTAAACAATGAGCTCCTATTTATAGCCAACTGGATTATTCACCCACGGATCGGACGGATCCAATTTGAGGGATCCGTCCGTGTATGAGTTTGGTTCCGTGGAACCTGGCAGACTATCTTTCTAAATCTACACCAAATCTAACCAAGATATTTCCATATCTAATCATTGAGTGAAGATCAATCCAAGATATTCAAATGATCTTCAAGATTTCCTAATGTGATGAATGCCATGATGTCATTGTACATTTTCCATATTAAAACATAAAATGTAAATGTAATATGTAAATGTATATGAATATGTAACATGTATATACTAGCTTAACTAATATATGTTTTCCATATTAGTATAAGTGTTACTAAAAATGTTAAACTACTTATGCTATGATAGGACTTAAGATATTATGTCTTTAACATTATTTTTATGAGTAAACACATTTGTCTTAGTTTGACACCTAAAGTGTACTTATCCTATGAATGCAACATAGGAAACATGATGTACAAGTAGAAGTACTTGTATATGCAAAATGTAAAATGAGGTTCGAAGTAGAATGGTTAACCTTTTAAAATACTTAATGACTCTAAACGTATTTTAAACATTCTAGATGGTTTGTTAAAGGGTTTGATCATAATGCCACATAACAAATATGTACGAACCTATGTTGTACCATACGAGGACTTGAGAAGTTGAGAGAGGACTTGAGAAGTTGAGAGGTGTTGAATGTATGTTGAGACAAAATATGATTACATGTAACTTGAACATTTTACGTTATGTATCAAGTTACATGTTTGTCATCAATCAAAACAAACGAGACTATTTAGATTAAATATTGTAATATTTGCACTAACAATCTCCCCCTTTTTGATGATGACAAAATATGTAAACGTGATAGAAAGTAAAATGTAAAAAGTTACCTCTCCCCCTTTACCTTTTACATTACCTTCTCCAATTACACTCTTTGCAAGAAGTTACTTCTCCCCCTTTACCTTTTACATTACCTTCTCCGTTTACACTCTTCTCCCCATTTTGCAGAAACAAAAAGGGTGTGTCCTTGGAGTTAACTTCATTTCTCCCTAAAAAAGGCGAGCTTGAATCATCCCTAGTGAAGTTAAATTTTCTACTCTAATCCCCTATGGTTGTTGGGTCTCCTAGTTTGTTAGCTGATCCATGGATCAAATTTAGACTCTTAACCTACATTAAGGTTAGTGTTGTGCAACAAGACAAATAATATATGAGAAATGCATGATGAATAAAATGCACATAGCAAATGATACACGTGGGTAAGCTATGTTGGACCATCTCCTCCTTTTTGTCGAAACACAAAGGTGTGTCCAAGAATGTGAATTATTATGAGTGCATGCATGCTCCACCTTGACTGTTGATCTCCCTTGGTCAATACTCCCCCTTGTTAGGGTGCCAAAGTATATGATGCAAGGATTTTTTGTGCTTTAATAGCTCCCCCTTGGACAATAATCCCCCTAGTTGGAGTGCCAAGTATATGATGCATGAAATAAGAAAGCTACAAAAACAAAGGATAGTGCATGATTAGCTCCCCCTTAATCAATACTTTCCGTTGCTAGGGTACCAACGTATATGATGCAAGGATGAAGAATGCTACAAAATAAAGGTTAGTGTAAAACAATATTTGTCCTTGGACGAGTATGTGATATACAACAATGCGTGTATATGATACATTCTACAAATGCTTGACGGAAGCTCCCCTTGCTCTAGGACGTCAAGTTGAACCTACAAAACAAAAAATTAGAACAATAGATGCTATGTTTTAAGATAGATATGTCATATACGACCAAGTGTATAGACGATGCAATATGAGTGCTAGAAAGATAATCCTCCTGGTTTGAGGACGTGAAGAAGCACCTTCAATAAAAGAAGGAAAATAATCGATGCAAACTTCATCCTTAGATGAGTATGCTATATACGATCGAGCGTATATGATGATGAACCTACAATGAAAGGATTAGTGCAATATATTTCATCTTTTTGACAAAGAGAAATAAGATGTATATATATGATGCAATATATCAATGATATAATCACAAACAACTCAAGACAGAGAGCTATGATTATCTAGTAAATCCTATTATAAAATGTAATCTTCTAATAAGAATTACAATTACAAGAATATAATATGATAAAATCCTACAAAATAATGCCTAGAAGGAAAATATTAAGAGTGAGGGGTGATAGTGTTGGTGTTAGTTTACTAGTAGGTTTTTCGCCAATCCATGGGGTTGATGATTAGTGAAAGAGGTGATGGAAGGAGGTGGTTATAATGAATGCAATGAATTTAGAAACTCGTATGTATAGCAAATGCTATAAGAGTATTGAATACGGTTAAGGTTATGACATTATCATCTACCAAATATGATGTATCATGCAATAATATATGCTTGAATGGAATTAAGAGGAAGTGAAGACAATGATCACTTAGGAATAAAAATTCCATATAAAAAAATTAGAAATACTAAATACCTATATGAGGATAGTAATGACATCATATGATGCGAGAGTGTTGGTTAGACCAACGTGTTGAGAATGATTATTTTGATATATCGTTTGCACTGGCAATGACGTGCTTGATATGTATCAAGAATGAAAATGATGAGATCCTATGATGGTGTTCTAGACAATGAAGTTGTGAGATTAAGGATAAAAAGAGAATCCTAGACTCGTTGGTTGTGAGAGGGTTGTTTGTCTTAAATGGTTAGAACTGAACCAGGTACCCACGTGATGACATACCCTCCGCTCTACTAATAAGCATTACCGTCACTCTGGTACGTAGCTTACCATTTGTACAAAGGGTGATGATGTACCCTCATAAAGGACGAAGCCTACACCTTCGTCCTACACATAATGTCGGCGTAAAGTCATTCACAATGGCTACCGCAAGGGAATCCGCCAATCTTCATCCAAAGAACTCATAGTGTCTAACCTCTATCGAGGTTCAGAACCTGGCCTCCGTCATGGTTCGGAGCCTGGCCTCCATCACAGTTTAGAGCCTCACCTTCGACAAGGTTGAAGCCTAAAGGTCAAACATAACTGGTCAAACATAACTGGTCAAAGAAGATCTGGTCAATAGCCATGATCTCTGTAACTGCCATTACCTCCGTAACTGTCTCCACACATCCTCTGTAACTGCTCCGTCAGATTATTATGCCTATAAATAAGGAAGTCATCACAGAGGTATAAAACCTAACTTAACCCTAGAGATATCATCTTCTCCACCTCAATACTTTCATGACATAATCACCATGACTAATTCTTACACCGGAGGCGGTTCGCGGGGGCTTCCCCCCGCGCTCCGTCTAACGTAATGTCTTCTATTTCTTATTTTCAGGTTATCTTGCATTCGGCATCACCACCATCACCCCTAGTTCCGCCAATCACCATTGACGGCCTGGTATGTGCATCTTTTTGCACAATTAGTGGCGCCATCTGTGTTATACGCAACAATAAGTGTCGTTTTTTTGAGTCAAATAACCGTTTTCCATAAATAACGGTCGAATTCAACCGCAATTCCCTACTTCCTTGTTACCACATGGAAACACCACTGAAATCTTCACTTTTATATCTAATCACGAGATTTTCCTCCAACCACAAACTTTATGTTTACCATTTTAACACCCTCTGTCGGGTTTAAACACAACAGCCTTTGTTGTGACCTCTGTTATGGTTTGTTTTGGAGAGAAGGTTCAATAACCTTCGTAGGAGCCTCTGTTTTGGGTTAATTTTACGAAGAAGGTTCAAATTCAATAACCTTCGTAGGAGCCTCTGTTTTGGGTTCATTTGATGAAGAAGGTTCAAATTCAAGAACCTTCATATGAGCCTCTGTTTGGGTTCATTTTACGAAGAAAGTTCAAACGCAATAACCTTGGTATGAGCCTCTGTTGGGGTTCATTTTAAGAAGGCTCAAAATCAGCAGCCCTCTGTTCCAGTCTCCGTGGCAACCTCCGTTGTAACCTTCGTACGAGTTCATTTAAGAAATTGGGGCACATTATGGTACACTCAAGGAGGGCCAGAACCTTCTTTCGCAAAATGTTTACCACAAGGTGAACAGAGACCGTACGTTAATGACAGAGGATACCCTTTGTCAATCTGGTATGTTTTCTTTGAAACTAATACGCTATATTGCCTCTGTTTCACTACAAAGCATATTATATACGTATGAAACTTTTGATGTTTATTAAGAATATTATAAACCATCTTTTAATGAATCTCTGCATATGACACAATGATCATTGGAGATTATACAACATTGACAGAGGATACCTTATGTTCCTAGAACCTCTGTTAGAGCTTTAATTTTGCTTTTAGCATAAAGCACAATCAATGCATATTAAATACATGATGTTCGTGAATTAGCCTTAAGTAACTTTTTAACAAGCTTTACCATGTCACCCGTGACGATAAGTCCATTGTAGACAAAGCCTCATTTGCAAGGCATTTCACACAAGCTATATTGAGATGACAGAGCCTCACACATGTTGACATAAGTCTCGGTCATATGACTACGGAGCATCACATATCCTGACATAAGCCTTTGTCGACACAATTACAGAGAGCCTTTGATTCATAGGTGTCTCCTTCGACACGATCACAGAGTTTCGGCTCTGCTCACATAATAAATAAGTTTCTATTTAGACAAAATTACAGAGCCACGACTCTGCTAGTATAATTACATAACTTCATTCCATCTACATAGTAGTAAAACTTACTTTATTCAAAATTCATGTATCGCATTCTTCTCATTTGGGGAAAGAAGCATTAATGGTAGGTGTCTTAGTGTTCATTTCTTAAAATGATGTAATCCTCCCTACCCAATTAATGATATAACGCGTTTCCCTTAAATCTCTTATTTCGTTCAACACAACAAAGATTTGTTCAGCCAAGTAATTTAAAAGTTTCAATGTCGAAGGATGATTCAGGACACATAAGTCTTGTATACACATAACATCCATTACAATTCACATTAACTTTCCTATAAGTCTTAGGGTATTTTAAGCCCTTTGTATCTTAAGGATGAAGATGGAGTGGGTCGCGACCCTCTATCGCAGTCAAATTATACGATTACTAAAATCTTGGTTCAAAATACACATAATGAGGTTATCTATCTACTATAACCTTAGGTTGTATATTTATGTTTATAAATAATGTAAGAGAAGAGAAGCACTATAACAAATGCGGGACACCGTCCCTCATTAGTAGATATTAATTAAAACTATGCTAACATAGTAGCATACAGGCCATAACCTAGCAAAAGAAAGTAAGTAAATTGTCCAATGACTAATAATTTGCTTAAATGAAGTCCATAGGCTTCATACATATACAAAATATACAACCTTTGAGGTTTATATTACCTCAGTCAAATGCAATACATTTGAAGTGTATGCATCACTTTCGACAAAAGGGCTGGATGATATACCCTCCGTTCAGTTTGAAGGTCTCCCCTTCATACTCACTTCGGATACTACATCCCGACATACTTGGTAAACCTCCCAAAATCTGTATTGGCGTCAAACCATTCATCTATGATATGGTTACCAGTTGGGAACTCGCCAATCGAAGCCTTAAGCCCTTTGGGGTATGCTCTTCGAAGATACTAACACAAAGGTTTCATAAGACCATGTCAAACCCACGTTTACAACCCTATCAAGGTTTCCCCGACAAGATAGGGATCGTGGGACATTAACCAAGCGGTTACCTAAAATCGTGAGATACACCCATGATCCTCGAACCAGGTGCGGGAGCCTGCCAGAGCCAAATATATGCGATAATATGCCATTATGGCGTAAGCATATAAAACAAAGCCAAGTTTATACACAAACCTTAGTACCTTTCAACAACTCAGCATGTGTACAAATGGGTTCCGACAAAACTCGCTTAGAACTAAAAGCGAAAGTTATATGGAAAACCCTAATACACACGCCCCTTATATAACGGGATTTCAGGACAACTTAAGTCTAATCTCACGCCTCCTACAAAGTCATAACATTAGACTGGGGGGCTTAATGGGGTATCCACCACGATGGAGTCAAATATGGGCTACTAAAAACAAGTATAGCTACTTTTATATTGGCTTTGACAAAACAAAAGTAGTAGAAATTGTTACCAAGTTTTTTTAACAAAGCAATGATAAGTCTGTAGCCATGCACTCTTCGCATGCATAAAATTAGACTAGGGGGTTGATGACGTACCCTCCGCTCTACTAACAAGCGTTACCGTCACTCTAGTACGTAGCCTACCATTTGTACAAAGGGTGATGATGTAACCACCTAAAGGACGAAGCCTACGCCTTTGTCATACACATAATGTCAGCGTAAAGTCATTCACAATGGCTACCGCAAGGGAATCCGCCAATCTTCACCCAAAGCACTCATAGTGTCTAACCTCTGTCGAGATTCAGAACCTGGCCTCCGTCACGGTTCGGAGCCTGCCCTCCGTTACTGTTCGGAGCCTCACCTTCGACAAGGTTGAAGCCTAAAGGTCAAACATAATTGGTCAAACAGAACTGGTCAAAGAAGATCTGGTCAATAGCAATGATTTTAGCCATGATCTCTGTAACTGCCATGACCTCCATAACTGTCTCTACACATCCTCTGTAACTGGTCCATCAAATTATTATGTCTTAAAATAAGGAAGTCATCACAGAGGTATAAAACCTAACTTAACCCAGGAGATATCATCTTCTCCACCTCAATACTTTCATGACATAATCACCATGACTGATTCTCACACCGGAGGTGGTTCACGGGGGCTTCCCCCCGCGCTTCGTCTAATGTAGTGTCTTCTACTTCTTATTTTCAGGTTATCTTGCACTCGGCATCACCACCATCACCCCTAATTCCGTCAATCACCATTGACGGCCTGGTATGTGCATCTTATTGCACAATCACCACGGATTGGGCGGAACCAAATTTTTTGTTCCGTCCGTCTTATCGAAGGGTACCTTGGGACCAGAATTTGATTTGGTCACCTTTTGTCGTTTTTGATCAAACGAAGGTTAAAGATAAGGTCTATTTACTTATAACTACGGACATGGTTCCACTAAATCCTAGACAAAGTCTAAGGAGACTCAATGTTTCTCGCTTAAGAGGTTTGTCAAACACATGATGTGTTTTTCACTTGACGAGGTATTGGTGCAAAACTGTGATGTTGGGTGATTGTACAATAAATTGCAAGACCAGGCCTTCGATGATGAAAAAAGGATATAGGGGATGTTGAGGTTGCGCCAAGCTTATCTTTAACCTGAAATAAGAAATACTAAGACACAACGTTAAGTGATTGCGCAGGGGTTCGACCTTTCGAACCACCTCCGGCGTGCGAGTAAGTATGTGATATGATAAGTTGATAGTGAAATGAGAGAGTCAAGTTTGCATACCATGGTTCTCAGCCCATCTAAGTTATTTTTAGGGGAGGAAATAGGCCTTAAAGAGCTCTTGCACATAATTCGGAGATAATGGGGGCGTCCCATGATTTGTGGTAACCGCTAGGGCTTTGTGACCCACAATCTCTTCCTTGGCGAGAAAGCTCAAGGTAAAAGGGGACGTGGGTATGACCAGGTCAAGGTGGTTCTCCTTTCTAGTATCCTCGAAGGAGGTACCCCGAAGGGCTTAAGGCTTCGATTGGCGGCTTCCGAACTGGTAACCACTTCATAGATTAATGGTTTTACGCCAATGAAGACGTTAGGTGTTTGACCTGGGCCTTCGAAGAGAAGGCTTCATACAGGCTCGAAGGGGAGGCCTTTGACACCTTCAGAGTGTACATCATCAAGCCCCCCAGTCGAAAGTGATATACACGTGTGAGAATATATTGCTTACGACTCTAGCATCTACTCAAACCATATCCCTTTCATCACAAAGTCATACGAAAAGAAAGGAGAGCTTAAAACTAACTATGCAAAAAATGCACTTAATGATAATGTCAACCACTTGCAACCTAAGCCATAAAGGCTAGGATTTCGGCAAGCAAAACGTCCCTTCAAATTTTAAAATCCATTTGAAGTCTGTATATTTGCCAAAATTAGATGGACACGTGGATGGATAGGACAAAGAATACAAGGGGTATATAAACCCTAGATTACTTTTTACATTCGGCCCAAAATACACACATATCACTGTGCTTCGTGCTTGCTTGTAGTCGAAAGGTAATTTTCCATCCTCAATCTTTACTTTCTTGTTCTAATTATCTGAATACAACATAAGTATGGCCACTAAGCGGATTATCAGACAACAAAAATGTACACTAACTAAACAGGCCTTATAGGATTTTCTTGATGAATACCCCATCCCTAAGGAGTTCAGGGTGATGCTTTCGGGCAAAACCCAAAACATATTTGATGCCACCAAAGTGTATGTGGGGCTTTACGTTCATGCTTTCACCCAATCCAATCTTAGGATCCCAATCCACCCCTTAATTTTGGAGTTTTTACAATATTACCAAGTACACATCTCAAGGTTGAATCCGTTTGGCTTAGCCAAACTAACCACCTGTATTGTGATGTGCAAGGCTTATGGTTATGAGCCTACACTGACTGTGCTCAAGGGCTTTATTAACCTTTATCCTGGTGGTGATTGGATAACCTTGACTAAAAGAAGTGAGCATGATGTACCTTACATGGTGACCAAACCTTTTTCAAAGATAAGAAATCGGAAAGGGTAATTTTTCTATGTTCAAAACACAATAATACCTCCGGAATATCCTGCTTTGTTGGACGAAGCATTCTAGTTTGATGAAAAAAGGTTTAATGACCCCTTGACATACACCATAAGAAGCATTGGGAAGGGTTTCCGTTGAAGCCTGAGATAATATGTGAAGGAAAAAGTATGTACATTTCTATTTAAACAAAATAAATAACTTATCTGATGATATTTATCTTTCTTTTCTCTTTTTGCTGCTGAGATGGCGTTCAGGAACTTTGTCGTATTTGGTGGTGCCAAGGAGGTCAGTTTCATCTCGAAGGTCCCAAAGGATTTGAGCTATGGAGTAGGGTCTCCATCTGTGTCTGTCAACAACATTGATGTGGACGCTCAAACAGTTAAGCCTACTGCAGTAATTCCACCTCCCAAACCTAGGAAGCCCCCCAGCTTGTAGAGAACATTGTTGATTCTGACGATCCCCTCTCCGAGGGTGATCAAGTGATGGTCGTAGGGTCCTCTAGGATTGTAGTCAGAGTGCGAGGCAGAAAAGGAACATGTGTAAAGTCTTCGAAGGCCCCTCCAAAAAGGAAGTTAGTTCTACCAACCCCTCTGACAAGAACCACAAGACAGAAAAGTTCTCATGTGAAGACTTTCGTGCCTTCAACCCTAGATATTCCAGATGATGACATTCATGTTAAATAACAGTATTCTATACTTGATAATCCTCAATACATTCTTTAGCTAATCATTATGTTTTATACAGGCCTGCCAAACACGAAGAAGCTTCCGAATGCCCTTGCATGTCATCAGTTAGTTGAAAAGATAACTCCCGCCAATTGGAGAGGGACTCTAGACAACATTTCCATGGAAGAATTGTGTAATTTGCATGATAAGAGCTACACGAGGCAGGCTGTGTTAGACAATCATCTCAATTACCGAACGAGGGACCTGGTTCGCACAGTGAAGGCTGCGAGGGAGAAGATGGATGCCATCTTAGCTAAGGAAAAGAATCGAGATCTTGAGTATGCTAAGTTAGAAGCAAAGTGCAAGGAGGCAATAGAGGATTTTGAGAAAAATCCAATTGTGCAAGACCTTCGAGCCAAAATTGACAGTCTCGAAGGGTATTGAAGGAGGCTCAACCAGAATGTGGAAGGTTGAGAATGGATGAGGCAAAGGTAGCTAGATATAAATCGCAGGTGACTACTCTTGAATCCAAATGTGCAGGTCTTGAAGCCGAAATGGCTAAGCTTGGAGAACAGGAGATCAGGCTTCGTGAGGAGATAAATGGACTAAACCTCCGTTGCAAGAACTTGAAGAAGGATAGAGCTGAGGTGGTCTTATACGACAGCGATGAGGTGGGAAACATAGTTGGGAAGTTGGTGAACACTGCCATATTTTACGGGAAGTGCACCACGTTGGAAGATATAGCAGAGACCAAGAAGCATGTGGTCTTGTCAGAAGTGCCTTACTACCGGCCAACATCGGAGCAAGAGTATAATGATGCTGGCAACGCGTACACTTCAGCAGAGTACCTTTTTCTCACCGAAGCAACCAAAGACTCCTTAGCATCCATTGAAGATCTCCTTTCGAAGAAGCCACGAAAGATTCAGCATCCGTCTCCAATCAAAAAGACTGCATCCGTGAAGCCTCCATCTCCACCACATTAAGAGGATCCCATGTCCTCAAAGAATGCTTGAAGGCTGCCATGTTGGCATGAATTTGGCCCCAAGGGTGGTATGTACCCTTTAAACAATTTCACTTGATGGGTAATAGGTTGGTGCCTATTTGTTGAACAATTTATTTCTTTGCTTGCAGGGCTTTGGCCCGTATCTCAAACAATGTTTGGATCTTTGTGGTGGCTTTGACCATGTTTTGTCTTTTGAATGTCAAGTAGGGGACAATGTCCCGCTTTTAATATCATGCTTATCTTCTCTTACGCTTATTTATAAACGTAAATATACAACCTAAGGTATAACCTTATTGTGTGTATTTTGGAACAAGATTTTTAGCAATCGTATAGTTTGACTGCTGACAGACCGCGACCCACTCCGTCTTTATCTTTAAGATACAAAGGGCTTACAATACCCTAAGACTTGTAGGAAAGTTAATGTGAATTGTAATGGATGTTATGTGTATATAAGACATGTGTCCTGAACCATCCTTCGACATTGAAACATGTAAATTAATTGGGTGAACAAATCTTTGTTGTATAGAACAACACAAGGGATTTGAGGGAAATGAGTTATATCATTAATTGGGTAGGGAGTATTACATCATTTTAAGAAATAAACACTAAGACACCTACCATTAATACTTCTTTCCCCAAATGAGAAGAATGTGATACATGAATTGAAAAACAAGCTAAGTGTTTTAAAAGTAGTAAGTTTTATATGTAAAACTTATGGAGATTAGTACCATTCCAAGTCCTATCCATGACATCTCCGTCCAACATTTCAAGCTTGTAGGCTCCGTTGCCGTAGGCTTTCGATATGACATAGTGTCCTTCCCATGTAGGCCTTAGCTTTCCTTCATATTCAGCCTTGCTTTCGCTGTTTCAATGCTTATCTCTGAGGGTATAACAGCCTCCGTTTCATAAGTGAGGCTAAAAGGATTCTCCCCGTGGCTTGACTTGGGGTGTGTCCTATGTGCCCACAGAACTTGGGGTAGTTCATCTACCCAACCATGATGGCTTCGTCCTAACGTTTTCTCGATTCCATTGACAATATCCCTGTTGTTGACTTCAACTTGTCCGTTACTGTGAGGATGGTACACGGAAGTGAACGATTGTTTGATCTTTAGGCCTTCGCAGAAAGTTGGGAACACTCCTTCAGCGAATTGCGTCCCATTATCGGAGATGATGATGTGAGGGACTCCAAATCGGCAGATTATGTGTTCCCATAAAAACTTTTCCATATTCCTTCCTGTTACTGATGCCAAAGGTTTGGCTTCGACCCATTTAGTGAAGTAATCTGTGGCTACGAACAAGAATTTTACCCCTCCTAGAGCTACTGGTGGGGGTCCGACTATATCGATTCCCCACTGACAGAAAGGCCATGCAGACGATACGGAGGTCATTTCTTGCTTTGGCCATCTGGGAACGTTGGAGTAGATCTGACATGCTTTAAACTTTTGTATTATTTCAGCTGCGTCTCTATTCATTGATGGCCAACAATATCCTAGCTTTGTTATTTTCGAGACAACGGAGTGAGGACCTGCGTGCAAGCTGTAGGATCCTTCATGAACCTCGTAGATGATGTTTGAAGCTTGCTTTGGTCCCATACAACGAAGCCATGGAGATAAGAAGGACCTCCTGTAGAGATTATCCCCAATAAGTATATATTGGGGAGCCTTGACCCTAACCTTTCGTGCCAGCTTTGGATATTCTGGCAGAATGCCACTTATCAAGTATTTTCTTATTGGAGTCATCCAATTGGATCTTTCTTCAACTATGATGTCAGACACTTCATTTCATTCGATTGATCTTTCGGCCAATACTTCACCAAGACCTCTTTTGTTAGGTGAGCAAATGCCATTGAAGCCAGCATGCTTAATGCATCTGCTTTCTTGTTCTAGTTACTGCGAACATGTTCAATAGCAAAGGACTCAAATCCACGGAGGAGTTCTTTAGCTTTTTCCAAATACTGCTTAATGGTGGGCTGCCTAGCCTCATAAGAGCCTTTGATTTGGATCACTACTAGCTGTGAATCAATAAAAACAGTGAGATCACGAACCTCCATGTCCTTTGCTAGTCGAAGGCCAGCTAACAAAGCTTCAAACTCAACTTCATTGTTTGTAGCCTCGAACTCGAAACGTAATGCATAAGTGTACTCCTTTCCCTCCGGACTAACCAACATTAGACATGCTCCCGATCCATCGGAGCTTGAGGCTTAGTCAGTGTACAATTTCCACCCTTCCTTTGTCATTGGGGGCCTTTTCTTTGGAATTTCTTTGTCTTGACTGGGCCTGGAGGGTATTTCAGCAAGACAGTCTACAAGTATCTGACCTTTGACGGAGTTTCGACCTTTGTACTCTATCTCATGCTCTCCTAGCTCGATAGCCCATTTGGCCACCCTACCTTATTTCCCAGGCTTCGATAGTATCTGCTTGATTGACGTGTAAGTAAATACAGTGATGGGATGATCTTGAAATTACCTTCGAAGGTGCCTTGCAGCATAAACTAAGGCTAGGATTAGCTTTTCTAACTCCGGATGGTTTAATTCAGCTCCGTGCAGGACTCTGCGAACGAAGTAGATTAGGGCTTGCTTATTTTCCCTTTCCACCAAGAGCATAGCACTGATGCTTTCAAAGGATGCCGCAATGTACATGAATAACACTTCACCTTTGATTTAGGCTGTAAGTGTTGGTAAAATTTTCAAGAACTCTTTCAGCTTTTGGAAAGCGGCTTCTGCCTCACAACTCCATTGAAAAGTCTTCTTATCTGCACACCCTTTGAGTGCCTTAAAAAATGGGAAAGATCGATCCGCACCTTTCGACAGGAACCTGCTAAGTGCTGCAAGCTTCCCATTTAGGCTTTGTACCTCTTTCAATGACTTCGGAGCTTGTAGATCAGTGATGGCTTTAACCTTCGAAGGGTTAGCTTTAATCCCTTGCTTTGTAATCAAATGTCCCAAAATTTGTCCTTCTTCCACGCCAAAAGAACATTTCTTCGGGTTGAGCTTCATGTTGATTTCCCTTAATTGATCGAAGGTTTATTGAATGTCAGAGAGTAAGTCTTCCTCGGTCCTGCTTTTGATTACTATGTCATCAACGTAGTCTTCCAAGTTCCTTCCTATCTGCTTGTGGCAGGCTTTGCCTACCAATCGTTGATACGTTGCCCCTGCGTTCTTTAGACCGAAGGGCATTTTCTTGTAACAACAGACCCCCTTTCCTGTGTAGAAAGTTGTCTTCTCTTCGTCTTCCTCCACCATTTGTATCTGGTGATACCGTTTGTAGGCATCTAAAAAGCATTTCAAACGGAACCCCGTGAGGGATTCGACTTTCCAATCAATTTTTGGCAAAGGGTAGCAGTCCTTCGGGCAAGCTTTGTTGATGTCGGTGAAGTCGACACACATACTGTAAAACCTAAAATTTCTGAACGTGTAAAATACCCTAAATAAACCTTTGATCTTAAATTCATAAAGGATGTTTAATCATTAAGACATTTCATCCCGAATATAACCTAAGTATCTAACTGTTAATAATTGAATGAATAAAAGTAATACGATAATAAAGACTTGTGATAAAACGAATGGTACACATTTATCTAAAGTCACACGCCTACATACATGTTTGATTAGGTCCATTTTTATTTTACCAATTGTACACAACTTAAACTACACAAAATAAACATGATATGTTCTAAATTTGGAAGGGGAAGATTTTGTTCCAATCCCCTCCCCAAAAACCGGCCTCCCTCCTTCTCTTATTATCATCTCAAGATTTTTCTTTCCTCACCAAAATAAACACACACAAGTTAACAAAACCCTAAAAACCTAAACTACAAAAGTGACAGCTTAATTTTATCTCATTCCATTCGGTTCATTCAAGACTATTAAGAAGGTGTTCAAGAGGCCATAGAAGTGGTATTGATTCGTGTATAGTAGTGCAAGAAAGAGGTGCGGGCAGTTTTGATTCGGTTTGGATTTTAAGCCAAGTCGCGACTTGAGTGTAGTTTTGGATACTTTTTGTTTTTCTTTGATTCGATCATCTTTACAAGGTATCATGTCTCATTTCCCTTCTCATCATAATCATATTTTGTGTCTAATATGATCCTTATACCATCTATAACAATCGGCCTAATAATATGCATGATATACGAGTTATGGTTCACATAAAATCATAAAAACAATCACATAAAAGAACAAATTGAAAAGCTAATGAGATCGGAATATAAATGTGTCATATGAATCTGATTTATTCATGTTTTGACCCATCTAATACACGACATAAACATGTTTTCATCTTATCATGATCGGGTTTGAAAATGAGTAAAATACATGTTACTTTTAATTGCTTCTGTCTCAGCAATTGCTGACAGAAATTAGAGTCGGGTTGAGAAGGGTGAATCTTGATGATATCAATGTGTTTTTGGGCAATTCTTGAGTCTAAACATGATTACTTTTTGTCTACTTTCCGAATATGTAAGTCACATGGTCATTGGAGGTCGGGAAGGCATCCGTTTGATTTTTATTAGATACAGAGTCAAAACTGTAAATTAGTAATCCGAATTTGCACCTTAGTATTTGATTTTTGTTTTGAAATAAGTAAGTTATCATTAGCTCAAATTCAACAGGGCTTAAATATAGGATGTGTTTGGTCTCTTTTATTTTTTGTGTAATTTTTAGAGTAGCACAACATGGTCTCTTAATTGCTTACTTTTTGAGTCTCAAATCTGTTACCGAATCTGGACTAGTTTTCATACTACCTGGAAAATTCTATAAAAATTACACAAAGTATTTAACATAAGTATCTACCTGGGGTAATTTTACTAAGGCTCTAGGAGACGCAAAAATATACCTTAAAAATCCGGAAATGTGATACATGTTTTGATACTAAAAGCTTAGTTTTCTTAAAAGGGTGAATTGCACACTCAAAGCCTATTATATCATTAATATGTGTAACCTAATCATAATGGATCCTTAATTAAGTGTTTTATACAGTAAATGAACTACCTATGATCTTTAAATAACCTAGTATGGTATTTAATTTGACTACAACATGTTTAAGTACGCTAAAAACCCTAATTTACTACTAATGGAAATAATAACCAAATTAAGCATGAATACTTGTATTTGTGATCTATATGAAGTTTTACCCGAAACTTTACTAAATATGAAAACTTACTAAATTGGGAAACCTGCCTAAAATAGAAAGTTACTTAAAATGGTTAAACTACTTAAAGAGGAAACTTGCTATTTTTGGAAAGTTACTATTTTTGAAAAGCTGCTATAAAAGGAAAGCTACTAAAAATGGAAAGCCGACTAAAATGAGTAGTCTGATTTAAAATAAGTTATTAATAAGACGATCATGAATTCGTGTAGATTCGCTGAAGAAGGAGTTGCTCCAATCTTTATGTTTCTGTTGTGTTTGCACTTGCGGTCTAAGGTACAGATATTCTGACCTTTCTCTTAATGTTTCTCATGACTTCTTATACACCTTTGATCTGATAGTTTCTGATATGATACCTTTGCTATGATCCCTTTTGATATGAACCTTATGATATGAACCTTTTGATATGACACTCTGATTATGTTATGATATATGACTCCCAGTTTTATACCCGAGCCATTTTTCACTAGGCATGGGGGTTCCATGTCTGTGTCATTGATGCAACAATGGCACGACTCTAGTGTGGTTGAGTGATGTTCCACACCATCCCCGTTATGTTATATGATATGCGCACTATGTTATTATGGCCACTACGATTTCTGCGGGAGCATATGGATGCATCCTAGATCTGTTATCTGTTAGTGGATTATCTGTTATATGATTTGATAAATGTCTGGTGATTGGTACTGTGTGCAATACATGCCCTTCACATATCTGAGAGGGTATCTCCTCTACGGTTACTTATGGTTACTTATGGATTATGATATGTTATGTTTCTGGGCTCGTGGTAGATTTCTGTCCTATCTTTCACTTTATCCTTTCACTTCATTTATACCTTATGATATTATCCCCAATGTACCATAGTATATTCTTTGTTCTTTATCATTTACTTCGTTTGTATATATATCTGTTCACTGGGCTTTTTAAGCTCAGCAACATTTCTTTTCCTGCGGCAGGTTTTAGTAGGAAGCTGGGTTATGAGTGGAGAGTACTTTTGGACTTAGAAGACTACACTTTGATAGCTATTCTGGATTAGAGATGACTAGAAGTGTTTACATTTTCAGACTTAGTATTTTATTGTTGTTCTCATCTATAACCTTGAACTTCAGATTTTTCCTATATAACTTTTGAGATTCCTTTGTATTACTAATTGTATGCTTGTGTTTTCTTTGATATGACATCATATTGTAATACTTCTACCATTATCGGGTTGGGGTGTTACAATTATGGTATCAGAGCACAGGCTGCGACTTGTAGTACATTAACCCTTGACCTGTGAAGTTTGGACCATTAAGTTTCCCCTGTAGGCGCTCATAAGACAACCTTTGAGAATTTGCTTTAGGATCTCCTCATAGGAACATAAGTTATAACCGGTGAGGAATGGGTAGACTAGGACATCTATGTAAGTAGCATTGCTTCCGGATCACTCTGATTCGTGCCTCTGCCCTTAGTTTTGCCTTATAAGAACATTGTTTCAGGAGTTGGAAAGTTATGTTCAACCTAAGTTTATTAACCAAGTAAGTTTACAATGCCTCGGGAACTACATGGATACCTTACACCATTTAACTTTCACTCTCTTATTTTGATCACCATTTTTGATTTGTTTGATTAATAGTTCGATTCCTTTCCGACCATCCCGAAGGTTACTTAACCGTAACGTGTTTGACACATTCTGTAAATTCATTACATATGCTGGATATAATGTATCATCTGATACTACTCAGTTCTGCGTAATCCATTACTACTCCTATGAGAACTCTGGTAAATATTAATCATGAATATATGGAGATTTGTTCCCTCCCTTCGAATGATGAACTTTGTCTGCCAATCAGTTCCTTTGGAAGGATATGATGAAAATAATATCTCAGTATGGATTTGTTAACTAAGCATGATGATGCTGACAACTGATATCCCATACCTCTCATTTTGACAACCATGCGACCTTCGTATTACCAATGATACACACCCTGCCTGCCACTTATGCTAAGAAGCTAAGCAAGATTCCAACACCTTGAATTGTTCGCTTATCTATCTCAACAATTTGATGAACCATGTACTTGACTCTTATATATGAACTATCCATCTGGTTTAACGACCGTATTCGTTCTACAGATCTGTTTACTCTTGATATAATTGACTTTGAGGTCTTTTGGTTATGGATTGGATGGCTCTTTGTAAAGCTACCATAGACTACCGTATCTGAAATGTGATCTTTAACAATCTGCTTCACCTTACTTTTGTTATGATGACTCTCAACCGCTTAAATCTGTTAAGATTAATGTTGTTATGGAAGCACAGACCACAATCTCATTTGATTGTCAAGTTTCTCCTGACACCTATTAGTATCCACCGTTGGAAGCTCTGGCATTGAAAGTATTTTGTTGTACGAAAATCTTCTGATGTTCTCTGATGAACCTGTTGGTATTCCCTCCTACTTGGAAGGTAGAGTTGGCATTGAACTGATCTCAGTTGACGAAACCATGATGCCATAGAAGTTGAGAGATTGAAGGAGCTGGTGGAATATGATTTTGTACACCCTAGTGCTTCTCTTGGGAAGCTCCTGTTGGTTTATGAAAAAGAAATAGGGAAGTATGCGGTGGCGTATCGACTATCGTGAACTTAACCGTATCACTATCTGTAATCATTATCCATTTCCGCGCGTCAATGTTTGATTTGGTCTATCTTTGAAACTCCGTATCAGACGGCCTCATTTAGGTTTGAAGGACTGAAGAAGCAACCACAAGAACTTCTAAGAAGGGAGTTGACTAACTGAGAGTAACCTCCGTGAAGCATTTCAGTTTTATTCGTGAAGAAGAAGATAGGTAATGTGAAGTAGATATGAACTTTCCCTAAGATGATCCCTGAAGATACTTTCGTACTCGTTGTGATCATTATGAGCTTTAATGATGCCAATTGTATTGGCTAAAATAATCATGTTTCGCGAGTATTTGGACAAATGGTCATAGTATGACATTGGGTTGTGTTCAGAGACGAAAGAGGAACATAGAGATCATTTTAGTATTGAGTCAAAATGACCCTTTGTTCTGGAAGAGTATATTTGATTTGGCGTTCATAAGCTGCAGCAAAAAGTACTACTATGGATCCCGAGAAGACTGAGTTGTCCACCGAATGAACCAAGATCGACGAAAGTTACTGAAGTTAGAAATCTTACGGAAAGGTAGTGGAAGATGTTCACGACTGGCGTTACCATCAATGAAGCATATGAGAAGAGGAGAGACACTTAGAAGGGACTCGATTATACCTTATGCAGCATATGGAGATTTCAGCTTGGGCATCAAGACAACCAGACTGTAGGAGACGAACTATTCAACCCAGAGTTGACAGTAGGGGCGTTTACATTGAAGATTGAAGACATTCTTGCGAAGACGAAGGTGGTGGCAAACATAAAAGGAGAATGTAATCGAGTTGGCGAATTTGGAGCTGTGCTAGAAGACCTGTTGAAGACACATAGTCTTGCTTCTCTATTCATTTTAGTTGTACTAAGATGAATTGAGAGCAGAAGCAGACTTACGGATGGAGGGATGCACAGTGATCTTGTAAGAGATTCTCGTTACTACACCACAATTCCAAGAAGAGTTGCAGAAGGCTTGAGGAACCAGACTCAAGTTTATAATTCCTTTTCACCATAGGATCAGATGTACAAGCATAGACAGACTACTCGGACTTGGAAGAAATTTTGAAATTTTGTGTTTGAATGGATAAATTTTAAGCAGACATTTGGGTTTGGACTAGTTGATTCTGTGATGAATGAAGTTATCAATAACGTAATTCACTTTTGCTTAACCCCCATAAGCTTCCGTTACCTGATAATAAGATCCTTTGAATGATTTACGTTCCCTATTAGAAATTCGTTCTGTGTTCATTATGCGTTTGTTGGATGATGGTTTTGTTAGGAGAACTTTGATGAATTGTGGAAGAACTGATGCTTTTGAAAACGTGCTTCATTTGATGCTTACTAAGTTCCGTTACGTTATCTATACGATCTGTTTCTTTAATTTCGAATTCGTAATGATGATTGATCCGGACCAACCCTAGGGGATAGAAGGACTGTTAGGTGGTTAAGATAAGTTGCTTATTTCACAACTTGAGATAAAGTATGGTCATCATGAGAGCATATTTATATGATGCTAGTATTATGACGTCTGGTCAACGTGATAATACTTACATCGTATAACGTGCCCTTATTGTGATCATAGGATATTTCGAGGAGTGCCTTAGAATTTCTGACATCTGATTGAGACTTTAGGTTCATTCTACCTATACGCTTAATCTGCCTTCACCCTTATATGAATTGATACGTTTGGATACTCGACACGCGTTTGCTGACCTCTGTACTTCCGATAAGAATCTTAGGTCCTGTTGTAGAGCTTTCTGCCGTTTGATGTTATCAAACAATCTGTCTTTTGTCAGTATGGATTCGATCTGTTACTCTTAACGAGTACACCTATGTTTTGCTATATATATGTCTCACATTCGATGAATCTGTTCATGATAATCTGTTGTGAATTAAGATATGAGATTTTGGATTCTGAGAAAACAAGACCTGTCTGTTTATGAGAATACCTTTGAAAGGTTATATTGAAGACGAGACTATTTGAAATATGAAGAGTTAAGCATATATATATTTCTGCGATTCTGTACGTTCTCATCTGATTTGTCTAATCAAATTCCACGGATGATATATCCGTCAAATCCCACGTATTCCCTGTATCTCTTCGGAGAGAAGATGATTATCATCTGTTACGTTTGGTATATTATTCTTTTGATCTGGATTCAGTATGGTATGTCTTTTCTGAGGAAGCCGAAGCTATTTTGATCAACAAGATAGAGTCACGAGAAACAAGTCATTCACATTTCCAATCACGGTCCGTTGGTATTCCGTTTCATTTCACTTCAATTTTCGAGGACGAAAAATTTTTTTTAGAGGGGAAGAGTTGTAAAACCCAAAATTTCTGAACATGTAAAATACGCAGAATACCCCTTTGATCTCAAATTCTTAAAGGACGTTTAATCATTAAGACATTTCATCCCGAATATAACCTAAGTATCTAACTGTTAATAATTGAACGAATAAAAGTAATACGATAATAAAGACTTATGATAAAACGAATGGTACACATTTAACTAAAGTCACACGCCTACATACATGCTTGATTAGGTCCATTTTTATTTTACCAATTGAACACAGTTTAAACTACACAAAATAAACATGATATCTTTTAAATTTGGAAGGGGGAGATTTTGTTCCAATCCCCTCCCCAAAAACCGGCCTCCCTCCTTCTCTTATTATCACCTCACGATTTTTCTTTCCTCACCAAAATAAACACAGACAAGTTAACAAAACCCTAAAAACCTAAATAACCTAAACTACAAAAGTGACAACTTAATTTTATCTCACTCCATTCGGTTCATTCAAGACTATTAAGAAGGTGTTCAAGAGGCCATAGAAGTGGTATTGATTCGTGTATTGTAGTTCAAGAAAGAGGTGCGGACTGTTTTGATTCGATTTGGATTTTAAGCCGTGACTTGGGTGTAGTTTTGGATTCTTTTTGTTTTTTTTTGATTCGATCATCTTTACAAGGTATCATGTCTCGTTTCCCTTCTCATCATAATCATCTTTTGTGTCTAATATGATCCTTATACCATCCATAACAGTCGGCCTAATAATATGCATGATATACGAGTTATGGTTCACATAAAAGCATAAAAACCATCAAATAAAATAACAAATTGAAAAGCTAATGAGATCGGCCTATAAATGTGTCATACGAATCAGATTTATTCATGTTTTGACCCATCTAATACACGACAAAAACATGTTTTCATCTTATCATGATCGGGTTTGAAAATGAGTAAAATACATGTTGCTTTTAATTGCTTCTGTCTCAGCAATTGCTGACAGAAATTAGAGTCGGGTTGAGAAGGGTGAATCTTGATGATATCAATGTGTTTTTGGGCAATTCTTGAGTCTAAACGTGAGTAATTTTTGTCTACTTTCCGAATATGTAAGTCACATGTTCATTGGAGGTCGGGAAGGCATCCGTTTGATTTTTATAAGATAAAGAGTCAAAACTGTGAATTAGTAATCCGAATTCACACCTTGGTATTTGATTTTTGTTTTGAAATCAGTAAGGCATCATTAGCTAAAATTCGACAGAATTTTTAGAGTAGCACAACATGGTCTCTTAATTGCTTACTTTTTGAGTCTCAAATCTGTTACCGAATCTGGACTAGTTTTGATAACGAATTTCTGTTGTATAGTTATACTATCTGGAAAATTCGACCAAAATTACACAAAGTAGTTAACATAAGTATCTGCCCGGGGTAATTTTGCTAAGGCTCCAGGAGATGAACAAATATACCTAAAAAATCCAGAAATGTGATACATGTTTTGATACTAAAAGCTGAGTTTTCTTAAAAGGGTGAATTACACACTCAAAGCCTATTATATCATTAGTATGAGTAACCTAATCATAATGGATCCATAATTAAGTTTTTAATACAGTAAATGAACTACATATGATATTTATATAACCTAGTATGGTATTTAATTTGACTACTACATGTTTAAGTACGCTAGAAACCCTAATTTACTACTAATGGAAATAATAACCAAATTAAGCATGAATACTTGTATTTGTGATCTATATGAAGTTTGACCAGAAACTTTACAAAAAAATGGAAACTTACTAAATTGGGAAACCTGCCTAAAATATAAAGTTACTTGAAATGGTTAAACTACTTAAAGAGGAAACTTGCTATTTTTGAAAAGCTGCTAAAAAAGGATAGTTACTAAAAATGGAAAGCCGACTAAAATGAGTAGTCTGATTTAAAATAAGTTATTAATAAGACGATCATGAATTCATGTAGATTCGCTGAAGAAGGAGTTGCTCCAATCTTTATGTTTCTGTTGTGTTTGCACTTGCGGTCTAAGGTACAGATATTCTGACCTTTCTCTTAAGGTTTCTCATGACTTCTTATACACCTTTGATCTGATAGTTTCTGATATGATACCTTTGCTATGATCCCTTTTGATATGAACCTTATGATATGAACCTTTTGATATGACACTCTGCTTATGTTATGATATATGACTCCCAGTTTGATACCCGAGCCATTTTTCACTAGGCATGGGGGTTCCATGTCCGTGTCATTGATGCACCAATAGCATGACTCTAGTGTGGTTGAGTGATGTTCCACACTGTCCCCGTTATGTTGTATGATATGCACACTATGTTATTATGGCCACTATGATTTCTGCGGGGGCGTATGGATGCATCCTAGATCTGTTATCTGTTAGTGGATTATCTGTTTTATGATTTGATATATGTCTGGTGATTGGTACTGTGTGCAATACATGCCCTTCACATATCTGATAGATCGCTCCTCTACGGTTACTTATGGTTACTTACGGATACTTATGGATTATGATATGATATGTTATGTTTCTGGGCTCGTGGTTGATTTCTGTCCTTTCTTTCACTTTATCCTTTCACTTCATTTATACCTTATGATATTATCCCCAATGTACCATACTATATTCTTTGTTCTTTATGATTTGCTTCATTTGTATATATATCTGTTCACTGGGCTTTTTAAGCTCAGCCGCATTTCTTCTTCTGCGGTAGGTTTTAGTAGGAAGCTAGGTTATGAGTGGAGAGTACTTTTGGACTTAGAAGACTACACTTTGATAGCTATTCTGGATTAGAGATGACTAGAAGTGTTTACATTTTCAGACTTAGTATTTTATTGTTGTTCTCATCTGTAACCTTGAACTTCAGATTTTTCCATTGTAACCTTTGAGATTCCTTTGTATTACTAATCGTATGCTTATGTTTTCTTTGATATGACATCATAATGTAATACTTCTACCCTTATCGGGTTGGGGTGTTACAATTATGGTATCAGATCACAGGCTGCGACTTGTAGTACATTAACCCTTGACCTGTGAAGTCTGGACCATTAAGTTTCCACTATAGGCGCTCATAAGACAACCTTTGAGAATTTGCTTTAGGATCTCCCCATAGGAACATAAGTTATAACCGGTGAGGAATGGATAGACTAGGACATCTATGTAAGTAGCATTGCTTCCACATCACTCTGATTCGTGCCTCTGCCCTTTGTTTTGCCTTATAAGAACATTGTTTCAGAAGTTGGAAAGTTATGTTCAACCTAAGTTTGGTAACCAAGTAAGTTTACAATGTCTCGGGAACTACATGGATACCTTACACCATTTAAGTTTCACTATCTGATTTTGATCACCATTTTCGATTTGTTTGATTAACAGTTCGATACTTTTTCGACCATCCCGAAGGTTACTTAACCGTAATGTGTTTGACACATTCTGTAAATTCATTACATATGCTGGATATAATGTATCATCTGATACTACTCAGTTCTGCATAATCCATTACTACTCCTATGAGAACTCTGGTAACTATTAACCATGAATATATGGAGATTTGTTCCCTCCCTTCGAATGATGAACTTTGTCTGCCAATCAGTTCCTTTGGAAGGATATGATGAAAATAATATCTCAATATGGATTTGTTAACGAAGCATGATGATGCTGACAACTGATATCCTATACCACTCATTTTGACAACCATGCGACCTTCGTATTACCAATGATACACACCATACCTGCCACTTATGCTAATAAGCTAAGCAAGATTCCAACACGTTGAACTGTTCGCTTATCTATCTCAACACTTTGATGAACCATGTACTTGACTCTTATATATGAACTATCCGTCTTGTTTAACGACCGTATTCATTCTACGGATCTGTTTACTCTTGATATAATTGACTTTGAGCTCTTTTGGTTATGGATTCGATGGCTCTTCGTAAAGCTACCATAGACTACCGTATCTGAAATGTGATTTTTAACAATCTGCTTCACCCTTCTTTTGTTATGATGACTCTCAACCGCTTAAATCTATTAAGATTAATGTTGCTATGGAAACACAGACCACGATCTCATTTGATTGTCAAGTTTCTCCTGACACCTATTAGTATCCACCGTTGGAAGCTCTAGCATTGAAAGTATTTTGTTGTACGAAATCTTCGGATGTTCTCTGATGAACCTCTTGGTATTCCCTCCTGCTTGGAAGGTAGAGTTGGCATTGAACTGATCTCAGTTGACGAAACCATGATGCCATAGAAGTTGAGAGATTGAAGGAGATGGTGGAATATGATTTTGTTCACCCTAGTGCTTCTTTTGGGATGCTCCTGTTGGTTTATGAAAAAGAAATAGGGAAGTATGCGGTGGCGTATCGACTATCGTGAACTTAACCGTATCACTATCCGTAATCATTATCCATTTCCGCGCGTCAATGATTGATTTGGTCTATCTTTGAAACTCCGTATCAGACGGCCTCATTTAGGTTTGAAGGACTGAAGAAGCAACCACAAGAACTTCTAAGAAGGGAGTTGACTAACTGAGAGTATCCTCCGTGAAGCATTTCAGTTTTATTCGTGAAGAAGAAGATAGGTAATGTGAAGTAAATATGAAGTTTCCCTAAGACGATCCCTGAAGATACTTTCGTACTCGTTGTGATCATTATGAGCTTTAATGATGCCAATTGTATTGGCTAAAATAATCATGTTTCGCGAGTATTTGGACAAATGGTCATAGTATGACATTGGGTTGTGTTCAGAGACGAAAGAGGAACATAGAGATTATTTTAGTATTGAGTCAAAATGACCCTTTGTTCTGGAAGAGTATATTTGATTTGCCTTCATAAGCTGCAGCAGATAGTACTACTATGGATCCCGAGAAGACTGAGTTGTCCACCGAATGAACCAAGATCGACGAAAGTTAATGAAGTTAGAAATCTTACGAAAAAGTAGTGGAAGATGTTCACGACTGGCGTTACCATCAATGAAGCATATGAGAAGAGGAGAGACACTTAGACCTGACTCGATTATACCTTATGCAGCATTTGGAGATTTCAGCTTAGGCATCAAGACAACCAGACTGTAGGAGATGAACTATTCAACCCAGAGTTGACAGTAGCGGTGTTTACATTGAAAATTGGAAGACATTCTTGCGAAGACGAAGGTGGTGGCAAACATAGAAGGAGAATGTAATTGAGTTGGCGAATTTGGAGCTGTGCTAGAAGACCTGTTGAAGACACGCTGTCTTGCTTCTCTATTCATTTTAGTTGTACTAAGATGAATTGAGAGCAGAAGCAGACTTGCGGATGGAGGGATGTACAGTGATCTTGTAAGAGATTCGCATTAGTACACCACAATTCCAAGAAGAGTTGCAGAAGGCTTGAGGATCCAGACTCAATTTTATAATTCCTTTTCATCGTAGGATCAGATGTACAAGCATAGACAGACTACTCGGACTTGGAAGAAATTTTAAAATTTCATATTTCAATGGACAAATTTTGAAGCAGACATTTGGGATTGGATGAGTTGATTCTGTGATGAATGAAGTTATCAATAACGTAATTCACATCTGCTTAACCCCCATAAGCTTCCGTTACCTGATAATAAGATCCTTTGAATGATTTATGTTCCCTATTAGAAATTCCGTTATGTGTTCATTATGCGTTTGTTGGATGATGGTTTGGTTAGGAGAACTTTGATGAATTGTGGAAGAACTGATGCTTTTGACGACGTGCTTCATTTGTTGCTTACTAAGTTCCTTTATGTTATCTATACGATCTGTTTCTTTATTTTCGAATTCGTAATGATGATTGATCCGGACCAAGCCTAGGGGACAGAAGGACTGTTAGGTGGTTAAGATAAGTTGTTTATTTCACAACTTGAGATAAAGTACGGTCATCATGAGAGCATATTTATATGATGCTAGTATTATGAGGTCTGGCCAACATGATAATACTTACATCATATAACGTGCACTTATTGTGATCATATGATATTTCGAGGAGTGCCTTAGAAGCCTTATAATTTCTGACATCTGATTGAGACTTTAGGTTCATTCTACCTATACGCTTAATCTGCCTTCACCCTTATACGATTTGATACGTTTGGATACTCGACACGCGTTTGCTGACCTCTGTACTTCCGATAAGAATCTTAGGTCCTGTTGTAGAGCTTTCTGCCGTTTGATGTTATCAAACAATCTGTCTTCTGTCAGTATGGATTTGATCTGTTACTCTTAAGGAGTACACCTATGTTTTGCTATATATACGTCTCACATTCGATGAATCTGTTCATGATAATCTATTGTGAATTAAGATATGAGATTTTGGATTCTGAGAAAACAAGACCTGTCTGTTTATGAGAATACCTTTGAAAGGTTATATTGAAGACGAGACTATTTGAAATATGAAGAGTTAAGCATATATATATTTCTGCGATTCGGTACGTTCTCATCTGATTTGTCTAATCAAATTCCACAGACGATATATCCGTCAAATCCCACGTATTCCCTGTATCTCTTCGGAGAGAAGATTATTATCATCTGCTACGTTTGGTATATTATTCTTTTGATCTGGATTCAGTATGGTATGTCTTTTCTGAGGAAGCCGAAGCTATTTTGATCAACAAGATAGAGTCACGAGAAACAAGTCATTCACATTTCCAATCACGGTCCGTTGGTATTCCGTTTCATTTCACTTCAATTTTCGAGGACGAAAAAATTTTTTTAGAGGGGAAGAGTTGTAAAACCCAAAATTTCTGAACATGTTAAATACCCAGAATACCCCTTTGATCTCAAATTCATAAAGGACGTTTAATCATTTAGACATTTCATCCCGAATATAACCTAAGTATGTAACTGTTAATAATTAAATGAATAAAAGTAATACGATAATAAAGACTTATGATAAAACGAATGGTACACATTTAACTAAAGTCGCAAGCCTACATACATGTTTGATTAGGTCCATTTTTATTTTTCCAATTGTACACAGCTTAAACTACAAAAAATAAACATGATATCTTTTAAATTTGGAAGGGGAAGATTTTGTTCCAATCCCCTCCCCAAAAACCGGCCTCCTTCCTTCTCTTTTTATCACCTCACGATTTTTCTTTCCTCACAAAAATAAACACACACAAGTTAACAAAACCCTAAAAACCTTAATAACCTAAACTACAAAAGTGATGGCTTAATTTTATCTCATTCCATTCGGTTCATTCAAGACTATTAAGAAGGTGTTCAAGAGGCCATAGAAGTGGTATTGATTCGTGTATTGTAGTGCAAGAAAGAGGTGCGGGCTGTTTTGATTCGGTTTGGATTTTAAGCCGCGATTTGGGTGTAGTTTTGGATTCTTTTTGTTTTTCTTTGATTCGATCATCTTTACAAGGTATCATGTCTCATTTCCCTTCTCATTATAATCATCTTTTGTGTCTAATATGATCCTTATACCATCCATAACAATCCGCTTAATAATATGCATGATATACGAGTTATGGTTCACATAAAATCATAAAAACCATCACATAAAAGAATGAATTGAAAAGCTAATGAGATCGGCCTATAAATGTGTCATATGAATCTGATTTATTCATGTTTTGACCCATCTAATACACGACATAAACATGTTTTCATCTTATCATGATCGGGTTTGAAAATGAGTAAAATACATGTTGCTTTTAATTGCTTCTGTCTCAGCAATTGCTGATAGAAATTAGAGTCGGGTTGAGAAGGGTGAATCTTGATGATATCAATGTGTTTTTGGGCAATTCTTGAGTCTAAACATAAGTACTCTTTGTCTAATTTCTGAATATGTAATTCACATGGTCATTGGAGGTCGGGAAGGCATCCGTTTAATTTTTATAAGATAAAGAGTCAAAAATGTGAATTAGTAATCCGAATTTTCACCTTGGTATTTGATTTTTGTTTTGAGATCAGTAAGGTATCATTAGCTCAAATTCGACAAGGCTTAAATATAGGATTTTTTTGGTCTCTATGATTTTTGGTGGAATTTTTAGAGTAGCACAACATGGTCTCTTAATTGCTTACTTTTTGAGTCTCAAATCTGTTACCGAATCTGGACTAGTTTTGATAAATAATTTTTGTTCTATAGTTATACTGTCTGGAAAATTCTACAAAAATTACACAAAGTAGTTAACATAATTTTGCTAAGGCTCTAGGAGATGCAAAAATATACCTTAAAAATCCGGAAATGTGATACATGTTTTGATACTAAAAGCTGAGTTTTCTTAAAAGGGTGAATTGCACACTCAAAGCCTATTATATCATTAATATGTGTAACCTAATCATAATGGATCCTTAATTAAGTGTTTAATACAGTAAATGAACTACCTATGATCTTTATATAACCTAGTATGGTATTTAAAATGACTACTACATGTTTAAGTACGCTAAAAACCCTAATTTACTACTAATGGAAATAATAACCAAATTAAGCTTGAATACTTGTATTTGTGATCTATATGAAGTTTTACCCGAAACTTTACTAAATATGGAAACTTACTAAATTGGGAAACCTGCCTAAAATATAAAGTTACTTAAAACGGTTAAACTACTTAAAGAGGAAACTTGCTATTTTTGGAAAGTTACTATTTTTGACAAGCTGCTATAAAAGGAAAGTTACTAAAAATGGAAAGCCGACTAAAATGAGTAATCTGATTTAAAATAAGTTATTAATAAGACGATCATGAATTCGTGTAGATCCGCTGAAGAAGGAGTTGCTCCAATCTTTATGTTTCTGTTATGTTTGCACTTGCGGTCTAAGGTACAGATATTCTGACCTTTCTCTTAAGGTTTCTCATGACTTCTTATACACCTTTGATCTGATAGTTTCTGATATGATACCTTTGCTATGATCCCTTTTGATATGACACTCTGATTATGTTATGATATATGACTCCCAGTTTGAAACCCGAGCCATTTTTCACTAGGCATGGGGGTTCCATGTCCGTGTCATTGATGCACCAATGGCATGACTCTAGTGTCGTTGAGTGATGTTCCACACCGTCCCCTTTATGTTATATGATATGCGCACTATGTTATTATGGCCACTATGATTTCTGCGGGGGCGTATGGATGCATCCTAGATCTGTTATCTGTTAGTGGATTATCTGTTATATGATTTGATATAAGTCTGGTGATTGGTATTGTGTGCAATACATGCCCTTCACATATCTGAGAGGTCGCTCCTCTACGGTTACTTATGGTTACTTATGGTTACTTATGGATTATGATATGATATGTGTTGGGTCTAATAGATGAGTTGATAAAGACAAAACATGTGAAACATGAGGGACTGTTTGTGACAAAGAATGAAACTTCACAAAAGGAAAAGATTACTACGTATCATTTATTATTCTAGTTTATTCTTTGTGTAACCCTAGTATCTCTACTATATAAAGAGATACAGGGATTGATTATTAGTGTGTGTGTCAAGATGTAGTCGACAAAAGGTGTAGGTTGTGTCTAGGCATCGAGTTCCTACAATGGATGCCTAGGTTTTGTATTGTTAGTGTTTGGAGATGATGACGAAGAACCTTATTGATAATAATAATATTCTTTATGTTATTCCGCTGTGCTTATTATTATCATTGTGCTTATTGTTTATCCTAGATCAAGATCTAAACAACCTAGAGTCCAAAACGGTCCAAGAACTTATAGATGGTGTGGTGCATAAGTTCTATCAGGTGGTATCAGAGCTTGTGATCTAGAAACTGGTACCAAGAAGAATTACTGAATACAAGATCTGTTAATCATCAAAGTAAGCAATGGAATCCAATTCTACACACATGGTTACTGCATCAAGAGTTCCCATGCTCAAGACTGGAGAATACGAGATCTGGAAGATGAGAATTCAACAATACATGAGAATGGTTGATTACTCACTTTGGGAAGTTGTTCTTCATGGCGACAGTCAGCCAGCCAAGACTGCTACTGGATCAGTCTTGACTCTCAAGACAAGTGAGGAGAAAGCACAGAGAAGATTGGAGGTCAAGGCTCACAGTATTCTCATGATGGGAATACCTAATCATTATCAACTAAGTTTTAATCATATTGAGTCTGCTAAGGATTTATGGGAAGCTATTGAACTTCGATTTGGTGGGAATGAAGCTACCAAGAAATCAAGAAAGAACCTACTGAAGCACCAGTTTGAAACTTTTACTGCTTTGAGTTCTGAGAATATTGAGGGAACTTATGATCGACTTCATAAGCTGACCAGTCAGATGGCTCTATTGAAGATTGATGTATCTCAAGAAGATATCAATCTAAAATTTCTGAGAAGTCTATCTTCTGAATGGAACACTCACACAGTGATTTGGAGGCACAAGGAAGATTTTGAGAAGATGACATTGGATGATCTGTATAACAACTTGAAAGTATATGAATCTGAAGTCAAGGGATTGTCAAGTTCATCTTCTACCACAAACAATCTTGCTTTTGTTTCCTCAAGCAACAAGAATTCTGGTAGTCATCAAGAACAGCACTCTGCTGCTGGTACTTTCATTCCTGCTGCTGGTTCACATGTCTCTGCTGCTGACTCTACAAATACCAACACCATCAGTGATACAGCTATTTGTGCTTAATTATTTAGCTGAACATACTACAAGTACTTCAGTTATGCCTCAAGATCTGGATGAACTTGATCCTGATGATGTTGAAGAGATTGATATGCAATGGCAGTTTGCAATGCTAACTATGATGGCAAGAAGGTTTCTTAAAAGAACTGGTAAAGAAATGAAGTTCAGAAGAAACAAGAATGTGGGATTTGACAAATCAAAGGCTGAATGTTTTAACTGTCATAAGAAGGGACACTTTGCAAGAGAGTGCAGAGCACCAAAAAGAAACAATGAGAATGTCAAGAAGTCTACTGATGAAGAGCCAAATCCTACTACTGCTATGGTGTCATGTGATGGGTTAGGAGAGTATGACTGGAGTGACCATGCTGAAGATGGTCCTAACTATGCATTGGTAGCTGAAGAAGAACCTCAAGTACAACATTTTGCTCTTCTGGCCTACTCTTCCTCTGGATCAGACTCTGAGGTATCCAATGAATCATCTTGTTCTTTTAAATCATGTTCTGATACAATAGAAATACTTAAGTCTAGCAATGGAAACCTTAAAATTGAGAATGAAAAACTTAAGTTAGACAATCTTAGTTATGAATATGGTTTAAAGAATTTAGAAGAGAAGCTCGAATTTTATAAAAAGGCTGAAATTGAATATCTTGATAAGATCACTAGTCTAGAAATTGAGCTTGTTAAGAAAGATTGTGAGATTAAGGTTCTTATGGGGAAAGTAGAAGAGGCTGAACAGGCTAAAGATTCAGCTATAAATGAGACTGAAAAACATATTGTTAGGGTGGAAAAACAACAATTTGCCACTGACATTCTCAGTAAACCAATAGGAAGACACTTTGCAGACTCAGGCAGTGGTCTAGGATATAATGCTGTTGCTCCACCTAAGAAACTTAGTGCCAATGCCCCTCCTACTAGGACACTATCTTTCATACCTGAGTCTGAGGCCAAACCTGTGGTGAAACTAGTGAAACTAAAATAGAGTCACCTAAGGTTGAGAAAAAGTGGTCTGATGCACCCCTTATCGAAGATTGGGAGTCTGACAGTGATGATGAAGTTGTGGAGTCTGATTCAACCCCTAAGAACAAAAAGGAAGAAATTCCTGCTGTTGTTGAATCAAAAGTACCTAAAGCTAAAAAGGTTGAGTTTATTAAGCCTAAGCTAGGTAAAGGTATCTCTAGGAAGATGGCTGAGTATGAAAACACACCTAGAGTATATCCTAAGAGAACCAATGACTTGCCTAGAGGAAACCAGAGAAATTGGAACAACCTAGTTTTACAAAGATTAGGTACTGATTTTCAATTACTTAAAAAGGCATGTTATAGTTGTGGTAATTTTGAACATCTGCAAGATGAGTGCTACTACTATCAAAAACGAGTGTGGAACCAATACACAAGGGTGAACCATAGAAACTTTGCTAGAAAGACTCACCCTCACCCCAAAAGAAACATGGTTCCCATGGAAGTTTTGATGAGAGATGTTGCTTCTAGAGTTATCTCACCTATTGCACCAAAAGGGCCCATAAAGAAGGACATAGTTGATACTGCTGCTAAGGCAGACTCTGCTGTTTTGCCAAAAGTTGTTACAGACACTATTGTGGGCAACCATTTTTATGCTGTTAAGGCCCCAGCTTGCTGGGTCTGGAAACCTAAAGTTAAAGTTTTGGATCATGTTCTCAGACACAGCAGTGCACCTATGCAGTTGAAGAAATTTGACTACTTTGATGCACAAGGCATATCCAAGTCAGTAATGGCTTGGGTCCCAAAGAGAAACTAATTCTCTTACTTTTTGTGCAGGGCAATCTACAAAATGAGCTAAAGGATAAATGCATTTTTGATAGTGGATGCTCTTCACATATGACTGGAGACCAGATCAATTTGGAAAACTTTGAAGCTTTGGATGGTGGATATGTTGCCTTTGGAAATGATCCTAAAGGAGGTAAAATTGTTGGAAAAGGCATCATCAGAACTGGAAAATTGGATTTTGAGAAAGTGTATTTGGTGATTGGACTAAAGTTCAATCTTTTTAGTGTTTCATAAATGTGTGACAGAAAGAATTTTGTTCTTTTTACCGACACTGAGTGTCTTGTCTTATCTTCTGACTATAAGATACCTGATGATAAATTAGTACTTCTTAAAGTCCCTAGAAATGACAATATATACAGTGTGGATATAAAGAATATTATTCCCAAAAGAGATTTAACTTGTCTGTTTGCCAAAGCCACTATTGATGAATCCAAACTTTGGCATAGAAGGCTGGGCCATTTGAACTACAAGGCTATCAACAAGTTGGTGAAAGGGAACTTGGTCAGAGGATTACCTTCAAAGGTCTTTGAAAACCCTGAAGTATGTGTTGCTTGTCAGATGGGAAAGCAACATAGAGCATCTTGTAAGTCCAAATTGGTGAATTCTATTACTGAACCCCTGTTTATGTTACATATGGACCTATTTGGACCTACTTATGTGAAAAGTTTGAACAAAAAGATGTATGGCTTAGTGGTCACTGATGATTTTAGTAGATTTACTTGGGTATTCTTTTTAGCTACTAAGGATGAGACTCCTGGCATTCTTAAGGCTTTTATTACAAGAATAGAAAACCTATTTAATCACAAGGTTAAGATCATCAGATGTGACAATGGAACTGAATTTAAGAACCAAGTGATGAATCAGTTCTGTGAGGAAAAGGGTATAACTAGACAATTTAGTGTGGCTAGAACTCCTCAGCAAAATGGTGTTGCTGAAAGGAGAAATAGAACATTAATTGAGGCTGCTAGGACCATGTTGTCAGAGTCTAAGTTACCCACTATCTTTTGGGCTGAAGCAGTCAACACTGCTTGCTATGTGCAAAATAGAAGTAAGATAGTTAAGCCTCACAATAAGACCCCTTATGAGTTATTGCATGGTAGGAAACCTCTGATAGATTTCTTTAGACCATTTGGGTGTCCTGTCACTATTTTAAACACCATTGACCACTTAGGAAAGTTTAGTGAGAAAGCATACATAGGTTTCTTTGTTGGATACTCCACTAAAAGTAAGGCTTTTAGAGTCTTCAATCATGTTAAAATTAGAGAAACCACACCTAATGTTGATGGAAAAGGTCCTGAATGGATGTTTGATATTGATTCTTTAACCAAAAGTATGAATTATCAACCAGTCATTGCAGGTGCTACTAACATGTCTGCAGGTACACAAACTAACCCCAATGCAGGTACACAAGCAAAGAAGGATGGATCTGCAGAGGAGTTTGTTTTGATTGAAAAGTGGAAGTTTGATCAGTTCTTCACTCCAACAGATAAAGAGGGAAAGAGTTCAGATGATGATGTTGTTCATAAGGAAGTACCAAAGGTTGATGCAGAGGGGGATGATGAACCTTCTCATGATGACAAGAATGGTGATAAGGAAAGGAATGAAGAATCAGAAATTGATGGGCAACAAGGGAATAAACATAGCAGCAGTTCTCTCAACTCTACTGCCAGGCCAAAACACTCTGCTGATAGGCCAAAACACTCTGCTGTTAGGCCAAAACACTCTGCTGTTAAGCTTGGTAACTCTGCTGCTATCCCCAAGGACTCTACTGCTGATAAAGATGGTGATTCTTATGATGATTCTTCTAATGAGCTGCCTGAATTAGAAGAAGTGTATGTGGACACTGATGATGAAGTTGTTGATGTCTTTGGTGCTGAAGCTGATTTGTCCAATTTGGATACTGATATACCTGTTAGTCCCACTCCAAAGACCAGAATCCACAAGAATCATCCAAAGGAGCAAATTATTGCTGATGTTAACTCTGTTGTACAAACCAAAAGTAAATCAAAAGTTTTGAGTGATTTGCTTGATCAGGGGTTGTTTGTTCAAACACTTAAAAAGAGAAATAGCCACAAGGATTTACAAAATTACATGTTTGCCTGTTTCTTATCTCAAGAAGAACCAAAAACCATTCACAAGGCTATGAAAGATGAAAGTTGGGTTGAAGCTATGCAAGAGGAGTTACTGCAGTTCAAGTTTCAAGAAGTCTGGACATTGGTGGATTTGCCTAATGGAAAAAGAGCAATTGGTACTAAATGGGTGTTCAGATGCAAAAGAGATGAAAGAGGCCTTGTTATAAGAAACAAGGCTAGATTGGTAGCTCAGGGATACACTTAGGAAGAAGGAATAGATTATGATGAGGTATTTGCTCCAGTTGCAAGAATTGAAGCTATCAGACTATTCTTGGCATATGCCTCATACAAGAATTTTCCTGTGTATCAAATGGATGTGAAAAATGCTTTCTTGTATGGAAAGATTCCTGAAGAGGTATATGTGATGCAACCACCTAGTTTTGAAGATCCTAAGTATCCTGATAGGGTTTACAAGGTGAAGAAAGCACTGTATGGACTACATCAAGCTCCTAGAGCTTGGTATGACACCTTATCCAAGTATTTGTTGAACAATGGTTTTTTCAGAGGAACCATTGACAAAACATTGTTCATTAAGAAAGACAAAAAGGATATCCTACTTGTTCAGGTTTATGTAGATGATATCATTTTTGGGTCTACAAATAAGGTGTTATGTGAAGGATTTGAAAAGCTTATGCACAACAGGTTTGAGATAAGTTCTATGGGGGAACTCACTTTCTTTTTGGGGCTTCAAGTCAAGCAGAAATCAGATGGGATTTTTATTAGCCAAGACAAGTATGTGGCTGATATGTTAAAGAAATTTGGTTTCAATGATGTGAAGGCAGCTAAGACACCAATGGATAAAAACAAACCTTTGCTCAAGGATGAAGATGGGGAAGAGGTTGATGTACATCTTTATAGATCAATGATTGGTTCATTGATGTATCTGACTGCTTGAAGGCCAGATATCATGTTTTCTGTGTGTGCTTGTGCCAGATTTCAAGTGTCCCCAAAAGTTTCACACTTGGAAGTGGTCAAAAGAATTTTTAGGTACCTAAAGGGTCAACCTAAATTGGGCCTTTGATATCCTAATAATTCACCCTTTGACTTAATAGCATA